>CM060928.1:102045921-103295921 GCA_030765085.1 Allium cepa | reverse complement strand
TTTTACTTTACTGTTTTTATTATGGCATTGATTTACATTTATCTGATTATTTATGCGATCCTTAATTAAATAATTTGAAAACTAAGTTAAGCACTAAGAAGTATAAATATGCTATTCACCCCCATCTAATGTTATAATAGCCTTAGATCCATTTTGCATAGTATTAGAATATCTCACATAAGCCACATTTGGTATCAAAGTGCGCAGTTTTCAAAACTCATCATGTGATCTTTGAAAATTTTAAATGGCTAGTAACACTAATAACACTTTATTTAACACATTTATAGAAGGTCAATCCACTACTAAAACAGTACTATTTAATTGAAATAATTATGCATATTGGTCATGTAGAATGTAAATCAGTGTTTATGCATGTGGAATGTCATAAAAAACGAGTACACTGAGCCTTAAAAAACTTATGCACAGTGGACTAATGAATAAAAAGATACAAGCACTCTATAATTCGAAGGCTATAAATATTATATCCTATGCCTTATATAAAA
Source organism: Allium cepa (assembly GCA_030765085.1). NCBI lineage: Eukaryota > Viridiplantae > Streptophyta > Magnoliopsida > Asparagales > Amaryllidaceae > Allium > Allium cepa. The sequence continues at coordinate 103,295,418 of CM060928.1, read as the reverse complement.
ATGATTTCAATAGATTATCTATTTGTAAAAGTGTGTATGAAATTTAGAGGGCTTTACAAGCCACACACGAAGGCACTAGTAAAGTCAAACAAACCAAGATTTCTATGTTAACTAATCAGTTTCAGTTTTCAAGATGAAACTAAATGAATCTATTTTTGTTGTGTATTCTATATTTTAGGACATGTTGCATGCTTTAATAACAACAATATAGGAATTCACTAAAGAGGACCAAGTTCGTAAGATCTTAACACACTTTGCAATGAATGGGATTAAAAGGCTGTGGTAAGCGAAGAAGCCAATGATGTGTACACAAAAGTAGAAAAGTTAATGGGTAATTTGATGTCATATGAAGTGAAGCTGCAAGGAAGAAAACAAAGTCACAAAAACAAAAAGAAATCTCTAGCTTTTAGTGCTGCATCAGAGAGTTAAGGATCAAGTGATGGGGTGAGGATAAAACCGCATTCATGACAAGAAATTTCAAAAAATTCTTAAAGTACAGAAAAAGGGAAAAATTATAGAGGATGGACAATAATCCAAACAACTCAGGAAATGGAAGCACTATCAAGTGTTTTGAATGTAACAAATTTAGATATTTGAAGCGAGACTGCCCAAATCTAAAAATTCAAAGAACTCACTCAACACTGATTCAATCAAGAAAAGGAAGCGAGCAGTCACAACAACACGGGATGATTTCAACATAACATCGAGGTTCACTTGTATAGATAATGATAATGATGATCTATGTATCATTGTAGAAAATGACAAAAGCTCCTATTAATCAGTAATACTGAAACTTATTCTATTTCTTCGTTTGAATTCGTTTAGCAGTTCATTTTTTTTTTTTTTTTTTTTTTTGGCAAGGCCGACGGTTTTATAGTGGACCGACCACTTTTATTACCACGTAATAAAGTTGTAGTACAGGAGTAAGGTAGAAGTACCTTAACTACTAAGAAGGTAAGTAAAGTAAAAAACAGCACAGGAGTGTGACAGACAAGTCACAGCTACAAGAAATAAATTACTAGACTAGTTCTCCTCCGGAGAGGAAGAATCACCATCACTATCATCATCCCGGGAAGGATCCAGAGAACGACTCCCATGACGACCAAAAAATGGGCGAAAACGAGTAACAAGAGAAGGATCATAACAGACAGAGTCAGAGGAGTAAATATAAGCTCGATCCCAGTCAGTATCAGCTAGAAGTTCAGAATTAGTCTCAGCAAACTTACCATCCAAGTCAAGAACCAAGGAATTATCAGATATCCTGTAGTAAAGGCACCGAAGGTCCGTAAGATTATCAGAAACAAATCTAAAGAAGGAGTTATCCACAGGGTTGAATCTCATACGAGTACTCCGATCAACCCAACTATGTTCAGGCTCAACCCAATCAACGAGAGGCAGAGAGAGCTCCGGCTCAGCAGGGAGAACAGGCGATACGTCAGAAGGAACTGGGGAAACCGGACGCTGGACTTTGGGAACCCATTTCCTAAGCGGAGGCCGAGGTAGAGGGATCTTGGGCACAGCAGCGGAGACAGCAGAGTGCTTGCAGGCAGAGGCAATATGGCCAAAAGAGTGACAGGTGGTACAGATATCAGGGACCCAACCATAACGTACACGAACTTCCACCACGTGACCAACAGCAAGCTGGACAGGAATGGAGGATGGTAGCGGCCTATGGGGAGAAATCTCAATCAGAGCCTTGGCGTAAACAAGCTTATCTCGCGCGACGGTATTAGAGTCAAAACAAATCAATTTACCAATATTGCAAGCTAACCAATTCAAACCACGCAGCGGTTGAAGAGCAGAGGGGATTTGAGAGAAATAAACCCAAACAGGGAAGGATAAAACTTGTTCACGAGCAGTAGCAACCGTCGGAGACCAGGGTGTTATAATGAAGGGTTGTCCATCAAAGAACGTAGGCTCGGACTCAAGAACACGGCTTCGTTCCTCAGGGGAGGAGAACAGAAGGTAGTACAAGGAATCAACCAACTTAACTCTAAGACCACCATGAAGTCTCCAAGCCCTTCGACAAACAGCAGCCACATCACGAAGACGATGCTTAGGGTCCAAAAAGAATCCAACAACGTATCCAGACCAAAAGTCCATACCAGCTTGCATTACACAGGGGGGAGGGATCATAACTCCGTTTTCCTCAACGATCTCAAAAACTACTGGTTCATAAACACCCGCATTACGGGGCTTGGATGAAAAGAGGGAAGACCATGGTTTAGGAACAGACGTGTTAAGTGCAGCAGGGTGACACTCAGGCACAGGAAAGGGTCTCAGAACTTCACGGTGAGGAGCGACCGCGTGCAAGTTATCTCCAGGGGATAAAACAGTGGGTACAGGTCCTACCTTGTCATTAGCATTCTGTCGAACAGATGAAGTGCCACTGGCATCACCAAAACCTGCGCAGGGAATTGATGTCGAAGGAGCAACAGAGCAAGCAACATCAGATGCATTGTTCACAACCAGTGAAACCATCTCAAGAAGACCCAAATTGCAACTGGGTTTATTAACTTCGTTCATAATGGATTCGGACCTAGGGGGAGGAATCGAAGTACCTGAATTAGACGAAGATGATTTCATAGCCTCATGACTGGAAGCAACCGAAATAGCTTCAGTCGAACAAACGGGGGAAGTTGGAGACCGTATGATTTCAGAGAGGGGAGGGAAATCTAGCAACGAGAGGAGGTCAGGGCGAGCAACGTCATAAGATGCCATGTTTCGAAAACAGCGACCAGAGCGAGTAGATGAGGGGGAGGGAAGAACCGAAGGGGAAGTGGGCATGAAGGGGGGACGGAGAAGAGGGATGCGAAGATGATGAAGACTTTAGGAAAAAACGCAATCGCCTAATCGCCTGGAGCCATTAAATGTTGAGTAAATGGTTTTAAACTTTGGGGACAGGGAGACTATGTCTAAACTTTGGGGACAGGGAGACTATGTCGCCCTGACCTTTGGTTAGACTGGTTTTATAGTGCCCAGACCACTCATGCCTCATACTTTGTGGCCGCTGGGAATCGATCCGGTGCCACTACAACAAGATGTAGCCACATCCACTAAGTCGTAAACCACTGGACCACTAGTACTTGGCAAAACTTTGGGGACAGGGAGACTATGTCGCCCTGACCTTTGGTTAGACTGAGATTTATAGTGCCCAGACACTCATGTCTCATACTTGTGGCCGCTGGGAATCGAACCTGTGCCACCACAACAAGATGCAGCAACTCACCTCATGTCGTAAACCACTGGACCACAAGTACTTGACAAAACTTTGGGGACAGGGAGACTATGTCGCCCTGACCTTTGGTTAGACTGAGATTTATAGTGCCCAGACACTCATGTCTCATACTTGTGGCCGCTGGGAATCGAACCTGTGCCACCACAACAAGATGCAGCAACTCACCTCATGTCGTAAACCACTGGACCACAAGTACTTGACAAAACTTTGGGGACAGGGAGACTATGTCGCCCTGACCTTTGGTTAGACTGAGATTTATAGTGCCCAGACACTCATGTCTCATACTTGTGGCCGCTGGGAATCGAACCTGTGCCACCACAACAAGATGCAGCAACTCACCTCATGTCGTAAACCACTGGACCACAAGTACTTGACATGTTTAGCAGTTCATTATAAAAGAATATATATATATATATATATGTATGTATGTATGTATGAATATATGTAAAAAATTTAAAATATATATACAAATTATTTAGATTTTAATTACCAAAAAATGTATATATAATTATTTAAAAATTTATTTGTATATTTATAAAATCAAAATTAATATATAAAATTAAAGAATTAAAATTATATAATAACACGGTAGCTTTTTTAAATATTAAAACTTTATTTATTTGTGAAAATAAAATTTGTAATATCCAGCTATTTTATTAATTATCATAAAATGTATTTTTGGATTTCAATTGGGAATTTTGACGATTTAACAGATTTTTGAAATTTGAATTGAAGAAAATTGGATTTCAAATGAATTTGAATTATGGAAAATTATTTTGACTTGAAAAATGGTTGAAAAATAAGATTAGAAAATAATTTTTGGAATTTTATTGAATTTACTTTAATAAAAGTGAATTTTGGATTATTTGATATTGAAAGAGGAATAATAATTTATAATTAAAATTTTGGCAAGGCCAGTCGGTTTTTACAGTGGACCGTCCACTTATTATTACAACAAAGTAATAAATATATATATAAGATACAGGTGTTAGGCCGATTGCCTAAACTACTAAACAACATTAGTATAGTGGTCCAACCATGGAACACTCGGCACAAATGCCTACTGTAACTCACATTAAACTATCGCCAAAAGCAATCACACTTACATTTCACAAAATAAGCACCACATAGGGTGTGAACTAATAGTTTCTAGCTGCACTAGGAAGACCTAAAATAAATCAAACTAGAATTCCAAAATAACAAGCAGTTGTAGAGAAGACCAAAGCAATTGCAATATTTGGGAGAAACCATATTCCAGCAAAAGAGTAGTAGCCTGCAATATTGTAATAACAAAGGGAACATGCCAAACCTCCCAAAAGAAGAAGACATAAACCAACAGATCGAACCAAATCAGTTGACTACGCTTGCTCTAAAACAAAGAATAACATGAACATAAAAACTCCAAAATCATAGCATGAACAAATAAATTCCAACAAAGTCATATTTCCAGCATACTTCAAATTACCAAATAAAGAAATATCTAATTTCCAAGCAAGAAAGAGTAGCAACTAAAAATAATTCCATGGTGCATAAAAATAGCACAGTAAGCACTGATGAGTGGATTACATTTAGAAAGCATAATAGTAACAATTTTAAGTTTGAATTGTGTTTTAGAAATCTAAAATACGTTTAGAAATTTATTTTGGTTATATTTATGAAATTTTCGAATTATTTTGGAAATAAATCGTTTATTTTATAATTGTTAATATTGGAAATCAATATTTTTCAAAAAGAAAAATTGTTATAAGAATGAAAAAAATTTGGATAGCGCGCCGTGAATGGATTTCTAAACATGAATAAAGTATTAGTTTATAGGCGATTCGATTAGAAGATAGTTAACGATATAAATTTAATTAAATATGAAACTAAATTTAATTAGACCAGTATTTTCATTCTTGTCATAATACTCATTATATTTTGATCTATCCCTATTCTTAACCCTTAAGTATTCCTAACCCTACCCCCATAAACACCCTACTAGTACTTCATCTTTTGATTCATGAACCAATGTAAAATCAACAAAGCTCCATTTCCTTTATCTTTTTCATTATGTTAGGGTTTAATTTCTTCAACAAAGTCAAAATAGGAAGTGAGTATAATTTACTGTTTATACATTTTTTTACAGTAAATATAAATTACTGGGTATACAATGTTATAATTATGTGTGTTACTTCATTGCTTCGTCCTTATTAGTGAAAATATCACAGTAGTATAGGTAATGGAAAGCTCGGTCAAAACTATCCCCGATGATAGGTTGAAGTCGACATTTAAAAGCTAGGAAACGACGAGCCAAAGTGGCGATGTTCCCGACATTACTGGCCAGAGATCGTCATCATCAATCGACCGCTCCATGCTTGAGCGGTTGACTGGTTAGGTCGATTTTCTAGGCACAAGCCCAAAACTTTGCCCCAATCGTTATTTTTAATTCTTAGCTGCTCCTTTTGCTTGTTTTGGGTTATTGTGATGATTTTGATCTAGGATTGTACTTTAGAAACATGTTAAAATCTCTGGAATTATGGTTTAAAATATTTGAATGATTTTTTGCAAGGTTTAAAGCTTCCTATTTTGATTCCAAAAATAAATAGTAGGTTTATTTTTAATTTAAAATTCTTTTTTTTTTTCAAAATTTTGATTTTTTTTAAATTTTAGAAGTAAAAGTATAAATGATATTTTTAACATATAAAACCCAAATATTATTCAAGTTAACGGGTGGGTTTTGAATTAAATTGTAAAGGAGAATTTTATATTTAAATACTTAGAAAAGAATTTTGATAAGTTTAATAATTGAAAAGGTTTTGTAAAATGGTTTTGAGATATTTCGAAACTAATGGAATTCGAATTCAAATTATGTTTGAGTTGAAAAAGGTGGAATTTAAATTAAGTTTGACTTTAAGATCCTATATGATGTATATGATATGGATACTTTTATTCGGATTTTGAAACTAGAAATGGTTTTACAAAGTTGATTTAATTTATAAATAGTTTGAGTTTGAATTTAAATCATAAGGAATAAATGGTTTAATTATATAATATTTTCGATAATTTTTTTGAGATTATTTGAAATGATAATGTAGATATTTATAATGAATTTGAAATTCATTTAGTGCAAGTATAGGGTTTTGATTTAAATGATATCAAATACTACTTGGATAGATTTAGAGGGATTATATCATGATTTTAAAGAAAGAAAAACCAAGTATATATGTACGTAGTTTGGAAAATATGAGTATATATTTTATGAAATGTGATATAAAAGTTTAAAGTTGGGTGAACAGAAAATTAGTCTGATTTTGATGCAAGTGACTGAGTGTTGGTATTTCAACCATGCTTTTCTAGTATGCTCATGTTATGATAAATGATTGAAAATTTGCTTGATTTGAATTTTAATAAATTAGATAATACTTGACTAAAATGATTTTTGAAGTATATTAAGTATGTAGTGAATTACCAAGTTTTAATAAAATGTACGTTAAATAGATGAAATATATGCTTTGACTGAATTAGGGTGATTTCAAATAATTATTAGATTTTAGAAATACATGCACAGGATTATGATGTGTGCTTCATCTATGATATAAATATACAAGTTTAGTATATCCCATTGATCTTGATATGAATGTATGATTTATCATGTTTGAGTTGAAGCGTTTTGAAAGCACTATTTTTTTACGAAATAAAATGAATGTACAAAACGTTTATTTGGGATATAACATCATTTTGGAAATAAATGATGTTTTGAGAAGTAAAATGTTTTGATATCGGTATGTGGATTTCTAGATTGCTAGCATCCATCCTAGAGGACTAACTCGAAGATCACAATCCAAATCACAACGACCTTATCTTTTGCCACTATGTCCAAATGATCTATTGCCAGGAAAAAAGATGAAGATGAAAGCGCAGTGCAAATGGAAGGAAGTAGCGTTGGAGATCAAAAGGCGACTGTGGCATAACAAGGCGATGAAGCAAAGAACTGGGAGGGTTGGGCAATAAATAGATTGTGTTGGGACTACCACAATGATCGTAAGTATATGGATGAAAAAGACCGTGATGTCCTATTGAGATAGATAGTCAAAGTAGAGGGTAATTCCATAGAGGAGAATTATCACAATCTCGAAGGGATTCATAGAAGAGAGTATGAAAAAGGACTCTCACAAGTAAAACTACAAAAATGTGGACCTCGTAAAATGAACGATTTGAAATGGTTGCTTGAGTTTATACAACAAAAAGTAACTTGTATAATATGGATAGATTATGATTTCCTAATTGACTAGAGTTGCAATTTTGAGTTATAATAAATAGAGCCTAACATGTATGTTATCATTGATTTGTGGAAAATGAACTTTAGGTTGGATTTTGTATGTTTTAAGTGACATCTGTGTGTTTGATTGACATGTCATATATATATACCTAACACTACATCTTTATGTTATTAATGTTGCACTATTATACTCATAGCTAGATTTCTAGTTGACTCAAGGTTTAGTATGTGTATGACAAGACATCGGGTCAGACGAGGTATTGTGATTTCAGGATAACTAGTTTTGGGCGTCACTCAGTTTTGATAATTATGTAGTCAGTGAGGAGAGTCATAGATAATGTCATAGATTACATATATATATATATATATATATATATATATATATATATGTATATGTTTTAATTTTCGTTGTGATATTGATACTTGGGTCATTTATTTGTATATATTCATGATATGCAAGTTACTCAATTCTAAACTCATGTACATTACTCTTTATCGAGACGTTATACATATTACTTTAGATGCGTTCAGGTATTAATACTTGTCAATGTTGATTCAAAGTAGTGTATACGAGAGATCATTCCTTCCATGCCCTTAGATCGACTATCCGGTGGTAAACTTCTTTTGATAATTCGATCAGTGGAGCTAAAGCATCATGAAAATATAGTCGAAGGGTAGCTCAGTGTATACAGGTTGTATAAAGAAACTGCTTGACATATGTTCGAATCCCTACAATGTAATCCCTTTTGATTTATTGAAGTATGTGTTGTGCGGTTGGTGCATACTTCATCGAGATGTTATAGATAGTTCATCCATTGACATTTGGTTTATCTAAGTTTATCAAAGAAAAACTTAATTTATAAATAAATAAAAATAAAATATATTTAATTTATAATTAATATACAAGAGTATTTAAAATACTTAAGGTATGTCAATAATGATATATCATAAATAATTTTAATATATAATAAAATTCAAAATAAATTCAAAAAACAGCTTCTCAAAAATTCGACAAGTATGTCGGCATACATTGAGGATATAAGTTTACATATCACGGTGTGTACTGACATGTTGATTTAAAAGATAAACTTTTGAAATTCCCTCTCTTTTCCACCAATTTCAAAATTCAAAACATCACTTTATTGACTTGTCACATATCAATTCAATGCCTATATAATCACCCCGTCTCAATCACTCATTCACACGGCTCTTTATTTCAAAATTCAAAAAAAAAAAGAAGCTTCATCACTCTCAATCTCTTCAAACTTTTGTCTGCATCTTAAGCATCATCTTCTCAAACTCCTACTCTTTCTACAAGGGTTAAAAATTGGCTTTATAATTAATAAAGGGTCAAAGAATGCATATGTAAAATATAGGAAGAAAGCTAAAAAAATTCCTATCATTTTATGAATTTCAATGATTTCTATTCTTATGATTTACAAACTCTTGCTTTTGAAAATGATATTCTCAAATTAACAGATCTTTCACAAATTAATTTCCTTGTAATCCGAACTTGTTAAAAAGTTTTTATGCGAGTTCGAATCATAGCTTTTTTAGTGGAAATGAAAATCAAGTTAGAAGTAGTGATAAAGGAGCTACTACTATTATTTTAGATGCTCCTTTGCTTCGAGAAATTTTAGGCTGTTAAAGTGATGGAAATGAGCTTTCAAAATTAAACATTGATTATGGCTATCGTGAAGTTGCATAATTTTTTGAAATAGATTTGAAAGTTGGTTTTAATGGAAAAAATCTTCAACCAAACCAAGATTTATGAGTAATAGTTTACAACAAAGTATCACTCCCTGTACTGACAATCCCACTTTTAAAGTTTTTAAAGTATTTTTTTTCTATTTGTGCTAAATATTACATAAATTGGGCACAAGTCATCGTATTCAAATTGTTACCAAAAAAATCATTACATATGAAAATACACTTCACCATGGAGTGTATTTACCCAAAGATTTTCAATAATTTGAAGTTGATTTAAGAGGTGAAATTGTTTCAAATCCAAAATTCTTCAACAATAGAACATTTCTCTCATGCACATCCCTTTTAAATTCGAGCTATATGAAACTTTTTCTAAAATGAATGAAACATTGGCGATGGAGGAACAATAAAAAATTGAAGAAGACGAGAAATAAGAAATGGGGACGAACATAAATGAAGAAGAAGGGGCAGAAGAGGAGGAAGAAGAAGAGATTGACACATCTCTTGAGATATTTGAAAGGACGAATGCCCAACAAATGTAGAAATTATCAAGAACCAAGAAAAGCTTCTCAATAATCAATAGAAGCTTAAGAGATCAATGAGTAAATTCTTGAAACTTTTCAACAAAATCGATGAGTTTTTCAGAAAGATTGTAAGGAAGCTTAATGGAAACTCTCCTTCATCATCTAAATCTTTTTAGCTTTGTTCTTTCCTTTGTCAAGTATTTAAAGGTATCTATATTATTTCTCCTTTCCATGTTTATGTATTAATAATTACTAATGAAATATTTTTTTAAAAACCACATGCAGTACATATATTGTACTCTTTGGAAACATAAGTTTAAATAAATGTTTATATTAAATAAAAAATGGGAAATAAAAAAAAAAATACATAGTTATGTTGTCGTAAAGAGAAAACATATGTCAACATATCAACCAAAGTCTATAAATCAACATACAACAAAGACATACACCTAAGTGTACAACAAAAATTTTAGATTTAAAATATAAGTTAGCTGATATAATTGGTGGGAACAATTTTTAATTCTAATTTAACACTATAAGAGCACCATTTTGGACCAGAAAATTTAATTCATCTCCTCACTAGTTAATTCCATAAATTCTAACAAAAATCTTCAAAAATGGACAAGGGAAAGAACACTCATAAGGAAATTACAAGTGAAAATCTTGAAGAATGTCTATGAAACTTCAAGAGAGCACCATACACAATACTCAGAAATCAAAAGCATTTGAAAATGAATCAAAGAAAATGTTCTAGGAACAACAAAGGTAATTTTCCTCTCTTCTTTGCTTCATTGCTTATGTCCTTAAGGAATGGAATGAGAATATTCCTAATAACACTGGATACGAGGAAATATAAGAAGAGGAGATGGATATTGACAAGGAAAAACCTGAACATCGGGAAGTTACTTCAATCGATCACATATTCGGTCCCAACGATGGATGTGTAAAAGTTCCATCTATGAAACTATGAAGTTTACGTATGTCTCTTTATAAATTGACTATATAGCTACAATTTTAGTTGTAAAAATTGATATAAATATATTGTACTAAGCGTGTTATTATGATATATATATATATATATATATGTATGTATGTATGTATGTATGTATGTATGTATGTATGTATTCGTATGTGTTTGATTATGTAATGTACTGTAAACAGTGTAAATAGTTGTAATGTTTAAAAATGTGTTTTAATATTATATTTTCATGTATCGTCCTTACCACATAGTTATCTATCAGTAATTTTGATTACAAACACATGTGTATCAACACCCTATACTCCTTAACAAGATGATTATCTAAAAAAATTAATTCACAATTTTGTTGACGATAAAGCGAGAGTGAAAAAGTATAAACTATATATTAGTCAAGACTAAAAGCGAAATAGTAAATACATTAACTCAGGGGAAGTTAATAATTTCAGAGGGAGTGAAATTAATATTAAAATAAAATCATTATATTTTATATCAAGAATACTTAGATGGTTGTCATCATCAAAGAGAGAGAGATTGTAACACCCTCGGTATTGATTTTGATGACAACCACCATATAAATATTTTTACTAATGACTTTCCAAGTTGTGCAGACTATAGTGCAGGAAATACAGGTAACTAGAAGAACACGGAAGATTTAAAGACAAGGGTAAGATGATACAAGAGGGTAAACAAACAAATACGGGAAGAGCACAAGACATTCAATTAGTCAAACTGTGTAAATGAGTCTTAGAATATTGTTTAAAGACTCCTAGCACATCTTTGAAATTCACTTCTAAAGATATTTATTTTTATATCTTGAAACTTTTTACAGAAGTACAAGTACTGATATTAAAAGTTATAAACTTTAAAACAATTTGTATTGAGCGCTTTTTCAAAATCATCTAGCATACGTCGATGCACTTTTAGAATGTTTGTCGACATAGTTACCGCTATATGATTTTTAAAATCAACATGGATATGTCAACATACCTATTGGACATATGTCGACATACTAATCGGTGATGTAACATTTGAATTAAAATGAACTGATACATCCTTTCACCCCTTTGTCAAAAGACACTTCTCTTTATCTTCTATATTAATGCTCTGGAAGATGAATATTTATAACAATTCTCGTGTTTTTTTCTTACTCTTTTTTCTCTACTACTCGTTGGTCATGTTCTCCCACTACTTTATGCATGTACTTTACGAATTCATATTCTTTTACTCTCATTCTTAATGAGTTTGCAAACCACAAAAGATCAGACAGTTCTTACTCAAATTTTTTATCATTCTATATCTAATTTCATCCGATTTCTCTCAGATTTCAATTACAGACTACTAGCGGAGGTCTATAGGATCATTTTACAGAATATGATGAGATCTTGTATTTCAAACATACGATTGCTTGTAGAATTAAACTACTTGTAAAGGTGCATCCTGCCACCCAAAGAAAGCCATAAGTGTATAAGAGCTCTTGACCACCCATTGAAAGTCAAGAGGTCAGGTGTGTCCTGCCACCTGTGAAAAGTTAAGATATGTACACTTGCTACCTGGTTCAAAGCCAAGTTCTATAAGTGTACTTGTCACTCATGGAATTGCATGTTTGTTATAGTGAAATTCTCTATGGGGTACGGAACTATATGAGGATTGGGAATTCGAACTAGTTTAAAAATTTCTGATGTCACTCTTTTTACTTTACTTCTTTTATTACTGCATTAATTTACAGTTATCTGATTATTTATGTGATTCTGAATTAAATAATTTGAATAATACAATTTAAACTTTAAGAAGTTTAAATACACCATTCACCCCATCTAGTATTATTAAAGCCTTAAAATTCTCTCTGCATAAGTATTTGGGCATCTCATGTAACCCACAATGTGAGATTGCAATTTTCTTACCATATGAAAAGTGTGAATCCATGGATGTTTTTTGTGATAAATGTTACCTTGTTATGGGTCGCACAATGGTACATTATGCCTTCTCGTATTTGAAAAGTGGCCTCATTTAGGTTGAAAGAAGAAAACTTTGTCTTTTACCACTTAAACAAAATTTGGGATGTTGTAAATGAATTAACAAATACAAATGTCAAATTAGGTGATGATTTATAGACTCTTTCTAATGAGTTTTATTGTAGAGAGTTGGTAAACTTTGTTGTATCATTGAGTAACTGCAATGCTAAAGGAGCTATCTCATTAGATATATGTTGAAGAAGAATTTTAAATGAGGTACTTAAAGAAAAATAACGGTTGACGAGGTTATGATAGCAAAAGACATAGAAAGGACACACAATAGAACTAAAATATCTTTAATGGAAAAACATATTAATTTCACATTTACTCCATGTGTAAACATAAATTACTTCGTCAAGTAATCTAATTACTCTCCAATTATTTATACCCTAACTCACAAATTCCTCTTATCTCTTGGGTGCGACACTAATCACATAAGGCCGATGTACACTCTTTTCTGTAAACTTATCCTAGTTCCATCTAATCCTAGAACATCGTTGGTGTGTAGTAATAGTTGAGGTTGATGAAAAAACATACTAAATTTATACTTAAAACATATTAAACGTCACATTGAGTATAGTTCATCAACTTCAGAATATATATTTCTATCTTGAGTGAATTAATGATTTTGTGCCACTCATTTATATAACTGGTTTACGAGCTATCCTACTTGTTTTTATTTAGTGTCACGTTCTCGATTAGCTATGATCGATAATTGAATGCGTCATATTAAACAAATAGTTCACCAGCATTAGTGATGTACTGAAACATCCCATGTTTATATTCTATCTTTTTCTACGATTTATTTTGTAAATAAGAATAAATGGACTAATGTCCACTTTCACTAAGTGTTAAAGATCAATTTATCACGTACGTCGATGCATGATTTTCGGTAATCAGACATATCATTTACTCCACGATGCTCGACTTTAGCATATGAGTTATAATTCCATTTTATCTCCAATTTTTTGAATCTACTTGCATCAAACTATTTGAATAATGTTCCTTCGTGGCCTTCAAAAACATCAAATTATGATAAACTCCATTCAGTAGAACTCTCAATTACAATATATTAGATAAACGAATCTTGAACACTCAAAGATCTATCCTTTGCAATTTGAGATTTACATCGAGTTTAGTAATTCATTCTCCACTCTACATCCTATAACAAAGACAATATTTAGGTAACCTTTTCAAATTGATTAGATTTACTCGAGTTATAAGTATCCATCTATTGTTTTACATACGTATTTTGAAAACCTATATCTAACGCCTAATTACCTCATCCTAATGGACTTTAGAATTACATAAGGATAGAAGAAATATGTTCATTATTTCACACGATACATGAATCTTTATAGCAATTTTTCTTAGTAAATATATCGTTTGGCCCTCTAACAACAATTCTATCTCTCTAGCCTCAAAACTCTATAGTGCGATCAAAATGCCACATGAATACCCCCCGAAAATTCTCTAGGTTCTAAACTAACCAAAAGTTGGATAATAGAAAAATTCTTCAATCCTGGTAAAAACCTCATATAGAAGCTTTAAGTGAGTTAGGCTTCATGGCGAGGAGGCAAAAGTTCACTTGAGCCAAGTGTACTCATGCTAAAAGCACATTCGGGTATGTACCGAATTCTCACTTAGGTATAACCCCTTGTGAGATAGGCATTGTTGTCTGATGTGAACCATATGGTTTGCATTAACTGCCATCACCTATCCATTAAGGCAGGATGGAAACTTTCTTTTTGAACCATAAGGTCTGGGTCTCTCCAAAATCATCTAAACCCTGGTCAGGTATATTATGTCACCCTACCATTTGGTGAGTTGCGTTATCCTAGCACCCAGCTGACTCAACCAAGTGAGAAGCATTTTGGGCATGGAGACACCTAAAGTTATTATTGTGTAGCAGCACTAGCTATTGGTACAAAATGAAAATTACCGCCTCTAGCACTTAAGATGTTTAACCCTTTCTCTCTTTCGACAATTTCGCCAACATCTAGTCCACTTTCTAATCACTCCATTAACACTAAAATACTTGGTTTTGGTCCATTTTTTCCTCCGAGTCAAAATAAAAACTTTAGATTACTGCTAAAGCATCTAAAATTTATTTTTTTAATACCAAAATAATAATTCATCGAATTTAATGATATTTCATTTATTTTGGTAGCACTATTTTGTTGCTTTGCTTGGCTAAGTTTCACCGAGCCAATCATTTGGCACAATAAATATTCACTACAAAGTAGTAAATAATTGTTAAAACTAGCTAGAATTCCCACTACTTTGCACATAATGAAATCATTAGTGTATTTTGGAAAAGATACTAAAACTTATCTAAACATATAAATAATTTTTATTGTACAATGAACTTAAAATTCTGAAAAGCGATAACTATCTTTAATTCCAAATAATGAAGCTAACAATTGCAAATAAATTAAAAGGGTTGGGATGAAGCTTATGTGGATGATCTTTCAATTACTTCATTTGGTTGTGATGATGTTTTGATAGTTTTTAGGTGACTTGGTTAGATTCTTTCATGTTAATTTTGGTTTATGATTTTTCTACTTAAGTGAAAGTAAGAAGGGAAGTGACAAAATAAAAGTGATATGATGGTGGCCCTAGCTTAGTGCATGCTATTGAGAGAAATATTGAAATTTTTAGTACGATGCTTTCAACAGTTGTATTAGAAAGAGGAATATAGGTGCTTCATGGTTATTAAAATCGCAATTTGAACGTTAAGCGGTAGGCATGGACTAAGGGATTAATTGGAGATTAATCAAAGTTAGGGGTTTTAAATAAACTCATGTATTTTGATAAAAATATAGCATTTTGTATGGTATTACTTGATCTAAATTGAAAATATATGGGATTGAATGGTCATGGGAGCAACAAAGAAGGCAAAACCACTTGAAACTAGCATTTGGATACTAAACAAGGAATCAAGCCTCAATAAGTGCCTATATACCTATTCAAATGTTTAGATGATGTGATATGCCTCGCCTAGGAGGTCATGGTTGGATAACCAGGTGGCAAGCCTCTCCTAGCTCCTAAGTGGGCCTAAGCATGGGCCTATGAGAATTTTTTCAATAGAGAGGCACTTTTTGCAGCACACAAACTTTAACTCTTATCACATTTCATCGTTTGTACAAGAATTCATTTTATCAAGCATTTTAACTCTTTAACTTATGCATACAACATCGAAAATCGAATTAGGAGATTTATAGTAAAGTTATGTCATAGACTCTTAGTGTATCAACCCACAAATTTGAAATATTCAATTATTACTTAGTTATAAAATAATCATTTAAATTAAATTAACGATAAAAGACAAATTTGAACAGAATTGTATTTTCGATGATTTATGTGCTTCTATTTTGTTTAGAAACACCAATAATCTATATTTCGAAGTATAGCATGATATGCTTTTATTGACATTCAAAAATTGGTTTTTCGGGCCTGTATCACTGCTTTTGCCCAACAAGTCCATTTTTTGTCTGAAAATAGATTTGTATTTAGAAATACTAGTGGCCTCCACCTCTCTTCTTCATTTTATAACCACCACTTTAGATCAAAATCTCTCTGCTAATGGAGTTATCGCTACTAATTACAAAAGAAGGTGATTTGCAAATCAACTCGAAATTATGCAAATTACGTATCAAAATAAAGATCTCGACGAGTGGAGTGGAAAGGATGCGGTCATTCTTCGAGATGGTGCATGGTTTGGCCAAATAACACGTTAAACCTTATCAAGTCGAGTTTGACTACTCGCCAGTGGTTGCATAATTATAGCTAGTAGCGACCATGGAAATGTGTCTTGCAGTGAGAGGAGTGGAATGTTAGCAACGGGGTGGGGTAACTCTCGATGAGGCAATAGTAGTACATAAATTTGGGTTTCAACCCTAGTGGTGGAAGCTCAAAATTTCAACGACGGCGAAGCTTCGATGATGTTGGCTACTAACAACGCAACAAAGGTTGTGGTGCTTTAGGTGGAGGCATGGCAGTTGGTGGAGGCGCAACCATGAGCAGGGAGGAGGTCGAATTGGGTTATGGGAAGAAAGAAACTATAACACCCACTCTATACCATACTAGCAAAGAGTATTACGATGCTACACTATCAGATAATATGGAGAATGAGGTGATATTAGGCTGTCACATATGAATATTGCCTTAGGGTAACACTGGCACATATTTCAAAATCTCATGTGACCTTCCTATACATACTTGTTATCGACACAAAGTGGTAAATATGTGTGTTTCCAAAAGAGAACAATATAAAATATAAAGTACATAACAAAGATCACAGAGTCATAGAACACAACGATAAAATATAATTGATATCACGTACAATTCCAAATGGGTTTACAAAAATAAGACAAATACCCAATATCCCCAAACTATACATATACAACATAAGTCCATCACATACATCTTAATATAACATCAATATATATAGCCAAGAGGCTACATAAATACATACATACATACATATACATATATATATATATATATATATATCTACACCATCTACTAATATTAGCCTTCAAACTATGGCCAACATACATAAGTCGGCCACTTCGTCCATGAATGCGAATATTATATAAATAACACACGAATCAGACCATGTCTAAAATGCAGATGTCAATATATGATAATAACTGGCATGGTATAATCATTTGTAAATCAAAGTGGAATATAAATATCGAGAAGGTATCAATATAACTCAAAAACCATGCAAATATATCATTACCCATAACAAAGTGAAATCAAACTTCACACCATATGGTATACTCTAAAAATGAGTGATTTAACTACGCAATCAACAACAATCAATGCCCAACAATCATTAGACACAATAATGGCATGCTCTCAGCTATGCCACGACTATCTCTCATATATTCATAAAGTAGTCATACCCAGCGTCATCGTACTTTGCATATAAAGCAAATAACGAATAAGCATCCAAAGAAAAAAATGTCGAACATAGATATTGTAGGTTCTTAGTTATGCCATGATTATCTCTCAACTAACTACATAACAGAAAATCAAAAAGGGGGTCAAACTCCTTAA
This sequence comes from Allium cepa, assembly GCA_030765085.1. Classification (NCBI taxonomy): domain Eukaryota; kingdom Viridiplantae; phylum Streptophyta; class Magnoliopsida; order Asparagales; family Amaryllidaceae; genus Allium; species Allium cepa. The sequence goes on along the minus strand of CM060928.1, from coordinate 103,277,633 downwards.
TACAACATGCTCGTAGCATAGTCATGCATCACCTTGCAGCTAACCATATAATACACATGTATATGAGGTTGACTATCTCATGGCTCTCAGCTTTACAAATGGCCACATCATCTCGCAGTTGCATACTTAATGATCTCGCAAAGGTGAATAAGTAGTCAATTCATCACATTAATAACTAGATAGGAGACTGATAAGCTCTTAACTCTGCTCCAGGGGTCTTCCACATGTGCGCTAAGTGCTACTCCTATAGTCTTAAGTTACCTCAATAGTCATCATAACCCATTATCCAACCCAGACCAATGTGCTTGCATGATTACATAATTCCATAGTCACAACCATGCAAGTGTCCCAAATGGTAACTTGCCACTAGCCTAGGTGAAAGGTCAGTAGCTCTCAACCATACACAACAAAATGTGTCATAGATCCGAGTCCTGACCTTGCGATCAGGCCCAAAGGATGGACGCTAGCCTAATTTGGTTTACTTCTCACCAAAATAATAGGAGTACATATACAAAATATAGACATACTTATGGCACTCAGCCTACGGCTCATAGCTCGCAACACTTTATATATGAGTACCCCATAACTCATTATCGTATAAGTGACATTTACTTACAAAAAGTATCCAAACAAATATTAGCTTAAACATCCTATACCACCTGGTGTTACTCACTTGTGTACTCAATGCTCATTAATTACACTAGTATCTCAATAACATTTCTTGTAACAAATCCAAAGAATAACTAAAGAAATACAGTCGAAAGTCTCATACTTGATGGTATTACAGCTCCGTTTATTCAATATCCTCGTCACGTAGATGTTATAATCAAACATGCACACAACTTATTTAGATAAGAGATTTTTATTTATGGTAAACTTGTATTTACTCATTTAAAAGCTTGGAATTTATTCAATGGTAAAAATAGACTTTTTCCATTTATTAAATACGAAAATAAGGATTTAAGCCATTGAATAATTTTAAAATCTCTTTCTCATATTCAAAAATCAAGGAGACCTTTTATAAAATCAATTTTTTTTATTATAAATCATTCCATATTTTTTTGGAAATTCAATAGAATTTTAGAATAGATTTTCAAGAACCCAAAAATCAATTTCCATTTATTTTCAAACTAAAAATAGGAATTTTAGATCCTATAACTAATTTCCAACCCTTTTCCACATTAGAAAAATCAAAGAAACCCTTTTATAAATTAATAATAATTTATATAAATCATTCCATAATTTTGTGGAATTAATTAAGATTTTTTTAATAATTTTTACGACCTCCAAATCAATTTTCTATAAATAAAACAATTTCTTAAAGAATGAGTAATATATAAATAAAATACTTTCTTTCTCCATTATTTAATTTCATATTTGAAATTCATCAATTTTCTATATTAAAGATGTCATTTTATCATATTTTCAAAGAATTTTTTTGAACAAGCATACCAATAGTAGCCTAGAGCTAAATAACTCCAGGTAACCAGAACCAGTCAGCCGCCCTTGGCCTAACCAATCAACTGTTTGGCATGGGGGTTCAACAACTTATGTTGCATCCTAGAGTTGTTCAAGCTACAAACTTATCTTTTCTCCTCATTTCTTCATCGATGTTTGTCTATGTTACTCTATTGCAACACATTTCACCATAATATCAACACAAATACACACTTCAATTCTTCACAAATTAATGGCCATGGAATTGGTTTAGTGTTTATAATAATTGGGTTCATCACGTGTAGAGAAGAACAAAGGTAATTTAATATAACAATACATTTACAACCGATGCAATAAGACATACGAACATAGATTTGTGAGCGATAATCACTCACCTTAGCAACTACAACCCAAAAGTCTCCATTTGCACTTCATAACTCTTCCAATCTCTATCTTCTCCTTTACTGTAAATAGTCCGTGAATCCAAATGTGAGAAACTTCCACTTCAATTGCTCTTAAGGGTGTTACTATGTGTTAATAAGCTTATATTTGAGTTTCGGAATTTATAGGATTTTATTTAACATGAATTTTGAAAGAGAAAGTTAGGTCTTGTTTTAATTTTTAGAAAAATATAAGAAATGAGCTATAGGCTCTTGGATTTTGAAGATGAATGAAAATTCTGGTATGATGGAGAGAAAATGAGAAGGAAAAAGTGATGGCTCTCATATTTGGCTAGAGCTTTAGGCTTTTGGGCGATCATTTCATTCTCCACTCTTCTCCATAAAACGGTTTTTTTCTTCTTAACTAAACTAACTCCGATATCTAATTAAAAATCATATTTACTCAATACTACTGTTTACCATACGTTATGTTTTAAAAGTCCTATTCCCACACCTCTCCCACTTTAAATATAATTATCCCTTAATTGAAATTTTTGATCCATTTTGTAAAATTCATTTATCAACTCTAATAATTAAGTAAAAATTAATTCCGTACTAAAATAAATTCCAAAAACCTTTTTATTCAATATTTATCTTTATAGAAAATTATTAATTCACTTCTTAATTTATTTCGAAGTAATTTAGAATATAAAAATATCAATATCAATTATAAAATAACTAGAATCATCATAATAATTTTTCATTTGAAAATATTTACCATTAAAAATACTTCACTTAATGATATATTTAATAAATAATTTCCTTCAATATAATTAAATATCATCGATTAATTTATCTTTTCTTTAAATCTTAGTAGTAGATATTTATTACTAAATTACCTAACTTCCAAAAATATTTTATCATTTAAATTCCAAAAAAATTCCTTGTTTCCAAACCATCTTAGATCTCCAATATTTTTCTAATTTAAACCCATTTACTTACTTAAGACTAGATTACTAATTACTAATTACTAATTAATTGCTTGTCAACATCGGTTGTTATAGACTCCCTTTAAGAAAATTATGTCATCGCAATTTCTCTTAGGGAAATTATTTAGTGATCTAAACTACTAGCTTTCTACACCCTTCTATGAGTTAAACATAAATACAGAACATGCAACCATATAAAAATCACAACAATCAAAGCCAATCAAAAATATACAACACAAGGCTCTTATTTACTTTTTTGGGTTAGCACGGAAAGTGTTTTGCTTTATCTGTCAAGTACTTAATAGAGAGACATGAAACAACACTCCTAAGACTCCTCATTAGAAAAATATACAACACAAGGCTCTTATAGAAACAACACGAACAACAACTTATTAGAAAAATAAGCGTTCTGCTACCCAAGACTCCTCATTAGTTTAACAGGCTCAACAAATACCACATCAATTATTAGACACTTTTAGTGGCTTTCCCCTAAACAAAGGACTACCGTCCTTTCACAATCATCTTTGGTCATGGGCTAAGAGTTTGAACAAACTCATTTAGGAAGATACCTCTCTTATATAACCAAAATCCACATAAAATGTCCAAATTTTTGAAAAACTTCAGAGCAGTCTCTATAGATGAAGTATACACCGAAAATTCACAACACAAAATTCATAATAATAAATATATCCATTTTACTTATAAAATTCTTATTTATATTTTTATAACTCGTTCATGCCATGCCATACATTACATGTTACATCCATTTACCAAACAAGCACCTTAATTTTCATAGATATAAACATTCTAATGTGCTAAAACTTATAACTTATTTATTTTCTTTCAAAGCAAGGATGTAAAAACAATTCATAAATTATTCATTTCCAAAATCCTCCTACACACATACACATATACATATATATAATATAGAGGACCCTAAAATATTTTCCACATCACTCAACTCTTTAAATTCTAAAAATTATTATTTTATAACAAGGCCATCTTCTTCAAACTTTAATTTTCATATAATAAACCCTAAATTGATATAAAACCTATAATCAAATTAATTCTTTTATGCTCGTAGATTTCCAAACGCAAAAATTCATCGAAAATGATTTTGTAGATTAAAAGTCATGGTCAAAATACTTCAATGCTTCAACCCAGAAAAATAGATAGAAATATTCCTCTTCATAAAAATAGATTTTAAGACTTGAAAAATTCAAAACCTCAGAAAGCATTCAAAGGAATAATTGTTTCTAACAAACATACCTTTCCAACCAAAGTAAGATCACTAGAATCTGATCATGGAATCAAAATTTATGGCTGTTTTAACACAACACTTACAATTCATACTTTAAAATTCAGTCCAAAAGTTTCTAATTTTATTAAAATCAATTTTTTATTTTGAAAATATTAAAATTGGATAAAATAACACTATATAAATCTCATTTTCAAATTTATTTCCAAAATACCATTTTGCTGTAAATAAATCTCCGAAACAGCCCTTACATACTCATTTAGAAACTCAATTTTCCCATCAATCTAATTTATACACCTCTTTATGATTTTTTTATCAATGCATGCCACAAGTAATATAAATTTTACTTCCTTGAAAAATTATTTTCATCCTCAAAATATAAAATTCACATTATTTACTTTTTCTTATTTTCCAAATATTCATATCTTCGAATATTAATTTCATAATAAATAACATATATCCATAATTTTAATGAAAGCCTTTTATTAATGCAATCAAATAAAACAATACATAATTTCTTTATAAAATTCTGTTCAATCTTAAATCATTGAGTTTACAAAATTACTTTTCCTTGTTTATGGAAATACTTTTTATATCTCGACCTTCCCTAGTATATTTTGTCATACTATTGTTTTCCTTAAACAATTTCCACGAAATTATTTGTTGTTTACATATAACTTAGTAAAATTTTATACTTCACCCAAAATACTTTTTTATTTATTTCAAAAATTATTTTAAGTTAAAAACAATATATACACTTTTTATATCTTAATGCATTATATTACAAATATAGTTATAAAATCCATTCAAGCCATAACAAAATCATACAACATGCCATACCTACAATTCACATCATCACATACCATTTATTTTTAAATTCACAAATATTTAAAATATAACGACGTTGCCTTGCCATGAATTTTAGCGAATCACTTCGTCGATTGGCTACACTGATTTAGTAATCAACATTACTTCGCCATCGATCTCAACTATACACTAACACTTGATGGTTGCAAACGTCATCTAAAACTTCCAAACTCATAAAATATTCTTATTATTTTCAAAACAATTCATTACTTTCCCAAAATGTATACATATAAATATACATGTACACACATACATTACATACAAACATACATACATACATATATATATTCTCATATCTAAACATTTTTTGGAATATCATTATAGTTTCTAAAAATGTCATATTCTTCCCAAAATAGTACTTTTAATACTTACAAAATATTACACCCTTCCAAAATATAACTTAACCCATCTCAAAACATATATGCTCTTTATAAAACATTATACTTCTTTTCAAAATAATAGTTTACATTTTCAAAACATTATACTCATTTCAAAATATCCCCCAAAACATTCTTCTTTTCAAATTTTATCCATAATATCCTAAAAACTTATTATTTTAAAAACAATATATCCTTTTCAAAACATTGCATTCTACTCAAAATATTGTGTCCAAATGCCTCGTCCAAGTATTTAGGAATCCTTATCGATACGTTGGCTAAGTGCATCGACTAGAATTCTTAAAGAACTCAACGAACATATTAACATGAAATCAACTTTAAAATCTCTTTCTGTTTCTATATATACTTTAATAAACTTGTGTATGAAAATAATTTCTTGCGTACATTAAAAAAATTCTAAAACCACATATATACTTTAACCAATGAGATTTTAATTCAAACATACACTTGCTTGTATTAGAAACAATTACAAGTGATCTTTATATATACAAACAAATAACAAATCACTTATAATAATCCAAACATCATCCATCATCACCCATGTGCACATAAAGCAAGCATCCAAGTAAATTCCATCCTAACACATTTGTATGAATATGCGCTAATATGTTTTTGTTTGATGATAATAAACATATATATTCATTTAAATATATTTGGTAATGTACTATTTTGTTTTTCATAGATTAATAAATATTTGTTGAATAAAATAAATTACACAGAATTTGAATTCAAACAGGACAAGTTACACAGAATTTGAATTCAAACAGAAATTTTATTCAAACAAATATTTATTACAATCTTGAATAGTACAAATTCATGCTCTCACTATACATATACATTTTTGAATACATCACAATTCAGTTTACATAAATTCCTCACTACATATCACTCACACTCGTAGTTTTATATTCAACTTCATTACAGTTTGAATCCATCATCTGAGCAATCTGCAAACATATTCACTAACGCAGTAAAATTGAAAAAGAAATATTTTTGCAATATAAAATGAAATGTGAATTTTGAAAATAATATTTGCCTCAGCTATTTGGGTTGTTCGTCATCATTCACACTTGAATTCATCACACACGAACAACTTGTGACATACACAGTGTATCACTGTATATGCCACAAGGCCGTGCACACCGATATACACTTGATTAATTTACAGGGACAGGTGAGCACAGGTCAAACCCAAATGAAAAGCCGGGTTCAACTCACGTGCAATAACATAAATGTCACAACTCTCAGCACAAGGTCAAACCCGAGTTTTAAAACTGGATTCAACTCAGGTGCAGATCAAAAGTACACATGAATGCTATGTTCAAACATGACAGCAAACAGAAGTGCAACAGTACAAACCAAAGTCAAGGCAACATGAACTGCAGACCAAACACACATGAGTGTATACAAATGATCAGACCATAAAGAAGCGAAGCCAGAAGCTCAAGTCAATGCACAGTGCAAACATATGCACCTAAGTGATACAGATACAAAATAATGACCAGACAACAATTGCATCAAGTATGCTCAAGTCCAGATGCATCAGGTTGAAAATTTTCAAAGCCCAAGTATACAATACAACAGTGACAAACATCATAGGAATGCAACAACCAAATTAAGAATCAAGTGGAAATGAATCGATGTCCAATATGCAACATGGCCGAGCATTGATACAAGACACCAATGAATGACAATGAATGCAACAGTGAAGCAAAATATGGCAGTAAAGATATAATGGGCGTGAACAGCAAGATGATCAGCCACTAGAATTTCAAATGAAACAATGAACAAAATACATGCAAATGCATCAAAGCACTGAGACATGAATGCAGCATTTACAACATACAAACAAGCACATGAAGTAATGAAGCACTGAAGTGATGCAAACAGTGAACAACTGGACAACATCTGAATGCAATGAAGACAATGCTTGAAACCAAGTAAGTACAGAATGGATGCAATGATACAAGATAAACGAAGTTACAACAGAGCCAAAGTTCACAGTGAAGTTCTTGTTGAACCAACCAGAAAAGAGGGCCAGAAAATCAAATAGTAATTCCAAGTCCAATTCGAATTCATGACAATGTATAAAATTCATATCTTTGAAAAAGTCGGCAATGAAAAAGGGGAAAGTTGTTGCCGTGTGAATCAAGAAAATCGAACTCAACAAAATCAAAGTCGTGCGCATCAAGGTTGTAGTTATATCAGGAAAATCGTGCGCATCAAGCATTAGAAAATCAGGAAAGTATCGAATTGATACGAACGAATTCAAGTGTACTCGAACTCATATAAATACCAAACACCAATTGTCATCATCGGCAGAGAGAAGAAAATCGAGTTTTCATACGACAATCAATAGCAAAAACAGAGAAATTACATACCGAATCAACAACTCGATCATCAGAGAACGAGCGAGCCAAGCAACAAGAATCAATCATCAGAGAACAAGCGCGAGCAAGAGCTTCATCAATCAGATCGAACAAAGCCTCAATTCGGATCGATAGCACAAAGCCCTAATTTTAGAAAGAGGAAGATCGACCGCATTATTCTCTCAAACAAAAAGAATTGGATCGGGCTAAAAATAAAAGGGGCCGGCCGTGATTTATAAAAAGGGGGCATTATTATAAAAGGGCTTTAGTATATTTTAGGGTTTTTAAAGGGGATTTTTTTATTTTTATTTTGAGCAAAAATTATGGAGTCAAGTTTGTATTTTAATTTTTGCTCCTGCTTTTATTTTTGAAGTTGTTTTTTCTTTTCGAGTTAAAGAATTTGTAAATCACCACCTAGGTTGTAGGTAGTGTGAGATTGTCTAGTTAGAATTAGTTCAGTGAGCAGGGTGTGCGGGTTTGCAAAACTCTATAGGTGGGAGCAGAGTTTGCGAGTAAACGAAACTCTATAGGCGGAGCAGGGTGTGCGAGTCTAGTAGAGTGTTTGTGAGCGGGAGCAAATGTTTGCGAGTCTAGTAGAGTGTTTGTAAGCGGGATACTGTTTAATTCTAATAGAAATCTAGGAATGCAGCAGTAGGCAGAGGTTGCTGAAGCTGGGTAAATTTTGTGTGTGATTTACTTTACAGCATATTTATTTATGCAGTTTTTTTTCTGAGTTTAAATCGAGAAAATTTGCTATAACCCTATTCACCCCCCCCCTCTAGGGTTAATGTAGATCCTACAAGTGGTATCAGAGCCTGGTATTTATTTAACTCTAGAGTTATGAATTTATCAAATAATGCTTTTTCTGAGGAGCAATCTATTGTTAGGCCACCCATGTTTAACGAGAATGATTATGCTTATTGGAAAGTTAGGATGAGTATTTACCTTAGTTCCGTTGATTATGATGTTTGGGATATTATTGAAACTGGCTATAAACCTTCCACTATAACTGTTGGTGGTACTGAGATTCCTAAACCTAAGGATAGGTGGGATGCTAACGATAAGAAATTAAAAACTACAAATTCCAAAGCAATGAACGCTTTGATCTGTGCCCTTGATAAAAATGAATTTAATAGAATTTCTCATTGTACAATAGCACAGGAAATTTGGCACACTTTGGAGGTGACACACGAAGGAACTTCTCAAGTCAAGGAGTCTCGTCTAGCCCTATTCAGCAATGAATACGAAAACTTTGTGATGGACAAAGGCGAGAGCATAAAGGACATGTTTGGACGCTTTTCAACTTTGGTATACAACGCTAGAGCGCTTGGGAAGGTATTCACTGAGGTAGAGCTTGTGAGAAAGGTGCTACTAGTTTTACCAATGAACTTTGAGTCAAAAGTCACGGCAATACAAGAATCGAAAGATCTGAGTAAACTAAGCATGGAGGAGTTGATTGGAAACTTGATGACATATGAGCTTGAGCTAAAAGCAAAGGAGGAACGCAACAACTCCGAACCAAAGAAGAAGACGATTGCCTTAAAAAGCAAAGAAGAAAGCGATGAAGAAGAAGAAGATCCAATCGAAGAGCTTGCAATGGCTGTCAATAATCTTAGAAAATGGTCAAGATTCAAACCACTCAAGAAGAAAACATCTAGCAATAAGTCAAGAGAGTCTAACAATTCCGATAATGAATTGACGTGCTATAACTGCAACAAGCCTGGCCACTTCAAACAACAATGCCAACTTCTCAAAAACAACAAAGAAAAGAAAAAGAAGAAGAAGGCATTTGCAGCGACTTGGGATGATGAAGAAGGAGAGGAAGTTTCAAACAATAGTTCAAAGGAGGCTAACTTGTGTCTTATGGCAAAATCAGATTCAGAAGCAAGCTCAGAGGAATTTAGTGAGGTAGGTGACTATTCTTATAAAGATATTGTTTTTATGTGTCTTGATCTTACTAAAGTAGTGGATACTCTTGAATCTAAAATTGAAAAACTGAAATCTGATAGGAGAGAACTTGCTCGTGAAAATTTTAGGTTAGAAACTGAACTTGAAAATATTCAAAACCTAGAATATAAAAAATGTAAAATTTTAGATTCAGAATTATCAAGCCTTAAGAATAGCTTTGAGAATCTTGAAAAAGAAAACTTGAATCTTAAGGAAATCATTGACACTAGGAAAAAGGATTTTATAAAAAGATGCACCTCACTTGTCACTGAAAACACAACACTAAAAACCAAAGTCCAAAATCTTGAGAAATCTCTGAATAACTTTTCAAGAGGCGAAAAATCTTTCAACATGCTATTGGGAAATCAAATTTTTGCTAACAACAGAAAGAGACTAGGTTTTGGGAAAACACAAGGTGAGGATAATGCAAAAGGTAAGAGTGTCTTTGATAGATCTGAAATAATTGGACATTGTATTGAAAATTATAGTCATAGGAACAAGAACACAAAATTTATACAAGTTTGGGTTCCCAAGAACTCTACAAACAAATTTCATGTCTATTGGAACAAGAATAAAAGGAAAAAACAAGTTTGGGTTCCTAAGAACTCTACAAACAAATTTCATGTCTATTGGAACAAGAATAAAAGGACAAAACAAGTTTGGGTTCCAAAGGGACTATTTATTCACAATGCTTCAGTCACTAATATCATTGGACCTGAGAGTTTCTCTAGGTCATTCTCCTCTCTCTATGTAGGTCTGTTGGCGAGCTAAGGAACAACAAGAATGGTTTCTAGATTCAGGTTGTTCTAGACATATGACAGGTGACAAATCGAAGTTCCTTAGCCTAGAGAATTTTAAAGGAGGAAATGTGATCATGGGGGACAATAGCAAGTGTAAGATTATTGGTAAAGGTGAAGTAGGTAATGGTTTTTTTCCTTGACTGATGTTTTATACGTTGATAATTTGCAACACAATCTCATTTCTATTAGCCAGCTATGTGACAAAGGTATGAATGTGGTTTTTGATAGTGATACTTGCAAAATCATTGATAAAATCTCCAATAACATTGTTTTTATGGGCAAAAGAAAAGGAAATGTTTACTCACTTTCATTTGATAATCTAAATCTTTCTAGATGTTTGGTAGCCACTGACGAAGAGGCATTTTTATGGCATAGAAGACTTGGACATGCTAGCATGAGCCTCTTAGAAAAACTTGAAATGAAAGAATTAGTCAGAGGGTTACCACATCAGAAATTTAAAAATAATAATAAAGTGTGTAAATCATGTTCCTTGGGCAAGCTTAGTCGATCATCATTTCGCCCTAAAAACATTGTTAGTACATCAAGGGTCCTTGAATTAATTCACATGGACTTATTTGGACCAAATGAAATTGCAAGCTTGAATGGAAAACGTTACTGTTATGTATTGGTTGATGATTACTCTAAATTTACATGGGTTTATTTCTTAGCCAAAAAGTCTGAATCTTTTGAGTACTTTTCAAAATTTGCAAAACTTGTTCAAAATGAAAAAGGAGTTTCTATTAAAATCTTGAGAAGTGATCATGGAGGCGAATTTGAAAACTTGGAGTTTGAAAGCTTTTGTGAAGAAAATGGCTTAAAACATGAATTTTCTGCTCCACGATCACCTCAAAAAAATGGGGTGGTTGAAAGGAAAAATCGTACATTACAGGAGTTGGCTAGATCCATGTTGAGCGAGTATAAACTATCACTAACCTTTTGGGCAGAAGCAGTGAATACTTCGTGCTATGTAATAAATAGAGTAATAATCAGGCCAATACTTGGAAAAACATCTTATGAATTGTGGCATGAAAGGAAACCTAACATTTCTTATTTTTGTGTATTTGGATGTCCTTTTTTTATTCTTAACACAGGTGATCAACTTGGAAAATTTGAATCAAAAGCCGATGAGGGAATTCTCATGGGCTATTCAACAAGGAGCAAGGCTTACAGAATATACAAAAAACGAACAAAGACAATCGTTGAATCAATCAAGGTGAAATTTGATGAATCTGACCTGGAAAAGACGATCGATGATGGGGAAGATCATGAAGTCATTGAAGAAGGGACATCTAGTAAGAAAGCTGAAAATAGGGCTGTTGATGCTGATAGATTGAAGTTCAAATCCAATCACCCTCCTGAATTGGTTATAGGTGATCCTACGGAAGGTATACGCACTCGCTCTTCGTTTGATAAAAATTTGTGTGCATTTTGTTGTCACAGTGGTTTTATTTCTGAAATTGAACCTGATTCTGTTGAAGCGGCTCTTAGTGATGAAAGTTGGATTTTAGCAATGCAGGATGAACTTAATCAATTTGAAAGAAATAAAGTTTGGAAATTAGTTCCTAGGCCTAATGACTATCCAATTGTTGGAACTAAATGGGTGTTCAAAAACAAACTTGATGAATCAGGAAATGTAATTAGAAACAAAGCTAGGTTGGTCGCTAAAGGATATAACCAAATAGAAGGCATAGATTTTGATGAAACATTCGCTCCAGTAGCTAGGTTAGAAGCCATTAGGATTTTGCTAAGTCTTTTATGTTATAAGGGTTTCAAACTTAAACAAATGGATGTAAAAAGTGCCTTTCTAAATGGTGATTTGAAAGAAGAAGTTTTTGTGGAACAACCCCCCGGTTTTGAGAATCATGATTTTCCAAATCATGTGTATAAACTAGAAAAAGCATTATATGGTCTTAAGCAAGCTCCTAGAGCTTAGTATGACTGCCTTTGTACATATCTTTTGGAAAATGGTTTTAAAAAGGGGAGTGCTGACACAACACTGTTTCTATTACATGATGGAAGTGAATTTTTGATTGTTCAGATTTATGTGGATGATATTATTAATGGTGCTACTAATGAACTCTTGTGCGATAAATTTGAACAAGTCATACAGGAAAAATTCGAGATGAGCTTGGTTGGAGAATTGAAATATTTTCTTGGATTCCAAATCAAGCAAAGCAGAGATGGTATTTTTATCTCACAATCCAAGTATGTATTGGAACTGTTGAAGAAATTTGGAGTTGAGAACTCCAAACCATTGAGAACTCCTATGAGTCCATCAACGAAGTTTGACAAAGATGAGAAAGGAATTACTGTTGATCAGAAAAAATATCGAGGGATAATTGGTTCACTTCTCTATCTTACTGCTTCTAGACCTGATATTATGTTTCCTGTGTGTTTGTGTGCACGTTTTCAATCTAATCCTAAAGAATCTCATTTGAAAGCCACTAAACGAATTTTGAGATATCTTTCACACACACACAAATTTGGATTATGGTACCCTTCTTGTGAAAATTTTGATTTAGTTGGTTATTCTGATGCTGATTATGCTGGTTCATTGGCTGACAGGAAAAGCACTAGTGGGACATGTTTCATGCTAGGACATTCATTAGTTTCATGGCCAAGTCGAAAACAGAATTGTGTTGCATTATCCACCACTGAAGCAGAATATATTGCTTTAGGAAGCTGTTGTGCTCAAATTTTATGGATGATGCAAACTCTTTCTGATTTTGGCTTAGTTTATAAACAAGTTCCATTAAAATGTGATAGTAAAAGTGCAATAGACTTGTCAAATAATCCTGTTCATCATTCACGCACGAAACACATTGATGTGAGACACCACTTTCTTAGAGATCACATTTCTAAGGAAGACATTTGCATTGAATATATTTCAACTGAGGCTCAGCTTGCTGATATTTTCACAAAACCCCTCCCCGAAGACAGATTTTCCAGATTACGTTTGGATTTGGGGATTATAGAAATTGACTGATAACTTTCAATTTTTAGATATATACTTTCAACTTCAATTTCAAACTGGGAATTACTTCATACATACTTGTTTGAATTAAACATTGTGTTTTGTTCGATATATTTGGTCATAATTCGGCTAACTCTATATTCTCGGTTTCTGACTATTTACATGGCTTCAATTCATATTCAAAGAATGTCATTTAAATTGTTGCTAAAATTGGGTTTGAAATTTTTGATGCACACTTCATTGTCTGGATTGTCAATTTTAGTTAGTGATATTTCGGATTGAAAGAGAAACTCAGATGCAGATTACACTGGTAATCTAGTTGATAGAAAAATTACTAGTTGCACGTGATTTTTGAGACATTTAGTAACTGCATCGTTTTTCCTAAAAAATATCTGCATATTGTTCATTTTAAATAATTTTTCATTTAGCAGAATTTTTTCTCTCATATAACCCCTTCGAGAAAATAATTGTTTGACCATATTTTCAGATTAGTCATCTTATTTGATTTTAAATGACAAATTTTGACTAATCCGACTCCCTACTAATTATCAAAAAGATAAATAGTGATTGAAAAGGCGATAAGTGTTAATATTTAACATACATTACTCAAGAGAGTATATTTGGAAAATTTCTTTAGGAATTAGAACAAGAATTATAAAACTTTTTGTTGGGTAAAGATTCCATGACCATTTCTATATCTATCATTATTTCTATCGACCATTGTTTATCAAATATTAAATATAGTTTGTCTATATGTGGTACTATAATCAGGAATCATTTGTTTTTCATATCACATTTTTTTGTAAAAATAAACAAATATCCAAAGTATTCACTCTCATTTAAAAGTCCTCACGGTTATGCATGGGTGAATTACTTGGATTTTTGATTATGTGCTTCCATGCTCATTTAAAAGTCCTTATGGTTATGCATGTATGGAACGCATATCAAAATTAATTAATCAAATAGACAAGTTGATTCTAATCCCATTTTAAAGTCCTCACGGTCATGCGTGGTTAGAAGATACTTGATTTCAATTTTAACATTAAATTCGAATACTACTAATCTCATTTAAAAGTCCTAACGGTTATGCATGATTAGTAGATATTCAAATTCCTGATATAAATGTACCACAAGAAGATTCAGCTGTATGATTTTATATGAACATCATATCCGTCATTTCTAAAAGTGGAATATGCGCCTAACAAGGGTAGTTATGGTTTTTGTTTGATTCTTATTGAAGTTTAATATTTATATTCAATTTGATTTTAATGTTGGATTAATATCGATCACTTTACCTCTATTTTTTCTCTCACACTATTATTCTTTTGCTGATAACAAAAGGGGGAGAGAAAAGTTAAGATTTTGTCAAACAGAATCAAGCAAAGGTCAAATAATCTTCCATTTGCATATAGGCTCATTTATATATTTCTATTTGGATGCATATATGTAGGGGGAGCATCATGTAGAGAGGAAGTATTTAAATAGGGGGAACAATTAGAGTATATAATTGGTCAAATACATTTAACACGGTCAAAATCTTAAATATATGTTTGTTATCATCAAAAGGGGGAGATTGTATGAATATGCGCTTATATGTTTTTGTTTGATGATAATAAACATATATATTCATTTAAATATATTTGGTAATGTACTATTTTGTTTTTCATAGATTAATAAATATTTGTTGAATAAAATAAATTACACAGAATTTGAATTCAAACAGGACAAGTTACACAGAATTTGAATTCAAACAGAAATTTTATTCAAACAAATATTTATTACAATCTTGAATAGTACAAATTCATGCTCTCACTATACATATACATCTTTGAATACATCACAATTCAGTTTACATAAATTCCTCACTACATATCACTCACACTCGTAGTTTTATATTCAACTTCATTCCAGTTTGAATCCAGCATCTGAGCAATCTGCAAAAATATTCACTAACGCAGTAAAATTGAAAAAGAAATATTTTTGCAATATAAAATGAAATGTGAATTTTGAAAATAATATTTGCCTCGGCTATTTGGGTTGTTCGTCATCATTCACACTTGAATTCATCACACACGAACAACTTGTGACATACACAGTGTATCACTGTATATGCCACAAGGCCATGCACACCGATAAACACTTGATTGATTTACAGGGACAGGTGAGCACAGGTCAAACCCAAATGAAAAGCCGGGTTCAACTCACGTGCAATAACATAAATGTCACAACTCTCAGCACAAGGTCAAACCCGAGTTTTAAAACTGGATTCAACTCAGGTGCGGATCAAAAGTACACATGAATGCTATGTTCAAACATGACAGCAAACAGAAGTGCAACAGTACAAACCAAAGTCAAGGCAACATGAACTGCAGATCAAACACACATGAGTGTATACAAATGATCAGACCATAAAGAAGCGAAGCCAGAAGCTCAAGTCAATGCACAGTGCAAACATATGCACCTAAGTGATACAGATACAAAACAATGACCAGACAACAATTGCATCAAGTATGCTCAAGTCCAGATGCATCAGGTTGAAAATTTTCAAAGCCCAAGTATACAATTCAACAGTGACAAACATCATAGGAATGCAACAACCAAATTAAGAATCAAGTGGAAATGAATCGATGTCCAATATGCAACATGGCCGAGCATTGATACAAGACACCAATGAATGACAATGAATGCAACAGTGAAGCAAAATATGGCAGTAAAGATATAATGGGCGTGAACAGCAAGATGATCATCCACTAGAATTTCAAATGAAACAATGAACAAAATACATGCAAATGCATCAAAGCACTGAGACATGAATGCAACATTTACAACATACAAACAAGCACATGAAGTAATGAAGCACTGAAGTGATGCAAACAGTGAACAACTGGACAACATCTGAATGCAATGAAGACAATGCTTGAAACCGAGTAAGTACAAAATGGATGCAATGATACAAGATAAACGAAGTTACAACAGAGCCAAAGTTCACAGTGAAGTTCTTGTTAAACCAACCAGAAAAGAGGGCCAGAAAATCAAATAGTAATTCCAAGTCCAATTCGAATTCATGACAGTGTATAAAATTTGTAACTTTGAAAAAGTCAGCAATGAAAAAGGGGAAAGTTGTTGCCGTGTGAATCAAGAAAATCGAACGCAACAAAATCAAAGCCGTGCGCATCAAGGTTGTAGTTATATCAGGAAAATCGTGCGCATCAAGCATTAGAAAATCAGGAAAGTATCGAATTGATACGAACGAATTCAAGTGTACTCGAACTCATATAAATACCAAACACCAATTGTCATCATCGGCAGAGAGAAGAAAATCGAGTTTTCATACGACAATCAATAGCAAAAACAGAGAAATTACATACCGAATCAACAACTCGATCATCAGAGAACGAGCGAGCCAAGCAACAAGAATCAATCATCAGAGAACAAGCGCGAGCAAGAGCTTCATCAATCAGATCGAACAAATCCTCAATTCGGATCGATAGCACAAAGCTCTAATTTCAGAAAGAGGAAGATCGACCGCAATATTCTCTCAAGCAAAAAGAATAGGATCGGGATAAAAATCAAAGGGGTCGGCCGTGATTCATAAAAAAGGGGCATTATTATAAAAGGGCTTTAGTATATTTTAGGGTTTTTAAAGGGTTTTTTTTATTTTTATTTTGAGCAAAAATTATGGAGTCAAGTTTGTATTTTAATTTTTGCTCCTGCTTTTATTTTTGAAGTTGTTTTTTCTTTTCGAGTCAAAGAATTTGTAAATCACCACCTAGGTTGTAGGTAGTGTCAGATTGTCTAGTTAGAATTAGTTCAACTGTAAAGGAAGAAGCGTGTGCGGGCCTAGCAAGATGGGCAACGCGTTGAGGCTGGGCTAACGACGTGGTCGACAGTCGAAATTTAGAGTTTTTCCTCGATTTGGGCACGGCGACAACCGGGAAGGTATGGTAAACCTAGGTGCGTGGGAGGTTGATGCTAGGTAGTGGAGACGCGATGGCCTACGGCGACTGCAAGATGATGGCAGCAACTGCGAGGCATGGGCGGCTGTTCTGGAGGTCGACGTGTCGATGATGGTGTACGATTGAGAGAAGAATGGACGAGGCTGTCGCGATTCGTATATGATGCGGCTTTGTGCTGGGTGAAGGCAGCTTGCGTGAGAGGCCCTGAGTTGATTATTTACTTATTTACTTAAGTGATAATTAGGTTATTAACTATGTTTTAAATTTTAATAGTATATTAATAACAATCGAATTTTTGCATACGAGGTTCGATTTCGGACGAAAGAGATTGCATTGGATCCGTATCGACAAGCTCTACGCTATGGAGCTGATTTCGCATCGATTTGGCTAGTTTGAATTTTTCATATTCAAACAGGCGAGTGTTTATACGCTCACGACTAAATAAATATTTTTGTGATAGTTGAATTGAAATTTAGAAATGATTTAAATTGATTGATTTTGGTTGATGAAATTAATTAACATTTAAATTGAAACCCAAATAACCTAATAGGATTTAAATTGATGTTGAAATTGAATTGGAATTTAATTGCTTGTAAACACCTGATATTGACAATTATTTAATTGTGATGATACCTTGATTGTTTGGATATTGGATGCAAATGGATGCTATTGATTGATATGTGGTTGATCGGGTGTTTAATTATTATATATATATATATATATATATATTTCGTATGTTATTTACAGTATATAAAACTCTAAATTGAATTTATTTCAAATAAATTAAGAAATAGGTTAAAATTGTATATACCTATGACATCTATTTTGGATTGAAATGACATATGTCCATCCTTGAAATCAAATTGAAATAATTATCCACTTGGCCATAGGTTAGAAAATCTTATACGGGTACCGAGTTGGTTAAATTAAATGATTTTAAAAGTTGTTTTGAAATTATTTAAATGAATAGATTTTAAGAACAAAATACAATTTATGTAAATTGAATTATCTTGAATTTGAGCTCAAAACCTTGGAATGTAAAATAAGTAAACAAAATTGTTTAATTAATCGAAATTTAGATTTTTAAGTTAAAAACTGAAATGCGGCGTAAATTTTCGAAGTTGATTTGTTTTAAAAGTTTTGACTTTTATTCGAATTTGAATATTTCTAATAAAAATTGATACGAAATGATATTTCAAGTTTGAGTTTGGAATTGAAAATTTGGATTTAAAATTTGGTATTGAAAGTAAATTTGATTTAAGTGTTTAAATCGATATTTTGAAATTGAATTTGGAATTGAAATTGAAATTGGAAATTAATTTGAAATTGGAATTCAAATTAATTTGAAATTGGAATTTAAATTAATTTAGAGTTGAAATTGGAAATTAATTTGAAATTGAGATTTAAATTGATTTGGAATTGGAATTGAAATTTAAGGAAATTTGTGAATTGAAATCGAAATTTATGTGGAATCGAAATTTATGCGAGTTGGAGTTGGAATTGAATCGAAATAAAATTTGGAATTGATTTGGGCAGGAAATTGGGAAGTTGACCAGTTTGATTTTGGAATTATTTTTAAAATGAATATTTTAGTATAAATGATTTAAAATCTATATTCTTTAAATATTCAAATTATTTTGATTTTCCAAACTATTTTACTATGTAAACCATTTTTATGTTCAAATTATTTCGATTAAACTATTTAAATATCTTCTATTTAACTATTTTTATCTATTTAAACTATTTTCTAAAGTTCTAATTGGTAAAAGGGTAAAATGTTATATTTAAATCTTAGATTTAAATATGAACTAGGTCAAAGTGGAGATTATAACCTAAATTGAATTCGAATCAAATTTTGGAAGTGAAATTGATTCCTCGGACAAATTTGATAATTTAGAATATACGATAAATTTTGAAATGGATTTGATTTAAAAGAGAATGTATGATAATTTCGAAATGGATTTGACTTTAAAGCATTGAAATTGGATTTGATTTTGAAACGAATATAATATTTTGATATCAATTGCAAATTGTTTTTGAAATGTAAAAGAACCAACCGGTGTGTAAAATGACGATTTGTTTTTAAAGAGGCCGGGGCCTCTTATTGAAATACTCTCTTTCGATATTGCAACCACTTTGACAACTATGTACGCGGTGGATGATATCCAGAATGTAGTGGTTGAATTGGCGACGTTTACTAGAATGAAGTAAGAGAACGATGATGGATAGCCTTGACATTCGTGTCATTGTTAAAATGACTAAAACAGGAGCCTATGTCTGGGTATTGTGGTTAGCTGCCTCTACGACGTTGATCCCTCGTATTACTATTGTGATTTCGGATTCGATGGGCACACCTTATTTGTCGTTTGAATTGATTGACGCGGTCGGCCACGGATGAGTTATGACCAGCCAGAAAGGGTAAACTGGTAGAATCCTACCTTGGGTATTGCCTCACGTGCCTTGTCATATTTATCCCTATACGAGCCCATTATGATTTTGGTTTAAAACTGTAAAATGTGGTAAGGTGGATCAATGTAAAGCCTTAACGCTATTTTAATATTTATTTTACTGATAGACATTATCTATTATAGCGTAAACTATTATAAATAGTTTAACGGATCCTTAGGAGATGGAAAATTCCGTAACATCTCTTGAGTTATTGCACTCATATTTGTGATATTGATTTGACTTACAAAAGAGTATTTTAGTCCTGACTCGAGTGTTTTGTCTTTTCATTATGCTCGGGTCAGTTCTGAGTTTTTTCCAGTGTATTGAGTACTATTCTCTGAAGGACGAAGACAAAGTTTTGGTATATTACTATTATTATTATTATCTCCTGCATCATGTTATTCTATTGTATTGATTATTTATCCCTGATGTATAGAAATAACTCTGATAAATGTATATAGATTATGATCAGATGTATAGTAAACAAATTTTGAATTTTTATTTTATTATTATATTTTATCGTTTCCGCTGTGAGATTATGTGTTTTGTTTTCTTCTTCTCTTCTTATTTTTCTTATTTAACCCCATTGATTATCTACTTTATGGATTGTTTAAGTCGACATGTGTGGATTATTGTCGATTTAAACCTTTCAAAATGTGGGTCATCACAGTTGGTATCAAAGCGAAGGTTTAGAGATAACCTTGGCTTTGTGGGGTTTGACTCATTAGAGATACGGTAGCAATACCCCAGAATGAGTCTGTTTGAGTGTATATATATGAGAGAGCGGATTTGTTAGTGTTATAAAATATTTTATATTGTGTTTACTTATCTGTTGAGTTGTTTATAAATTCTGATCGATTTGCGGGACGCCGGTTATCAATAGGGTTTCTAAACACTTAAACAAGGCAAGTCGACAAAATGTTGTTTTAAAATTGGGTAAATAAAATATTTTTACCTAAATTATGTTGTATACACATACATACATACATACATACATACATACATACATACATACATAAAGTGATTTTCAAGGAAATGATAATATTTAATTATCATCGATTATCGATTAAATTAAAAATGAAATGAATACTTTGTAAATTTTATTTTATGAAGCATTTATAATTGAATTGAAATAAAAGTGAAATAAGAATCGATGAAAATGACCAAGTTGTAAATTAATGGAATATTTTGATAAAAAGTTAAGGAAAATTGTATGAGTATATTATAATATAGCTTATATATAGAAATGATTTAAAAATTAAGAATTTTGAATTTAAAATCCTTTGTTTTCAAAAATTGTTTTTCAAAGCCTTAAAAATTAATAAATAGTATTATTTGAAAGAGTTTAGACTAGAAAAATATTTTGAAAAGATTTTTGAAGGAAATAAAGCATTAAACTCGCTTGGTCGTTGGAAAATAATTATGGGAAAGACTGCAGCATCGCTAGTGTTCATTTTCAAATTTCTGAGTGGAAAATTACTATCGAAAGAAATTTATTTTCGATTAAAATATGTTTGATTGTGAAAGAAAAATATATTCTAATTATGATTTAGTAAATATGTAAAAATTGTTTGAACTTATAATTGAAAAGTAGTATATAAAAAATAAGTTCGAAACTTATAAATTTGAATAGAAAATAAAAATAAAAAAATAAGTTATAACTTGTAGATTTGAATAGGGAAGTAAAGAAAATTTTAAGATGGTTAAAATTTTGGTTAAGCAAAATAAATGCTTTAAGAAATATTAAATTAATTGAGTTAGTAAAATGAAATAAATAAAATATAGTTTAGCTCATGAAAGTTTAAATAAAATTGAATTATTATAAAATGAAATTTTGAATGAATAAATTGTATAACTTATAGATTTGAGAATTTTAAGCTAAAACTAAATTTTAAAATTTGTAAAATGGGAATGATTAGAAATTTAACTTGAATAAAATTTAATAAATGAGTAATGGATTAAATTGAAATGAAGTTTAACTTAATATTAAATAAAATTGAATTTGGTATTAGGTGAAACTAGATAAATTAGTAAGTGAGTTAAATCCATTTAAGCTATAAAATGAATTAATCAAATGAATATGAACTTTAATTTTCAAATAAAATGTAAATTAAGTGTGTAATAAATTGAATAAAAATAAATGAATGTAAGTAATAAATTAAGTTGGTTTATCGAATTTAATCTAAACTGGATATAAATAAATAAGATGCCAGAGGAATGAGTTTAAAAATTTAATGTTAACTAATATAGTATGGAATAAGTTATTAGAAAAATTTTATAAGTTGAAGTGGACTTAAGAGAAGGTGAATGAATTAATTGTGGAAGGGAAAAAAGAGAAAGTTATTGATATGAATTGAGTTATAAAATAAAACAAAATTTATTTTGGTAAATTAATAATATGAATTTGAATAAATGAAGTAAATCGATGAGTTAATAATAAAGAAATATGAAGTAATAATAATAAATGTGATTATGTTGTATACAATATTTATAAGAATTTATATAAAGTTATAAAAAATAGTTAACACATAGTGAAACAAATTGAAATTTCATAAATTGAATTAAATAAAAATTGAATATAATGAATTTGTAACGAATGTTGATAAACTGAAAGAAATCAATAGAATATAAACCAATTTAAAAGTGGATGAAACAAATATAAGTAATTGAAACAAACTGATGGAATGTAAATATATAATGAATTATAATAAATCATATATGAATGCAATAAATATTGATTGGAAGAAAATGGGTTGAAACCAGATTAGTTGAATGTTAATCGATTAAAAGCAAATGAATTGATTATAAATCTGTTGTATGATTAACGAATGAGTATTAATAAGTGAATGTGAATCAATTTTAAATATATGGAATGTAGTGTGGATTATACTTAAGTGTAATTAATTATTTGAATTATTGAAATGAAATAATGAAAGCGAAGAAAGAAAAATGAATGTAACTATCAACGAGTGTAAATTAATAGAATGTGAATTAATTAATGTCGATAAGTGCATGCAGATCAATTAGAAGTAAATGAATTGAATGAAAAATCAATTGAATGTGAATCTAGTTGAATAAAAGTTGATTGAATGCAAATAAATTGAAATGAATCAATTAAAATGTTAGTGAAATGAATGTTAATAAGAATAAAGGGTATAAATTTAAAAATTGACATTGGATAATGAAAATTCACATGGTTATGAATTAAATGGATTAATTGGAAGGGTATTGATGGCTGGATGGTTTCTTTTGTTGCAAACCATTGTTTTTACTGTTTTGATTGCATATGATTGTCGTATGTTATATATTTATGCTTGAATTTGTTGTTTGCATTCAAAAATCCATGTTATATGGTTATATTAGACTTATACATGCTTCTATAATGTTATACGCAACTAATATCTTAAATTGAGTTGAGATAGGTACATATGAAGACCGTTGGGTGTATATGCGGGGTTTTACATGCTTTTGCTTGCTTAATAAGGTACATATCTCGGATTACATACCACGATTTTATATTTTTTTCCCCTTTGGGATGCCTCATCATTGAGATGAGATGTATATTAAATATATATTGGTTATATTTTTGTTATATATTGAATTGTAAAAAATTTCCGATCGAGCCGCGCAAAGGAGACTCTGCCGAAATTTTCCGTAAATCCAGGAGTTAGAATTTTTTTGAAGTTTTAAAAGGTTTTATAACTTGTTTTTCTATATAAATTATATTTTCTGTAAACCAAAGGCGGATGGCGTAGTAAAAGTGTAATACATGTTTTCTAATAAGATTTTGAAATTATAAGTGATTATTTGAATAAAATCCATTGTATGTTAATTCTTTAATTAACGCATTTTCATGAAAAGTTTTGAGTGGGGAAGTATGTAACGATCCGTATTTTGGCCATTTTAGAGTATTAAATTTAATGTAATTATTTAATAAATATGGGTAGAAATAAAATTTAATGATTTATTTATATTGATTTATTGGATAATTAAATTGTTTAAAATTTAATTTTGAAAATTATTTGAACAAATTGATTCTGGATTTAAGATGATGGAAAATGATATTGGAATTTGATTTAAATGTTATTCAAAATATGAACGAAGATGGTTAACATTTACAATTGGGTTTAAATGTGAATAACTTAAAATTTTATATTCTAATTGACGAGTAAAAATAGCCATTTTGTTCACTGTCTCTGATTTCGACGAAACGAGTTTCATCGGATCTGTAATGGTGAATTTTTATTGGATTTCAAGTTCCGTAGCGATCGGACTTGTCTCTTGGCTATACGAGCATGAAACACATTGAGATTTAATTTCGAATTTAATTAAAATAATCAACTTTGAAAAGCTATCTTCTGCATACGATCGAATTAGGACTCGAAACTAGTTTCATTGTGTTCGGAACAGGGGTAAAACATTATAAACACCAGGTGACATGTTTTGTTTGGAGCTTGAGAAATTTCGGACGTTAAACGTCATATAGTTTCAAATTAAATAATAATAAAAATATCTCAACACCCAAACCCACATTCTTTTCTTTGCCATATATGTCTCCCTCTATCTCGTCATTTTCAAATCCAGATCGACAAAAAAGAGAACGAACGAAAACAAATCTCGATGTTAAAAAAACGACCACGTTATCGATTGCGAGCTCGGTTGTGAAGGAGGAAGCGTGCGCGGGAGTAGCTAGACGGGCAACGCGCTGAGGCTGGGCTAATAGCACGGTCGACAGTCGAAATTTAGGGTTTTGCCTCGATTTGGGAAACGAGACTACGGGGAAGGTGTGGTCGACCTAGGCATGTGGGAGGTTGATGCTAGGTAGTGGAGATGCGATGGCCTTGCGAGACGATGGCAGCAACTGCGAGGCGTGGCGGCTATTCTGGAGGTCGACATGTCGATGATGGTATACGATTGAGAGAAGAATGGACGAGGCTGTCGCGATTCGTATATGATGCGGCTTTGTGTTGGGGGAAGGCAACTTGCGTGAGAGGTTGTGAGTTGATTATTTATTTACTTAAGTGATAATTAGGTTATTAACTATGTTTTAAATTTTAATAGTATATTAATAACAATCGAATTGTTTCATATGGGTTTGATTTCGGACGAAAGAGATTACGTTGGATTCGTATCGATAAGCTCTACGCTATGGAGCCGATTTCGCATCGATTTGGCTAGTTTGAATTTCTCGGATTCAAGCAGATGAGTATTTATACGCTCACGACTGAATAAATTTTTTTGTGGTAGTTGAATTGAAATTTTGAAATGATTTGAATTGATTGATTTTGGTTGATGAATTTAATTAACATTTAAATTGACATCCAAATAACCTGACAGGATTTAAATTGATGTTTAAAGTGAATTGGAATTTAATTGCTTGTAAACACCTGATATTGACAATTATTTAATTGTTGTGATACATTGATGTTTGGATATTGATTGCAAATGGATGCTATTGATTGATATGTGGTTGACTGGGTGTTTAATTATTATATATATATATATATATATATCCTTTTGATATTTCGTATGTTATTTACAGTATATAAAATTCTAAATTGAATTTATTTCAAATAAATTAAGAAATAGGTTGAAATGATACATACGTATGACATCTATTTTGGATTTAAATGATATATATCCATCCTTGAAATCAAATTGAAATAATTATCCACTTGGCCATAGGTTAGAAAATCTTATATGGATACCGGGTTGGTTAAATTAAATGATTTTAAAAGTTGTTTCAAAATTATTTAAATGAATTGATTTAAAAATAAAATCAAATTTATGGAAATTGAATTATCTTGAATTTGAGCTCAAAATCTCGGAATTTAAATTAGTAAACGAAATTGTTTAATTAATCGAAGTTTAGATTTTTAAGTTAAAAACTGAAATACGGCGTAAAATTTCGGAAGTTGATTTGTTTTAAAAGATTTGACTTTTATTCGAATTTGAATATTTCTAACAAAAATTGATATGAAATGATATTCCAAGTTTGAGTTTGGAATTGAACATTTGGATTTAAAATTTGATATTGAAAGTAAATTTGATTTAAGTGTTTAAATCGATATTTTGAAATTGAATTTGGTATTGGAATTGAAATTGGAAATTAATTTGAAATTGAAGTTTAAATTAATTTGGAATTGAAATTGGAAATTAATTTAAAATTGAGATGTAAATTAATTTGGAATTGGAATTGAAATTTAAGGAAATTTGTGAATTGAAATCGAAATTTATGTGGAATCGAAAATTATGCGAGTTGGAGTCGGAATTGAATTGATTAAATCGAAATGGAATTTGGAATTGATTTAGGTCGGAAATTGGAAAGTTGACCGGTTTGATTTTGGAATTATTTTTAAAATGAATATTTTAGTATAAATGATTTAAAATCTATATTCTTTAAATATTCAAATTATTTAGATTTTCCAAACTATTTTACAATGTAAACCATTTTTGTATTCAAATTATTTTGACTAAAATTTTTAAATATCTTTTGTTAAACTATTTTTATATTTAAACTATTTTATAAAGTTCTAACTGGTACAAGGTAAATTGTTATATTTAAATCTTTGATTTAAATACGAACTAGGTTAAAGTGGAGATTATAACCTAAATTGAATTCGAATCAAATTTTGGAAGTGAAATTGATTTATCGGACAAATTTGATAATTTTGAATATATGATAAATTTCAAAATGGTTTTGATTTAAAAGAGAATATATGATAATTTCGAAATGGATTTGACTTTAGAGCAAATATATGATGATTTGAAAATGGATTTGATATTGAAACGAATATGATATTTTGATATCAAGTGCAAATTATTTTCGAAATGTAAAAGAACCAACCGGTGTGTAAAATGATGATTGGTTGTTAAAGTGACCGAGGCCTCTTATTGAAATACTCTCTTTCGATATTGGAACCACTTTGCCTACTATGTACGAGGTGGATGATATCCTGAATGTAGTGGTTGAATTAGGGACGTTTACTGAAATGAAGTAAGAGAACGATGATGGATAGCCCTGACATTCGTGTCATAATTAAAATGACTCAAACGAGGGCCTATGTATGGCCATTGAGGTTAGCTACCTCTAGCGACGTTGATCCCTCGTATTACTATTGTGATTTTGGATTCGATGGGTGCACCTTATTTGTCGTTTGGATTGATTGTCGCGGTCAGCCACGGATGGGTTACGACCAGCCAGAAAGGGTAAACTGCTAGAATCCTACCTTGGGCATTGCCTCACATTCCTTGTCATATTTTTTCCTATAAGATCCCATTACAATTTTGGTTTAAAACTGTAAAATGTGTTAAGGTGGATCAATGTAAAGCCTTAACGCTATTTTAATATTTATTTTACTGATAGACATTATCAATTATAGCGTAAACAATTATATATAAATAGTTTAATGGATCCTTAGGAGATGGAAAATCCCGTAACATCTCTTAAGTTATTGCATGCATATTTGTGACATTGATTTGACTTACATAAGAGTATTTTAGTCCTGACTCGAATGTTTTGTCTTTTCATTACGCTCGGGTCAGTCCTGAGTTTATTCAGTGTATTGAGGACTATTCTCTGGAGGACGAAGACGGAGTTTTGGTATATTACTACTATTATTATCTCCTGCATCATGCTATTCTACTATCTTGATTATTTATCCCTGATGTATAGATATAACTCTGATAAATATGTATAGATTATGATCAGATGTATAGTAAACAACTTTTGAATTTTTATTTGATTATTATATTTTACCGTTTTCGTTGGATTCTGTATTTTTGTTTTCTTCTTCTCTTCTTATTTTTCTTATTTAACCCCATTGATTATCTACTTTCCGGATTGTTTAAGTCGGCGTGTGTGGATTATTGTTGATGTAAACCTTTCGACATGTGGGTCGTCACCACTGCCTACTCCATATAAAGCCATATAAAGCTCTAATATCCATCACTAAGACCGACATAACTGGTTGGACAAACTACTACTATCTTCACTACCTCATCAACTACTCTATATATAATACGAAGACTCACTCTTAGGAAAAGGTAGAAGAAATTTGCTATACAGTAAGAAAATACAAATACGTCCTTAGATGACTACTCTAATAATCATCATACTCTCGGCAGCCCGTGCTATAGGGTAACTACCCAACACACCTAAGAGGATAAGGACTCTAAGTCTTATTTGAGGAAAAAACTCGTGTCTCTTATATTATGTATTATTTTGAACCTACTCTAATACTAACTGTAACACCCCACCTCTGTGCCCTTACCACCAAGGACTATTACTAAATATCGTTTGTCACATAATAAGGCGATATTGGGTGATCACACATGAATATTCCATTTGGCTAACATCCATACGTACTCGGTATCGGCAAAAAGCAATAAAAACGTGTGTTTCTAGGATAGAAAAATACAATGTATAAAGTAAATAATAGTGATTACAAAATCAGAGAACGCAGCAATCAAATATAATAAATATCACATAGAAGTCCAAGTGGGTTTACAAAAATAAGTCAAATACCTAATATCCCCAAATTATACATATATAACATAAGTTCATCACATATATCTCAACATAACATCAATATATATAACCAAGTGGCTATACAAATACATATACATATATATACACACACACACACCATCCTACTAATACCAACCTCCAAATTGTGCCCAACATATAACTTCGTTCCTAAACTTGAAATGTCTCGGACTGACCCGAGTATTTTTATAAATAACACATGAGTTAAACTATGTCTAAAATATAGATGTCAATATATAATAACAATTGATATGGTATAATCAAGTGTAAGTCAATGTGGCATATAAATATCTCAAAAGTATCAGTATATCTCAAAAACCATGCAAATACATCATCACCTATAACAAAGTGAAATCTAAGTTCACATCAAATGTCATAATATAAAAATGGGTGAGATAACTATGTAATCAATAACAATCAATGCCTAATAATCATCAAAATATAATAATGGCATACTCTTTCCTATGCCACAATTATCTCTTAGATATTCATAAAATAGACATACCCAAGTCCGTCCTACTCAACGTAAAAGGAAATTAACAAACAAGCATCTCAGGCAAACAAATGTCAAACACGGATATGGCATGCTCCCAGCTATGCCATGATTAGCTGTCACCAACCAAATAATAGAAAAATTAATATAGGGTCAAACTCCTCAATATGACACACTCAAACAATGTCATAGATTATCTCAAAGATAATCGTAAGACACACATGTATACGGAGTTGACTACCTCATGACTCTCAGCTTACAAATAGCCATGTCGGCTCAAAGCTGCATAATCAATGATCTCTCAAAGGTGAATCACAAAGGTGATTAAGTGTAGTTTATTTCATCACATTAACAACCAGATGGGAGACTGATAAGCTCTCAACTCTACTATAGGGGCCTTCCTCATAGGCTCTCCGCACTACCCCTATAGGCTTAATTTACCTCAATGGCCATCACGGCTTAGTATCCATCCTCCGCCAACGTGCTTACCGATCATTCAATGCCAAGATCACAAGCTTGCAAGCACCTCTAAATGGTAATAGACTATTGGCCTTGATAATATGAGGTAGTAGCCAACTATAGCTCTCGACTATACATAACATAATGTGTCATCAATCCTCATGATTAGGCTCCTAAGATGGATGCTAGTCTAATCTGGTTTACTCCTCACCAAAATAATTGGAGTATACACCCAAATGATAGACATATGGCTCTCACCCCACAGCTCATAGCTCATAGCTCATAGCTCGCAATACCTTATATATGAATATACTGTAACTCATCCCCGTATAAGTGACATTTACTTACAAAAAGTAACCGAACAAATATGTTCACGTGCCCCATATCACATGGTGGTACTCACTCGTATACTTAATGCACGTAAATTATACTTGTATCTCAATAATACTCCATATAAAAAGTTCGAAGAATAATTGGAGGAATATTACCAAAAGTCTTATACCAGATGGTATTGCAACTTTGTTTATTCAGTATCCTTATCATGTAGAAGATATAATCAAACATGCACACAACTTGTTTGGATAAGAAAATTTTAATAGTAAACATGTATTTATCCATTTCAAATGCTTATAATTTTTTTGATGGTAAAAATATGGTTTCTCGTTTATTTAATCCGAAAATAAGGAGGAAATCAGGGTGTCAGGATGTGTGAGATCCCTCTCCTAGCCTTGAACCATAAAGGAAGCCCTTTCTTAGCCATTGAACGATATTTAAAATCCCCTTTTCATATTAAAAAATTATGGAAACCCTTTCTAAATTAGATAAATTTTATTATAAATTATTCCAAAAAATTTAAAAAGTCAAATAGAATTTTTAGATGAATTTTTTAGAACCAAAAATAAAAACTTTAAACGGTATAATTAATTTCAAGCCACTTTTCATATTTAAAATCATATAAATCTCTTTCTAAAATTAAGCACGATTTTTCAATAATTTTTTAACACCTCAAAGTCAATTTTCTATAAATAAATGAATTTCTTATAAAATAAACAGTATTCATATAAAATAATTCATTTCTATAAAAAAATAATTTCACATTTGAAATATGTCAATTTTATACATTAAAGAGGTAATTTTTTAAGGATTTTTAGAAGGAAACCAACACCATCTTGTGGTTAAATAGTTCCCAATAACCAGAAAAGTTCGACCGGCCATAGCCCAACCGATCGATTGGTTGGGACAGAGGAGGGGACGCATAACAACCCTATGTTTTATAAAAAATAAAATCAAAATTTTAGTATAAAATTTAAAAAATTTAAATGGTAAAAAAAGGAAATTTCACAGACAGTGGAGTTTGATGACGAAAATTATATAAGTTTGTTGCCTTATCGAGCTAATCGATTTTTATTTTTGGTTTGTCACAATCCGAGTTCACGTGAAAAAGTTATCAACAAAATAAGAAATTTAAACGAAAATAATTCGTTGGCCTAAACAATATAAAATAATGCATTTTAAATAACGAAAGAGGGTCCCAAACGGTTAATGCCGTTAGTCATAATGGTGCGCATTCGTGCATACCAATCGACTGGTTCTAGTACCACCACTCGACGGGTTGTTTGTGATTTGTGTGCACGAACCTGGTTCAGACTCCTTCCTGCCTATAAATCACCCTATAAACTCCCATATTTTCGTATGTGCAACTGAAACCCAAGCAGTTGCCATTTCTTCAAATCCTTTTCTCTTATACCTATTTTCTCAATTTATAATCTATATATACATATACATACAGACACATGCAGATACACACACATAAACATATACATACACAAAAAAAAATTATATTTCATTAGGTGAAATTCTTCAACGCTAAAAGGCTTAGGTAAATCTAACCTTCATCTTATATATACATATTCTTGTTAACTTCTCTATCTCTATGGGAAAGAATCATTTTAAGTTTTTTTTAATTTTGAATTATTAAATTGTATGAATCAAATTCTAGATCTATTGAGTAATATAATTCAAATTCAGGTATATTGACTAATATAATTCTGATCAATTTTATGTGTTGTTTTAAATTATATTGAGTTGAGATTTGGGTTGAATTATTTAAGTTTTGCTATGGTAATTCCTGAACCAAAAAATGGCACAACACCCTAAAATGAATTGAAACAAAGAGATCTAGTAAAATAATAAAGAACTTTTAAAGTGGTTCAAAAAATTTGAGGCCTACATCCAATGTATTATCATTGCTTATATATTTTGGCCACAACTACAAGAGTGTAACAGCCTAGAACAATAAAAAGTAACTTCCTTTCTGACTAGGGTCATGTAGTGAAAGAGAGTGAAGAAGAAGCGCCAAAGGTCCTTTCTGATGTTCTACATGCTTGCTATTTATAGAGAAACCGTCCAATAAAATCGTCAGATTTCGATATACCAAGTCTAACTTTAGATCCAAAAATGTAGAATAGGATGATGAAGTCCCTAGATTAAGAAAATCATACCGGTACCGACTTAAATTCTTGAGTGCCAATTGCTCCATTCTCTACTTTACCACTTTGTTTGGATTAATCAAGCTTCAAGCTTTTTTCGCCTAGAAATCATGTTGTTTTCGAGAGGTTCTGATATCTCTAGTACTTATCTTCTTCCCTTAATAGTTTCCTTAGAGTTGTTTACTACTCATTTAGAAATAGACCCCAGAATGATCACTCTCACTAGTAGTCCATAAGCCATAACTCCAGAAGCCAACATGGTGCGAAAAAAGATTCGATACCAACCTAAAAGAGGTTGGTACCGACCTGTTCCCTTACTCCCACTACTCTCCAAACTTTTGAGCCTTTTTCCTTTACCTTTCCAAGCCTATTCCCAAGTCCTTGAACCGTTTGTTCTTCATCTCGACATCCAGATTAAATTGAAAGCCATATGGTCAAAATGAAGGATAATAATAATGAAGGGATTGAGGATTTCTCTCCCATGACATTAGAAATATTAGGCATAGTATATTAAATTTATTTCATTAATTCAAAGATTTGAAATTTACATTTTTGATCGGGTCAAATTGGGATAAGTTGTAAATATTCAACTCTTATGGTTGAGTTAAATAGATGAATACATAGAGGGAATA
The DNA here is from genome assembly GCA_030765085.1 of Allium cepa. Lineage (NCBI taxonomy): Eukaryota > Viridiplantae > Streptophyta > Magnoliopsida > Asparagales > Amaryllidaceae > Allium > Allium cepa. Next base: position 103,245,189 of record CM060928.1, on the reverse strand, counting down.
TTGTTACAAAGTTTGTTAATTAATTAATAGAAGAAGTATCATTTTGTAATATTATCATTGAAGTTATGTGCAATATATGTTGTATAATAAAATTGTAACCAGCTACATAAATTAAAGATGTAAGATTTCAAACGATATTGTTTATGCATTATCTATATTTACTTTCTATTAGTAGAAGAGAAATAATGTACAAATATGTTAAAATTAATAGAACCTTTATTTTCACATGTTAAAGAGGGTCGAATGTAAATTATATGATTTTGTATAAAAGATGGCTAATGAATTTTGATAACAAAAATTGATATAAGTTAGCAGTTTTGAATAAGAGAGATTGTCTATTGAATTAATTACTAATTTAATTATATTAGGAATATATATAAATATATATGAATTTTAGTGGTTTAACTTTAAATGTATACAAATCTATGTGATATTACTTAGTGTAAGTAAAAAAGAAACTTGTGCGATGAGATGGTTGAATAGTATTTGATATATGTAAATAAAAAATGTACTTCTATTTTAAAAAAAAGGTTAAAATTGAAGGTTGTAAAAAAATAGGAAAATAATAATGAAATGATAAATTTCATTAATTGAACGCAAAATGTACTTATTTGGGAAATTATATTAAAAAGTTGAAAATTAGAATTTGAAGCAATATAATGTAGTTAATGGAAATAAATAGGATTGAATGTAAATTTAATAACAACTTAAATGCAAATCTGATGCATTAAATATCATAATTTTGAATGGAGAAATCAAGTAAACTATTTGATTCCATACGCCAGGTAAGTAATTGGTTATAATATAAGCTTTCCCACCTTGGGTGGCTGCTCACGTTTGTGAAAAATCCTTTCTGATGTGAGGTGTATATATGGAACCAAGTCAAATAATTTAGAATCTTACATTTAAAACAAAATGAATTAATGAATTTAATTAATGAGAATTAATTACAAATAATGCATATTTAAATAGGAATTAATTCTATTTAAGTGAGTAAATGGAAATTAGTGCAAATAAAATGAACATTTAAAAAGAAAGATACTTAATGTTAGTTATTAGCATTAAAGTCATTAAAAGTAAATTGATTTCAATTAATATCATTAATGATATTAAATTGTAGTTTAAATAAAAATATACTTAATGAATTAATAACATTCAAGTCTTATCTATTAATACAAATAAATTGTATTGAATATTGTTAATAATAATAAATGATAAAGTTAAGCAACAGACTTAGTGTTAACTAATAACATTCATGTCTTGCCCATTAATGCAATTATCACAACTAATGTAGTGAGGTTCTGACTTCCCTTTGCTTATGTTTAAGGCTATTTATATATAGCAAATAACTAAGTACGGAAGATTACCTGGCATTATTTGTGGACTTTTTTTAAAAAAGAAACGATTCAATAGGAAAGTGATGAAGAACTGATTAATGCATTTATTTGAAAACATTTAACTTTACCCTAAAGAATAAGACCTATTTGCAAATAGCCATTGGAAGCTATTTAGAGGTCTATTCTATTTCTACTTCATACACTCGAGGTGAGCAGAGTATGATACTTTGTTTTTATAATAAAATATGTTCATATACATGACTGGATATTAAGCGAGGGCATGTTGGATTCTTGGGAGAAGTTAATTAGTTAATTTAATCCATTAATAATCATCCCTATAAGATACTCCATTTATTTATTTACTTTTATGTTGATGCATGTATGTTGCCTCATTGTTGTTTTTCTTTAGCAATTAATAAATTATTAAGGAACGTAGCTATGTTCATGTATCATGATACAATTATTATTGTTTAGTATTTAATTTTGATTATAACAACCATGCTTTCTATGTCGTATAAATAAATAAAAATCAATTAAAATAAAAAATGTTTGAATTTGATTTTCAATAATTATTTCTGAAAACGAATTTTTACTTAATTGAAATCTAGATAATAAAAGATTTGTTTCAATGAAAGATTTTGTTTTAATAGATTGAAATTAAGTTATAAATTCTTTTAGGATAATATTTAGAACTCGAATGAAATATTTTGACAAACAAAAAATATTTCCATAGTGTAAATAATTTTTATATCATGAAAATGTTTGAAATATATATATATTTATACTATGATTAATACAATGAATAATGAAATGAAAATAAACAAATTTTGAATTAAAAGAAACTATGCAACTATTGAACTATAATTTGTAGAATAAAGTGTAAATCAATTTAAATTGGATAAAAATTTATTTATGAGCAATTGTGAAGAATTAAGATTTGGTTTTAAATGAAAATGGAATTAATCATATCAAATTGAATTTAAACCATAACCTCTTAAGGCCTTAGCCCAAGCATACTTCCCATATCGGTTCATTCTAAATTATTCCTTCTTCCCACCCACACTTGTTCATTCCTATCTTATCTTAAGCCAGTAACCCCATGTAACGATATGGAATTTCGAACACTTCATATTTAAATATATGAATATTTTAAGCATTTGAATCTTGGATTTAATGTGATAAAATTAATTTTATAACTTTTTAACCACCTTTTAATTATTAACTAATAAAGATAAATTTGTTTTTGAAATGTGTTTACAAAAACAAATGTTTGAAGAAATGTTAAAAATGTGACCGAAAATCGCTTTACCAATAAACGGCTTTTTACTCGATATAAGTTCTCCGAAATTTTTGGGCCTGCTTAGAATATTAATGTGTAATTAATTAGCATCTATATTTTAGGGTTTATGGTTAACTAATTGCAAAAGATAATGTCATGGGTGATGTCATAGAAGATATTTTTGAAGGGGGTTGATTTAGGAAGGCTTAAGGGCTAAGTAAAGAGAGATGAGGTGTAAAAAAAAAGCATATGGAGAGGGTTGCTTTAGCTGATCACTAGAGGGTTTAGGAGGTAATATTGAACTCTTGTTAACATTTACCAATACACCTAAGATGTTCACAAAATGATCCACTAAGTTATGAACAAAAATGGGCTCTTTTATATGCCCTTTTCTCCTCTTTAACTTTCTAAAATCAACTCCAAACTCCACCAAACTTCGGCGAAGGGCCTAAGGAAACCTAGGAAAAAAGGAATAGTAGCTCAAAGATGGAAGGAAGTGGCACAAGGGGCGGGACATGCTTTGGCTATGAGTAAAAGCATGAATGAGGAGGTGGCCGAAAGCTTTTCTAGGCATAAGAAGGTGTTTTCTTGCTAATGGTTGTTGGTAGGAAATGTTATTGTGTTCATGAGGCTTGTGCTTGGTTATAGAAAATTTATGGGCAAGTTTACTCACCATTGAAGTGTATATATTATGTGTATGCATGTTTGTTGTGTAAATAAAGATAAATAATGAACTAATGCAAGTTATTACTTTTGGTTCATACTTGCTTTTGGAAAGAAAATGACAACTTTATATTATATATTACCATTTCTATTACCCTCTACAACATGTAAATTTGGCCTAGACTTTGTGTTACATGTTTGGTTTGGTTGTGTATAAAGTTGAAGTGTGTTTGAAAGTGTTTGAAGCAAGAATAGTTGCTATCCGTGCACTTCGAAATCCCTTATGTTTAACTTGCTTAAAATGGTTATCTGTGAATATTTGGGAGTATATATTTTGATTGTGCTCTAACTTATAATAGTGTATGGGACAATAAGAAAGTTGTTTTAATTCTATAAAACTTGTGGAACAAATTTGTAAAAGTGATAGCTAAAATGGTCTCTATATGAGCACTTCGAAATTGCCTGGTGTTCAACGATTTTTAATATGATTTTCAAAGACATCCTTATGGGTTTCTTTGCTATTTTAATAAGTAATATATGTGTACTTATTACTAAAAATGTATTGGAGTTTAAGTATTTTTATAATCGGTTGAACTATGTTGAAAAATTTAGTAGCGAAAGGGTCGATATATAAGCACTTAGTAAATAGCTCGTTTTTAGGAATTTTTAATATGATTTTGGAAGATATCCTTAGGGTTTGTTTGCATGGTTTTTAAGTAGTCTAAATATATCACTTGCTATAAAAAAACCACACTAATACATTTATTTGGATGGGAAAAATAGTCAAACATTTTGCAATTTTTCTCGTGTTCTCTGTTCAACTTTAAATAGCACTTATAAATGCTATCTCCATACTATGACAGTGTTTCCAGACTCTTTCAAAAAAATTTATTGTGTAATGTTATTTTTATACCTTTTGTGATCTAAAGTGAGTTTAAATAATAATTACGTTAATTATTTTTGAGGGGTTATTTTTAGGGATGTTTAATAGCGGGTTAATGTATTTTGAAAGTGGTTTCAAGTTTAAATGTATTTTATTAATTATTTATGAATTTTTGAAGTAATGGATTTTTTAATATAAAACATGCTTGTTTTTGTATGATTTTGTTTAATTTAAAATTTGTTATTTTTAATTAATATTTTATATAGATATTTAAAACCTATTTATAACTTTTTTTAGCGAGACATGCCGGCATTATAGTGGGTCGAGCCATTTTATTAATATACGTTAAAAAACCAGTGTTCTGCATATGCATAGAACAACTATGATGATTTTATAGTGGCCATGCCACTTAATAATATAAGGTAACATAGGAGTTCGGCTAACATGCTAGAACTGCTAAAAGCATGGCTATCCCCCTTTAGAGCAGGAAGAATGACCACTATCATCAACGGCCACAGGGCGAGTGACATAAAGGAACTCAGAGAATATAAGAGCTTGGTATCCAACTGGTATCCAAAAACAAGGACCTGTCCTCTTCACCTATTTCTCTCAACGAAGTAAGGGAATGACCCTCACCCTCAATATGATAGAAAATACAACTGCTCTCTCCTGCTTCATTACTCACATAAGAATGGAAAGTGTCACTGTCAGAAGAGTATCTCATATCCAAAGAATGATGTATCCATGCATGCTGTTTATCGTCCCAAGAAATAGGAGCCCGCTCTAACAGCTTCAAAAAAATTAAATACATGCATTAAGAAACAAAGGCTTCTTATTCCACTACAACGAAATCACTTTTTCATTCTTTCATATACTAAGGGATTTCACTTGGAAAAGAAAATGTTTCATACTAACAAATTTGGGTCGATAACCATGGGTTCTAATCATGAGATCTTGTAGCACTTATCAGTGAGACCCTATCAATTAGTATTACATAGAAGAAATCAATTATAGAAACTAATATAATTAGATCCACTCCTCATAGCCAATCTTAGGATTTGCGATCCTAAATAAGATCGGTTCAGGATCATGGGGTCTTTTTCTATCAGATAGGAAGGGCTGTTATACAGAATGTACTTCTAAGTAATTGCCCCATAGATCCTATATCTATCTATATGAAGAATAAATCATGTAAGAAGGAGATTCCTGTTTGTACAAATGCTACTTCAAATTTGGAACGAGCATGAATAAATTAACAATACTTCTTTATCTTTTGAGTTGTTCTACCGGATTAGTCGCTCAAGGTCTTTCGTCTTCACCTGACCTGGGTACGGTGAAAAAAATAGAATCGCTTCTTATGGATTCGTTGAGAATGCTTTTGATCCAGTTCATGGTCTATTAGAAGAAGAAGGCGCTTTGGCGGGATCCATACGGACAGAAAAGAATTGCATTCAATTTGATAATAATCGAGTGACATTACTTCTTCAGTCCAAACCAAGGAATCCGTTAGATATGATGCAAAATGGACCTTTTTCTATTGTTAATCAGAGATATTTCTATGAAAAATACGAATAAGTGTTTGAAGAAGGGGAAGGTGCCCTCAACCCACAATAGATAGAGGAGGATTTATTCAATCACATAGTTTGGGCTCTAGAATATGGCGCCTTTTTGGCAATCTATTTGATAGTAACGAAAGGTCCACTGAATTGGGATTTCCCTATCAGGCTAGGCCATTTCGGGGCAAGCAGATCATTAATCATAAAATGGACGAGCTTCAAGAGAATGATTCAGAGTTCTCATAGAGTGGAACCATGCAGTACTAGATATGAGATAGATCGTCCAAAAAACAAGGCCTTTTCCGAATAAGGCAATTCATTTGGGACTTTATAGATCCTTTCTTTTTCCTGTTCAAAGATCAGCCCTTTGTCTCTGTGTTTTCATATCGTTAATTCATTGCAGATGAATAGATGCCAAAGGGGCTTATTACTTCCGAAATAGATTCTTCTATATCTATATCTTGACACTGGTTCATCAAGAATACGCAAGAAAAGCACTTCAAATTGTTGATTCATCGCCAGAGATGGCTTAGAACCAATAGTTTATTATCAAATGGATCTTTTCATTCTAATACTCCATCCAAGAGTTATAATTATTTATAAAATATCTTCCTATAATGGAACACTATTGGATCAAATGGCAAAGACATCGCGGAGAAAGAGATGGCATTTTCCAGATGAAATGAAATATTTGATTCATGTAACAGGGGAAAGATTTCACATTCCTTAGCCATAAAGATATGTGGCCATGAAAAGAGGATTAAGTGGAACAGAATCAGCCGGGTGGAAGAGTCGTGGAAACACTTGTTTATTTCATATTTTGGACCCTAGCTCAATGGAGCAATATGCTACTGCTGAAGCATGGAAGAATTGAAATCTTAGATCAAAACACTATGTATAGATGATATGAATTGCCTGAACAAGAATTCTTTAATGGTGAACAACCAAAGCCTGTTACTCACTATTTCAAAGAATTTCCACTAATGAAACCATGGAAATCCATTGGAAAAAAAATATGCATGTCCAATGAAACGATTGTTGCTATCTGCTCTAATAATGAAACACTGGTTTAACTGAATAACGAAAGAAAATAGATAGACCTTTCTCTTCATCTCAGGTTAATGGATCTTCTCAATTATAATATTTCACACATGGGTAATACATATTCCAATTGATCGAGCCTAATTCTAATTATTCTATTCCGAAGCAAAGATATCTATGGAGTTAGTTCATCCTATTCATGACCAAAAGGTATTGGATTCTCTTCCGGATAAGCCTTGAAAAGAGAAGGAAAGCTGGAATGCTAACATGCATTTGTCTATTCTCTAATGCACCCGACTCGATAGTACCCATTTTGGGAATGTCCAATGCCAAAGTCACTGAATTGGTAAAACGCTAATCCCTAAAATGTACTATGTAATGTACATTATCCACTAGGTAATGGGTACTGGTGGGTATTTTACTAGAGGTTTCTATCAATCTACCTATATGTGATTCATGTTGAATCATATACTCGTGGGATGGGGCGGGGAAGATGATTTCCAAACGGATTTATCATTCGTTAGATGGAGAAGGTCACCAAGATTTCATGATCTACTGCCGAACCTATTCCAATTCCAACAGCTCAGATTCGGATCGTGGGGATCGTCAGAATACTTTGTATCAACGTATAAGATACTCAGTATATCAACAATGATTAGATCCAAAATCTATTATCGAATTGCTCATTCAATGAGCATTCTCAAAATTATGCCTTGAAGATGGCTCAAACCTCCATGCTATTTAGCATGAGATGTTGAGTCTCACGTGTCAACCGTTTCACCATAAAGGCATCTTGAAAGTAAATCATACTCCATGTATATGATATCTATCTAGTATGATATATGGAATATATGGACAAAGGTGAATGAAATGTTGGTGTATTTCTATCGATCAGTCATGTCATATAGGCTCGAGCCAGACATTAAATTGCTTCGATTTGAATTATCCATAGGATATCCTATATATCAAAAAGTTGTACAATCAGACCTAATTCTCGATTCAATAGAAGCCCAAAGAAGTGAACATGGTACCAAAATAATGATATATATGTCAAAAGCAGGTCTGACTATGCTTATTTCTAATCCTAAATAGAATGTAACGATGTAGGGATCCATATGGAAACATAGTATCTATTTACATATGGTCGAATAACACCTTCTCATAATAAGAACGTATGTAACCCTATTCCGGTCCGGTCCTATATAGAATGAACTTATAATCTGATGATCGAGTCGATTCCACAATTATAAGTTCATAATCCCAGCCAATTTTGTGTGGAAAAGATCTACTAATTCTTTTATTCCAGTTAGCAAGAGGGATCTTGAAATAAGAAATAGGTCTAGAAGCTAAAAGAGGGTATCTTGAGGAATTGGGTTCATCGATATTCCTAGTATACTAGATGCTATCACACATATAGTCATACTCCATTCGATGGAATTATTTGATCTTAAGGGAGATCTTCTATAATTTCACACTTGAGGGGTTATTTCTTGGTTTTGTCCGGTCATTATGACTTGATTATTTTTAGATAATAATAAATGGAAACAACGCTCGTAAGGAGTCCAATTAAAACAAAGAGATGTAGGCTCGCCTGCCATCCACACAAGAATAGATGGATTTTTCCAAAAAACCCTGCTAGTGGAGGAAGACCCCCTAGGAATAAGAGATATAGGGATGAAGAGAGAGACAAAAAAGGATCTTTTGTGTATAATCCTCCATAATCTCGAATGGTATCAGTTCCGGTATGTACACCAAATGATACAGTGCGATCAAAAGTTCCTCGATTCATAGAGATATAGAGCAAGATATAAATTATCATGCTTGCACGTCCATCATTTGAGTCTCCAAAAATTATTCCAATAATTACATATTCGATTTGACCGATGGATGAATATGCAAGCATACGTTTCATGCTTGTTTGAGTAATAGCAATGAGAATACCCAACATCATGCTAAGAATAGTTATGACTTTCAAAAGAAGATGCCATTCATTTGCTAAGAAATAAAAAGGAATATCAAAAATTCTTGTGGATGAAGCTAAAGCAGCTACTTTCGAAGTTTTAGAAAGAAAAGGAATGACTAGAATGGGGAGTCAGAGTTGAAAAGAGGATTCCTCACTTCTTTCTCTCATTCACAACCGTGCATGAGACTTTCATCTCGCTTAGCTCCTAAGTGATAAAAGAAAGAAAAACTCATCTTCTTTCTTTTTTGATTACCTTCCTCGCATATATAAGACTGAATCTATTCAATTTCTAAAAAGGATTACTAATCCTTAACTTTTCGAGGAATCCTTCATCGGTGGTTGTTAATGACTGACTTTTTCATTCTATCGACCTTGGCACCGTAGGAGCATAAGTTAGAAAGATTGAGAATTAGAACCATTTGATTTGATTTGTTCTTAATATCATGAGATGATCATCTTAAGGTGATCCTTTTGTCAATGGATGCCCTTATTACACTCATAGTCTCTGAAAGATGAGAACAAACTATGTAGCATCTATATCGATAATTCAAGTATTGTATACGTCATTATTCCAATCCTTTGTAGGAACTACCCATAATAATGAACTTGCAAAATGGATCTGTTTATTATAACGAGATTCGTTGCTCCTAACCCTACTTCACCTTAATTGTTACTTGAACAAAAAGGTCATAAATTTTTTTTGGTAAAAGTTATATCCTTATCCGAGTGGGGATATCATTTCTCTTCTGCATGTCTATGGAGTTCTTAAAAAGCCAAACATCTCAGAGGTAGATGTAATGTAGGAATTTGTTGAGTGAACTGCACTTGTTCTTACAAGTCAGGAGTCGATCCATTGAAGGAAAGGGGCTAGGGAAAGCTTGAACTCAATTCCTACAGTGCTGGATATAAGTACAATTGAAATTCCTGGAGAGTTATACATTTCTGTATGGATAAGACCATTCACTATTTCTTCAAGCTCGATCTCCCCCCAAGATGAACCGTATAGTCAAGAGAAACCATAAACCAAAATAGAAGAGCTTACCTCTCCCATGAGTAAATATTTCACAATATCCTCATTAGACTGTAATCTCTCTTGGTATATCCAGATAATAGGTAGGAACATAAACTAAAATATTTTGGAGCTACAAATATAGTTATTAAATTGTAAGCACTACATAAAAATATTCCTCCTAGAGTATTTGTTAATACGAATAATAGAAACTCTGTTATAGCCATTTTTGTACATTCAATGTACTCTACGAATAGAGGAGTACATAGAGTTGAACATAGTAAAATAATAAATTGAAATATTTCATTGAAAATTTTCATTTGGAAATTTCTCAAAAGGCTAATTATAAGTTCTTCTTTCCAACGAAACAATTAGGCTGCTATGCGCATTACTAAACTTGTTAAAGATATGAAATAGAACCAAAGTCTATCTTTTTAATCAAAGGTTGAATCGATCATCAAAAGAAGAATTAGGCCAAAAATTAGGATACACTCTAGGAAAATGAAACTTCCATTGAAGAGAAGAAAATGAAAGGCTTTCATAAATATTCTCGTAGAATCTATAATGAAGTATTTATTCTGTACATGCTAGATCATAAATTGGTAACTGCATCCAATCTTCGAAAAAGTCCTAATTGTTTCAAACTTTTTAGATATTTTATTTACGAAATCTCTATGAATAGGATCAAACCTTATTCCATGATATTTTCACAAGATTCCTCTTTCTTATTCTTAAGCAAGCCCTCGAGAGGGTTTAGTTAATCCATGATTTATGTTTCATCTTTCTTTTTATTTGTTTTGAGAAAGATATCGATCAATTCTGATTCTTTCTTTTTCGATTGCTTCTTTTCCGAGATGTATAGATCCATGGATCTATATGTCTATATAGATCCTGTAATGTATTGATGAAAATGTACAAAATCTCTATTTGCCTCTAACATTCTACGAGTCTCTTCCTTTTTGCGTATGGCATCGCCACTCCCTTTAGCATCATCTACTAATTCAGAACTTAATTTGAAAGCCATATTTCGACCCGGGCATTTTTGGAATGCACCTAATAACCAATGAATGGCGAGGGCTTTTTCTTGTGTAGATCTTATTTCAATAGGAACTTGATGAGTCGACCCGTCTACACGTCTTGCTTTTACTGCTATACCAGGAGTTACCCCACATATTGCTTGATGTAAAACGGACTGTGGATTTGTTTCCATCTTTTGTTGAATCTTTTTCACGACTTGATAGATAATTTGATAAGCCTTTTTTTCATGTTTTAGAACACTGTTAACCAATATGTTAACTAATTGATTATGATAAATTGGACCAGATTTAGCAGTTTTTTCTTCTGCAGTACCTCGATGTGGCATGAGCATGAAAGAGGTTCAAAAATAAGTTTTTTTATAAGGGCTAAAAATGAATCACTTATTTGGCTTTTTGACCCTATATTATAGGTTGGATCTTGAAAGATCTCCCATACATATGAGTTTCATCGAATAGGGCTTTCCATAGAATTTTACATGTATTTATGAGATCGTATATGGAATTCTGTTTACTCACTTTAAATTGAGTATATGTTCCCTCCTTATCATGCTAGGATTGAAAATCCTGTATTTTACATATCCATATGATTGAGTCCTTGATTTCTGAAATAATGTAATGTAAAAGGAAATGCTTTGAATCTGACCTGTCTTGAAAAGGTCAAGGTATTTCAAGTTGTTTGTTGACACGAGCAAAGTAAGGGAAAATATTTGAAATGATTTCAATATTGGACCTTGGATATATAATAACTTCGAGTTGTATCTCTTTTGACTCATGGTAGCCTGCTCGAGTCCCCTTATGAAACTTTTGTTATTGGGTTAGCCATATACTTCACATGTATTTAGTGATTCTCATGGTATCATCAAATGATATAAGTCTTGGATAAGAATCTACAATGCACTAGAGTCCCCTTGTTGATGATCCTTTACTCGACAGCATCTAGGGTTCCTCGAACAATGTGATATCTTACACCAGGTAAATTCTTTACCCTTCCTCCTCTTACTTAAACTGTAGAATGTACTTGTAAATCATGGCCAGTACCAAGTATATAAGTAGTGATTTCAAATCCAAAGGTTAACCGTGCTCTGGTAACTTTACATAAGCCAGAGTTTGGTTTTTTGGGTGTGATAATGGAAAAGTTGACAGATAAGTCACTCTGTAGAACCGCACATGAGATTTTCCCCTCCCCTCATACGGCTCCTCGTTCAATTCTTTAGAAGTAATTAGATCCTTTTCTTTGTTTGAGAATCTCCTCCCTTCTTCCAATCTACCCCGAAGAGTAACTAAGACCAATTCATTCATGTTTTCATGTTCCAATTGAACACTTTACATTTAGGATCAAAGAAGAAGATTATTCTTTTTATCAAACATATGTAGATCAAATCATGATCTTCTAATATAATCTAGTAAGAACAAGAGATTTTTCTCGATCAATCTCTTTTCCCCATTCTTCCAGAATCAGAAAGATCCTTTTCGAGTTTGAATTTGTTCATTGGAATCTGGGCTCTTCTATTTTCTACTTATTTTTTATTCTTTATATCATTTCGATTTTCTTTCTCTCTCATTTTTTATTTCTTTCCATCATTCCTTAATTCCTATAAGGTTTGGTGATCCTGTAAAATCTGACCCATTTTCTCATTGAGCGAGGGGTATGAAATAAATCACATTGATTTTTTGATCAAAAAAGTACTATGTGAAATCTTCAATTTCTTCCTCTTCCTCTATCCCATAGGTATAACGTTTGGTTTGAACCAATAGAGAACTTTTCTTCTATATGAATCGATATTGTTACATTCCAATTCCTTCCCGATACCTCCCAAGGAAAATCTCGAAATTGATCCAAAATTGATGGCTTAGTGTGAGCTTATCCATGTGGTTATGCATTTTTCAAATATGAATCCATTTTCTGGAAGATCCTAACTTTCATGCTTTGGTGAGTCATTCTAGATCTTTCGATGACCCATGCTGTGTTGAAGGGATGTCCGTATGATCCCATCGATTGCGTAAGGCCCGCGATAGCAATAGAATCGGGAAAAATTATATAGAAAAGATAGTTCTTTTCTATTACATTAGTATTAGTTAGTGATCTGGCTCGGTGGGTCCCTTCCTCTGTGATGAACTATTGGCACTAGTCCTACATTTTATCTCTGTCGACCAAGGAGAAAGATGGCTCAATGGGAAGAGGGTTGTACCATAAGCGAAGCAAGGGGATAGCTGCTTCAAATATACAACATGGATTCTGGCAATGCAATGAAGTTGGATCCTCCTATCGATCTAAATGAATCAGTCTTTCCACCAAGGTCAATTTTTACCTGCTAGGAATGAGGGCATCAAGTTTCAAATTCTATCATGTATTTTCTATTACTATGAAATTCATAAATGAAAATGATGTAGTTGGTGGTAAGGTTACCATTATTCTTTTTCTTGTACGTGTTCCAAAGAAAAGGAATTTGTCCCAAATAGTGCGGAAAGAAGGCCCGGCTTCAAGTTGTTCAGGAATAGTGGCGTTGATTTTCTTGATCATTTACCTTAGGATTAGTTAGTTCTATTTCTCGATGAGGCCAAGAAGGGATATAACTCAGTAGTAGAGCGTCACCTTGACGTGGTGGAAGTCATCAGTTTGAGCCTGATTATCCCTAAACCCAATAGGAGTTTTTCTATTTTAACTTGCTCCTTGCAGCGATCGATCGAGAATAGATAAGAGGCTTATAGGGTTGACGTGATAGGGTAGGGATGGATATATTTCTAGAAGCAAACTCTAGGCTAATATGAAGTGCACGGATCCAAGTTATACTTGAAATGAAAGAAATTCCGAATCAGCTTTGTCTGCAAGCAAGGAAGCTATAAGTAATGCAACCATGAATCTCATAGAGAGTTCAATCCTAGCTCAGGATGAAGCACTAGTGACATGCTTAACACATGCAAGTCGGACATTAAATGGTGTTTCCAGTGGCGGATGGGTGAGTACTACTGAAGAACCTGCCCTTGGGAGGTGAACAACAACTGGAAATGGTTGCTAATACCCTATAGGTGGAGGAGCAAAAGAAGGAATCCACTTGAGGAGGAGCTTGTGTCCGATTAGCTATTTGGTGAGGCAATAGCTTACCAAGGCGATGATCAGTAGCTGGTCCGAGAGGATGATTAGCCATACTGGGACTGTGACACGACTCAGACTCCTGCGGGAGGTAGTAGTGAGTAATTTTCTACAACGGGCGAAAGCCTGATGGAGCAATGCTATGTGGAGGTAGAAAGCCGACAGGTCATGAACATATTTTCTCAGAGAAGAAGCAATGACAATATTCGAGGAATAAGCATCGACTAACTCTGTGCTTGTAGTCGCGGTAAGACGGAGGATGCAAGCGTTATCTGGAATGATTGGGCATAAAGCGTCTGCATGTGGCTTTTCAAGTCCGCCGTCAAATCCCAAGGATCAACCCTGGACAGGCGGTGGAAACTACCAAGCTGGATTATGGTAAGGGCAAAGAGAATTTCTGGCGGAGTGGTGAAATGCGTATAGATCGGGAAGAACATCAACGATGAAAGCACTTTGATGGGCCGACACTGACACTGAGAGACGAAAGCTACGGGAGAAAATAGGATTAGATACCCCAATAGTCCAAGTCGTAAACGATGGATATTGGGTGCTGTGCATATTGAACCGTGCAGTGATGTAGCTAACGCGTAAAGTATCTCACCTGGGAGTATGTTTGCAAGAATGAAACCAAAGGAATTGATGGGGGCCTACATAAGCGGTGGAGCATGTGGTTTAATTCGATGCAAACTGAAGAACCTTACTGGGGCTTGACATGCTGTGAATCCTCCTGAAAGAGAGGGGTGCCTTCGAGAATACAGATGCATGTGGTGCATGGCTATCGTCAGCTTGTGCTATAAGGTGTTGGGTTAAGTCTCGAATGAGTGCAACCCTTGTGTTCAGTTGCCACCATTAAGTGTGGAACCCTGAACAAACTGTCGATGGTAAGCCAGAGGAAGGTGAGGATGACGTCAAATCATCATGTCCCTTATGTCCTAAGCGACACATGTGCTATAATGGATGGGAAAAAGGGCCACGATCCCGTAATAGTGAGCTAACTCCAGAAAAACATCCTCAGTTTGGATTGCAGGCTGCAACTCGCATGCATGAAGCTGGAATTGCTAGTAATCGTCAGTCAGCCATACAGCGGTGAATTCGTCCTCGGGCCTTGTACACACCATCTGTCAAACTATGGGAGCTGGCCATGCACGAAGTCTTTACCTTAACCATAAAGAAGGGGATTTCGAAGGCGAGGCTAGGGATTGGATTGATGTCGTAACAAGGTAGCCATACTGGAAGGTGCGGCAGGATCACCTCCTTTTTAGGGAGAGCTAATGGTTATGCTTGTTAGGTATTTTGGTTTGACACTATTTCACAACCAAAAAGAAGCGAGCTACATCTGGTCTATTCTTGAATATTGAAGTCTTGCTTCATTTCTCGACGGTGAAGTAAGATCAAGCTCATGAGCTTATTATCCTAGGTCAGAACAAGTTGGTAGGATCCCACTTTTATGTCCCCATGTCGCCACATAAGAGGGACATGGGGCGCAAAGGGGAAAGAGAGGGATGGGGTTTTTCATGCTTTTGGCATAGCAGGCCTCCCATTGGGAGGCTCGCAAGAAGGGCTATTAGCTCAGTGGTAGAGCACGCCCTTGATAATTGTGTCGTTGTGCCTAGGCTATGAGGGCTCTCAACCACATGGATAGTTCAATGTGCTCATCAGTGCCTGACCCGGAGATGTGCATCATCCAAGGTACATTAGCATGGCGTACTCCTCCTATTCGAATCAGAGTTTAAAGCCAAACTTTTCCTGAGGAGGATAGATGAGGAGATTCAGGTGAGATCCAATGTAGATCTAACTTTCTATTCACTAGTGGGATGCGGGTGGTCCGGGAGGGACCACTGCGGCTCCTCTCTTCTTAAGAATCCATACATCCCTTATTAGTGTATGGACAGCTATCCCTCCAGCACAAGTTTAGGTTCGGCCTCAATGGGAAAATGGAGCACCTAACAACGCATCTTCACAGAACAAGAACTACGAGATCGCCACTTTCATTCTAGGGTGATGGAGGGATCGTACCGTTCGAGCCTTTTTTTATTTCTTTTACTGGAGGTCTAGGGAAAGTAGCAATCAATAGGATTTCCCTAATCCTCCCTTCCTAAAAGGAAGAACGTTAAATTCCTTTTTTCACAAGGACCAGGAGATTGGATCTAGCCATGAGAAGAATGCTTGGTATAAATAACTCACTTCTTGGTCTTCGAACCCCTCAGTCACTACGAGCCTGACCAGTGTAACGGGATGTGACTATTTATCTATCTCTTAACTCAAACTAGGAGCAACAGGCTCCTCAACATCCGTAACAACAGGCAAATGTCCTCCACTACCTAAGGCATAATGATACTAACTAGGGGGAGGGGGGCAATCTGAACCTACTTTAGAGACGGCTGAGTAAGCGGTACCTTGTCAATGAGGTGTCGGAGTAGTAGTAGAAGGCAGAGAACACGCCTCCTTAAGGTGGCCAAAAGTCTGACAAACTATGCAAATATCAGGTTTCCATCTATATCAAACGAAAATTTACGCAACAATTCCAACAATATAGACTTTAATAGATGACGACAAAGCTTTGTAAGGCTGATTTCAGTCAAGGCCCTAGCATAAACTAAACTCTTCCTAGCATTAATATTAGAACCAAGAAAATCACCTTACCAAATGTTTCAGCAAGCCAATTAAGCCCAACCACGGGTTGCAAAATGGAAGGGATGTGAGAGAAGTGCTCCCATAGAGGAATATGTTGAATATGCTATTATATGATTTTTTTTGATGATAATAAACACACACACACACACACATATATTCATTTAAATGTTTTTGTTATTGTACTATTTTATTTTTCACATAATTAAACAAATATTTGTTGAATAAAATAAATAACACAGTATTTAAATTCAAACAAATAGTTTAAAAATATTTTATTACAATTTTGAGTAGTACAAATTTGAGCTCTCATTACATTTTTTTTTAAAATTATAATACAATTTCGATTACATCACAAATTTCACTTTACAATGTTCACCTTACTACATATCACTCAACACTCGTATTTTTATCTTCAACTCTTTTCCAGTTTGTATCCAGCACCTGAATTATCTGCAAATTAAACACTGACACGGTATAATTGAAAAAGAAATATTTTTGCAATGTAAAATAAAATGCGTGCTTTTGGAAATATTATTTGCCTCAGTTATTTAGGTTGTTCGTAATCATTTCTTTTGAATTCATCATACACAAAAAAGTTGTGACATGCACAATGTATCACTATACATGCCTTAAGGCCATGCACACCGTTGTACACTTGATAAAATTGCAGGGATAGGTAAGCACAAGGTCAAACCCGAGCCATGAGCTGGATTCAACTCAGGTGCAATACAAAAACATCACAAAATTGTCAAGTACAAGTTCTCATGGAACAAGAATCCAAACCCAAAATAAAACAAGCCTTGGCCATAAATTCAATGTGTATACATGAGAACAGACTTGATCAACATTCAACATCATTCAGACATGAACACAAGGGATGAAGTAGACAGATAAGTGAAACAAGAACTGGCCTAGACCACAAGATCACATGACAACAATGCAAAACAACAACTAAAATGAAGTACACAGCATACATGGATGCATGTGTGGACATATATATACATGTGTAGTGAAAACCAAAGATTCAGGAATGTGCACCAATACTGGAAACAAAGAAAACTAGCACACATAAAAACTCAATGCAACAACTAAGCTCATATGCAAAGTTAAGTTCATAAACAACTGAATGCAACTCTGAAGAAACATGAAATGCAAGTATGAGCAAACAGTTTTAAACATGCTCAGAGGCACCAGAGGAGGCATCAGCATACAGGAAGATCAATAGGAATGCAAAGCCACACAATCCACCAAATCAGTGAAGCAGCAAACAAAATAACATATGCAAACATACGCTCATGGACAGATACAAGCATTATGTCAATATGAATTGGAGCACTTTCAAAAAGAAAGTGTCAAGCAAAACAACATTCGAACCAGATTTAAACTGAATCAGACAAAGCAATGCAGACAACAGTTCGATATGCTCAGGACTACACATATATAAATACATATATGTGTGTGTGTATGTATACACATGATGAACAAGGAAACAATTTGAACAAAAATCAAGTGAAATCAAGCAGACCAACAATAGCAGTTCGAACAAGAATGAAACAATGGGTTGAATAAATTACAGAGAAATTAATAGTCAAGTAGCAGTTCGATGAAAGTTAGGAAATGATCAAGCTGTGGTTCATACATTTTCAAACGAAGGAATATGCAGTAACGTGAACAAGTCGAAGTCTCAAAAAATTCAAATTCCATGATCGTAGGAGCAAAAGAAGGAACAAACTCAAGAAAGTGAAAATGTATCGGTAAGGTGTAAACAAATGAAGTAGTCAAGATTAATCATCCTCATTTAAGAAAAATCGAATGGCCGAATAAAATTATTTAAAGAATTCAAGTTGAAAATACGAACAATAATTGAGGGTTTCAATCCCTATATAAATTCCCTTAATATCGTCGATAGAAGATCGAATCGAGTTCAAGCAAATTAATCAGTAAAACAAAAGGCAAAAATCACATACCAATTTCGTGTTATTCGAACTCAATACAATTGGAGTGACCGAAAGCATATCATAGCTAGAAGTCGATTGACATAGCAACGCAATGCAAACTCCTCAATTCAATCGATTATAGAGAAGCAGCTTCAATCACGAAGCCTTAATTTTGAAAGAGGAAAACAAGAACGCAGCAGAATTTTTGGCTGGCTATTTTTTTTGGGCTTAAACTTATAGGGCTTTGTTTTATTTTTAAATTGTAATTTTTCTTTTAATTTTTTCAAATTCTAGTGTGTTTAATTAGGTTATGAACTATGATTTTATAGTTCGAGCAACTCAGTGGCTGAGTTGTGGAAGGGTTTTGAGCATAAAGTTAGGTTAGTCATTAGCGGGTGTCGCAAGTTTACGTGTGTAAGCGTCTGACTGCTTAATTTCTTGTAGAAACCTTGGGGGCAGCACGTAGGTTGGGTTTTGCCGAAGCTGGGAAAATCTATTTTGTTCTATTTCTACTTTTATTATTCTTCTATTATCTGTACTGCTATTATTTTATATAATTCCACATTAATTTTTATTATTAATAGTATCACCCTATTCACCCCTCCTCTAAGGTGAAATCGGTCCTATAAGTTTTATCAGAGCTAGGAACAAAAACCAATTTTTGTTATAAAAATTTGATTTTTCAAAAACCAAATTTTTTTTTTGAAAATTTGATTTTTTTAAATGGCTTCTTTTACTAAAGCTTTTGCTGAGGATCAGTGCGTAGTTAGACCACCTATGTTCAATGGTGAATATGCTTACTGGAAAAATAGAATGAAATTTTTTTTGAAAACCATTGATGCTCGAAATATTGTTGAGACGGGTTATAGGACACCAACTATAGTGGTAGATAATCAGGAAATTGAAAAACCGATGGATCAATGGACAAATCTTGAAAATAAACTACGGAATTATATTGCTAAAGCTATGAATTCTATTATTTGTTCGTTGGATAAAATTGAATTTAATCGGGTCTCACATTGTCTAACTACATCGGAAATTTGGCACACAATTGAAGTGACTCACGAAGGAACCTTCTAGTCAAAGAATCTCGCCTTGCCATTCTTAGTAGCATATACGAAAACTTTCACAATGACCAAGGATGAAAATGTCAAAGAGATGTATGGATGACTTTCCACGTATACAAATCAAAAGCTCTTAGAAAATCATACACAGAGTTAGAAATAGTTCGAAAAACCATCAAAGTCCTTTTATGGAATTTTGAAACAAAAGTTACCGCCACTTAAGAATCAAAAGATTAAAGTCTAAGAACTCGTCGAAAATCTTACCACTTATGAGCTAGAAATGAAATTCATGGAAGAATGTGAAAGAGGTAATACTCGAAAGAAATTGATATCTCTCAAACGAACAACTGAAAGTGAAGATGAAGATGGTGGTGAAGCTGAACCGGCACTACGAATAAAGAGATTCAAAAAGTGAAACCGCAAATATGGAAATCAAGTCAAAAATTATCAACTAAAGAGCAGAATCAACAAAGTTCTAGACAACTTAGAAAAACAAGAGATTAATTGCCACTATTGTAATAAACCGGGTCATATTAAGCCAATTGTCCTCAGAATCGATTCAGCCAAAGAAAGAAACCAAAAGGAGAAGTTTAGCAGCAACTTGGGATGAAAGTGATGAAGATGAAAATGAAAGCACTGGTAGTGAGAGTGAAAAAGAAAATCTGTATCTTCATGGAGAAATAACTGACGGCGATGACGACGAGCCAAGGGAGGTATCAAAACTTACTTATTCAGAAGTACTTATATATTTTCATGAAGTAAAAGGCTGCTTTGAACGACTTAGGGAAAAGTATGATAAAATTGAATCACAAAGAGATAGTTTGACAGAATTAAATAAACTGCTTGATCAATTGGTTAAAAACTATCAAATCAAGAGCCCTAAGTGTGATAAGTGTCCATCACTTGAAGAAGAAATTAAAAAATCAAAAATTAAAATAAAATCACTTGAAAATGAAATTCTAATTTTGAAAGAAAGTGAAAACACCGGGAGAGAAAATTCTATTAAAAAGTGCGCCTTGCTATTAAATGAAAATGAATCACTCAAAATGTAAGTCCAACAATTATCTACGACTTTAGAAAAATTCTCCAAAGGAGAAAAATCACTAAATATACCAATAGGAAAACAAACAGTCAATATTGTTAAACAAGGACTTGGGTAACTCAATCTAAATGTGTTGGCAGCGAAATTAATCAAGTCAATCCAAGTGCACAAATTGTGGAAAAACTGGAGACAATCACAATAATTGTTGGTATAGACCCCAAACATGCGAAAACCATACCAATTTGGGTTCCAAAAGGCACAAATATAAAATCCCTTGAAGTCAAACAAATTTAGGTGCCAAAAGGAACAAATATAGACTGTCTAGGGTCTATACAGACATATTTTGCAAAAAAAATTGCTATTAACAATCATGGACCTATAAAAACAAATAGGTCACCAAATTCTTTTCTTGCATAGGTAAGTTGGCAGGCTAAGGAACAACAAGAATGGTATTTGGATTCTGGCAGTTCCAGGCACATGACTAGCGCAAAATCAAAGTTTTTTAGCCTAGAGAAGTACAAAGGTTGCAGAGTCACAATGGGTAACAATGAAAAATGTAAAATTATTGGTAAAGGTAAAGTAAGTAATGGTACATTTATCTTAAATGACGTATTATATGTTGAAAATCTATACCACAATTTGATTTCAATCATCCAGCTATGTGATAAGGGAATGAATGTTATTTTTGACTTTAACTTGTGCAATATTCTTAACGAATCATCAAAAGAAATATTGTTTTCAAGTAAAAGGAAAGGCAATATATTTTCTATAACTTTCGATGATCTCACTCTTTCAAAATGTCTAATAGCTAAGGTTGTAGAAGTAAACTTATGGCACAGATGATTAGGACATGCTAGTATGAATCTGTTAAACAAATTAAAAATAAAAGACCTTTTAAGAGGTTTACCATCTCATGATTTCAAAACATAAAGTCTATGTAAAGCATGTACTATGGGAAAACTTAAAAAAATTATCTTTTCATACAAAGAACACTATAAGTACTTCTAGAATCCTTGAACTAGTTCATATGGATCTGTTTGGACCAAACGATATTGCAAGTTTATGTGGTAAGAAATATTGTTTTGTGTTGGTTGATGATTACTCCAGATATATATAGGTATATTTCTTAGCTAAAAAATCAAAAACTTTCTCATACTTCACTAAATTCACTAAATTAGTTCAAAACGCAAAAGGAGTTTCTATCATTTCGCTAAGAAGTGATCATGGTGGAGAATTTAAAAATTAGGAGTTCGAAACTTTTTGTGATGAAAATGGATTTAAACAAGAATTCTTTGATCCGCGTACTCCACAACAAAATGGGGTAGTCGAGAGAAAGAATCGAACATTACAAGAGTTGGCTAGGTCTATCATAAATGATTATGAAATATCCTTGTTCTTTTCAGCAGAGGCAGTAAATACAGCCTGTTATGTAATGAATAAAGCTATGATTAGACCAATTCTTAAGAAAATATCCTATCAGCTATGGTTCAAAAATAAGCCAAACATTGCGTACTTCAAAATTTTTGGGTGTCCGTGTTATATTCTGAGTACAGGTGATCAATTAGAAAATTGAACCAAAAGCTGACGAGGCATGCTCATGGGATACTCTTCCAGAAGCAAAGCTTATAGAGTATACAACAAAAAGACAAGAACAATCATGAAGTCAATCAATGTGAAATTTGATGAAGGTATTGATGATCAAAACAAGGAAACAATCAAAAGCAATGTTGAAGAGAAGAACGAAAAAGATGAAATAAAAAACCAAAAGAAACTACAACCACGAAAGAAGTCCAGAGAGATCTGGATCCAGAGAGATTTAAATTCAAAGCAGATCATCCTCTAGAATTGGTAATAGAAAATCCTGTCGCGGGTGTTCAAACTCGTTCCTCCTTTCTAAATTTGTATGATTTGTGTCTATACGGTGGATTTATTTCAGAAATTGAACCCAAAGACATAGATACAGCTCTTAATGATGGAAATTGGTTTATGACTATGCAAGAAGAGCTAAATCAATTTAAGCGAAATGATGGTTGGACTCTAGCACCTAGACCTAAGGATTATCCAATTGTAGGAACAAAATGGATTTTTAAAAATAAATTTGATGAATCTGGAAATGTGATTAGGAATAAAGCTAGGTTAGTTGCTAAAGGTTATAATCAAATTGAAGGGATTGATTTTGATGAAACTTTTGCACCAGTAGCAAGACTAGAATCCACTAGGATATTATTAGCTTTTTCTTGCTATAAAGGATTTAAAGTAAGACAAATGGATATTAAAAGTGATTTTCCTAAAGGAATTTTAAAAGAAGATGTATTTGTTGGACAAAAAAAGGTTTTGAAAGTCATGAATATCCTAACCATGTATATAAACTTAAGAAAGAATTATATGGATTAAAATAAGCCCCTAGAGCTTGGTATGAATGTCTTAACACTTATCTCCTTGAAAATTGGTTCAAAAGGGCTGTGTAGACACCATAATATTTCTATTGCATGAAAATGATGATCTCTTGATTATTAAAATATATGTTGATGACATTATTCATAGTGCCACTAATAACTTGTTGTATGATAAATTTGAAAAAGTCATGCAGGAGAAGTTTGAAATGAGCTTTGTTGGAGAATTAAAATTCTTTTTAGGATTTCAAATCAAACAAAGTGATAAAGGTACATTCATCTCTAAAACGAAATATATTAGGGAACTTGTCAACAAATTTGGATTGAAAGATGCTAAACCTACAAAAACCCCCATGAGCACACCAATTAAACTTAACAAAGATGAAAAAGGTAAGGCAATTGATCAAAAGCAATATCGAGGTATGATTGGACCACTTCTTTTTCTTACTACTTCTAGGCTTGACATCATGTTTTCTGTTTGCTTATGTGCACGATTTCAATCAAATCCAAAAGAATCTCATTTAAAAGCTATTAAAAGGATTATAAGATATCTGTTGCACACCCTATGTTTTGGTCTTTGGTATTCAACTAATGATAATTTTGAATTAAAGGGACATTTAGACGCAGATTGTGCTGGAAGTCTAGTTGATAGAAAAAGTACTAGGGGAACGTGTTTTATGTTAGGGCATTTGTTAGTTGCATGGTCAAGTAGAAAACAGAACTGTATTGCATTATCCACGATTGAGGCTGAGTATATTGCTCTAAGTGATTGCTCTGCTAAAATTTTATGGATGATACAAACTTTGCAAGACTATGGTCTAAATTTTAAACGTGTACTGCTAACACGTGATTGGAAAAACGCAATTGATCTCATAAATAATCTGTACATCACACACAGACAAAACATATAGATGTTAGACATCATTTTATTAGAGATCATATTTTCAAAGAAAATATCTACATAAATTTCATTTCAACCGATTCTCAATTGGCAGACATTTTTACAAAACTCTTCTAGAAAATAGTTTTTATCTACTTCGTCTCAGTTTAGGCATTTTAGAAATTTGATTCTATATTTTTGATTTTGATCCTAAATGCTTATGTTAACTAATCTGACCCCTAGTGATTATCGAAAGATAAATAGTGACTGAAATATAAATGATGAGTTTTGTTATTAATCGTATATTATGACTTGAGACAGAATATTTAGTAAATTCATTTAAAAATTTAAACAATATCTATAATAACTTTTGTTGGTAAATTTCCATGACCATCTCTATTTCTATCTAACGACCATCACTCATCAAAATCCAATATAGTATGTCAAAATGTGGTATTTTTAATAGGAAATTATTCATTTTTTAATTAAAATCATCCGAAGTATTCACTCTCATTTAAAAGTTCTCATGGTTATGTATAGGAGAATTACTTGGAATATTTGTATATGTGCTTTCATGCTCATTTAGAAGTCCTAAAGGTTATGCATGTATGGAACACATATCAAAATTGATTATTAAATAGACAATTTGTTTCTAATCCCATTTAAAAGTCCTCACGGTTATGCATGGTTAGAAGATGCTTGAAATTCATTTTTATAAAAATTAGGAATACTACTAATCTCATTTAAAAGTCTTAATAGTTATGCATGGTTAGTAGATATTCAAATTCCTGATATAAAAATAACACAAATAGATACAACTATATGGTTTTATATTCTGGCATCACCCCTATCACTCTAAAGTGGAATATGCGCCTAACAAAGTATTTATGATTTTTGTTTGATTTTTTATTGAAATTTAATATTTATACTCTACTGGGTATTAATGTTGTATCAATGTCTATCACTTTATCTCTATTTTTCAAACACTATTACTATTTTGCTGATAACAAAAGAGGGAGAGAAAAGTTAAGATTTTGGCAAATAAAGGTCAAATATTTCATTTTTATTTGCACATTCCTATCTAGGTTCATTTGCATATTTTTATTGATATTTTTATTGATTTTCATGCGTATATGAAGGGGAAGCGTTGTTGTAGATATGGAGCATTCAAATAGGAGGAGCAAATAAAATTCACCAATGACCAAATATATTTAATAAATTCAAAATCTTAATATATGTTTGTTATCATCAAAAGGGGGAGATTGTTGAATATGCTAGTATATGATTTTTGTTTGATGATAACAAACATATATAATATTCATTTAAATTTGTTCGTTATTGTACTATTTTATTTTTCACATAACTAAATAAATATTTGTTGAATAAAATAAATAACACAGAATTTAAATTCAAACAAATATTTTATTCAAACTAATATTTTATTACAATTTTGAATAGTACAAATTTGAGCTCTCACTATATATATAATATTCAATTACAATACAATTTCGATTACATCACAAATTTCACTTTACAATGTTCACTTCACTGCATATCACTCAACACTCGTATTTTATCTTCAATTCTATTCCAGTTTGTATCCAGCACCTGAATTATCTGCAAAATAAATATTGACGTAGTAAAATTGAAAAAGATATATTTTTACAGTGTAAAATAAAATGTGTGTTTTTGAAAATATTATTTGCCTCAGTTATTTGGGTTGTTCGTCATCGTTTCTTTTGTATTCATCATACACGAATAACTTGTGACATGCACAGTGTATCACTGTACAAGCCACAAGGCTATGCACACCGATGTACACTTGATAAAATTGCAGGGATAGGTGAGCGCAAGGTCAAACCTGAGCCATCAGCTAGATTCAACTTAGGTGCAATACAAAAACATCACGAAATTGTCAAGTACAAGTTCTCATGCAACAAGAACCCAAAACCAACATAAAACAAGCCTTGACCAAAAATTCAATGCGTACGCATGAGAACAGTCTTAACCAACATTCAATGATTCAGACATGAATATAAGGAATGCATCAGACAGATAAGTGAAATAAGAGCAGGCCTAGACTACAAGATCACATGACAACAATGTAAAACAGCAACCAAAATTAAGTACACAGCATATATGGATGCATGTGTGAACATATATACATGTGTAGTGAAAACCAGAGATTCAGGCATGCGCACCAGAACTGGAAATAAAGCAAACCAGCACACATGAAAACTCAAATGCAAAAACTAAGCTCATATGCAAAGTCAAGTTCATAAACAACTGAATGCAACTCTGAGGAAACATGAAATGCAAGTATGAGCAAACAGTTTCAAACATGCTCAAAGGCACCGAAGGAGACATCAATATACATGAAGATCAATATGAATACAAAACCACACAATCCACCAGATCAGTGAAGCAGCAAACAAAATGACATATGTATACATATGATATGGACAGATACAAGCATTATATCAAAATGATCATGAGCACTTTCAAAAAGAAAGTGTCAACCAAAACTACACTGCAACCAGACTTAAACTGAATCAGAAAAAGCAAAGTAGACAACAGTTCGATATGCTCAAGACATACACATACATACATACACACACACACACACACACACACATATATATATATGTATGTATGTATGTATGCATGCATGTATGTATGTATACACATGATTAACAAGGAAACAGTTCGAACAAAGTGAAATGAATCAGAACGATAGTAGTAGTTCGAATAAGTATGAAATAACAGGTTGAATATATTACAGGGAAAATCATAGTGAAGTTGCAGTTCGATGAAAGTCAAGAAATGATCAAGCCCCAATTCATACATTTTCAAACAGAGGTATATACAGTAACGTGAACAAGTCGAAGTCTTAAAGAATTAAAATTCTATGATCGTAGGAGAAAAAGAAGGAACCGACTCAAGCAAGTGAAAATGTATCAGTAACGTGTAAACAAATGAAGCAGTCAAGATCAATCATCATCATTTAAGCAAAATCGAATGGTCGAACATAATTATTTGAAGAATTCAAATTGAAAATACGAACGATAATTTAGGGTTTCAATCCCTATATAAATTTTCTTACTACCATCGGCAGAAGATCGAATCTATTTCAAGAAAATTAACCAGTAAAACAAAAAGCGTAAATCACATACCAATTTCGTGTTATTCGAACTCGATACAATTGGAGCAACCGAATGCATATCACAGCCTAAAGTTAATTGACAAAGCAACGCAATGCAAATCCCTCAATTCAATCGATTAATTATAGAGCGGCAGCTTCAATCATGAAGCCCTAATTTTGAAAGAGGAAAACAAGGATGCAGCAGAATTTTTTTTCACAAAATAAAGAAAAGGGAAGTCGGCCGAAGTATAGAAAGGAAGTCAACCTTTTTTTTGGCCGACTATTTGTTTTTTTGGGCTTAAACTTATAGGGCTTTGTTCTATTTTTAAATTGCAATTTTGCTTTTAAAAATTTCAAATTCTAGTGTGTTTAATTAGGTTACGAACTACGGTTTTGTAATTCGAGAATTTACAACTCAGTGGTTGAGTTATGGCAGGGTTTTGAGCATAGAGTCATAGTCGTTAGCAGGTGTCACATGTTTACGTGTGTAAGCGTATGACTGCTTAATTTCTAGTAGAAACCTTGGGGGTAGCACGTAGGCAGGGCTTTGTCGAAGCTAGGTAAATCTGTGTTGTTTTATTTCTGCTTTTATTATTATGCTATTATCTGTGCTTATATTATTTTATATAAGTCCGCAATAATTTTTATTATTATTAGTATGACCCTATTCACCCCTCCTCTAGGGTGAAATCGATCCTATAGAATAGATAATACCTGAGACTTAGCATGGTGTATAGATGGATTCCACATCGTGATAATAAATGGCTTCCCATCTATAATAATTAGATCAACTTGAAGAATATAAATTCTTTCACCACTTCTAGTAAACTTAGAAAAGTACATAGAATTATCATAGTGCACAATAAGACCTCCTCTAGGCTTCCAGAATTGATTACAATGTGTTTTAACTATATGATAGAGAGGGTTTTAATCCAAGAAAAATCCAACCAAACAATCAGACCAGTAATCTTCAACCACCTGCAAAACTTCGACGAGAGGAACCATCACGCCGTCAATCTCAGTGCTGTAAAAAATGTGGGTAGAAAAATCATTAGCCTTCATTAGGATCTTAGAAAATAAAGAGGACCACTTATGGGCTTTGAAAGGAGCTGAGGCATTAACATTTGGAGCCGAAGTACATTGTTGTACTAAAGGAACATTGGCTATGGCATTCATACAGACATCAGGAGTGCTTATTCTGTTCAAACTATTTATAAGTTTTTTTAATATTTATATTTAAATTTGAAAAGTAAGTAAAGTATTTTATAAAAGGATAATGGTTTTGGTTATAATAGTTAGTTATAATGAATGGTTTTGGGAAGTTAATTGAAATTATCTTATCTTTTTAATAAGTATACTTAGATCTTTAAAATTAATGTTTTAAAGATAATGCTAAATATAAATGGTCTTTGGTTTAGACTAAACGATGTTTAAGCAACATTTTTTAACCTTCTGATTATACTTAGGAATATAATTAGATCTTTAAAAAGAATGTTTTAAGGATAATTATAAGTGAAATGGTTTTGGATTTGTAGTAGCAATGTTTAAGTAGCATGTGTCTTAAACCCTTTTGAATATACCTGTGAATATGACTAGATTTTAATAAAGTATGAGTTAAAGATAATGACAAGTATGAAATGTTTTGGAAAAAAGATGAAATGTTTTGGAAAAAAGTTATATAAAATAAAGATTTAACTTGTAAAAGAGAAAGAGTTTATAATAATAATGTTAAGTAACATTATTTTTAACCTATTTAATTATATTATAAAGCAAGAAACTTATTATAGATTAGTGATTATTCTTATACTATTTGAAATAAATATATGAATACATTTTGAAGTATTGAAAAGAGTAAAAATGAATAGTGAAATAGTAGAATATGAATATATATCTTTTATAAAGGTACTTTAAATACACACACACACGAGTAGAAAAGGAAGTGAATAGAAGCATCGTGTATGCATACGATTTTAGATTCATTTGGAGGACTCATTCATCTAAATTGTACCTTGCTTTTCGGACGTATGTATTTGAGATCCCCCAAAGAGGACTCCTATATATAGTTTGCTTACTTCTGAAGGAAGTAATTTTCGATAAAAGAAGTTTCAATTAATAAAAAAATGAATTAAATAGAAGGAGGATTAGAAGTCACTTATGTGACTTAATCGTGCTTTGTGTGACTTAATCATGCTTTGTGTATTTACTTGTCTGTGGAAAGTATTTAGTTTTATACTTAGCGCTAAAAGACGATAAAATAGATTTATTCTATTTATGAGAGCTAAGAATAATGTTTAAGTAGGACTTAGAAGAAACAATGCTCTAATCTACCGGCTTCACTCTTGACCGAGGGATATTATAAATTGAGAAGGTCGAAAACATGATGAATATTCAAAACTTGGTTTCCATAAGCAACCATTCTCATTATTATTGAATTTCACCAAAATTAACTTAGGAAATATCTTGAAGAAATACGAGAACCATACAGTATGGTTATCGTAGGTTACGTTATACCCTACGTATAAACTCGTCTTGCTTTTCTAGGATAAAAGATAAGGAAATCTATTTGGATAGGAGATGATCTCCGCCCTTAGGAATTGTTTATTTATTTCTAAAAAAATGGAGTTAAGTTAATCGAAAATCTATCGATTGGTTTTAAAGTGTCCAGTAAGGGGAGGACTGTACTTATATAAGATGACTCGAAACCATAACTACATCAAAACCATATACGTGGTTTATGTAACGACCTAGTATTTTTTATCTCAAAAATTCCAGATAGTTAGGAAAAAGAAGAAAAGAGATAGAAGAAGAAAAAGAACAAAAACACCAAAACACAGATTTTCACATTCGCAGCGGATCAAAATATAATATCAAATAAATAGCAGCTATACAAAGGAAAACTGTACTTTTCAAATTACACTTTAATATATCAGAGCTACAATATTTACACAACACTGGGCAGTTAAATTCAACATGCCTCAGATAAGCTACAAAAAATCACAGCGGAATACTCTCAATACGTTCCTGCCATCCAGCTCGTCTCCTGAGCTCCAAACGTCCTTACCTGAAAATCTATAATACTCGATCTGACCCGAGCATCACATCAAAGTAACACCCGGGTCAGGCCGGAAACCAGCGTGAGTAAACCCATCTAACATGGAATACAGCAGCATAAAACTTACATAAAACCTCGGGTAACTCGTTCATCACTACAAGTTCACAACTTGTTATAGTAAATACTTATGTTCACAGACGAATTCCTAAGTACCTTTACTTAGTTTTAAATGGTCCGATCATTTAAATTATACCATTTCAACCTATTTATTTCACATATCAAACAATTAAGAATCATAGTATGATACGAATTAAAGTGGATTTGGGTATTAACTGATACCCGACCCCGGTCTCTTCGAATTCATTACCATCTTAAATCAAGTTATTCGAGTGAAACACAATTTAACTTTAGATACACAAGATGTCACTTTTTACATAGCAATTCATTATCATTAAATAGCTACATTATAAATGTCCACCCAAACATATCATATCACAAAACATTTCATATCACAGAATATCATCCCATAGATATCAACCAATTCAGATATTCTACTCAAACAATCATTCATAAGCAACCATTGTTAATCCCTATTATAATTAATTTAATTAACTTAAATTAAATCAATTACTTAAGAATTAATCACCTAACTTTGCTTAATCAACCAATAATTAATTATAACCTTTTAATTAATCAATCATTCTTCAAATATCCATCTTAATTAATCACCTTGATTAATTATCTTCAATTACATAGAGTAATTATTCTTCAATTAATTTTACAAATTATTTACCCTTAACCATTTACAGTAATCAACCTTTAATTACTCTCATTAACTACATTAATTAACGATCCTTAATTAATTAATTATTTCCAATAATTAATTACTTATAATTAAATTACATTTATCCTTAATTAATTTCATTAATTAATTATACTTTAATTAATCACTTCCATTAATCAATCTCAATTAATCACAAACAGTAATTACCCTTATGTAATCACTTACTTAATTAATTAACTCTTTAATTAATTATATTAATTCTTTGATTAATTACACTAAGTAATTAATCCTAAATTACTTCTACTAAGTAATTATTCTTTCATTACTTCTCATTAAGTAATTTCCTTTAATTAATTTACATCCAGTAATTATACATTAATTACTTCACTAAGCAATTACACTAATTAATCTCATTAAGTATTTACTTAATCAGTTTCAAATCATTAAAACCATAATTATCTTAAGATAAAATCATATCTTATTCATCCTAAACTATCATTTAAAACGTTATATCTTAATAATTAATTTTACTTAATTAAATCATTAATTAAGTTTTTTAAAATAATCATTTAACTTGATAAATTAAAGTTACAAATCATACTTACTCTAATGTTTTAAACATTATCAAGTAAAAGTTTAAATCTAGTTTTCAATTTAAATTTTAAAAACTTCCTTTTATAAAAATCTTCAAAATTCCATTTCAAACTTAAGTTTAAAATTTAAATTAAACAAATTTTAAATTTCATAATAAAATGTTAAAAAATAACATTTATATTTGAAAAGAATAGAATTCAAAAACAAGATTAATTTCAAAAGTTTAAAACTTTCTTTATTTAAAATTTAAAACTTGTTTTATAAAACTTTTTAAAACTTTGAAAATTACTTTTACTTATTTGCTTCAGTTTGAACCCGAGTATCACTCGAGCCATTCCAAACTCCGTTTCTTTTCTTCCATTTCAAAAACTAGTTCAAATTTTTTAATTTGAAAACCTGTAACAACTAAAACTGGTAATAGGTTAACACCCCAGTGCTGCTCGAGTTTCCACTCGAGCCACAGACTCAAAAACACGGTACTTCACTCGAGTTCCACCCACAACAAAACCATAAACTCAAAAAAATCAGACATGACCTCCCATGTGCACATGCACCAGCACCGGAGACACCTCCGTTCACTGATGAACCTTCCTGCAAGTCATTCATCGTCATTACAACAAGCTCAAACCACCAAAACACTTGCACTAGCTACAGATCAAAATCAAACTACCCAGTTAAAACTGGTTCCAGACACCATGACCAAATCCACCTCGATCTCGCACCTCCGATCATCAAAAATGCGAAACTCGGGCCACTTCAACTCCGACCATCCACTTAGTTCTATCGAACTCGATCACCCTGAGACTATATATACACAGACCACATATCCAACCTCAACCCGAACTAGGGTTTAAAACTTAGTTCGACCTGCCGCTGCCACCACGACGAACTATCACCACCTCTACTATTTTTGCCGTGACCAATAACCTCACAGCCACCTCCAGTAATGACCACGACCAACCAAATTCCACTGATCAACAGAGAAGACCAAAAATCCAAACTCTGGTTAATCCAGAATAACACATTCAATCCAAAACTAGAAATTATGATTTATCTCTTAAAATTCATGATTTAAGTCAAGTATTCATGTTATAAAAGAAAAATAAAAGATTGAAGAGTTTGAATTTTAACATATATAAAAATTCTTACTGTCGTTTATTTTTTTCCAGGTGATACTCTAGCTTTTCTTACTTAATTAAAATTTCAATCCTTAGGTTAGGTTTAAACAAACCATTCTTGTTTGAATTCCAAAATCTAACATAGGGCAGATGATAAGGTTCTAAATTTTGATAAAACTTTAAACTCTGAACTTATGAACAGAGTAGTACTCAGGCAACCAACATGCATACTTCAATCAAATGCATGTGTACAGAGAACACCTACATATATACACATATGCAAAGCACTTTCAACACAGAAATTCTTATGCAATAACTTCATTTACTTAAGCTTTTACGTAAATGTTTACTCACCTGAGTTAGAAGAGAACAGAGCTTGGAAATTTTTAATTCAAGCTGAAATTCGATTTCTTGAATTTTCACCTTGCTTTGGTTTAACTGTTACTTGCCTCTAAGTTGAAAACTTTTGATTTTCAGGCTTGCAATGTTATGAAGAACTGTTGTTTGATCTTTGATTTGAGTTCTGAAATTTGCTTGCTTTGAAACAAAGATGAAAATGCTTGCAGGCTTTGGATTTTCATCTCAGGTTTGAATTTTAAACAAAGTTGTTCACTTTATTTTGATTTGTTTTCCAGGTTCAGATGATGTGCAGAGATTGGAAAACTAAAAAGAAATGCTTGATCCCTTTGAAAACTTGAAGGTGATACAAATTGAAGAAGATCACAGGCTACAGATTGAAAATTATTTTACAGGATTTGATTTCTGGTTTTAATTTCTGATCTTGATTTCTTATATTTTGTTTTCAGGTTGTTTTCTTATTTAAAATTGAGGATCAAAAGAAATGGGAAGATAGCAAAACGAAGTAAAGAAAGGAGATAGATGTTTATAAAGATAAATTTGTGATTTAATAAAAAACTTAAAGAAAATGAAAATATAAAGATGACACTTGTTGAAATTATTTACACATGTTTATCTCATATATTAAGATGGTTACACATATCTAAATTCATGATGAGATGATTACACTTGTCTTTATCTTCATGTGTAAATGTTTAAATTTATTTTTATGTAATTTCCTATTTATATTTATATTCTATTTTCAATTGTAAATGAATACTTTTCCCTTTTATAAATATTTATAAAATACTAAAGAAAATGATTTTAGAATTAACTATACATTAATAAGAAATCACATTTATTTGTTATATATAAATTTAACTTAAAAATAGCCTTTTGAAAATTATTATGTCAATCTCAATTCACAACCTCCAAATATATACACATTAGAAAACAAATTTTTTTATTAACTTTAAAATATAGAGTTTTAAAATCTTATTTATTTTTAAGATTTTGATCCTTTGAATTTCAAATTTCAAATTCAAACTCAATTTAAAATCAACTCATTTAAATATATATATATAAACAACACATATTTAATTTGCTCAATTTATAAATCAATGTTTTTCAATAGTTAAAATCAGATAATTATCCAATTAATTGATGTTCAAAAATACGGGTTATCACAGTTTATGTTTCAAAATCGGTTTTCAAACGAAATTTTATTACATTGCATTGTCTATCCTAAGGTTAACTCCAAGAGAGATGTCAATGTTAACATTTCAAACGATGCTATCATGTGGCGGTGTTTATCTTGAGTGTGATCCCAAGAAAGAGAACAATGTTAACATTCGCCGAAGGGCTTATGTTGGAATCCATGGAGATATTCATGAACTGCTCGAGATGTTGGAGTCTATGTAGAGATTTGAGATCTTTTTGAGATGCTGAAATATATAGAGAGATTCGAGATTTGTTCAGGTGATAAAGACTCGTGTGCTGAGATGCCAAACATGGCTTCATCATCGAAAATGTTGTAAACCAGAGTAGGATGCATAACCAAAGGGCTTAGCTAACCCAACGGTATATCAGCTCTATGCTAGAGATGCTTTTAAATTGGCAGCGAGAGCGATGATACTCGGTGTCACATGTTAGGGAATGGACTGGCTATGTTTTCATTAACCCTTATTAAGAGGCCCATTCTCGACGGCACCTCCAACAAAAATTCATATATTGGAATGAACCTTAGCGATTATGATTATACACTCAATATTGTCATGGTGTAATCAATGTAAGCATCATAGCTATTTTATGATTTATATTCTACACCTTAGACATTATCTATTATATCTCCATATGTACTTACTAGATGGTTTGGCTCTTTTGAGGGTAAAACCGTTCTAGTGATTCAGTCGATCTCAAAAGGTACTGTTATGTGGGTATATGTTTCTTGAGTTTCTCATAATAGACTTTTTTCTGACTCGTGGTTTTATTTCTCATTTAATTCCTTGAGTGCTCTTTTGAGCAGTTTGAGAAAGGTAGGTTTTAGTTGGATATTCTTTAGAGCTTAAATAGAGAAGATGATTGCTTTCACCTACCATAGTATTCTTATTTGCGCTACACTACTAGTATGTATATATCAGCAATTGTAAGGATATGCTGTTATAACTGTCCAAGCTAATGATAGTACTAAGGATTGTGACTCTAAATTGTTGTGTATCTTAGAGAAGAACTTTGTACTATCATTTTTATATTATATATTATCATTCCATTGTGAGATTCTGATGTTGTATTCTTTTTTCTTGTTCCTTTTCTTTCTGATTTTTCTTTTCATTTATCCTAACAATCTATCTTTCTAACACTTAAGTGCTCGATATGTGAATACGTGGATGTATCAGTGTCAGCATTTGAGGGTCGAACAGGTAGATCGTTACACCTTATTATTTGATATTTCCCTAAAAATCCCACAAATCCAAAAATACATCGGAAAAAAAGAAGAAGAAAAATTGCTTGAAGCCATAATTGGAAACAAGACGCAAGCATGCATTAGAGGAGGAAGTGCACGTGGGCATGATGGCTTCGATGGGGAAGCTATTGCGTGGTTCTTGGCTTTGATGGTGGATGGTGAGGTGGATGACTATGGGAAAGTGGATATGGGAGCGATGACAAAGGAGGTTGAAGGTATGGTAGCCGATGTTAGCGGTGGTGCGAATGCATGTGAGGTGGTAGCACTACCCTTAGTTTCTAGTAGCAATGATGATAGGTCGATAATGGTGAGCTTGGATATGACATAAGGAGGGTGACCGGCGATGGTAATGTTGTGTTCAAGCTAATGGTAGTTGTTGTTCTGGAGAACCCGAACATCATTTTAGTGATTTTTACACTCACACTATATCCATATCCTTATTGATGTAATATTTATATTTATATCATATATTGCTTTAATTGATTTGTTAATGGTTGTTTAGTACATTAGTCTTAGATTGATTATTATTTGGATGTTGGTTGAATGTGTTGATTGAAATTGGCAATATGCAAATGGAACTCTGTTTAATTGCAAATTGAACTCTAAATACACACACATTTGTATGTCGATGTGTTTAATTTATGGACAAACGAAGTTCGACAGAACTCAACTCAGCTTACACGATATATATGCATACACACACACACACACATATATAGTGATGTTTCCATAAATTTTAAATTTAGATAATCATTATTTTCTTATTTAAAAAGATGTTTGGAAGCTTTGAAAAATCATTTGATAGTTTTAAAATTTTATTAAAAGTATTTTGTAAACAATTTACTAAATATTTACCCAATTTAGCTATTTTTATATTTAAAAAAAACTATTTTTAGTAACATACGGAAATATAATTTCCTTTCGGTTATAAAACCCTTTAAAAGTACTATTATGTTTATATTATAAATTTGAAATTGTTTAAAGGGAAAATTAATATATGTTATTATTACATAAAATATACTAATAAATTAATTATCTACTTTCTAATGTTTTGATTACAAATGTTATTTGAATATTTTAGGATGAGTTTGCAATCTTTTGAAAATAAAGTACTCATTTTCGAAAATAATCATAAGGTTTTGGATATGATTTAAATAAATAAAAATCTCTTACTTTAATATGAGAATTTCAAATATGGTACAATATAAAGGAAATTTTTTTCTAGCTAGTTTGAATATCAAGTGATGATTTTAAATTATATTCCATGGTTTGAAATAAATACAACTTATTTTGAAGTTTCTAAATTTATTTAAAAATAGTAACTAATTATAGAAAATCGTGGAAAGAATTCTATAAAGGATATTTGATTTATAAAGTGATCTTGAATGTTTTAAATTATATAAGTAAGATTTGGATATGAATTTTTGTATTTAAATCTTATTATGGGATTATATAAATAAAGTGAATGATTATTCAAAATATAATGTATATTTTAATGGTTCATATAAGTTTTACTGCATTTTTATAAATATAATCTCTTTCCTAATTTACATTTAAGTGTTTTGATTATTTTCATTCTGCATAACGAGAAATAAATGGAGTTATAGTACCATCTGGTATGGGACTTTCGATAATATTCCTCTAGTTATTCTTTGGACTCGCTATATAGAATAATATCATGTGAAGATTCTTGATTGTAAGGAGTTTGAGTAAATGGATTAGTAATACCGTTTGGAATGGGACATTTGGTAATATCTTTTTAGTTATTCCTATGAATCATGATATATAATACTATAGAGGAGCGAGTGTGATATGCAAGCACTGAGTAAACAGACTAGTAACACACAATGGTATAAGACGCTGTTATGATATTTATTCGGTTATTCTTTGCCCGTGGATAACACTCATACATGGATAGCGAGTTAGGAATATGAGGTAGCTCATGGGTTTGAGTTAGGTTACAACACTAGGCTTTATGCCTATCAACAGATATATAGTCCTCTAACAATAACATACTCCTTGTTATTGGATTGGAGTGAACCAGATTAGGGTAGAATCCACCTTGGTGGCCCGATCTTGAGATCGCATCCAAGATCCATGATATACTATAGTATTCATAGTAGGGTGGCTAACCCATAGCCCCTTGTGTCACATAGTCTAGCAGTTTGTTACCATAGGGACAGGAGCTAGGTTATGAGGGAGTCCTTGCATTGATGAGTACACTAGTGGATATTGTCACGATTATCGTGGTGGTAACTGAAGACTTTAGGAGCAGACTCGGATGGATAACCCATGTGCCTCAGGAGCAGGTAGAGGGCCATCAGTCTCCCATCTGGTTCTTGTGTGAATGGTTGACTGACGCATATTTATGCACCTCGTATATGATGTCGGGATATAATCCTACCAGTGATTGATGTCCAGTGTACGACCATTCCCAATATCCTTCTTTAGTGTGGGTTTATATTTATATTTTATAGCATGTGCTACCTCATATATTTTTTTGGGTGTATCGCCACTAGATCATTTATCGTCCTGTGTCATCATTTATATATTTGGATAGATTGATGCTTACTTATCATAATTTTATGAGATTGATCAACCCTGTAATGTCTATCTATATCTATGTTTGGAGTTATTGTGTTTTCCGTATTTAACTTGATTATTATCTTTATCTTGCTGATGATTTTATGTACAGATGATTCACCCATTTGATATTATTTCCATAATTTATTTTTGACCTGATTTATATAGGTGATGACATTTTCCTATGCATGTTCATGATTGATGATATTCTTGAGATGTTAAGATATTGGTGATGATGTTATTACACCATGCATATCATCATATAGAGATATTATCACATCTACATTTTAGACATAGTCTGACCCGCATGTTATATATATAATACTGCTCAGTCCAATACATTTTAGGTTTCGGGACAAGATGACAAGTTTGTGGATGTTAAGCATCGATGGAGGATAGCGTATTATTGGATATCACTATATAGTATGTCATTTGAGATATGTATGCCAGTGAGATGCATATTGGATTCATCTGATGGATAGAGATAATGCATATGTGATGTACTTTATATCTACCTATATACTTGTCTATTATAGTACCATCTGGTATGGGACTTTCGATAATATTCCTCTAGTTATTCTTTGGACTCGCTATATAGAATAATATCATGTGAAGATTCTTGATTGTAAGGAGTTTGAGTAAGTGGATTAGTAATACCGTTTGGAATGGGACATTTGGTAATATTTTTTTAGTTATTCCTATGAATCATGATATATAATACTATAGAGGAGCAAGTGTGATATGCAAGCACTGAGTAAACAGACTAGTAACACACAATGGTATAGGACGTTGTTATGATATTTATTCGGTTATTCTTTGCCCGTGGATAACACTCATACATGGATATCGAGTTAGGAATATGAGGTAGCTCATGGGTTTGAGTTAGGTTAGAACACTAGGATTTATGCCTATCAACAGATATATAGTCCTCTAACAATAACATACTCCTTGTTATTGGATTGGAGTGAACCAGATTAGGGTAGAATCCACCTTGGTGGCCCGATCTTTAGATCGCATCCAAGATCCATGATATACTATAGTATTCATAGTAGGGTGGTTAACCCTTAGCCCCTTGTGTTACATAGTCTAGCAGTTTGTTACCATAGGGACAGGAGCTAGGTCATGATGGAGTCCTCGCATTGACGAGTACACTAGTGGATATTGTCACGATTATCGTGGTGGTAACTGAAGACTTTAGGAGAAGACTCAGATGGATAACCCATGTGCCTCAGGAGCAGGCAGAGGGCCATCAGTCTCCCTACTGGTTCTTGTGTGAATGGTTGACTGACGCATATTTATGCACCTCGTATATGATGTCGGGATATGATCCTACCAGTGATTGATGTCCAGTGTACGACCATTCCCAATATCCTTCTTTGGTGTGGGTTTATATTTATATTTTATAGCATGTGCTACCTCATGTATTTTTTTGGGTGTATCGCAACTAGATCATTTATCGTCCCGTGTCACCATTTATATATTTGGATAGATTGATGCTTACTTATCATAATTTTATGAGATTGATCAACCCTGTAATGTCTATCTATATCTATGTTTGGAGTTATTGTGTTTTCCATATTTAACTTGATTATTATCTTTATCTTGCTGATGATTTTATGTACAGATGATTCACCCATTTGATATTATTTCCATAATTTATTTTTGACCTGATTTATATAGGTGATGACATTTTCCTATGCATGTTCATGATTGATGATATTATTGAGATGTTAAGATATTGGTGATGATGTTATTACACCATGCATATCATTATATAGAGATATTATTACATCTACATTTTAGACATAGTCTGACCAGCGTGTTACATATATAATACTGCTCAGTCCAATACATTTTAGGTTTCGGGACAAGATGACAAGTTTGTGGATGTTAAGCATCGATGGAGGATAGCGTATCATTGGATATCACTATATAGTATGTCATTTGAGATATGTATGCCAGTGAGATGCATATTGGATTCATCTGATGGATAGAGATAATGCATATGTGATGTACTTTATATCTACCTACATAATTGTCTATTATATATATTATCATTGTGTTTAATAACTTTGTGTTCTCTATCATTTATTTTATGTTCTATATTGTTCTATCTTAGAAACACACATGTTTATTGATTTGTGCCGATATAGAGTACGTATAGGTGAATTTATTTATTTTATTTTGAAATACGCTCCAGTGTTAGCCCAAGGGAATATTCACGTGTGATAGTCCAATATCGACTCATTCTAGATATTATCTGATAGTATTACCTAGTAATACTCTTGGATAGTACGAATATAGAGGTCGGTGTTTAATTTTGTATTAAATCAGATTTGGAACAATACATTATATATAAGAGACACGAGTCTAGACCTTAGATAAGACTCAGGGTTCCTATCCCCATGGGAGTGTTGGGTAGTTACCCTATATTAAATGGATTGTAGGAGTATACAGTGATTAATGGGGTAATCATATGCGGACATACTTGTTATTTTTCTTATTATATTATTTTTTATCCCTATCACCTCTATGTGTTTGTCTCCATGTGGAATTTGAGTTGTTGATTGATGTAGTGAAGGAAACAGTTGTTAACCAAACCAGCAGTGTCTGCATTAGTGATAGTGAATAAATCTTTATGTGACTTGAATGTGAATGCAGTAACTCGGTTAGGGAAGCTATAAAAGATCCTAATCCAAATCTTGTATTATGAATACTTCACAACTCTATTTGTGATATGGCAAGTATAAGTAGAATGATCCAGTGTTGATCAGAGTTGCGCAGTGGAAGCTAGTAAGTAAGTTTTCGCTAAAGGCATTTGTTTGTTTGATTAATGTGTTTATTATTGTATTAATAGCTAGTTTTTTAGTTTATTTATTTGGGTCTAGTCTAGAATGTGGGAATAGAGTAGGAGTTATCATTCAAAAATTTATAAACCCACTTGAATCTGGACAAATCCAATATTAATATTAGCCAGTAGTTTCTTTTATAAATGAAAACGGCGAGGGAATATTTGTTTTGTAAAAGACAAATAATATATATTACATATAATTAAAAACGTTGAATGAAAAATTAATAAAATAAAATAATATTACTTAAAGGCTTACTTGTTTTATGAATAGTTGATTATGGTGTGATGAATTGCATTGTTATAATGGTTGATGAATTAATAATAAGTGTAAATTTCCAAATAATAAATATTTTCATACAAGTAAGCATATGATTTAATAAAATATGAATATTATTTTATAGAGCGATCAAACATACTTTAGTAGTTTATTTTGGTGTTTGTTTGACCGTAGAGCAGTTTAAGAATTCTGGTCGGTTCGTCTGATCGGCGTTATCGACATTGATTCGTAAACATTTGTACGAGGCAGCCTGACGCAGTATTTTGGAAATGGTGTAAGAATTATTTAACAATGAATTGTGCATTGCTTTATAAAGTAACATATTATTTTAGAAAATGGGGAATATTTGTTTTCAAGATTTAAATATTTTAGAATTAGTGTAGCCATTGGATGTTAATTGGATTTGAGATCACTGGAGAGGCAATACCGATATATCATCTTAGGTAGTCAATATTGCAGCCTATTGGCAAAACAAATTGCTAAATCTATGGCACGACAACATTGTATATTTTAATAAAAAATTAATTTATAAATTGTTGTATGTAGATATAAATATTGTTTGAGTTTGAATAAAAAGAATTTTCTAGTGAAATATATATATATATATATATATATATGTCTGTATGTATGTATGTATGTATGTATGTACGTACGTACGTATATCTATGTGTGTATGTATAGTGGACTTGTTTTGAGTTGAAAATAATCTTTTTAAAAGGGAAAATTAAAATAAATATATATTTATGTAAAAATGTTTCAAAAATATTTCAAAAAAAAAATGAAATTTACCAAGAAATTTATCATTTTACTTTGTAAGTTAATTTGCTAATTAGAATTCAAATTTTCAAAAATCTTAATTATTCAGAAATGAGATTTAAAAATAAAATAAAATGTGTGGTTTAAAGAAGAAAAAAAACAAAATGGAAGTATTATTAACTTTTGAAAATGTATATATGAGTCATAAGAAATATATTTTATATAATGCTCTTGATAAAATAAAAGTTCGAAAGTAAATTTTACAAATATAAAGAAAGAACGAGAAATATATATGATGAATTGAAATTTCAATTTTAACTTTTAAAAGTGAACTTATATTTTAGCAAGGGTGCTCGAACGATCGGAAATAAAAATTTCAAGAAATAATCGAGTATTTGAAATGTAAATTTTAGTCATTTTGACCTTGTTATGAAATATATGATTCTTGGAGAAGCTTTAATTCGTAAATTATTTTGGAAGATAATGATAATATATAACAAGGACAAAACGTTTTGTGAGAAATTACAACTAGTAAGCATTGTAATGATTCAAATCCATGTTTTACTCATAAACTACAAGTAAGCATGTAGCAGAATCAAAAACTAATTATTCAACTAAGTCACAGGTTTACATGCCCACCATGGTCACTCAAAGCTAGTCAACATACAAAACACTAACTAAGCATGGTCTCCTTGAATCAGCATTAAAATACAGCTCTACTTATTCTAATCAAAGAACTATTTTTTGATTCAAGTGGTATGTTGAGTATTAATATTAACATACAGGTTGTCCTGGTAATAAAATTTTGCTTAGGCAGGATGCATTTCAAATATATTCAAGTTAAAAAAAATAACATTTGAAAGGCGCCGTGGTAGATCAGCAATAAAAAAAATTCAATGAATTTTGGTGAGTCGTTTTCCATTTAAAATATATTTCAATATGGAACAACTTTTATGTTCATCGATTTACGAAATTTTGAAGTTCAGTAGTCTTTAAATATGGTTGAAGTTGGATTAAAATTCTAGCTTGAAAGTGTATTTTCAAAAATATGACGCTGTGTTCATTTGGCCATAACTTTTAAATGGTTTATCCAAAACGATCTTGCATATTGTGAAAAGCTAAAAACATATGCAACAACTTTTATTTTAAGTTTTTCACAAAATTTCGATGTTTGTAGGATAGAAGCGTTGTTTTATAAAGTGGGCCTGCACCATTTTCATAATTTCAGATTTTTATGCTTGGTAAAAACACCATAACTCGTAGTGTACTTTACATTTCGATGATCTGAAAGTTACTTTTGAAAGTCTATGCATTATGTAACGAATCTACTTTTGAAACCCTTGTCCAAGTTTTTGTTTTTAGTCCTTAAAGCCCTATCGATAGGTGGCCTAATTAAGAATGCATGTTGCATATATATGTGTGTGTTTTATATATATATTGAAAATAGGTTCATTTGTTTAATAACTAGATATACTGTAGTACATGCATAAATCAAATACAACAAATACACACTTTACTTGTAATCACAAACCCTCTTATTCTCCAAATCAACCCAGTCCTGCGAATTAACCTTAAAATAAAAGCTAAATAAACCAGTAACAAGTCACCGCACTATCCTAGGTTCAAAGATTTCGTTGCCGCTACGACTTCGTCAATTTTGTCCCAAGCTCAGAAGAAAAGAGCATTGTGCATTGTCCATTGTTCAAAGATTCCTATATGAAAGGAAAAAAAGATTGAGTTTCTCTTCCACCTGAAGTGGTGGATTGTCAATACATACTACCGTGCAAGCCATATTCTCAACATCATCTTTTACGGTGGTAAATGGATCAACTAGTATTTGCAACATCAATCGAGGGCGCTTGCTGTTCCAAACATAAGTAGAAACTTGTAACAAGATGAGTGGTTTTTCTTATGTTGTCCACAAAATGCACAGCATGAAATACTATACAAGTCGATTTGTGTATGGTGTAAACCCAATTCATCTCATGTGTAACCCACGCCACAGAATTCATGTAATATTTCCAAAGCTCCTTGTTCATCTTTTAGGAGAAGCCATAGACAGCCATGCTTTTGGACATATGTAGGATTTGCAGTGATCATATTAGAGAAATCTACAATTCCTTCTGTGTTTGGCATTTCTTGAAGTTTATCTGTTATATTCGCAATGAACTGGTGATATGAATCACCAAAGTAGTCATATATGGCATCTACTGAACTTGACCTTTCACTATTTACATCTCCAATAATCACACAGACTTGTCCTAAGATAGTTTCATTTACAGGTATTGCTGGAGAATTCCTATCTGGTTCCATATTAATATCTGGAATTGAGCCAGTCAACACTGTAGGAGTGTCTTCTTTCTCCAGGCAATCAAAAGCGTTATATAGTGGGATTTTAGTTGCTTATTTTGTGTTTTTGGGTTGCTTCTTCCCTTTGTTGCTGCCTATCTTCACATTATGTTGAAGACCTTCTGGATTAGCCACATATTCTAGTGCATTTTTTTCTGATGACCCAGCCTCACTATTGGATTAGTCAATTTATTTGTACCACTATCGAATGTACTTTGAACATTATTCCCTGCCGCACTATGCTGTTGTAAAGTCAGTTTCTACCTTCTATGTATGATTAGAAGTGGAATCCCCATAGTTCTATTCTGTACCTTTTATATGTGTCTCTTGTTTGTTTTCCTATTGTGCATTTGTTGTATGCTGCTTTTGTTGCCTTTTTTTCCAAGAA
Organism: Allium cepa; assembly: GCA_030765085.1. Classification (NCBI taxonomy): domain Eukaryota; kingdom Viridiplantae; phylum Streptophyta; class Magnoliopsida; order Asparagales; family Amaryllidaceae; genus Allium; species Allium cepa. The sequence continues at coordinate 103,200,686 of CM060928.1, read as the reverse complement.
ATGGTGGTACAATTTCTAGTGTTATGACCATATACATTGCAGTTTCCACATGGTATTGGTTTGTACTCATATGATACCTGAATGTCTAATTCCTCCCCATTATAGTTTATGCCATGTGCTATTTGAGGATGTGTAAAGTTAACATCAATTTCAAGTAGAATTCGTACATAGTTTAATCGGGTCTCCTTCACCGTGTTCTTATCCATTCGTATAGGGTTGCCAAGTGTAGAGGCAATTCTGCCTATTGCATCCTTGTTCCACATCTCTAAACTCAGATCATGTAGTTTAATACAAATTGGAACCGAGGTAAAATAATCTCTTGTGAACTTTATACTAGGTTTCCATTGTTTGATAATAATTATCTTTGAATTGAAAGTATTCTTTGTTGAAAAAATATTCTTTGTTGCCACACATATGGTTGCTGCAACCACTATCCAAAAACCAAACATCCTCTAAGAGTCGCCTATGACATTTGTAGCATTCATACAATGCTTTGTTAAACCCTTGCCTTCCTTTACCCCTGCCATGACCTCTAAAGCCTCCATGACCTCATCCTCTAATTGCAAAATTAATATCAGTTCTTCCTCCTAGTTTATCTTTAAGAGTCACCTTCAATGCTTGTTTATCTCCGCAGTGTCCCACCATCCTTTGTTCATAATCCAGTAAGCTGCTTTGAAGCTCATCAATTGTCATGGTTTCTAGATTATTTGACTCCTCTACTAAACATGCTACATTGTTGAATTTTTGGATCATGATCTCAAGATCTTTTCAACTCCTATCTGCTCTTTCATATTTTCACCGCGAGCTTTTATTTTGTTTGCTATAGTCAATGTATGAGCAAAGTATTCTTCCACCTTTTCACCTTCCTTCATTTCCAAAATTTCAAACTCTCTCCTTAATGCTTGTAATTGAGCCCTCTTAACTTTAGATGAACCTTGATATTTTTGCTTCATCGAATCCCAAATATTCCACGCTCTTTCTTTATTCAGGATCGTCTCTATGATCGTTCTGTCTATGGCCTAAAATAAATAATTCTTGATCTTCGGATCTTTTAGCTTTGCATCTTCTATAGCCTTTCGTTCCGCCTCTGTCGCCTTAACTCCATCGGCTGCTGTAGGGATGCCATTCTCTACAAGTTGCCAATATTCCTTTGGTCAAAAGAAATTTTCCATGAGCATGACCCAATGACCATAATGACCATGGAACGGAAGTATAGCCGGTTGAACAAAATTCCCTTTTATTGCCATGCTTCACCTACTCCACCTCTCTCTCTCTCTCTCTCTCTCTCTCTCTCTCTCTCTCTCTCTCTCTCTCTCTCTCTCTCTCTCTCTCTCTCTCTCTCTCTCTCTCTCTCTCTCTCTCTCTCTCTCTCTCTCTCTTCACACCAAGTTGGTAGATACAGAACTCAAAGTCTGAATAAAAAATATGGTAGAACACTACTATTCATCTTGGACCGTCATATTTATAAGCTTACATAGACAGAAAAAGCAAAGCAAAATATCTATTTAGAGCAGGCTATAAAACTGCATTATGTGAATGCACGAAATAGTCAAATTCTAACTGCATGTCCCTATAAACTAGGGATTATTAACATCACTACAAACACTTATTCTATCATAAAGCTGAAACATTAATTTAGTTAGTTACATGCATAATCTAAGATCTTTAGATATTAACAGGAGTTATTATCGTGGACTGTACCCATTTTGGTGTATACGCCTTTTGATATGTGCTTAGTATTTTGTATTCATGCTTCACATAAAGATTTCACACTTCTATGCTAAAGAAGAAAAACTAATTCAATAACAACATACCTTTTCAATTACAACAATCAAAACCAGAAGCTAAAGGTTAGTCTAATTGAGGTTTTTCTAGATCTTAATATCCATTCATATACCAACCATAACCTGCATTGTATATGCATAAAAGTGGGGGTTGGCCAAACAATTGGTATTGCTTTTTTAATTTCCTTTTTCTATGTTTTGTGGCCACTATTTTAAGTGACAATTGAAATATGCAGCCGTCCTATATCAACTGATCATAAATAATGATAATCCATATGGAATTTTAACATCTTGGAAATGGCACAATAGCAATGGCCATATGCATTATTATATCTCCATCGGCCTTTGCTATGCTATTCAAAAACCCATAAAACATATTGCAAGCAGATCTTGACAAAATCTGTCTTTTCAACGTATTCGCGTTCAGGATCGTTTACAGTGGTATCGATCCTGATTGGTTAGAAGCTGCTAAATACTAAACACTGGTGGCATGTGTACATAATATTACTTGCTTTGTTGTAATATATATTAGGAATATGCGTGAATATGCTAAATGGAAAAGGACATTATTGTAATTTTCGTTGCATTTGGAGTCTATAAATATAGAGTTCATTTGTATTATAAATATAGAGTTCATTTGTATTGTATATATACATCCAAACTGAATAAAAATGTCTTCTCTCTCTAATGTTTTCTTTTTTTCATTTTGTAACACGTTATCGGCACAATGTTCTAGCCTGAAGTCTGTTGTGTAGTTTTTACATTTTATTTTAGTTAGTTTGAAGTTGATGTTTGTTTTATTTTTCTAGAACTAATTGAAATAATGTGTACCGATGGATATTGATTTGAATTAGTAATTTGCTTTGTAATCCTTTTTAGAAAACATTAGCATTTATTTATGTTCAAAATTATTTTCAGTAATTGACTACCTATATTGTCTTTAATTATTAAGGTGTGGACCATCAATACTTGAATGATGATATATGTATACTAAACAGTGCAACTACTCATACAATTTTGAAAAACTAGAAGTTTTTCTTTGAATTATTTGAATATATTTCAGCTAAATTTTCCACCATAGCTGGATCTGATAATATAATTGAAGGGTCCGGAAGAGCCAATATAGTATTACCAAATGGTTCACATGTCTTCATTCAAAAATGTATTATACTCAAGCAATTCCAAAATAAATCTGCTACGCTTTAAGGATATAAGAATGGATGGTTATCATATTGAAACTATAAATGAAAACAGTAAAGAATATCTTTGTATTATTTCTAGAATTGAAAGCCAGAAACTTACTTTAGAAAAATTTGTAACAATTCGATTGGATTATATTTCACAAAAATTGGCATAGTTTAATCTCATTCTATAAACATGAGCCAGAAGCTCACAAATACAAAGACATTGATTCTTTGGCATGATCACTTGGGTTATCCTGGGTCAATCATGATGCGTAAAATTGCTAGAAATTCAAATGGGCATGATTTATCAAACCAATTGAATTTACCAAGTGATTATTTATGTGCTCCATGTGCATAAGGAAAATTAATCACTCGACCTTCATATAGAAAATCACTTCTGAATCTCCAACATTTATACAAAAAATTAAGGTGATATATGTGGCTCAGTCCACCCAGAATGTGGACCATTTAAATATTTTATGGTGTTAATCAATGCACCAACTTGTTGTTCTTTTGTATGTTTACTTTCTATAAGAAACATGGCATTTGCTAAATTGCTTGCTCAAATAATCAAATTAAGAGCGCACTTCCCTGACCATCAAATTAAATCAATTTGACTAAATAATGCAGAAGAGTTTACTTCTCAATTATTTAATGATTATTGTCTATCACTGGAAATTGAAGTTGAACATCCAGTAGCTCATGTTCACACTCAAAATGGTCTGACAGAATCATTAATTAAGCATTTGCAACTTATTGCAAGACTGTTGCTAATGCATTCAAAGTTACATGTTTCAGCTTGGGGACATGCAATTTTGCATGCATTAAAATTGGTTAAAATTAGACTAATGACTTATCAACAATTTTCACCATCACAGCTTTTAAATGGATCCCAACTAAATATTTTACATTTACGAAAATTTGGTTGTGTTGTGCATGTGCCAATTAGTCCCCTACTTCGTACTAAAATGGGTACTAAACGCAGGTTGGGAACTTATGTGGGATTTAATTCAATCACGATAATTCGTTATCTTGAACCTCTTATGGGTGATGTCTTCACAGCAAGATTTTCAGATTGTAAATTTGATGAGACAATTTTCCCATCGTTAGGGGGAGGAAAGACCCTTCTAGTATAACGGTGTGAAATATCATGGAATAATCCATCTATGTCTCATTTGAATCTGCGTACTAAACAATGCCAATATGAGATACAAAGAATTTTGCATCTTCAGAATATCGCAAATAAAATGCCTGATGCATTTAGTGATGCTGCAAAATTGACTAAATCTCACATTCTGACAGCAAATGCACCAACTAGAATTGAAATCTCAGAAGGACCAAAAGCAGCAAATGAATCTAAAGCAAGACAAAAATATGAAAGACCAATTGGTTCAAAGACTTTGTGCCTAGAAAAAGAAAGTCTAACAAAAAATCATTAATTGATAACCTTCCAAAGAGGTTATAAATGATCTAAAAGATAACTTAAATGAAAATCCCAATTGTCCTAAAAGTATCGAAGAAACTATTATCCCAGAAGAAATAATAGAAGCTTTCAAAAATAAAAAGGTACCTAACAATAATGAGATCTCAATATTTTATACAAACTATAGAGAAATGTGGGATCAAAGTAAAATAATAATTGATGATGTATTCTCATTCACAGTAGTTACTGAAATAAATAAAAGTCATGACTATAATGAGAATACTGATAATGAACCAACTAGCATAAACGAATGTCAAAAAAGACGTGATTGGCCAAAATGGAAAGATGCTACCAAGTTGAGCTAGATTCACTTCAAAAACTTGGTATGTTTGGACCAATAGAGAAAACACCAGTAAATGTTAAACCGGTAGCTTATAATTGGGTATTCGTTAGAAAACGAAATGATAAAATGAAGTTATGAGATACAAGGCACGACTTATTACACAAGATTTTCTACAGAGACTGGGTTTTGATTTTAAAGAAACATATTCTCCTATTATGGATGTCATAATATTTTGATACTTGATAAACCTTGTAGTTTCTGAAAAACTAAATATAAGATTAACTGATGTTGTGACACCATATCTTTAAGGTGAATTAGATACCAGTATTTACATGAAGATTCAGATGGATATAGGTTGCCTGAAGAAAAATCAAAGTCAGTATACCCATTAAAATTGACGATCACTATATGGTTTGAAACAATCTAAAAGAATGTGGTATAACCGTCGTAGTGAATATTTGGTAAACGACGGATATAGAAACAATCTCACTAGTCCATGTGTCTTTATAAAGAAATTGGTAAAGGGATTTGGTATTTTAGCAGTTTATGTTGATGATATAAATTTGATTTGGACTCCAGAAGAGATTGGATGAAATAATAAATTACTTAAAGAAAGAATTTGAAATGAAATATCTTGGCAAAACTAAATGTTATCTCAGTCTACAAATCGAGCATAGTACTAATTGCATACTGATCCATCAGTCAAATTAAATTGAGAAAATCTTAAAGCGTTTTCAAATAGATGAAGCATATCCACTTAGTACGCCTATGGTTGTCAGATCTTTGGAAATTAAAAAGGACCCTTACCGCCCAAAAGAAGAAGATGAAAATGTGCTTGGTCCAGAAGCACCATATCTCAGTGCCATTGGTGCATTATTATATTTAGCTCAATGCACGAGACCAGATATTGTATTCTCGGTATATCTTCAAGCAAGACACAGTTCAACGCCAACGAAAAGACACTGGAATGGTATAAAACATATCATGAGATATCTTCGTGGAACGACAAATTTAGGCTTGTTTTATTCTGATGTAGGTAATAACCAAAATCTAGTTGGCTATGCTGATGCTGGTTATCTTTCTGATCCACATAAAGCAAGATCACGAACTAAGTATGTGTTTAGTAAAGGTAATGCAGCTATTTCATGGTGACCTACGAAGCAAACATTGGTAGCAACATCATCCAATCAGTCTAAAATACTAGCACTACATGAAGAAAGTCAAGAATATATTTGGTTAAGATCATTAATTGAGCATATTCAAAATACATGTTAGCTCCCCTAAGCTATAGAAGAATCAACCATTGTTTATGAAGACAATGCAGCTTGCGTAGCTCAGGTTTAGACAGGTTACATCAAGGGTGATAGGACGAAACACATTTCTCCTAAGTTTTTCTTCACACGTGAACTATAAAAGGATAACAAAATAGAGGTGAAAGAAATCTAGTCCTAAGAAAATCTGGTAGATCTATTCACAAAGGCACTTTCAAAATCAATGTTTCAGAAATGGTGTATAAAATTAGTACGCGAAGGCTACATCAACAGACTAATTGAATAATGCATTATAAATTAGGAAAAGCATTGAAAAGCATGCTTTAATGTATTCTTTTTCCTTCACTAATATTTTTCCCACTAGGTTTTTATAGTAAGATTTTGATGAGGCATTATCTTGATCCAAAAGCATTAACCCACATAATAACATTGTAAAATATGTTACCTAGAGATGAAATAAAACTGCACTCTTTTCTTATGATTTTCCCAATGGTTTTTCATAACATAGGCTCTTAATGAGGCAATTATTCTTATCAGATGTATTTTCAAGTGGGAGTGTTGTAATAAATTAGAAATATATGTGAATACGCTAAATGGCAAAGGACATTATTGTAATCTCCGTTGCATTTCGAATCTATAAATATAGAGCTCATTTGTATTATACACACACACACACACACACACACACACACACACATATATATATATATATATATATGTGAAGTACATAAAAATGCCTTCTCTCCCTAATGTCTTCTACCTTTTCATTTTATAACATGCTTGACCTATCATGGAATTTTTAATCCTTGCCTTTCTCATTATATGTTTCGAGCAGATAGGTAGATTTATCCTTAGGATTGATTTTGTTAACCAAACGTTTGCTATTAGGTATTCGTCATGCAACCTCTGGTTTTAAACTCATAGGCTGTATTTTTCCTTTAGAACATCTAATATTATAAGAATAGGACGACTTAACATTTTGTTTAAACTTTCTGAGAAAAGTCATTTTTAGTTTGTTGAATAGATTATAAAACAAACTACAGAATACTAACACTACAAGAATAGCTTGATATACCAACGACCCTTGGCGACGGCTTCCGACGGCCTAAGTGCGACGGTTTTCGACGGCTTTCAACGGACCGTCGGAAATTCACGTTATATAGGTCTCGGTTGAGACCTTTCTTCCTCATTCCAGCTGAACGAATTTTTTTCTCTAAAATCCCTAAAACTCATTTTCAAGCTTCCAAACTCCAAATTCAAGCTTCTGGATCTTGCAGAGCTCCTTAATCACTCTCTATTGCTTACAATCTCAGGTACAATCTCTAATATTGCGAAAAGCCTAAATTTTAACCTAAATCTAGATTTGCCTAATATGATAAATTAGGGCTAATTAGTGATTCTAATTGTTTCTAATAGCCTAATGATGGTTTATAGTATCTCATGGAATACCAATTTCATTTATCTTTAAATCGTGAAAAATAGGTATAATTCGTGAATTTGTGTATATGTATAAACCATTATATATGTGTTATTTTAGGATTGTCTTATGTTAATTGGGGTGTTTATGTGTTCATATATGTGTGTGTGTGTGTCTATGTGTGTGTATGTGTTAATCATTATATATATATAAACATACACACGCATACTAATAATTAAATAAATTATTTTCTATCGAAAACGTCATAAAATAATAATTTACATACCCACTATAATATGCCAAATTAACCTTGTTCGATAAAATACGCGGAATGTGGTAAATTAATATTTTTTTCAAAGTATATAAAATTAGTAAATTTTCAACCGTTTACAAACAATAATTATTATATAATAAATAAGAAGTCACACTATAAAACTTCCAATTTTTATATAAACTAATTTTTTATTACGTCCCTTACAGAGTTTTTGGCTCCGTCCGATAAGAGTTGTACATGATCGTTGTATAGACATTTATTTTTGTCATAAAACGGACATTTATATTCATCTGGTTCAATACTTACTGGATTTGTCCTTGTATTGGACAAGTTATAAACACAGTAAACAATTAAATTTCGTACATTATTTCGTTTTAAACGGTTCGCCAAATTTCACCGTTACTTTTCTTTTTTGTTTCCTGTGTACATGCATTTGTGTACAATATAGGAAGCAAAGGGGAAATGCTGTCAAATTTTGTTGAATCATTTAAAATGAAATAATTTATGAAATGTAATTGTTTACTGTGTTTGTAATGGAAAGTATGACGATTGACCATCAAAATAGAAAACAATGAACCAACATTTCAATATAATTGATGCGTATTAGATTATGTATCAATAAACTGAAAAATAAAATGTCAATTCGTAAAATGACTAATATTTATTTTTTAATTTATGACATATTTTTTAGATAGAAAAAATGAACGACTATTTTGTTGATCGGAGGAGATGGATGTTTTCAGAGAAGAGGACAGAGAGGCTCAATAAAGGAAGATTTTTATGATAGTATAAAAGCATTTGTTGAATTCGCTTTAAGTAATAACGGAAACGATGTATAAATTCATTGTCCGTGTAGTAGGTGTACACATTTAAAGTATTTGTCACCAGATATTGTGAAAGTCCATTTCTGCAAAAATGGTTTCATACCAGTATTATGTTTGTGATCGTCGTGGAGAAGTTGTAGCACATACTCCTATAGAGTCTGAATTAGAGGTGGCTGGTAATGAAATTGTTATGACGAATCGTATAGAAAATATGGCTGAAGATGCAACATGATCAATATTTCCTACGGTTGAAGTTGATGACGATGATGTAAATGTTGAAGAGCCAAATATTGAAGCAAATTTTTTTACAATTTATTGGATGCTGCTAAGCAACCTTTTTGGGATGGTTGCAAAAGTGGCACTCGGCTATCAGTGACCATAGAATATATTATGATGAAGTCAAAATAAAACATTATCGAAGTAGTTTTATGGTTGTTGTACAAGCTGCAAAACGATATATGCGGCCCGGTAATTTAATGTATGAAAATCACTATGATCCTAAAAAACTTATGTCGGATTTTTGTTTACCATATCAAAAAATAGATACATGTTTAAATGGCTGCATGTTATTTTGAAAAGAGGACACCACTCTTAGGAAGTGTAGAATATGTAACGAGGAAAGGTACAAACCAAGAAAAAAAAGAGGAAAAGGAAGTTCCATACAAACGTATGCATTACTTGCACATTACTCCTAAGCTTCAAAGATTACACGCATCTTCTATAACTGCACCTTATATAAGATGGCATAGCGTGAGAACAGAGGAAAAAGGTATGTTGACACATCCAGCCGACATATAAGAATTATGCAAACGTTTTGAGCTTCATATGGAACCAAATGACAATAAAAAACATAAAGCGTGTTATGATTTAGATAATAATCAAGTTAAAGTTGTGTTAAAATGGGTGGAAGGACTAAGATTTCCTGATGGGATTTCATCAAACCTTCATAGATGTGCTGACTTTGAAAACGGTAGATTGAGTAGAATGAAAAGGCACGACTGTCACATAATGATGAAAATTTTATTACCCGTTGTATTTAAAGAACTATTGCCCTTAAAAGTTTGGAAGGTAATAACATAAATTAGTTGTTTTTACAAAGAGTTTTGTTTAACTACGTTAAAAATTCAACATTTACGTACACTTGAAGAAGATATTCCTATATTGCTCTACAAATTAGAGAAAACATTTCCACTAGGCTTTTTTAATGTAATGAAGCATTTACCTGTTCGTCTTCTATCTGAAGCATGATTTCGAGGTCCTGTTCAATATGAATGGATGTATCCATTTGAGATGTATCAAATATATTATATATTAATTTAGTTGCATTCGGAAGTTAAACTTAATGTAAATTAATTTTTCATAGATACTTAAATCATCTGAAGAAAAAAGCGAGGCAAAAAGCACGAACTGAAGGTTCGATCTGTAAATCATACATCGAAGAAGAAGCTTCGTTCTTTTTCTTTCACTATTTCAGTGACCATGTAAACATATCATTTGAAAGTGTTCCACGTAATGATGAAGGCGGCAAATAAGAGTCCTCTCAAACAATGTTATCAATTTTTAGACAGGATGGTCGACCTTTTGGAAAATGCGTAGACGTATGGTTAGATTATAGAGATTTTCATGTAGCACACACTTATATTCTTCATTGTTGTGTTGAGGTTGCACCATTTGTTATGTAATATGAACTAATAATTCTTTATTTATTCATTTCAATAATGCATGCGCGTGTAGAATTTAATGCAGTATTTTATTTATATATGCAGTATTTATGAAAGAGAACATCCACGTGGAGATCCGAGTAAAGAATTTTCTGATTGGTTTTCAAAGTACGTTTATGTTCAGCGAAATTGTGTGGTCGACGAGGGATTGAAACATCTGTGTTGGGACCAAAAAGAAATGTCAAGACATATCCAATATATTTCGTCAATTGATATAAATTCAACACCAAAGAGTATGGTGCTGAAAATTAACTAATAATATAAGTGTATTTGTTAAAGGTAGCAATGATCCAGAAAATTGATAAAATGATTATTATGGCATGTTAACCCAAATTTTGCAATCGACATATTTTTCACGACCCATGGAGAATGTTTTTCTATTTAGATGCAATTGGTTCGGCAATATTTCAGGTTTTGGAATTAATGTGCACAAGGATTATAATCTTATTGAAATAAAGCCACATCGTGTTATCACAAGTACGATCCTTTTGTAACAGCCAAACAAGCATTCTAAGTTTATTATACTCCTTATCCTTTTTTGAAAAGAGATAAAGCAGATTGGTCGATAGTTTTTAAAACAAAGGAAAGATTTACGTTTGATGGAAAGAATATTTCAAACGAACAAGTTTATCAGGTAGATCTTGAGCAAAGCAACGAAATAATACTAGTTTTGGACCTCTGAATGATGACTCAAACATTTTAGTAGAAGCATTTGAAAGTAGAGAGGAAAATAATGTAGAATATGAGACCGAATCTAAATCAGAAGACAACGAGGATTGATAAAAATATTATGTTGAATTCTGATGTATTATGAAATTTATATAATTGATGACATTTATTTTGCAAGTTATGTAATTTATGTCATTTATGAAACAAAATCTACTTATCGCCATTTACGTAATTTATGTAATTCATGTCATTTGTACCATTTATGTCATTTATTTAGCACTTTATGTTGAAAATGCTATATTATGCTTATCGTTGGAATATGAGACCCAATCTGAATCAAGTATATTTTGCAATTTATGTACTTTATGTCATTTATGCATCATTATACAATATACGTCATTATTATGTTATTATTCTCTTATAAAATGATGTGTCTGTAAAAGTTATCATGTCGTCCAAAAGGAGGAGCTCATCACATTCATCCGGAGGCGATGACAGCGGCCTAACACAACCGCCACAGCGTCCAGCTATGTATCTGGTGTGGAGGGATAAGTATTAAAAAAATTCCAATATCATAAATATTTTGTGTATGATATAATAATCTGTATCATATTTAACACAGGGGGTTCGACCTACAGCCGTCATCTGTAGTTCTATCAGTTTTTAAAGATACATATAAAAGTAGGATAATGGCTTACTGGCCCAAGTGGGATAATATCCCTTCCCACATCATGGAGTGTCTATGACAAGATTTCATTGTAAGTATAATCTTCTATTTTTCGTTCTCAATTTATTTGTCCACTACAAGAAAAGTCCTTATTCATTGCATAAAATTTAAACAAAATAGCGTTTTAACATTGAACGCCTTCGTTCCTCATTTAGATAAACAAAAGTAAATAATGGCTCGCTGTGAATTGTTCCCAGTTACTATTCAGTGAAATTTTGTGAAATATATTAAAGGCTGCTCATTCCACTTCTCTCCGTTTCACTCTTTCCTCCCTAAAATGAAGAAAACCATAACGAAAGAATGAACTAACCCTAAAAAGAATCTCTCTTTCCAATTTGATACCTCTTGCCCTTATTCCTCTTATCTTCGATCCTCTCTCTCTCACCAAGATTATAAGTCATCTCATAGAAGCTTCTTTAACAAATGGTCAATTTGGCCTATCTACGAAGAAAAGATTGTGAATCTATGCTTACAAAGGTATCCTCTAACTACTAGTACCAGGGCTGGAGCTGCGGCTGTTAGTTATATATTTGATGTCGAGAAAGGGAGAATGCGAATTCAGATGAAGGTATTCATTTCTTTCTCTTGTATGCTTATACAATTGTGATTAATTTATATAATTGTGATCGATTTACATATTTGATGATGGTAGCTATTTAGTAACCGGAAAATGTTGCATTAAGAATTTGCCGAAAATAGGTAAATTGAAGTACTATGAGCTAAGAGCAATTGTGATCAATTTACATATAAGATTATGGTAGCTATGTAGTAACCGGAAAATGTTGCATTAAGAATTTGCCGATGACAGGTAAATATGAAGTATTATGAGCTCAGAGCAATTGTGATCAATTTACATAAAAGATGATGGTAGCTATGTAGTAACCAGAAAATGTTGCATTAAGAATTTGCCGATGACAGGTAAATTACAAAGTATAGATTATGGAAAGTGTGTTTTTTCTTTTGAAATATGCAACATATATAAATTACAGAATTCTGCAGCAAAGATTTTTCATTGTAGTCCTATGGAGCAGCCAAATATTTGGTGATTTAGATGATTGGATTTTCGATTTAACATTGTTGAACTCAATATAGTTGGTTTGATAGTCTTGTCAATGAAATTTGATTGGAAAATAGATATTCTTTCCACAATTTGTGTGCACACTACACATTCTAAAAATGATGTAACAAACTTAATCCACTTCCAGTGGATAATTCTTTTATACATGTATTGATTGCAATCACGATCGATTGTTCAGGTCATTTGCTTTAAGTTTATGGGACTGCTAGTAAATTTTTCTTACTGTGCGGCATCCTGAATAAGTTGAGGTTCGGCTTTGCAACTTAGGGTTAAAGAAATTGCTTACAATATGTGACGATCCGGAATTTTTAAGCATTTGAAATTGAAATGTTTAATTGATTTTAAATATATAGAAGTTAATTTTTAACTTGAATTCAAATATCACTAGTTATTTGATAATTGAATTATTGACTTTAATAATTGAAGATTGAGTAAAAATTTAATCTTGAGTTTCAAGCTTGTTAAAAATATTTTAATGGCTTGTAAAATTTATATTGATAGTACTAAAGATAATAAAAATGTTGAAATTGAATTTGGGAGTGTTTTGTTAAGTTTTAAAAATATATCGTTTCAATTGACGTTTAAAAATAGCCTTTCGAGGCACAGTCTCCGAATTCGACGAAACAAGTTTCATTGGATCCGTAATATTGTATTATTATCGGATTTCAATTTTTGTAGTGTTTGGAATGATCGTTTGGCCATACGATAAGTAAACGCGCTGAAAATTAAATCGAAAATTCAATTTTATAACTGGGTTCAAAAAAGCTATCTTCTCCATACGATCGAATTAGAACTCGAAACTTTTTCCAATGCGTCCGGAATAGGCGTATAACATTATAAACACCTAGCGGCACGCCTCGATAGGAGTTCGAAATTTTGAGTTACGAATTGAAGACAATTTAAATTTAATTTGAATTCAAATATACTTGTTTGTTTGATTGGTCAAATCATTCCCGACAATTTTTTCATTCCAGCAGCCTTTTCAAAATCACCGTAGACAACATCCTACACGAAAACGTCGTTTCTTGTCTCTTTTTTTTATTAAAAAAAACAAAATCAAAATCAAACTCTCAGAAAATAAATGGCGAACGAAAATCGAACCCTATTTCCCTCTTCTAAAATCGAAATCGACTTCGATTCTTAGACGAATCCTATTTCGGTCGCAAGCTAGGGAGGTTTTGTCTTTGTTCGAATGAACCCTATCATATCGTGGCGCTTAAGGGCAAGGGGGTCGACGACAGAAGCGCGTGGTGATAGGTCATGTCGCGAGGGTTTTCGAGTGTCTCGCGTAGGGCAGTGGGCAGAGGGGCAGCTGGAGCGTTTGAGCTTGATTGCGGTCAATGTGGCCTAGGGCTCGTGTCGAAGTTTGCGAGGCAATGTAGGATACCGAGGTGCTTCAGTTAAGGGAGATGCGTGTGGTGTTTTTCTCGGTGTCGCGAGGACAGGGGCTTCTGGCCAATGGGTCGAGGCCGTCGACGATTCTGGTAGGAGTAGGAGGAGGTCGTGGTGTTGTTCGTGGCGCTCGTGTGATCACAAATTTACTGTAGTTAGTTTTTGCTTTTTAATTCTGGGGTAGCTAATTATAAGTAAGTATATTGTGTATATTAAAAAGAAAGATGCAGATAGGTTACAGAAAAATATTTAGCACATATGAATGCAAGCTAATTAGAGTGAAAATAAAAATATAGTGGTAACAGTAAAGTAAATGCTTCTTTTTGAGGTTTACTGGAAAATAAAAAAGAAAATTATATGCAGTTTAGAAATGAAATCTACAAGTTTACTTAATAATGTATGTTAGTGATTTAGACGATTAATAAACTTATTTAAATTATTTAGTTACTAAAATAATTTGTAAAAGAAAAATTGGTTTAACTAAATTATTAGTTGATTTATTTATTTAAAGGTAATAAATTTGTTTAATAAAACTTATTTGTTTGTTTTAGTTACCGAAGGATATTTTATTAAAGGGAAAGTAATTTAAATAAATAATTAGCTAAGTAAAATTATCGAAGGGAAGTAATTGTTCAGTAAGTTCAAATATTAATAAAATGTAAAATGTTTATACAAGGTAAATTGCGAAGAATTGTGACGAAACAAGCTGGTTTGGAAATGGGTTGCAAACGGAATAAGGTGAGTTAATCTCACTGTGATATCCCGGAATTTTTGACAATATCTATTTAATAATCTGTATTAAAATTGAAATTGATTTGAAAATTTTTGTAAATAAATTTGAATTGATTAATAATCTTACTTTAATAAATATTTAATTAGTGAATTTATCTTTTAAAATCTAATATATTGGTTTCTATTTATAATGTATATATATTTGTATATATTGTCAATATATGAACTTTGTTTTAAATTTAATTAATAAGGTATATTTTCTAATTCTAATATTTTTGATTTTTATTTAATATTAAGGCTTTCAAAGCTATTTTATAAATAACTATATGATTTTAAATACATAAAATAAATTTTTAATTATTTAAAAATGATTTTATCTTAAAGTTTAAATAAGATTAATAATAAGATTTGTTTAACATTCTTTTTAAAATATTGATTAATAAATATGATTTGTAAATTATATATGAAAGTTTAAAATACAACTAATAAATGAAACATTTATTCATTTAAATAATAAGTAATTTATAACCTCTGTTATAAATTTATTTAAAATGATCAATTTCAAATAATAGATATATGTATTGTTTTTATTTATAATTAAACTTGGTTTTATATCTTTAAAATTAGCATATATAACTAAGTATCTAAAAACTAATTAATTAAGTTAAAAAGATTTTATTTAAATTTAAAATAAATACTAAATTACTTAAAGAACATGTGTAGTTTTCATAAGGCTTCTAATAACATGTGTAATTTAAACAAGCAAGGAATGTGACAAATGTTGAAATGATTTACAAGTGGCATCTTTAAATTTGATTTTATTTTATAAATCAGAAATATGCCTATATTAACATACATTTTTCACTTTGTTTTCTTTTCCTAATCTCATTTCTAAACCAGAAAACAAAATCTGTACACAACCCTTCAAAACCAAAATCAATTTACAAATTCAAATCAAAACTCTTCATATCAAAATCTAAATCCAAGTAATTCATTTCAAAACGCAAAGCCTACAAATCAAATCCCTATAACATTTGCAATCTCTTTTAAAGCCTGCATAATTTTTTCTGCAATCTGGAAATTGGCTCTGGATGCAAACCTGAAAACTAAAGCAAGCATTTCAAGTTTAAGGTTTTCAAATCAAAGCAATACAAATCCCTGTAGCCTTTTCAAATCGGTAGCCTGTACATTTCAAACAAAAGCAAATCTGATCAAATAAGCAAATATGGAATTTTCTACTGAATGCAAATCTTTCCAGCAATTTAAGATCAAAGCATTTTCAAGTTCAAAAGGCTGTTTTCAAAAGGAAATGGAAACCAGTTTTCAAGCTTTTCAAAACAATTTGAGTCTCTGTCTTCTTCTTTAAATCTGTGAGTAACTTTTAAAATTTAAAATATAATTTGGTTGCATGCTAGTATAGTTGAATATAAATGTGTATTGTATGTATATAAGAGAATGTCTGATGTGAGTATTTATTTGTGTGCATGCTGTTTATAATTGCTCTTTTCTGCTTTGTATTTCTCAGGCTTAAAGTTTTTATTTAAAATCATTACCACATGATCTAGTTATTGATAGGATCTGATTATCAAACAAATGTTGTTTGATTTAACCTAGATTCATGTCTAAAAAATTAAGTTAGTCAAATAAGGCTTGTTTGTCTCTGGAAGTATTAAAAACATCAGTGCATGTTGATATAAATCAAAATTCAAACTGTGTAATTTATAAATTCAGTATTATAGATTGAATACATCAACTAAAACATGATTTTTAAATCAAGAATCATAGTTTATAAATTAGGGATGAGTGTACAGTTCTTGTTTGAACTGAAAATGAACTTCTGGGATTTTCTGGTGATCCAAGTGATTGGAGGGATCGGGATTTTGGATGATGATGGAAGGCTGATCAGAGAATCTAGGAAAATTGGTTGGGAATTGATTAGAGCATGGTGGAGGTAGCAGTAGTGAAATCCTTTCTGGAACCCTAGTTTTGACTAGGCATAGGAAATCGATCATCTCAGCTTCTACAGTGGATCGAGCGCGATGGGGCTTTGGGTGATAGAAGTAGGCGTGTTGACGAGGACATGGCCGGAGTTGTAGTACTTCTGGTGGTCGGAGGATAGAAGGCGAAGCATTTCCAGGTTTTGGGTATTTGTTGTTCCAGTGTTCCCAGATTTGTGATTTAGCTCTCGAATTCAATTTCGAGAATTTGAGCACGACCTGATAATCGTGTTAAGGTGTTTGAGTGATTGTGGATGTGGGAAGATCATCGCCGATGATCGGAGTTGACCAGCGGCAACGTGCATGCGCACGGTGCCCTGTTATCTGATGAAGTTGTTGTTGTGTTGGTTTATGCTCGAGTAAATTTATGTTTGACTCGAAGTAGTTGGGTAGTTTGCTCGGGGGAGTTTGGTTTTAGACTCGAAGCAAATGAGTATTGCCTCGGGTTGATTATTTTGTTACAGGTTTTAAAGGGAAAACCTGTTCTGTTTTAAATTTTTTTAAATGAAATTTAAAACTGAAGTTTAAAATGGAAAGCAAAGATTTAAATGAGTTTTAAATTTAGTTTTTAAAACTGGAATTCAAGTTTAAGTTCAAATCTCAATTTTAAAAAAATTTATAAGTTTTAAACTTGAATTGTTAAACTACTACAAAAAGGTTAAGTAGTTTTAATTTTTAAAAATGAAGTTTTAAAAATGTGAGTAAGTTTTAAAGTTAAGTTTAATTCTGGAAATCAAAGATTTAAATATGTATTTCAGTTTTTGAAATAAAAGAAGTTTAAAATTTGAAAGATTTAAACAACTTTGTATGTTAAAGTGTATTTTTAAATTATTGAATTTAAAAATGAATTTGGTTTAAACTCTTATAAATTCCTTTTATAAGGCAAGCATTTCTTTACCATGTAATTTAAAAGGGTTTTTAAATTGTTTAAACTTTGTTTAAGTTAAATTGTATTCATTTTAAATCTCATATTTGAAATGAAATTTTAAAGTAAATTCAAAAGTAAATTGTTTTCAAATGTTTTTGTTAATGACAATTTAGTCATAATTAAGAAATGTTTTTATCTTAAAGTTAAATTAAGATTTAATGATTTGAAATTAATTAAATTAATGATGTAATTAAGGAATAATTAGTTAATTTAATTAAATAATGATTAGGGATTAATAAATAATTGATTAAGGGTTAATCAATTTGTAATTAAAGATCATTAATTAGGTAATTAAAGATTATTAATTAATGATTAAAGATTTATTAATTAAGCAACTAAGTTATAATCAAGGTTAATTAATCAAGTAATTAAGGATTAATTAAGTTACAGTTAACACTTAATTAAATAAATAATTAAAGATTAATTAATTGGCAGTTAAAGATTAATTATTTTGTAATTAATAATGGTTAATCTAAGTTAATTATTTAAGGAAGTAATTAAAGAATTGTTAATGAAGGTCATTAACTTAAGATTATTTTAAATTAATTAATATGATTAATTTTAATAATTAATTAGATTAATTAATTAATGATAATCATTTGTGAAATTGTTTAAGTGTACTTATTTAATGGAAGTAATTAAGGAATTAACTACTTAATGTAAATAATTGAGTTTAATGGGATTAGTTTGAATTAATTAATTAAGTTTAATAAATTTAAACACTAGATGATTTGATGATAATTACTTAATGTAATTAATGGATTGGAATTACTCAGCGAAGTAATTAATTGGTAATTACTGGATGTAATTAATTGAAGATGATTTAAGAATGGAAGTAATTTGGATTAAATTACTTTGTAATTAATCAAGGGATTAATTAAGAAATAAATTAAGGAGTAATTAATTTAATCAATGAAGTAATTAAAGTTAGTTAATTACTGAATTTGATTAATCAGGAGTGATTAACAATCGTGGTTTAATTAAGATTAATTACTTATTGTAATTAATTTAAATAAAGAATTCAATTAAAATGTAATTAGGGATCATTAATTTATATAGCTAATGAAGTAATTAAGGATTAATTAATTAAGATTAATTAATCAATGATAAGTGATTACTGGTAATTAATTAATGTAATTAATTAAGGATTAACGTAATTGATTATAGTTAATTAATTAATGAAGTAATTAAAGGTTAATTACTGTAAGGGGTTAAGGATAATTAATTTGTGAAATTAATTAAAGGACAATTACTTAAATGTAATTAAGGATAATTAATCAAGGGTGATTAATTAAGGTGATTAATTTGAATGATAATTAATTGATTTGTAATCAATTTAAATGGTTATGTAAGCATGATTTTTAAGATAAAGTAACTAATTTAATTCACTTTAAATTAATTAGAGATGGAAGTAATTAATTTAATTCATTTTAAATTAATTATGGATAGTGAGATTAAGTAAATCCTTGCTTATGTATGAATGGATGATTTTGATCGCCTTGAATGGTTTGAGATCTCAGATATAAGATAAGTGATGCTGTGTGATATGGATGCTTTGGTTGAAATATGATGATAATGTGGATTATCTGTTTGTGATGATAATATGGATTATCTGTTTATGATGATAATGTTGATTATCTATTATGATTTGTGAATTATCTATCTGTGTGTATATAGATAATTGAATTGAATTATTTTAAACTTTAAAACAACTTGGCCTTAAAAAATATGTTTTGGATTTCGATGAGACCGGGATCGGGTTTCCAAATTTGGATATCCGAAAACCACATCGATCCAAATTAACGATAGGTCGTGAATCTCAAGTGAAGATGAAGATTCAGAGTTCAAGGGTTATCGTCGTTAACTCTGAGGGTGATTCCAAAAGGAGTGTAACGAGATAATGCCTTCGGTTTCGTTCGAACCCGGAACGAACTTTTGTGAATTGAATGTTTTCAGAACATCGTCAGGTGGACGATGAGCATTCTAAGTGATGTGTTCTATGAAGGTAATCGTAGCCTCAAGCCTCATCAACCAGAAATAGCTAAAACAAGGAAGGTGTAGCAAGGCTAAGTGGGTCATGCCTAAGTAGGACGAGATTTTCCCCTGTCTAGAGGTCCCTTTTTATTCGGCTGTGTGGACAGTTGTGAGCTTCAACTGTCGGGGTTGTCTTGTTCGGGACTGTCCAGTAAGGGATGATTTCGGCCCTGTGTTGCAGTGGATTGGGAGTAATCCTCGGTACGTTGATCTAGGCCACGTACTGTGACGGGCGGTACCTCAGTAGCCCTGCCATTGTATTGAATCCAAAATCCAATAAGTGCCATCGGATTTGATTGTATTACCCACTTTTGTGGCTAGTAGCTGAAATTTAATCATGTAACAATTTCGGCTATTTTCTATTTACTTGAAAACCCTAGACCTATTATAATATCACTGGATTTCCTATCAAATATTTTGGTTAGCGTAAGGTAAAAACTTTTCTATGTTTGTATGTGGGAAGTCTTACGTGATACCTTTTGTTTTTAAAGGTTTTCAAAAGTTAAGCAACCTTAACGTGTTACTCACACCAGACCCATGTCTGACCCGAAGTTTATTTCTGTTTTCCTTAAACTCTTGGGTACTTAAATTTTTACGAGTAGCCAAGGGATTCAGGTTAGCTTTGACGAATTATGGAGGAGCAATGGAGCAGGAGGCTTCAGCGTGTAGATATATAGTGTTCCGCTGTGTTGATATATGTATTGTGTATTGAGTTGTATAACCAGACAGGTGTTTATAACTGTCTAGAATGTGATGTATATGCTGTGTAACTCTGATTGGTGTTGTATATTATGTAATACTTATGTTATTAATATAATTTATTTGTTCCGCTGTTGAGATTTTGATGTTGTTTCTTCTTTCTCTTCTTTCTTTTCTCTTTTCTATCCATTTCTTTCTTCTAGATGATGCGATTTTCTGTGGTGAGAAAGTCGGGTCGTCTCACTCACTCTTTTGGATTTCTATTTAAATTTAAATGGTTAAATTTAAATAATTGGTTGATTGATTGATTTGATTGGATGTGCTATATTATATACAGTAGTATATATAGTATATCTTGGAATGATTGATTTCCCGCATTATATAGCGGATGAGACCCTATGCGTCGCATAATAACGGTTGATATTTTATTTAAAACTCATATACCGCGATATTCCACCTCGAAGTGGAATTGGTATTTTATGTTGTGCTAATGTCTGTGGATGCAGGGAAACAGGTTAGAGGGATCCAACTGGATTCCTCAAATTATTTAAATTGTTTAATATTCTCTGTTATGAATAATCGATATTCTGTGATGAATATTATTGATAATTGGAATATTGAATGCTATGGTTTACTTGAATATATTTCGGTACACTGTGTTATCAAAATATATAGAAATGGATTTTGAAAGGAAAATAAAAGGAAGAGAATTTAAAGTGAAATATTTATAGAGAATGTAAATAAATTAAGAAATGAACTGGATAAGAATAATAGTGGTTTTAAAATTCTAATAAATACATTCCGTATATGAAAAGAAGATTTTGAATAAACAGAAAGATAATGAATTTTAAACTTCAGTGTTATTATTTAAAGAATAAAGCATTTATTTTAAAATTCAAAATTTAAATTTATTTAAAGGGATAAGAAGTAATTTGAGAAATCTAAAATTAGTATTTCAGTTAAAAGTATTTTAATTCATAATTAAGGAATAAAAATCTGAATGAATGGATTTTGGAATAAATGGAGTAAATTGAAAATCAATTTGGAAATTGATTCAAGTGTTTGAAATTGGATTTTTTTTTTAAAAAAAGGAGAATGTGAAGAGAAGTATATTTCCCTGGATAGCCAAGTACGTTTTCAAAGTAATCTTTTTTAAATATAAGTTAAAAGCTTTAATGTTGTTTTAAAAAGAATGTTTTAGAAAATTTATTATTTCTAAATAAAGTATTTTTCAAATCTATTATCATAATAATTATTTAAACGTGACTTAGTATTTTGTTTTAGAGGAGAAAATCTAGTTTTATGTTTTATAAAGTAACCTTATTTTAAATATTCCTAAAGTATTATTTTTAATTAAGTATTAAAGTAGTTTTCTCTAAATTTAAACGTTAAAGCATATTTTACAATAAAGTGTTTTGAATTTATTTTAAAAATCTAAAGTTTTGTGCTTGGTGATTCAGTGGAAATAGAAAATACTTAGGAAATTTATTCCGAGAAAGGAAGATAGTTTGAAACTATTTTCAAAAGGGTTTGAAAAGTGGAAATATATCTTGAGAAGATATATTTAGATAAATAAATAATTTGGAGAAATTATTTATGTTAATGGTTGTTGTGAATATTAATTGATAGTTAAATAACCGACTATCAATATTGGCAAATGCGCTGATCGTTTCGAAGAGACCGGGATCGGGATTTATCTCTCGAAAACCACTTCGATTCGGTTTGTACGTTTTCGTGTGGAAAACAAGAGTTTGGATTCGAAGGTGGAGCATTGAAGTGCAAAGGCTAGTCGCTACTAATCCTGAGGATGTTTCCAAAATGGATGTAGTAGGAGTAGTGCCTTCGGTTCCGTTCGAACCCTGGATGGACTTGTATGGATGAATGCTTTCAGAACATCGTCAAGTGGACGATGAGCATTCTAAGTAAAACGATCTAAAAGGTAACGCTTAGCCTCAAGCCTCATCAACCGGGAATGACTGAAAATCAGCGATTATGCAGCAAGGCTGGGTGGGTAGCACCCATTCAGGGTGAGGCCATCCCTGGTAGATGTCCCTTTTTATTTTGGCTTAGTGGTGCGGTTACTGATCCCAACCATGGGGTGATCTCACTCGGGATTATCCAGTAAGGGGTGGTCCCGGTCTTGTGTTGCAGGGGGTCGGAGGTGATCCTCGGTAAGGTGATCTAGGCTACGTACCGTGACAGGTGGTACCACAGTGCCTAGTCATTAGTTGGAAATCCATTCTCCCTACGCGCCTTTTACGAGTTTTGTTTGTATTACCCACTCTATGGCCAGTAGCTGGAATATAATAATGTAACAATTTCGGCTATTTTAATAAGTATTTGTATATAGACACTATTATAATATCAGAGGATTTTATAAGAAATGTTTTAGCTATTGTAAGCTAAAAACCCGACATGTTTATTTGTAGCGTGGTCTTACGAGATGCTTTTGTTTTTCAAATGATTTTGAAACTTTAATAATTAATTTGAGTGTGGTTTTCTCACGCTGGTTTCCAGACTGACTCGGGTGTTATTTAACTATAATGCTTGGGTCAGACCGAGTATTGTAGGATACAGGATATGATGCTGTGGAGCTCAAGAGACGAGCTGGATGGCGATACGTACTTCCATACTTGATTATTATTCCGTTGTGTATCCAGTTGTATGTTATTGATGTTATTGAACTCTGATGATGTATTCTGGTGATGTATGTATAAACAGATATAGTTTCCTTTTGTGTAAAGATCTGTTATTATCTATTATATTTTATTCCGCTGTGATGGTAAGATTCTGATGTTATTTTCTGTTTTTTCCTCTTTTACCTCTTCTTCTTTAACGCAAATGGTTCGTATTTCTGTGCAACTTGAGTTGATTGATGTAGAATAGTGTTGACTCAAGGGGTGCAGATTTGCGGGTCGTTACACAATACCTTACATCAGTGCTTCAATTTTCATTTTGTTTATTTGATATGATTTCTGTATTGCTAGAGTAAGTACATTAACTGCTATAACAGAATCAAGTTAAGCACTACTAGGTGGTAAAATAAATCTGGGTAGGATAGGCTTGCAATTGGAGTAGTGATTCTTTGTATTGGTTTAGGAACATTAGTGTTGTGCTATATAGAGTATTTAGATTTGATGGACTCATTATTTTTGTCAGTTATGTCCGTTACAATAGTTGGGTATGGTGATAGAGCATTCAAAACATTGCAAGGAAGAGTATTTGCTTCATTTTGATTGCTGATATCAACGCTTGCAGTCGCATGAGCTTCTTTATATTTAGCAGAGGAAAGAATTGATAAAAGACATTGAAGAATAGCAAAGTTGGTGCTATAGAGAGATTTGACCGTTGAAGATTCGTTTGCTGCTGATCTCAATCACAATGGGTTCATCATGTTGGTTGATTTCCCTTCATTAAGCTTATATGAATCAACAAAAATTTATAAAAAATTAACTAAGTTAATCAAGTTTATATAAATTAATTATGTATATATATATATAAATTAATTAAATTTAATATAAATTTAACTAGCTAACTAATTTTTATAAAGATCAACTAGGTTTATAAAAATTTACCAAGCTAACTAAGTTCATTTGTTTTCATATTACTTTTAAAATTGCTAATTGTTTAATTTATTTTTCATAGATAATTACAGATCTATTATGCATACAAATGACAACATGCTGCGATATATTAGCAATCAATTAAACAATGAACTTGATTTTGTGCTTTGAATCCAACTTCGCAAACTTGAATTCAATCGGAGCACAAATGGGTTAATTCTAGTCTATTAGTATTTAGTACATAAATTTAGTTAAAAAGAAAAGAGTATCTATTAAGTTAACACATAATTACAACTACCGATTTAACTTTATTTTATTGATTTTGGTTTGGATTAAAAATTATAATTGTAAAATCTTGAGTATTATGCTCCAAAAAATTCTATAACTCATGCTTTTAGATGTATTATTCAGTCTGCTATGTTTTATGATAGTGCTTTATTTGTTGTATTTTCCCTGTCTTGTTTTATTTGTTTCACTGTTTCAGCTCGATTTTGCATCAACCATTGTTTTGTCGACAAAGCTTGCTATATCTTGCTGCAACACCACAAGCTATTCAATTCTGCTCCTTCTACTCCATTGTCTCAGTCAGTGTTTGCTACTATTTCGACTAGACCGCACTATTTGTAGCTAAACACATTTTTTCAGTTAAGAGTAATGCTACTAGCTTCAAATACCTCCACAACCCGCATGCATCTACCTTCAACCACATTCAGCTTCATTCAACATTATTGCTTCAGCAGCTTTTTCTGAGTATATCAGGTATCCACTTCAGTCTATATTCAAGCTTTTCATCGTTATGCACATGTTGTACAGTATATTTGGTGCACTATTGGCTGTAGTATTTTAGTTACTTGTTATAGTAGTTGTTGAGGTAACTTTGGTCTTCATTTTGTTTTGTCAACATTCACTAAATCATCTCTAGCCTGTCAAGTGTTTAACTACATATTTTGTTTCAGCTTGTTTACACTTTGTTTCACTTAGTCTGCATTTAGCACATATTTTGGTCAAATATTGCTACACTATTGGTCAGCGGTTAGCACCATCTCAATTGGTCGGTAGTGTTTCAATACTCTTCAGCTTCATTTGTTTGGTTTAGTCCTTTCATTTGTTTATCCTATAGAATGCAAAAGTTTAAGTTTCAACACTGTATGAAATGATTGATATTTGACTAGGATTAAATTTATTTTATATATCTTATGTCTCCACGGCTTAAATATCCGGATGAGAACCATTGAAACCTCGTTGATTTTCTAGCTCTATTGGTCTGCTTCTGACATTGGGTTCATAATATTAAAATAGATAACTTCACACACTATACAAAACTTACTTTCAGCTGCACTCGACACTACGAAAAGAATGAAGGTATTTGCTATTTTTCAAACATGTCACGTCTTATAATCGTTGACGACTGTTGCTCCAAATTGTTTTGATTTGTTCTAATAACTATATGCAGAATCCTTGGCATGCTTTATCCTTAATTAGTTTTCTCTTTTCCTCATCCTTCTTAGTTTTTTCACTAGGGATGCCATACTTTAGTTTACTTCTTTGTTGTGCTTGTCGTTCCTACCGTAATAGTTTCATAGTTAGAACATTAAGCAGTTACATTTGATAGCTAATTTAATATGACATATTCATAGCAAAATACCAGGTCTATGACAAATCAGTAATTATTTTGAGCTTATATTATATGCAATATCAAATTTGATAAGAAGAGCTGATCTTCAACTATCTTAACTTCATGGAAAGTACTTGTTGAATATTTCTTTGTTTATTGTACGGAACGTAGACAACTTTTAAAGTACCCGTTGAGGTAGCTTTAAAGCAGCTCATGATTTTATGGAGATCATAGTAAACGGAATATTAGGATTAGGATCGATTCGGAATACAATTCATTTGCGTAACTCCAGTTTATTATTAATTATGTCATTGTTAATCGTATAAAGAACTAACCGTCTATAAATAATGCATCATTTAAAATTATCTGTAGTATTTAATGTAAGCAAGAGTCCATTATTTATAATTTAGTAAAAAGCTACAACCACAAAATGATCAAGTGTTTACATATTAAAAAGTAAAGGATCTAAACATTATAAGGTAAACTGTCTACGAAAGCAAAACCTAACATCATATGTTACGTTATCTAATATTATCTCAATATCTCAAAAGAAATGTACAACTGCCATCATGACAAATGTTGGTCTTCAAATTACCCAATATTGTGCTTATCATCAATGGGGCTAATGTTGCATGAAAATTTCCTGAAAGAAACAAAAACAATTTATAGAATTTGGAATGTCAAAAGTCTAGAAATTAAAATAATTTAAATGCAAAAAAATTAAAAGAAAGATGAAAGAATAAAACTTCTGTCAAAACCCATGAAGAATTTAAATGAACACACCAAAACTATGAATGTGATATTGAATGATAATTAATGCAAAGATTAATTTGCATGTAAATAAATACATAAATAGCCAATGCCAAGCTTAAGGTAATTTACTAACATAATAATAACGATCACTAAAAAAATCAAACAAAGCAATGCACATAAACTGAATTCACAAAACTTATTAGCATTTTGCCAATGTTTGACTTTTTGTATGATGGACACCATTAAAGTTCTTCAAAACCAAATCACAAAACACCATGATAACGTGAGTATAGCTTTAGATTACTCTTGAAAATATTAACGTGAATTTCACAAAATAAATTTATAATTAAGCATGCATCAATTGTTTTCTCAAAACCAACTTACCCTTAGCCCCTGAATCCAATCAATTGTTGCCATAACATGGTTTGGCAGTGAGCGAGGCTAAAATGAAATATCTCCAGTAAGTCACTTCCATCCCAGTGACAATCAACGAAGAATAAATGTATTTCTAAGTTCAAATTAATTACTAAAATAAATATATCAACATCAAGTTAACTTTGGAGCAAGATCACCATGGCAATTGGCTCTTAAGATCCCAAAAAAAACTTTTTAAACATATACATTAGCGGGTGCCTTAATAAACAATAACAGATGTTTTTTCAATGAATATATATATATATATATATATATATATATATATAGTATCTAATTAACATAGTATACAATAGAGACATGACATTTGAATTTATAGGCAATGTAGCTAATAACTAAAACTTACACATCGTGTCAAAAACATAAGTTGCATAAATAGAAAACATTCTTGGCATAAGATTAACGATAGATTAATGCTTGGTATGAGATGCTTTCAGAATCACGACTACGAAACAGACAGCAAAGGCACCTTACACAAATTTTACATACCTACTCATACGATATATATCTAGCAAGCAAAAAAAGACACAATGCAAAATGCGTGCAGGTCTTGACATACATAAAAGAGGCATGATGTATAATTTCTATTTTACAAATAATAATAATAATTAAATTAAATTAAAAAATGCTGTATTTTGCTTTGTTCAGACTTATAAAAATCCATGCAGTAAAGCAACAAAGTGCAGACCTTTAAAAATTGATGTATAATGGGTAAACTAGCAAATTTGAGGTAGTTGCTAATGAAATTGGATGAATAAAGTGATACATCCTCCGAACCAAGAAACCAAAACTATCAATTAAGGTTGAAAAAAAAACACTGAAAAACTGTAGCTGCAATATGCAACAGTGCATGAGGCAAAATATAATAATTAAATAAGGGTTGTGCTGCGTGTAAAGCAGCAGTAGGCTGCAGCACATTGAAAAAAAAAATCCGACTTTCATTGACTTGACTAATGCAGGTTTATTGATTTGGAAAAAAAAAAACGAGAGTTGCACAAATGAGATACTATTATAAAGAGGGTTTCATGTAAATGTTGTTTTTCCATTTTGAGAAGATTCTAGTCCATAGATGATTGTCATCCGTTTTGCCAGTTACTTGTATTAACATGGATTTCTAATGACATTTTGTACTAAATGTATTACAGAGGGCTTCATGAAACTTAAAATGCACTGATTAAGAATTTTTTAGTTATGTAGTTCACAAAATGCATTGCTGATGTAACCATATAGGAATCCATTTTATAACTATACTGCATTGGAAAGTAGTAATGTAGCATTTACCTAATTGTTGTAAGCTAGCATGTAGTAGTAGTTGTTAACGATGTGAGCTCGGTTACCTTAGTCGTAGTGAAGTTACAAATGGATAAAATTCATGCATACATTGAAAACAATTCGTAGCTGCCCTAAAATCAATTGATAACCTACCATGAAATCGGTCGATAGCCAACCCACCTGCCTTGAATATCGTATTATTTTGCTCCAATAATCGACTCTTAAACTTAGTTGAGCCTCAGTTAAACCGAGACACGGTTTAGCCAAGTATCAGTTAAACTGAGACTCAGTTTAGCCGAGTCTCAATTTCAACCGGGACTCAGTTTAGCCGAGTATCAGTTAAACTGAGACCCAGTTTAGCCGAGTCCCAGTTTCAACTGAGACTCGGTTTAACCGAGTCTCAGTTTCAAGAACCGAGTCCAACTTAAAAACCAAGTCTAATTTTTGAAAACCGACTACACTTATATTGGTATTCTGAGAGGACCACTTAGTTAACAACATTGGCGACTAGTTTACGTGATTTGTAAACAGACCACTTCATACGTCGATTATATCCAGCTTGATTTTACTCCAAGTAAATTATCGAGTTCGTTTATTTTTTTTACTCTACTTCACTTGTAAATGCTACTTGATTTTATGGTATGTTGTATACTTTTTATTAGTTAATCGCCTAATGAAATAATGTGATGAATATTTAGTATTCGCATTATGAATCCGATTTAACTTTATGTACATTTTTTTGATGAATTGATTCTCAAGCATTACTTTTGCTTTACAGGTACATAGATGGCTGTGATGTAAAAAAAGGTTGCAACGAGTTATGGATCGAAGTTATTTTTGCTGCTAGAACTACTTTTTGGTTTTAACGTACGTACTACTTGCTTTTGTTTTGCTATTGCTACTTGTTCTATATTTTATTAATGAACTATTGATGACAAACTATAGTGTAAGAATATTATGTATTTTGATTATGAAATTTCATACGTTGATTATCAAATATGTCCAAAATGTGGTAATGATACAATATGTTGATATTGAAATGTGGAATTGGTATAATATGCTAATTTTGAAATGTGGTATATATACACATTGTGACTGATGTTTACTGAAATGGAATTTACAGAAAAGTAGAAAAAACCTAATTGATTTAGCTTTGTATACAATTTAACGGCGTTTTTAAAACGCTGTTAAAACATTTCAGGGCGTTTTTTAAAGCCGTTGAATGTTTTAACAGCATTTTAAAAATGTCGTTAAATGTTTTGTATATTATGTTAACAAAATGTTGGTTGTTTGACGTTATGTGAGTTATGCTTGGTTTAATTTTCTTTATGTGATTTGAGTGTATTTGTATGATTTGAGATTATATTGAATATCTGAATTCAATATGTGCTTGTGTGTGACTATATTATATTTTTGAATTTTGTATGTAAGACTAGCATGTAGCGGAAATCTGAAAAAATGTTTCAGGTATTCAGACGGCTTACAGGCCAACATTTTCCGATGGCTAGTGGCGGTTTTGTTGCTTTCTATTAATCGGCCACGTGTCTTTGACGGTCGTCGAGGACTGTTAGGTTTTATGTCGGTAGTCATCGAAAAGTTTGCGACGGAGGCTATTGGAAGCCGTTGAAAAAATTGTACGGCAAATGGACAAACTGCGACGGTTTTTCGTATTGGTTTCCGACGGCTCTAGACGTCCCTGGACGGTTTTCAACCGTGGACATACGTATACCGGGCCATGGTTTTCATTGACGTGCACTCATTGGACTTCTCATTATGATTAATTTATTCCCAGCTATTGCTTCATTATATTATTTACGTTCTTCAATTTAAGTTTTCCTTCAAGATCATCACGTACGTAGTGTTTCGAAACAATCAGCATGCACAGCTCTGAGGCTTTTCTCTACTACAGCTAATTATTTTTGTTACCGTTCAAACGATCCAACTTAATTATTTTTGTTACCGTTTAACGGCATAACATGGACCACATATCCTCAGTTATCAAAGAGGGGTAGATTTATGACATTTTTGGCTTTGTAATTAAAGCTGTAGCACCAACTTATCTTGCCATTGAAGGAACATAATGCAGTGAATTTTATGCAGGGGCAGAGTTCACCGCAATTGACCAATGCAATACAAATATACCGCTACATCATCTTGCTACAGCCGCATATCAAACCATACTGTCAAGAATTGGCAGTTTAGGAACCTTGATAGGTAACAACCAACCAAAATACATTCGAAACTAATTGTTATGCATGACATTCACATCACAACCAAGTTTTCTAATAAGTTTATCTTATCGTACAGTGTACAAGGCATCTAATATCTACAAAAATGCATTGTAGATGTATGAGGTATCCTAATAGGTATTTCTGACAAAAAAGATACCAAATGTGATAAGAGTGGTTGTCCAACCTCACAAAAAGAAATAAAGATCCTGCTACAGTGCTATAGCAACTTTGCTTTTATAGTATGATACTTTTCAACTAAACTTTCATTTTGCCCATTCATAATTACTTCACAACTATTTGCTCTCCTATGCGCAGTGAAAGCAAAGTGGCTACCCTTTGGGGTGAAAAAGCAAAATTGTTTAATAACAAAAATATATGCCCGGGATCAACCATCATTAACTATGAATTTGACTTAGTAAAAGATATTTACGCATGTAATTCTCTCAACAGAAGAATAGACACATGGAAGAAGTTGAAAAATAGATACATGGAAGGTGGAAAGAGATTTCACCTGCTATTACTATGAAAAACCCAGTCACCGGCTAAGATTTTGCAAAAAGCTTAAAAAGACAAAAAAAAGAATGAAAGCGTTAGAGGAAGTCAAAGTCAAGCTTGATGAACAGCGATGAAGAGGTAAACTTCAGTGAAAAAATTGACAACATCATCCTATGTATGGATAAAGACAAAAGCAATGATTGGATACTTTATTCAGGTTCTTGTTTTCACATACGTAATAGAAAGAAAACGTTTATTGACTCTAAAGAGCAAAGTGATAAGGTGAAATCTACAGATGGTGAAGATTTGCATGTTAAAAGTATAGGTTCGGTTAGATTGAAGATGTATTATAGAAGAGTGATGAAGCTAACAAGAGTTAGCCACATTCTAGAAATTAAGAAGAATCTTACTTCAGTAGAACGGTTGGAACAAAAGGTTGCAACTCTTGAACTCGAAGTGGAGTCATAAGGGTTTAGAGGGATGATAGGGAGGTTATGCACGCAAAATGGGAAAACAATAACATATACAAATTGTTTGGAAAAACAGTGAAAAATGTAGCGGGTTCCCAAGTTGGAGTTGGATGGGCAAATTTATCTAAATAAAGATGGAACATACAGCGAAAAACCACAAAGTCTGCATTAGACCTTTGTGGTATTACAAGAAATTTCGATTTGTTGATGATATGCGCATTCAATGGTAGCATGCATAACTAAGTGGTTTGAAGGTTGATTAAGTTTGTTTCGAACAAACGTAGAGCACGTGAAGAATAATGCGTCGAGATGAAGTGTTGAAGATATGTGACATGATATTTGTTTATATATTAATTAATTTGTTGGTTGACTAATTAACTATGGAAAGTATTGGATTTGACTTAGTAAGAGATATTTAAATATGTAATTTTTTTGAAATATCTTCATTTTTATGTAAATCAAATAAATAAATATATGGTCAAATATATTTATTTATCTGAGTGATTATGAAAGACATATTAGTAAATATATATCTACGTTTCTATTGGTTGGTAGTAGCTATAAATATGGATGTTGGGAGAGTCATCATTATTAAGGGCTTTGGTATTACAGTTTTTAGGTTTTTTTATGTAATTTTTTAATGAATTAATTAAGGTTTTGTTTGGAGGAAAAAATCTTTTTTTGTTACTTCTTATCTTCTAAATCTAATTGTGCATAGACCCTAAAAAAATCCTAATGGTCACTTCAACTTTGGTGAAGGAGGACTTTAGTAAGTGCCACATCAATACATCTCTACCCCCGACCTATAAAGTGAAATCAACGTTGTGAAAAAATGGCAGCGCTTTGCGGAAGCTTATATCAACGGATCTTTGTCACCCAAATCACAAAGAGATAACTTGGATTAAAAATAAGACGGAATTGAAATTAAAAGCAATAAGACAAGATATTCCACCCAACCACCCACTTTATTGATTCGCCAAAATTTTGTTTACAATTAATAGAACAAATCTAAAATAAACAAAATACCATTGAATCAATAACCAAATTGAGAAAGGGAGCAAATATCTACATGGCTAAAATTGTTGGAGAAGAAGAACAAAGATGGAGAACAGGGAATTAGCAAATAGATTTTCCACCATACATTTACCCTCTCTTCTAGTCTCTATTTATATAATCAATTACTTAATGCCCAAGTTAACATTAGATGGCGAAAAATAATTTGATTAGCCAATTAGAGAAAGAAATAAACATACTCAATATGCCTATTAATTAGGGGAAACAAAATCTTCTCTTTCTTTCTTTTGCATATTTCTTTCCCTCTTTTTGTGATTTTGTATCACCAAAATTTAACACTCCACCTTGATGAAAAATCACATATCTCCAACATATCAAACATGTCATATCTAGATCTATCACAACTCCCTATATCTCAATCATACCAAATTACAAACTTCTACCACCGACTGCAAATGATGCATCTCCCACATGAGGTGCACCACACAAATCCGGTCTCAAAAATGTTTGTAATACCACAAAGATCTCCGTCTTGTCTTTGTGGATTTTGCAACTCGACACCCGTCTATCACCCGATCTGAGCTCATTACCTGATCACTATCGATCCCCCGAGCATCATCAACATGAAGACCCCTGTCTAAAATATGATCCTCAATGCTAGAATCATAAGCAGTGACCACATTATCCTCTCCACCTTGTTGTAGACTAGGTTCTTCAACCGTCACTCGCTTTCCATAGTCGACTACAGAACCAACCAAGCTATAAAGGTTTCCTTCTTCCAATACTCCTCTCATCCTTACACGACCACCTTCCTTTACTCTCAAAACTCCACCTTGAGTCTCATAAGTGCAACCACGGCGATCTAACTGACCGAGAGAAATAAGATTATGCGAACAAGTGGGTACACGTCTCACTCTAGAGACTGCTCTAACCACACCATCATGCATACAAAACCGGATAGATCCAATATTACAAATCGGTAGCTCTTCTCCATTGGTCGTCCTAATCATGTCGACACTCTTCTCATAAGAAGAAAAACAATTCACATCTCTGCAAATGTGAAAACTGGCTCCCGAATCTATCTTCCAAGGCTTATTTTCACTAAAGAGAACATCATAAGAAGCATCACTATCAGTACCTTCAGCAAAACCTGCATGTGCATCACTACTAGTATCACCATGCGCAGCCTTTTTCTGATCTCTTTTATAAGCATAACACTTGCTGCGTATGTGACCTTTCTTATTACAATAATGACAAGTGATAACACCTTTACCATTAGCATCCTTCTTCTTCCAAATTGTATCTTTCTTAGAGTCCATTCCCACCATTGCCTCACTTTGAATTGATTTCATACCTGACCCTTTTCTTTTAAGCTCCTCATTCAAAAGACTGCTTCGAACAGTTTCCAAAGAGATAGTTCCATTAGCATTGGAATTACTCAATGAAACAACCAAAGTTTACCAACTTTCTGAAAGCGAACTCATCAATAAAAGAGCCTGTAACTCATCATCAAAATTGACCTTCATATTTGCCAATTGATTTATTACATCCTGAAATTCATTCAAATGCTCTACAACAGACTTCTCTTCATCTAATCTCAGTTGTACCAACTTTCGAACCAGAAAAACCTTACTAGTAGCACTCTTTGACTCATATAAAGATACCAACTTATCCCACAAAGCCTTTGCGGATTCACAACTACCCACATGATGAAAAACTGAATCATCAAGATATTGGCGAATCAAAGCAATCGCCTTCTTATCCATCTTCTTCCATTTTCCCTCATCTACATTAGAGGGCTTCTATCCATCTCCATCAATCGGATCATGAAGATCATTGAGGTACAGAACATCCTCCATCTTAGGCTTCCAAATACCCCAATTCTTCCCATCCAAAATAACCATCTTCGAAAACGAAATCATATCCGACATCAATAATTTTTCAATCCAAAATTACTTTAAGCTTTGCGATGATCTATGCTCCGATACCAATCTGTTGTGAAAAAATAGCAGCGCTTTGCGGAAGCTTATATCAACGGATCTTTGTCACCCAAATCACAAAGAGATAACTTGGATTAAAAATAAGACGGAATTGAAATTAAAAGCAATAAGACAAGATATTCCACCCAAGCACCCACTTTATTGATTCACCAAAATTTTTGTTTACAATTAATAGAACAAAGCTAAAATAAACAAAATACCATTGAATCAATAACCAAATTGAGAAAGGGAGCAAATATCTATATGACTAAAATTGTTGGAGACGAAGAACAAAGATGGAGAACAGGGAATTAACAAATAGATTTTCCATCATACATTTACCCTCTCTTCTAGTCTCTATTTATATAATCAATTACTTAATGTCCAAGTTAATATTAGATGGCAAAAAATAATTTGATTAGCCAATTAGAGAAAGAAATAAACATACTCAATATGCCTATTAATTAGGGGAAACAAAATCTTCTCTTTCTTTCTTTTGCATATTTCTTTCCCTCTATTTGTGATTTTGTATCACCAAAATTTAACACTCCACATTGATGCAAAATCACATATCTCCAACATATCAAACATACCATATCTAGATCTATCACAACTCCCTATATCTCAATCATACCAAATTACAAACTTCTACCACCGACTGCAAATGATGCATCTCCCACATGAGGTGCACCACACAATCCGGTCTCAAAAATGTTTGTAATACCACAAAGATCTCCGTCTTGTCTTTGTGGATTTTGCAACTCGACACCCGTCTATCACCCGATCTGAGCTCATTACCTGATCACTATCGATCCCCCGAGCATCATCAACATGAAGACCCCTGTCTAAAATATGATGCTCAATGCTAGAATCATAAGCAGTGACCACATTAACCTCTCCACCTTGTTATAGACTAGGTTCTTCAACCGTCACTCGCTTTCCATATTCGACTACAGAATCAACCAAGCTATAAAGGTTTCTTTCTTCCAATACTCCTCTCATCCTTACACGACCACCTTTCTTTACTTTTAAAACTCCACCTTGAGTCTCATAAGTGCAACCACGGCGATCCAACTGACCGAGAGAAATAAGATTATACGAACAAGTGTGCTACTACCAAAGAAGTTTATCGTTTGACAGATTCAAACTGGTGTTAAACATCAGTGATAACACTGCTACTATTAAAGTTGGCGCCTTCGACAAGGAGGTGAAAATTTGCTTAAACATACCATTGAGGAACTAAAACAAATAACTAAACAGGTTTGCACTGATCTAAAAACTCTTGCATCAACCAGATTCAAATTGCATCCTGCAATAATGCATACCGATATAGCCCACATAATGGCACAGTTCGATACATGTGTACTAAACTTAGTAACTTACCCAATAATATTGACACCTCTCCTAGAAAATGGGAACGAACGAAGTTAAAGAGAAATGTTCCACAACCTTTGCTAGACAGTTTTGCACATTCTACGTGAAACCAACCCATTACGACTTCAGTAAGGGTGGAATGAGTTTGGCAGCAAATAAGATAGCAACTTGCCCTGAAACTTACCTACTAAACGCTAAAGGAAAAACCGTATTGACAGGGGTAAAGCCCCAACTGTTACTTCTACGTACCTAGATTTCAGCTTTAAAGGATTTTGTGCTCGAGAGTATCGACAGCCTAATAAGTAATGGCGTCGAAATCAAATGTTCTCCTCCTAACAAGGTAAAATTCATTTCTTTACATGCCTACTGCTAGGTCACATCGCATCCAACAAACAAAAAATGTTGATCCGGACTGCCAGTCGAACTGCCTTTGCGGCCTATTAGCTTGATACAGCAGCAAATCTCAGGATCAGTAAAGAGATTACACTATCTGCAAAATGGAAAACGGAAGGCATCTATTCAACAAGTCACATATGCAACAAATGCTATTATATTTCCATATTACTTGGACTTCGTTCTAACATTAACAATTACACACAGCCCTGGGATGTAGAATATGAAAAGGTGATGCTTTAAAGAAAATAGAACACATAACCAATCAACAATTCAATGAAGGGATTTGGACATCAAAAAACATGGTATGGCGATAAATTTATCATATCATGCCATGTCTTCCACTTATAAACCATTTTAACTAGCAAATAACAAACCGAGCTGGGGTAGGGATTAACAACTTTTCTTCAGTAATTGCAATTGATACTGCGACATTTGCAAGCATTTTTGAATACTACTCCTTGACATCTGGGGGATTGCAAAATGCAAAGAGGTACACAATTTCAACTTGAGGTTGCTAACTTTTACGACCTATAGTAGAAATTTTCGCCCGTGCTAAATTCAAACATCCTAACTACCCTTTATCTACCATCACTCAATTTTATGCATAACTATAATGCATTCATGGAGTTTTGTAGTTCTTTGATCGACTATTACTTATATTATGAAGCATCTTTCTCTTTTTCTCTTTTCCGTTGATTATATTACATTTGAAATACCTACCAGATAGAGTTATCATGATAGGTAGCGGTAAGGAATAGTTACAGATAATATTATTTGGCAATCCGCGAATGTATTTATATTCAGTACGGTAGTCTAAGGTACACTATGAAACAATGAAGCTTTACAGTGTTAATCATTATAACTCCATGGATTTATTTAAATTTCCGGCATTGATTATGTTCACAACTAAGGATTGTGAGCCTGAATATAGGGTAGGATTCAATTTAATGAAAGTTTCACAAAAACCTATTAAATTACCATACCCAATAAACCCTCCCAAAAAATTGAATGTGATCAATCTGTTCGTCCAATGTTTCAATATTGAAAAAAGTGATGTAATATTGGGTTTTATGTTTTTTGCATAATCCTAGGTCGTAGAATATAAGTTCAATCCAAGTTCCAAAGCTGTGTATAAAGAAGCCTATATAATGGAAATTATTTGTACCAGTCTCTATAATCTTCTCTCTAAATATCAATAAAATTATTCTTCCCTTAGTGGACGTACACTATTACATTTGTGGTGAACAACCCCAAAAATTTTATTTGATTGTTTCGTCATTCTATATTTTGATCTCATTTGTTTCCGCATTAGTGTTGTTTGGTTATATCTGCTTAGAAAGATTAACCCCAACATTGGTATATGAGCATCTAAGTTGATTTATAGAAGGTATAAGCAAGTATAGTAGAAGATGGGACTACTCTTGTTGTAACAAGACCTTATGTCAAAGGTTCTTATATTGCATTTGGATCTTAGTTGGTAATGGAAAGATGGAACGAAGATAAAGACTGCAAGAAGTAGCAATGGAAGATGAAGCCTAGTAGTCTAAAAAAAATATGGTTCATAAAATAGTTTTTTGACACTGAGTAGTTATCGGTTGAAATTTCTGCTGTGAATAAAGAAGAAGATGGTAGAATAGGTCGAAGAGGTTTTAAAAACCCAGACTTATTTTAGGTCTGCATCTGAATTTAAGGAAAAAGATGACATAAAAGATTAAGTCAAATAGTTGTATATACTTTTAGAATGTAGTAGGCATTATACAAGTTTAAAACTTGCGTTATATTTCATGAAATGTTTCCATGATTAATTTTGGGAAGTAAAAAGAATTGGACTAGTATAATTGTAAAGTTATCGTAAAGGGATAAAACCGTAAGTTGAACTTAGATCATTTTATTCGCATGACCATTCTAGATCCAGAGTTCGGGTACATGATTTCTAGGCTTATACACCAATGCAAACTAACCATTTTTCACTCTATTTCTCGACGGCAAGTACTTGAGATGGATTATTAGGATGATGTGAGTATTTTCTATCATTATTTAAGACTATGTAAGGAAAACGCAAGTATCAGATCAAGAAACTGGATTAAGGTTCCGCAATGGAGAAGTTAAGTGATCTATACTAGTTTGGATGAAAAATTATATATCTGAATAAGTGATCAGATGTTGTGTACGGATGGTACATGCACATTGTACAGGCTTAAGTGTATTTGCCTTTAATGTTTTATGGTTTATGAGGAGTTGGATAGATGACTCTTCGATTTGTCATAAGGTAGTGTGAATAATAGATTGAATAATAACGTAGGACGATTGAGCATAATGTATGCTCAATGGAATTTTTATCATCTTTGTGTGATGAGAAGTTGTAAACCTGGACAATCTCTAAGTTTTTTTGTTAGTCATTTAACATTTTGGGAAATGTTAAGTATTAGTTTGGCTTGTTTCATTTATGATTTTGTGATGAAAATTCGTGGTCGAAATTCTTTTAATGTAAAAGGATAACGATCCAGAATTTTATTGCTTTAATTTATGAATATCTAAATTATTTTAAGTATTCAATTTATGGTTTTTAATAATCAACTAACCCTCTTGTAATTAGTAAATAATCATAATAAACTCATTTTTAAAATTTGTTTACAAAAACAAAAGGTTCAAAGAAAAACTGAAAATGTGTGACTAAAAATAGTTTTTCGAATTTTCGACTTTTCATCGAACAAAGGTTGTTAAATTTGTTGTGCATACTAGTTTACATTTAAACACACCCATTTAACAAATAAGAAGTGGTTAGCACTAAAACATAATTGATAGATTAAATAAAAGGTTAGAAAATATTTAAAAATAATTAAGTAATAAAGGAGACTTTTTTTAACGAGACATGTTTTCATGATTTAATGAGACATGTTTCCATGATTTAAGAAAGCATGTTCCCATGAAAGAGGAGGGGTATTTGAAGGGCAGAGTGGTAATTTGGCTATGGGGCAGTGAAGGTAATTTTCCACATTTTAGAAGGAACTTTTTTTTTAGCTTTAAAAATGAATATCTATATGTTGTAAATATTATTGCTTGTGTTGTGTATATAGTGAGTAATATTGTTTGATTTCCGCTTGAAAGAGGATGACATAAATAATCATTGTTTTGCAGGGGACTAAGCAAAGTAAGTCAACGTGCTTCATAGCGAATTGGTCATGACGAAAGCACCTTGAGAGATATAAATTTGTAGAGGGGCTCTAAGGAGTTGCTCGTCTTTTTGATTTGTATTTACTTGTATTCTTGGTTAAGAAAATGACTTATGATAGGACTTGAAAGATTGAACTCCTAATGAGATAAAAATAAATGGTAGCTTTGTTTAAGTACCATAATGGTAGCTAAGCCTTGTAGTAATACTTTTTGGAAAAGGATATAGGTTTTGATTTGTTAAAAAAATGTTTTAATGTACCTTTAGATTTTATAATAATTGGAAGTAAATGTTTTCTATACTATAATAGTATCAAAATAGAAAGAAATGGAGTTTGAAAGCTATTTGATTTACAAAATAAAGTTTTGGAAGTTACGGTCCATATAGCAATAGTTGCTATGAATGCAATTTGGAAATCTATGATTTTAGTATAATAAAAAGAGGTTATCTATTTTAGATATTTTTTAAATTCTTTTCAAATGTGTTTTATAAAAGTTATATAAATATTTTAAAAGGAGTTTGAGGTTTTAATTATATTTTTGAGTATTTAAACAAGTGGTTTATTTAAAGAAATTCGTCTACTTTTTAAAGTCGAATTCTTTATAAAAGTGATGCTTTGAAGTTGTAATTTGAATGGAAAGTTTAAAATTTGTTTAAAAGTGTTTAAAAGGGGTTTGAAATTTATATAATTTATTATGAAAGGATTAGTTGGTAAAATAAAGCAAGTGGTGCTTCTATAAAGAAAAAAATCGTATCTTTTCAAATCAAACTTGGTTTTAAGCAATGATCTTCAAGTAGTGTTTTCTATAGAAGTTTCTAAAACTATATTTTAAGAGTGTTTAAGTGAAAAGAGACTTTGGACTATAATATTCTAGTTATAGTGAAGGATTTGGAAAGCGGAAAACGAAGTTTGATTTATAAAACTTTGTTATAAATAAATAACTATACGAAATTTGTGAGGTCTTATTCTTGTCATTAAGCTTCGATGTAGGTAAACTTTGATTTATCTTAAAAGATAAGAAAGCTGTCAAGTCAAGGTTTGAGAGGTAATAATACCCAACTTAAATGGCGTCATTGTTAGCCCAAGGACTTGTTTTTGGGTTTATTTAATTTCTTATCAATGTTTTAAATGACATTTTTTAACCAATTTAAATATACTTTTAGAAATGAAATCTTTCTTAACGTATTGTGAAAATACTTATACCGTTGAAATAAGTGTATGGATTCATTTTTTAAGTATTGAAAGTGTAGTTTTTGCAAATGCACTTAATACCGATGAGATAAGTATATGAATATTTTTCCATATACTTATTTTTAATTAACGAAAGGATTAAGTAAAGAGTCTTAGTGGTCGCTTATGTTCTTAATCATGCTTGGTTGAATCTCTGATTGGATTGTTTGCGTATTTGATATTTAAATAGCCGACATCAACTATCATTTGTTGGTTCGAAGAGATCGAGATCATATTAGTGATTCAAAAATCAATTTGAACCAGCATAAGCATTCGAATTGAAGACATCTCAAAGATGATGGAAATCGAAATCGGAGTTCTTTGAAGTGCAAGGGCTATTTGTGACTAATCTTGAGGATGTTGTAAAAGTAGTGCTTTTTGTTTGTTCAGCCCCGAAAAAACTTATATGGATGAATGCTGGCATTGCATTGTTGCTTAGAAAGCAGTGTTTGCATTCCAAGTGGGATTTGCTAAAAAGGTAAAACTTAGCCTCAAACCTCACATTAATCGAAATTGACTAAAACATGGAAGATGTGGCAGAGCTATCTGGATTGCTCCTGGTAAAGTATGACCATCACATGTATCTAGATCGATTTTTATGGATTATGTATGATGGGCCCTCGGAAATGGTTTGTCAAGTTGGCAGCTAGGGTGATGATTATAATTGGTACTGTCCAAGAAGGGTAAGGCCAGTTCTATATTGGTAGAGATGCAAGGTTTACAGCCTTGGTACATTTTCTTCAGAGGTGTAATATACGAAGGTGGTCCCTTACCATGTTATTGTTGGAATCTATTTTCTAACACGTGCCTTGCGGATTCAGTTGTATACTAAATATGTTATTGACTGTAACTAATGTAACCATTCCATGTATGATTAAATATTCATTTAAAACCCTAGACATATTTATAATATCACAAGATTTCTTATAAAATGGTTTGTTCATCGTAAGGTGAAAACTCATTCATATTTATGTGCGGTGTGATCTTGCGAGATACATTTACTTTTAAGGGGTTTAAAAAATATAACAATCTATATGATTTGAATTTCTCACGCTGGTTTACCAAACTGATTCGAGTGTTATTTTCTTATAATACTTGAGTCTGACCATAGTATATTTCTAGACTTGGCTTTGGACGCTTTGGAGCTTCAAAAGACGAGCTAGATGCCTCCAAGATCTACTGATGTATTTTATTCTTGCTATATATGTTATTGTGTATTTATCAACATTCGTGACGACGTATTGTTATAACTGTTCAGATTGATGATAGTTTTAGTATACTTTGGTTATTATATATATACCAAAGTTTTTTTATAAAGATCATTTGGATATCATATATTACTCATCATATTGTGAGATTATGCTCTATCTTTTCTTTTCTTTCACTATATCAATCTTTCCTTATAGTACTTGAATGCTCAGCACGTGAATACCATGGATTTATTAGTGTTGAATTTTGAGGATCAAAAAGCGGGTTATTACAACCAGCTTCTTGGTCGAAGGTATTAAGTAGCTATTGTAGGGTCTACTTCCTTCCTACTTAAGAAGTTTTAAATGGTATGGTTTATTAGTTAGGCACAGTAGTGGGAAATCTTAGGAGGGGTCTGCTTCGAGGTTAAGGTAATAAGTAACTATAGGGTCTGCCTCTCCACATAAAGAAGTATTGAGTGACCATATGAGATTCTATGCGATGTCAGCTAAGAAGTGTCCAAGAGGGATTTTGTCTTAGGTTAGGTATTAAATGATGAGAACCTATCTAGGATATAGGTATTAAATGGTCAGAGTCCGTCTAATTCCCATTTAAGAGGTATTAAGTGGCTTGGGTACTTCCTCCAATATTGTTAGGACATGAATGACGGTAGTTGCGTGGAATTGGGA
Source organism: Allium cepa (assembly GCA_030765085.1). Lineage (NCBI taxonomy): Eukaryota > Viridiplantae > Streptophyta > Magnoliopsida > Asparagales > Amaryllidaceae > Allium > Allium cepa. The sequence continues at coordinate 103,158,315 of CM060928.1, read as the reverse complement.
AAGGATTTTGGCCTACAGTTGAGGGTAAGTAGTAGAGTTGGACCAGACAAGCCTTTGAGCTTACAGTTAGAGGCATTTCATGTAGGATGTGGATGAGATGCGTTAATAATATGACAATTATATTATAAAGCCACATCTAAGTATCATCAATCTTGGTAGCTAGGACAGATTGCCTAGCGGTTATGTTGTAGGTGGACCGCTTCGGTTATTGAGCTTTTATATGACCGTCGGATATGCCTCCTCCTTATTCAAGAAGTATTAAGTGGCTGGGTTTTTAGGTAGTACAGTTCTAAATATATAAAGGCACATTATATATATATATGTATGTATGTATGTATACCTCAAAGGAGGTTAGGCATATCGTACGTGCATATATGATTAATTGAATCAGCCAAAAGAGATAGACATAACATTTAAATGGAAATCAATTGGCATAAATTAACGATATGGGTAAGCACGTAATTTTTCAATCACCAAAGCGTTGTTCTAACCCTCTCCTCATTATGACCCACATGACTGATTTAGAAGGACCGACAATTGGAGCAAGATGGGAACGGTACATGGAGAAGTCTTCTTATTCATCCTCACACTGGAAAGAATCTAGACATCCAAGGAATAATATTGATTCCAAGGTAGTAGCTTTAGCCAGTAAGTATGTTCTATTATATTTTTCTATTCCGCCATGAGTTTATATTGGTTGCACTATGATGTACTTGTTAACCAAACCAATGGTTCATACTTTAATGGACTTGAAATTCTATTTAGTCAAAATTCCTGCCCATTAAGGTGTAGGTAGTTACGAAGCTATTGCCCAAACCGAAAGTCAAACAAACCAGGTGCTTGACCGTTATCTTAGGCTTGAAGATTATTATGATACTCAAGTCTTTTGTTGCTTATGGGGTTTCTTTGGACCTTTCTTTCATTTTAGATGAAGGGAAGCTCGGTTGGATTATGAGAATAGTTCATGACACGAGTCAATGCATTGCTACATTCCATACTCCTTATTTGATTATGTCGGATTCTTGGTGGATGAGCTAAACAACGATTAGACAAGACCTTGGAAAGTCGTGGTTCTGCGATGTTCTCCCTCGGATGTGCAAGAGGAAGTATTAGGTCGGGGAAATGCCATGGTAGAATAATTTTTTGTTTATAATATTTTTCTTTCGGTAGTATAAGTATGTATTTTGTAATAATTTGTATCCAGACATCTTTCTTTGTCCTGTATTATAATGCTTTTTCAACGTTGTTCTACCATCTCGATATTTATATATTTGATATATATATTATTGTTTCCTATTGTATTGAGGAGTTTTTTGTCCTTTTAACATCATATCGCTTTTGGTGGTTTTTCTTTTGAGTTCAATTAGAGTTATCAAAGGATCATTGTTATAGAGTTCCCTTTAGTCGTCATAATAAGAATTCTTATGTCTCATGTTTGCTTACTTCGCTGACATCATAGCTGATATTCTTTAATCCAATTTGTGATTATTGGGATTGTTTTTGTCCCCTTGGCATCTAGCCACATGTAATTTTGTAATGTAGTAAAGTTTTGAGTATAGTTGACCCTATCTAATTAGGTCTTATGACATCTATCTTTAAATGGGAGTCTACCCACTATGGGCTTAGGATCACCACCAAAGGCATTTCTACATTGATGAGAACCTAGCTAATAAGTACCTAGGTCTATACCCACGTTTTTCTTATTCGAATGGAATCTACCCATTAGGTACCTTAGCCTGAACCGTAGGGATTTTCTATTCAGATGGAAATCCACCTACTACGTACCTGGGTATAAATCCTAATGTTTTCGAAGGGCATGATACCATTTGACCATTGTTCACTCTTTGGGAATCTAGCAACTAGTGCTTGGGACTTCTCCCCAAGACTTTTTAAGTGCATAGTACCACTAGACGATAGCTCCTCTAACTAGCATCGTCCATCGATTCTGAAACCTAAGTGATATGTTAGCTCTTATTGGCCTTATTGCTAAGGCGCATCACTATGGGGTATGTGGGGAACGAATCCCTCTAGTGGATGGACCTCTATCCGTCGAGGTCACCCAACCAAATTAATTGCATCTAAAAGGGGTTGGGGTCGTGGAAGTACTTAGAAACGTATTATTATTAGATGAGCACATCCATTGTTATGGGAATTAACTTTTGTAATATTTTATATTTAATGTGTAGTAGGTTTTGGCGGAGTAATGCACTTTTCACTACCATATTGCGCCAAAATGAGCAAAGTTTTTGTTCTTGAAAAATATACATCATTGGTAGAGAAGTTAAGTTTCCATTTTCCTTTGTCTTTTGAAAATTTCTACAAGATAGTATTCTCGATAGTATTTGAAAACATTTTTCTTTTTGGGATTTTTTAGGTTTGGCCATTTTGTGTATGATTTGTAATCTAGAACAAAGGTCCCATTTTACAATAAGTTCTATAAAAAAAAATTCATGGAACAAAGCCCATGACTATCCATAAAGAGAATAGAATGGAGATTAAGCGAGTCGAAGCTCATTTAGCATAAAATAAGGAATTCAAGGAACCTAAAGGGTCTATAAGGATATCCTCATATCCATTCTCTAGGCATAGACCTGTTAGAAAGGGCAATTGTCAAAAGACATATATAAAGAAATCCAAGAGTACCGAGTATGCCAAATTAGAAGTCCAATAAGTCCCCCTCAAGTATAAACTTGGTGGGAAAGGAAATAACCAAAGGGCATATAGAGAGATACAAGAATACCGAGGCCAGATAAGAAGTCGAATAAGTATAAACTTGGTAGAAGGAGAAATAGCCAAAGTGCATATAGAGAAATCCAACAATACCAAAGGCTAAACAAGAAGTCCTTCCTAAGTATAAACTTCATAGAGGGGCAATAACCAAGAGCATATAGAGAAATGTAAGAATACCGAATGCCTCGAAAAGAATTCATACAAAGACGGAAGAAGATTGACAATGTCGTAATTGAGTATCTGAAAATATAAGGCTTTCTAAGGAATCTTAATACTTTGCCTTTGCAATGTGCTTATATTTCCATAAATAAGTCTTGTATTTTCCAAAATGTAGGAAGATGTATTTTGTTTATTAGCTGAAAGAGTAGAGTTTAACATAGTATTTTTCTTGGAAAATGTAATGTAAGACAAAGTTAAGCTTTGCACTAAAAAGGTATAAAAACTATTACTTAATTAATTCGTAAAATTCTCACCTTTTGTATCATTTTCTCGATCGTATAAGATAACTTCCAGCATTCTTTGGTTTTGTGTCCATTTACAAGGTGATAAATGCAGTGTATTTTACCCTTTGGATTCTCTTCCTTTGATGGAGGATAGTTTGGGTACAAGAGTTTCTTGTTAGTTTTCTAAAAGATTAGGACATGGTATCATTAATTGGAGTGAAAACCATATCCTATTTTAGCTTCTTTCGAGGCTCATTGGTTGGAGATATAGGAAGATGCCTCTTGGTATGTTGAGTTGGGTTTTCGCATGTCATCCATTTAACACTTAGATCTCCTATCTCTTCATTCATCGTCTTGACCATTTTTCTAAGTTAAGATGAATCCTAAAGCAATTCATGAAGATATCCCAAAAGTTGCCTAATTTGAGAGCTTGAAGTTAATGGACAAGGTCATATTCATTACCTTTTTCATTTTTTCATAATCAGGGTAATGAGTCGTTCATTATCGATAAGTTGGATCCAAAGATTTAGAGGCAATTTCGAGTTGAGTTCGGAAGTCATTTTTATTGTTAGGGTTAGACATAGCTAATCGATGGTGATTGCTAATTTCTGAGAGGAGAAATTAAGAAAGGAAGGTTTAATCCCATTTCTAGTGCCAAAAATGTTAGTAGGATTTTTATCCTACAACAACGCCCCTAAACTGAAGGATAATCACAGTTTACTTATGTTGACAGAGGCTTTTTTTGAAACTATAACAAAAACCGGAGCAATAAGGTCTCAGGTTTTATTGACAGTGTCTCCTTGAATAAGGTTTTTTTATCTCTATAAGGTCTCCGCGTTTGGTTATAGTCTCTCTTTTTGGCAAGTTGATACCAAAGGCTTTTGGGTGGGTGTTGGAAATTAAAATAAAGTTCTAAAGGTTGATGCTGAAGGGATAAATGTTAGATTAAGTTAATGCTAATTGCAATAGTAAAGTCGAAAATAAAGGTGCTAAAAATAAAGACATCAAGATTTATACTGGTTCAGGGTAAGTCCCCACGTTCACTGTCCTTTCTTTCTTTACAGCTCTATACCAAAGTCGGGAGGCTGTTACAATGCTATAATTGATAAGTCTGCTATTAGTGAGTTTTTACAACAAGCTCTAATGTGGGAAAGCATTATTTATTTAGTGCCTGAATTATGAAGGTGCCAAAATTATCAATGGAAATTTTGTAAAAGAAAAGTTTAAATATAACAGAACTAGTCAATAGTTTAAAGAGTGAAGTAGAATATTTGGTACAAAGCAGGAAAGACGTTAACTTGATAGATGAAATGTCCAAAATCGCATTGACAATGATTGTATGGAGGATTTGGAAAGAGTGAAACTAACAAATTTTCCAACATAAGCAAAAAAAAAATCGACTTAGTAAAATCATTTACATTGACATGCAGTTAGCATTGAAGTGGATTCAGAGAAAGAATCTTACAAACTTAAGCACTAAAGGGTGAAGTAGAATAGTTGGCATAAAGCATTGAAGGGTGAAGTAGAATACTTAGCACAAAGCAACAAAATAATAAACTTGATAGCTGAAATGTCCAAAATTGCATTGACAATGACACTATGGAGGATTTGGATGGAGAGGAACTAACAAAATTTCCAAAACAAAGAAAAAAAATAAAATATAAAATATGAATGAGTATGATCATTAACGATGACATGCAATTAGTATTAAAGTGGATTCAGAGAAAGAATCTTACCAACTTAAGGGGAGAAGAAGAAGAGACACTGAGAAGAAAGGGGATGAAGTGTGAATGGGCAGAAATCTAACGTATCAAACTTGAGCCACCGAGAGAGTAGTAAGAACGCTTAACTAATTCGAGAAAGAGGAAGATAGTTTTGAAAAGTAGATCTGAATATTCGAATTTTACTAGTTTAATTAAAATTTTGTATAATTATATCCGACTAGCTAGAAACATATAAGTATCTTTGTAAATTTAGGCCGAGCAGGCCTAAATTAATAAAATTACAAATTTCCCCAGAAAAACTAATTAAGAATAAAATTTAAAACGTAATACCAAGCCAAAATGATTTTTAGTTTTATATGTAAATACACAAAATAAAAATTAAATTTTGAGTTTTTAAGTATTATTTAGAAAGCATGATTTATGTTATTTTACTAATTACACACACACACACACACACACACACATATATATACATATATACGAGTGTTACGGCACGCGCTTCGCGCGTGAGTTGTTTTTCTACAAATTATATATGTTTCAACACATTCAAAAAATAGCACAAATGTTTAATCATATTTAATGTGTAATTTGTTTGAATTTTTATTTCTGTGTTCCAGTATCTATTTTTTTGTAGTTTGTATTTTTATTCATATTATTATTAATAGACAACGAATTCGTAAAAGAAATTTATTTGTTAGAACATATTTAAAATGATTAAGATTTCATAATGTTTGTAGAGAACGTTTTGTTTGTAAAAATAATAATTATTTATTAAATCATATTTTTAAGTGATATTAAAATTTGTTAATATTTGTAGGGGACAATTTTAATATGTGAAGTGGGTTTATTCGTTAGATCCTAATTTTAAGGATTTGATAATATCTGCTGAAGGGCATTTTTGGTAGTTCACGTTGACACAAAAAAAGTGCGACACCAGATGTATTACAACTATTATTAAAGATAATATGTGTATTAAATTATACTTATAATCATTAACAAATATAGTATAGTTAAATTAATGCATATATTTTGTAGAAAAACATTTTCATTGAACAAGCATGTTACATACATATTTCGTTTTGACAATGCACACGCGAGCGCACATACATACATTCATGCATATAGTTTAGTATTAAGAAATTAAAAAAAAAAATCATTTTTGCCTTAAAACTCAATATGGATAAGCACAATTGTTCCAGTGTTTAAGTGATTCAACTTTGGTGAGAGTGGTCACAAGTTCAAAACTTGTGTAGCGTGATTCGAACATTTATTGACACATGATTTGTGGTTTATTATCCCAGCGACATGTTGTATCTATGTACCATTCAAAAATACTCAATATATGAGTGTGTGCAAGCGTGCGCGTGCATGTATGTGTTGATGTATAGTTCTATGATATAACATAAATAAATAAATAGAGTTGTACCTTGATGATTCTTATAGGTTGATAACATCCTGAGTTGGAAGCAATTCTCTTTGGAGACCACATTCCCTTTACTTGCAAGGTCTTGCTTTGGGGTTTATTCTCATTGATGTAGGTTTTAGATTTATTTTTTTGTTCCATTAAGTGAGAGAAAATTTCCCACCTATTTATATGGATAATTAGGCTAAGGTATCTAAAATATTTTGTTTTATCTTTCTTCAAAAGCTACCAAGTAAACAATTACAAATAAAATTACCCATTTTCATGGTCGTCATATAATCAAGTAGGGGCCGGTCCTATTTTATTTTTAATAAAATAAAATTTTCAATTATATATTATTAGTTATAAATATTCAATTGTTATTTTGTTTATTTTATTAATTAAAAATAATGTAAGACTGTATATGTTATTCTTGTTAATCCTAAACGCTCAAACAATAACTAAAAGGCATAACAAAATTTATATAACACTTATATCACTATTCTCCATTTTAATTTATAATCATTGGTAGGATATTTCGTCACACGCCAATGCCCTATAACTAAGGGATAATCTTCAGTTTATTTATGTTGATGGAGGCTTCGAGAGGCTGGTAAATGATGGGTAGATGCTGGAAAACAATCTGAAGTTCTCAAGGTTGACACCCAAAAGAATAAGCGTTAGATTAAACCAATATCAAGTGCAGCAAGTAAAGCCGAAAGTAAAGACACCAAGATGTATAGTGGTTCAGACTAAATTCTTACGTCCATCGTCCCTTCCTTCTTTAGAGTTCAATACCGAAGTCGGGAGGAGTTTACAATGCTAAAATGGCTAATTCCACTATTAATGAATTTTTACTAGATCTTTGATATAGGAAAGCACTATTTAGTTAGTTTTCGAATTATGTAGGTGCCAAAAAGATCCTTGATGCATTGGATCGACACATATTTATAAGTATCTTGTCGCGTTGCTATTGGTGAGGAATTTTTCCTCGATTGTTGGCTTGGCCCATCTGCAGGGATGAGATCTGAACATGTGTTGCCGTCATGCTATTTGCAAATTGATGTTGATCGATGATGTGGCATTCCATATATAGCTGTATGCATGTTAACCTATATGATTCGTATATGCTTTAGATTGTCTGAACCCTTGATATGTATAGAGACCATTTCAACCACTGATCCTCGTTGCTTTCTAAAGTTCTTTTGACTTTTGGAAGGAAGTCGGTTTAGTGGTTTATGCTTTCGGTTTAAGCCCAACTCTAAGGGCTTGCACTTCCAGTTTGGTTTTAGTTTCACAATATATTCTTTTAGTTTAGGTCAGTTGGGTGACCACCGCTTTCGGTAGATTGTCTATACTTCGGCATATGATCAGATTGATGTACCGATTGATGTTTGATGCTTATACAGGGTAGAGCTTATATGGTTTAGAGATTGAATATAACTAAATAAAAATTATGGCTAACCATAACAATTATAAACTAATTCACTTGAGCTCAATTCAGAAATATGTTGACAATTGTCATTGTGTGAATTCTTGGTTTGAACTCGACTTTTAATACTATTTAGACATTTTAAATATTAAAGTTTGAATGGACTTTGCCAAAGTATAGTAGTGAACAAGGGTTTAGTTGCTTGCATGTTATTTTGGTAAATTTATATTTTTAATCATTTAAGCTATATGTTAAGAAACGATATATTATGCATGTATTCTCTTCGTTATCACTATATCACTTAGATATTTAGAGCAATGTCAAAAGTCAAAAATCAGTATCCATATTTAATTGTGAACTATAACATTAAAGTGCTTAGTTCGATCTGATAACATTTATCAATTAGTCCATTTATTTGTCTAAAAACTTTGACTTTGAGTTGAATAATAATTATTGTGACACCAACCTTCTACATCAAAGGAGATACATCTTCTCTTAAATAGTTTTTTAGTTTATGCAGTTCAACTGGTAGCTACTATGGTCGTAACACGACCAACAAGTCTTTTGATTAACCGCATTAAATGTATATTTTAAACGCTTAATATCCACAATACTTCAAATCGAAAGATTATTGTACATTGTCATATTATATCTTCTATTTGACTTAGATGTAATTGACCTATAGACAGGCCCGGCCCTTCCCCAAAGCGGGTGAAGTGACCGCTTATGGCATCACAAAGTCGGGGGGCACCAGAATAGTTTCAACATACATACAGCCAACTAAAAACAAAATTGAAATCGCGATTCAGGAATTAGGGTTCACGAATTAGGGCACAGCCGCGGCTCACACAGCTCCAAGCTCCGTCGCGATTCGCTCCTACATCTGCTCCAGTCGCGATTCACGACCACAAACTCGAAGACCCGAACTAGGGCACGACCGCACAGCCACAGCTCCACTCGGCGTTCGGACCGCTTCTTCACGATCACGAATTCAAAGACCCAACTAGGGAATTGCATGATTCTTGAACTTTAATGCTTGAAGAACAGAAGAAGGGAGAAGTGCAGAACCTCAAGCGCATAAGGTTAAAAGCTACTCAATTTAATAATTTTAATTTTATAATTCATAATTGTGTTGTAATTAAGTAATTTACATAATTTACTGTTTACTAAAACTAATTCATTAATTTACACAGTATTCGTTTCATTGATTTCAATGAACAGCAGCGTCAGCTTGAACGATTGAATCTCTGACACTATGTTTACTAAACAGTCTAAACTAATTCATTTCATTAATTTATAAAAAATTATCCATTGTCTAGCCATCTCCATCTAGGTTACTATGTTGTACACATTCATAATTTATCGGTGAATAACTATGTTTTTGTAGAAATTTATAGTTAAAGTTTTTTAGTCCAATCGATTATTTAAAAAGAATTTTTACTTCAAATTATCGTTTAAAATATTTTTGATAAATTATCACTAGTATACTAGTCTAGTGGTAGTAGATTCTAAGATTCCACATTCATAATTTATTTATTTATTTTCCCCTTCTTCTATTTATAAACAATAAAAATTACTTTGATGATTTAACTAACGGTAGTACCATTAGTTTCTACGTAAAGGCCTTGTTTTCACTTTCGGCTTTTGGCACCACAACTCCTGGGGCCGGCCCTGCCTATAGAAGACTCATGCTGAATTGTTTTGTAATTAGTCTAAACAATTACAAGTACATCGCCACCTGGTGCTTTCGGTGATCATGAGTAAATCATCTTCCATCGTATGTAAAACATTACGTACATTAGTATCAACAATACCTATCGATATCTCTTCTCGAAACATTTAGATTATGAACATTTAAGAACACATATTTACTTGTACGATCCAACACTCATGGTTACAAACACATTGACAACTGCGATCGATTGAACATTTTTCTAAGAATTTTCTACTTATATATATTTAGTGCGTCTACATACATTAATTATCTAAAAATTTAACAACATATAGAATATAAAATAAAATAACTTTCTTTGTGTCCAACAAGATTAGCTATAATGTGGAATATCTTCACTTCATCAGCTAACTAATCGTCTTGGCCGGCACCGATGTATCTCCGAACATCTCACCTTGCTTTGGTTTTCTTTCTAAATTCTACCACATAACGTATTGTTTCTTATTATTGTCGTGATTATCCTTAACTTGTGATATATCCAACTCTTGACATATCCTTCTTTAAGAGTTGAATTTTTGCGTAATTTTTTGATATTCTTGTTTTCGCCTTTTCTGATCAATTGAAAATTCCACCAACAAAATTTTAACAAAAAACACCGACAACTTGAAGTTCTAGTTAATGTCGGTTTTTTGCTCGTACTAGTTACAATGAATTCCATTTTCGAAGATTTACAATGAAAGGTGAAAGAGAACAGTGGGGTGACATTGAAAATGCAAGATGATAATTTATAGTATGTATAACCAGAAATAAATCATACGACGTCCAATTTATATTTTACGACGAATTTTTCCATTACATTGTCCACTTTTTGAATCTTACTCATACAACGTGAATGGACATTTAATGTAAATCAAATGTGTTAAATGTAATTTTATTTTTTTACTAGAAAACAACTAAAAAGCAACGACAAGTAAGTCCGTCCGTATGGAGCTTTAATGCCAAATTCGTTTTCACTTTAATAAAATGAGAAGTACAATTCGGTTTTTTGCTCATACTAGTTACAATGAATTCAATTTTCAAAGGTTTACAATGGCGTAAATTCCAGTGAATTGTGAAAGCGAATAGCGAGATGGAAGTGAAAATGCGAGGTGATAAATTATAGTATGTATAAATAGAAATAAATCATATGCCGTCCAACTTATATTTTATGACGGATTGTTCCATTGCATTTTTCAGTTTTTGAATTTCCATCCACACAACGTGAATAGACGTTGAATGTGAATCAGATATGCTCAATGCAATTTTTTTGCAAGAAATCAACTAAAAGCGGCGACAAGTAAGTCTATTGGAGTATTTATGCCAAATTCATTTTACTTTAATATAAAATGAGAAGTACAATTGTTTGATCATAGCGAGAAGGCAACGATAATTGTGAAGAAAAGTTCACGAACGACAATTTTGAAAACTGATTCTCGAGATATACAGTTGGTTTGGTTTCATATAAAGGAAGAGTTTAAAAACCATAATTCCACGTGAATAACATTCTTAGCGCCCAAAGTATAACTGAATTTTACACCCGTAACATGCTTGTATGAATTAATTCCAATATCAAACCTAACATAACTCACCCGTTTCATATTCCATTTCACAACTTTACCCTCTTCCACTTATAATCCCTCACACAACTCCCATTTCACCTCCGTGTAACCAAAAATTTATTATTTTCTCAACACCCAAAAATAGAAAAGTAACTCCGCAATTAAAAGTTGAAACATTTACAACTCCGTAACTCCATCCCTCCCCTCCACCAAAATAAAACCCACCTCAAACCCATCGCTGTCCGCAGCCATGGCGGATCCTTCTCCATCATCAAACCCAATCCCCAATCCGTCACCCGAAACCCAGCTACAACAGCAACCTACAACCCCTCGTACGGACTACCGGAAAGGCAACTGGACCGTCCAGGAAACGCTGACCCTCATCACCGCCAAACGCCTCGACGACGACCGGCGTTCCGCCGCCGCTTCCTCCACCTCCCCCGTCGGACGCTCCGCCGAGCAACGCTGGAAATGGGTCGAGAACTACTGCTGCGCCCACGGCTGCCTCCGCTCCCAGAACCAGTGCAACGACAAATGGGACAACCTCCTCCGCGACTACAAAAAGGTCCGCGACTACGAGTCCCGGATAGCCGGAACCGAACCCGGTACCGTTGCCAACCGGAAAAGCTACTGGGAGATGGAGCGGCATGAAAGGAAAGAATTCAACCTGCCCACCAACATGGGCTTCGACGTCCATGAAGCGCTCACCGACGTCCTCAATCGCCGCAACGCTCGCCGGATCGCCGTCTCCCCGACTCCGGTCATGATGCTCCCTCCTCCGCCACCGCCGCAGCCGCCGAAGCCGCCGAAAGACGTCTTGCCGCCTCCGGCCGTGACGCAAGCTGGCACGCAGACTGAAGACTCAGGTACTGTCGATTTCAATCGTTTTAATTTGACGATATATGTGGACTAATGGTCGCTGGGCCCTGTGCATAATAATGCATGCAATATTTCACTATAATCATAAAGCTGAGTAAAGCTTATGAAAAAGATTGCTTTTTTATAAAGCTTTTCAACATGAACAGTATCTTACATGCTTTTGATATCATTTTTTTCTCTCTTTAATTTTATGTAACTTTTTTTTTTCTTCCCTTTTTGCTGGAGCAGCTGAATTGGAGGATTCGGATGAGGATGAACCGGAGATGAAAAGAAGAAAGGTGAAAGATTTGGAGATGAGCGTGGTGCGTACTGCTACAATGCTGTCGCAGACATTGATGACATGTGAGGAGAAGAAGGAGCAGAGGCACAGGGAGTTGATGGAGCTGGAAGAAAGGAGGCTGAGACTGGAAGAAAGGAGGTTGAGGCTTGAAGAAGAGAAGTCGGAGATGAATAAGCAAGCAATGTCCGGGTTGCTAGCTGCCGTTAATGGATTGTCCAACGCTATGCATGCGCTTGTGTCGGAGCAACGGCGTGCAGGTGACGGGGGTCTTAGGTAACTTGGAAATTTCTTCATATTGATTGTGATGTGGATAGTGGAGTTAACTATTTTTTTCAAATTTGTAACCCGCATTTTTTTTTTTCCTTTTCCAATATAGAGCTACACACGTTTTTAGTTGTTATTGATTTAAGAGCGTTTCTAAACTTCAAATAAAACAAGAGAATATTTTATTTAAATTTTGTATACACCTGTCCCCACATCTTAAGGAATCTCCTCCAATGTAAGGGCTTGGATGATGCTTATTTCACATCTTACGAGTGCGAATCCGTGCTGCACATACAACATTCTGAGATTACATAAAGTGAAGTGAAATGGTTAAAATGTGATTGATAGTTGTAGTGGTGATTTCAAAATACAAGATTCGTCAAATAATTCTTAAGTTTCTCGTTTTGAGAACGTGACTTGGATATAAATGATATGGTTAAAAAAAATATTTTTTATTCCAAATTTTTTCTGACTATAAATTATATAAAACAAAATGAATTCAGTCAAAATTCATTTAAAGGAATCCAGCTTGCACCAATATGAACAGATAGAAATGTAGACCAAGAAAATTTAGAGTAATGTTAAAAAATAGAAAATAAAGTTGGTTTTAAGTACCATATCATATTGTATAATGGATTATCATGGAAAATCCGATCAAACAACAAAAAGTATTTGCAAAATATAATAACATAAAAATTACCCTTAATGTTCCATTTATTGAACTTCAGATTGCATAAAATACTTTGGGTGTCTAAATACTAGAAAATGGGCTTGGCGTAATCAAAGAACAAAAGATTTAAAAACAAGCCTTCGAATTACATCAAAAGTAAATTAGTTCAGTATAGTCGACATTAATCTTTGATATATTGCTATAAACTATTGAATTCACTTTCTTTGTTTTTAGAACAATAGTTACACTTGTAATTTATTAAAAAAATCTAGATATAATGTAGACACTATCCATATATTGCTATAAACTATTGAATTCACTTTCTTTGTATATTTTTATTTATGTTAATCTAGATATAATGTAGACACTATCCATAGTTTTTCAAGAGGTTCAACGAAAAGTATTTCAATTTTTAAGTTTTTTCATTTTCACTGTATTTACCAACAAATAAATTTGGCATATTCGAAGAACAAATGGCTCACATATAAACCTACCTGTAAATTAAATAATACACAAATTAGCTTAATATAGTTGACACTAATTTTGACATACAACAAAAAAAATATTGAATTCACATTAGATATTTTAATGATGCAAAAAAATGATCCATACTGAATTTATAAAGAAAATGCATTGTACAAACTAATTCTTACTTATTTTAGGAAAAAGAAAAAAGAAAAATAAACTATCAACATGTTGTACTTTAGATTCTAAATATTGTACATACATTTTTTTTATGGTAATAAATATAATTTCAATGACAAACACCATTGTCCCAGTGTTTAAGTGATTCGACTTTGGTGCGAGAGGTCACAAGTTCGAAACTTGCGTAGCGTGATTCAAATATATATTGACATGTGATATGTTGTCCTAGTGATATGTTGTATCTAAGTACCATTTCAAAAAAATAAATTAATACAATTTCAATAAAAAGGTGAATATTTGAGATAATTCAAAGAAAATTGTTTATAGATATGGAATATAAAGAATGAATTGTATATAGTAATAAAAAATCTAGTTAATTAAGCAAGAAAGAGAGTTAAGTATCCTCTATGTTCAAATCCAAATTACAACCAGATTATGTGAACATTTCTGATGATTGAATTATATAATTAAATTTGTGACCTCACCTTGAGATCTTGATTAAATGAAATGAAAGAAGGAAGAAAATAGGCTAAAGATCCAACTTTATTGCAAACATACAAATTATGGCGCCCTTTTGAGTTCTTGTGAATCTCGAGATCAAACTGAAAAGTAAAGTGAAGGAACAGTAGAAATAGATCATAGAATTTACTCCAGATATGAAAATGAATATGTTTTCTTAAGGATTGAAGTACATAAATATGTATTGTTAGATGGAATAGAACGAATGTAGAATGGGCAAACTAATATATAATTGAGATTACTATCTGTATTTTAATTATGCATATAACTTCATGATCTAGACTTAATAATTTATAAAAAGAGCAATATAAAATAAATTCTACAAACTATTTCTTACCGTATACAGAAAAAATGGAGAATAAAATATTATATAGCTATCTTCAGAGATAATAAATGACATTTCAAGGAAAAGTGAAAATCTAGATGATTCGAAGATGTCTTTTTATACAAATATATTATGTTTAAAAAAATGAATATAACATAGAGTAAGAAAAAAAATCAAGTGAATTGATTGAGAAATAGAGTAAAATATCATCAAAATTAGAGTCTTACCACCATTATATAATATTAACAGATAAATAACAATTAAGAACATTAAATTAAAATACATTATATAAGCTACATATAAAGTGAAAGTAAAAATCAAGCAAATTGAATGGGAAAGAGAGTTTAATATGTTTGAAGTTTAAACCATATCATAATATTACATGGCCCATTTTGAAGATCAAACCGTGCAATCGAAATTTGATATTACTTGAGTTATTATGGAGCTTGAGATTAAAGAGAACTAACTTTTAATGATAATAAAGAAAGAAAGAAATTTTGGCAAGCACCATTGTCCCAGTAATTAAACGATTCGGCTTTGGTGCGAGAGGTCACAAGTTCAAAACTTGCGTAGCATGATTCAGACGTTTATTGGCATGTGATATTTTGTCCCAGTGTCATGTGGTATATAAAGTACCACTTCAAAAAAAAAAGAAATTTTGCTATGTATAATGTTCATAGATAAAGAAAACAGATTTGAACTAAAAGAGTAAAAGTAATAAATCGAGGAATCAAAAAGACATGTTATTATAGGTAAATATATAAAATCTTATTAAATGTGAAATTTTAGAAGGGTAAATATTTAGGTATGCACGAGAATCATAGAGAAATAAGCATTTAAAATGTAAATATACGAGAAAAAAGAAAGAAAAAGGAGAGATCTAACTTCAAATACACACACGCACACATACATTTTTTCTTTAAAATGACATACAGTGTGTGTGTGTGTGTGTGTGTATTTTAAGATTACATGAAGTCAATTGTTGAATTACAAAAAAATTTATGGTAAAATTATAGGTATCAAACTGGTTATATGTTTATAGACTTCTTAGTTGTTATACTTCTGATTTTCCTTAATTCTTATTAATGTTATAATTGTTGTTTAAAAAATTGTACTTGTCAATAAACTTTATATTTCAAAATACATAATAAATGAAATTCGGATAAAGATCATGCATATCAAAATAGCCGAAAAATATAAGACTGTACCATTTGAGGTTTCATTTTGAATGTAGTTTATAAATGGCAAGAGACCCAATAGAAAAGTAAATATTTTTAAATTAACTAAGTAATTCTAAATTTTATTGGATAAAACGAGGTCACCCGGGTTTGAATGAGGGTGCTTGAGCTTAAACAGAATCAAGGTAAGTAAGGTTATTAAAGATAATTAGATATAGGAGTGGCTAGTGGGAGTTGAACTTGTGATCTTCTTGAGAACATACTCAATCAAGGAGAGGTGAGTATTTAAATTCTAAAATCATGAGAGAAAAAGGAAAAAAGGCAGGTGAGATCCGACTTTAAGGTATATCGCATAAAATAAGATACGCGTCTCGCAATTGAGGCGCATGTTCAATAAGCCTTATACATATTTAGTTTTGGATGCTTATTAAATAAACGTTCAAAGCTTAAGCATGTATTCAATAATATGATACATCACCATTTCCATCGTTCCGCCTTTCGATGTCTATATAAACTGTTGTAATTTTAGTAGAAAAATTGAAAAATTCAATGGCAATGAAGCTTGGGCTCTAGATTTAGTGCTAATAAAGGCTTACGACAAAGCTGATCGTAAGTACATGTAAATGGAGGTGGAGCAAAATTTTAGGATTATCCCCAATGAATCTTACAACAGTCATATAGACTTTAAGTTAATAAGAAGAATTTTGCGAACAACAAATCTGTACATTACGTTTACCCAGTTATGTACAAGTTAATGTTAAGTTATAGTTGAAATGACAACTAAAAACATGTTTCAATTGTCGATTCATATCACCAAGTTGAATACCGTACCGATTTTAGTAGACATGCTGCATAAGAGTTTTGGTATAAATGTATTATGCAATTTGAATGGCATGTCAAAGCATGAACGATGCTTGTGATTTCTATCTACTTTTGTTTCTTTTTTTGTCCATCGCTGTAAAATTGTTTGTGTTTGCATTGTACTATTTTTTGATTTGTAAACAATATTTGTTACGTTCCACTGCTGATTTTGTATTTTTTACAACCTTCCACTCAAGCTTGTCGCGTCATGTACTATGTTTGTAATATGTGAATAATGTTTATTATGTTTTGTAGTTGACTTTGTGTTTTCTATGACTTTCGACTCATGTTTGTCACTCCATGTATTACGTTTGTGATTTTTTTGTGAATAATGTTTATCGCGTTATGTAGCTGATTACATCTTTTGAAAAAAGATATTAAACACATAGGTAATTCTTCCTATATAATCATACATAACCATAACACGAACATACCAAATCTTACATAAGCAGACATGGTAATATATAATCATGCACAACCATATCACAAAACATATTTAACCCTAAATAAACATATATAATAATGCATACATTTAAAGATCAGTTTGTTTTCAAATGCCCTATATTTGTAGCCTATTAAAATGATTATAAAGCTAATGTATCTAACTTTCGCATACCATATACCAATTTTGAACAATGATATGTGATATCATAGTTCAGTAGCATGCTCGATTGGTTGCTCTATAAACTGTCGTCAACTCATTCCTACGTCCATTTGGGTATGGTGCATCTCAAATAAAAAAAGAACCATATAACTTCTTTTGAAAGGTTGAGAGAGAAAAATAATAATTATTTTCTTATTTTGAAAGTCGAGCATAAAATTGTGGTTTTTTTTTCTAATTTTTTAACGTTAAATTTATTTAATATATACATATATACACAAATACACCGTAAATAAACATTACATGATTTTAATACATATATACAAACACATACAGACATACATATGTGTGTGTGCAATATGTTTTAACACACATACACACACTTACTGAAATATGTTTTCTAATAACAAGGATCAACTACATCTCATTTTAGCTACAACCCAAACCTTCTTTGATTTCAACCACATGTTCTCATTTAAATAATTATAGTTTCTCTTTCTTGTCACTTCTTCTATTTATTGAATAGGAATGTGTAGCTGAAATAAGAGGGGATTAGAGATGTAGCAAAAATGAAGTGTAATCGATCTTTACACATACATATATACATACATACACATAATATGTTTACAAATTGAATTTTGTTCTATTTTGAATAATGCATGAAAGTATACCAAAATATTTATCTACTTAAATTTAAATATTTACCTTTTAGATCTTGCCGGTTGACATGTCGTATTGCTATCCCTTTCTCTTTGAATTATGTTTCTTTAACTTAGTTTAGTTTGTGAATCCTAGCTATAGCCTTTAACTTGTTGATGGTAGAGGCTTGAGTCTAAAGATTGAATAGTATCTTAAAATGAGAAAGGGATGTGGTATTTATAGCCACAAGATATACAAAATATATCATCACACATTTTTTATCTTTATTCAAAATCTTATGTCATCAAAAAATATTTTTCATACGCCCTCCGACCTCTTAATATCACGACCCTATTGGATTTCATATTAAATTGTGAGCATAATTAGCACCAAATGTTAATTATTAAAATATTACTTTGGCCCATTTATTAAGTTAATTAATATATAATATTTGCATACGTAGTGAATTTGTTTTAATTTGAGCGGAAGCGGTTTATTTGTTCAGAATCTAGTATTGCCTATTTAGATACCAATGACACTTAAAAAGAATTATGCAGTCTCACAGAAAAATAACAGAAATAAGAGACACGGAAGATTTAACGTGGTTCGGATATGAATATCCTACGTCTACGGAGGCCCAACAACTTTTTATTTCACTAAAGAAAAGAGTACAAAAGAGAAAGGAAAGAATAATGGTGGATACTACATTTGTTTGTACATACGAAGATGAAATTCCTTCATTTAAATAGACTTGATAATGAAGGGTTGCTTGGAGATTAAGCAAATCAATTTTCCGATTACCCAGATATCTTTCCAATTTGCATGATTTGATTTTAGTACAAATAGATGGCGTAATCTTCGTTTCCATATCTTTCCTTTATTCTCCATGCCTAATCATTTATTTCTTCATATACATTGACTAATTAATTGATGACTAATTAATTAGTTTCCTTCAAAATATCCTTCCATATATCAGCCAAACTAATTGATTTAATTGAATCAATTGATCAATTTCTTTCCTCTTTAACAAATATTTGAATCATCCAAATTCAACACTCCACCTTGATTCAAATATAACAATCTCTCTTTATCATGTTATCATCAAGCAATCGATATATAAGTTGTTGGGTCTAGCTCCCCATGGCGCTCAAGTAACAGGTATCAAATTGATCAAGTTTGAGCAATGCTCAAACTTGTCCTTTGAAAGTGACTTAGTCATCATATCTGAAGGATTATCCAAAGTACTCACCTTCAACAATTTGATCTTTCTTCGTTCTTCCTCAAGCATAAGAAAGAAACCTCTAACATCAATGTGCTTCGTCCGTGAACTATAAGCTTGATTTTCTACAAGATGAATCGCACTCTGACTGTCTGAAAATAGCTCTACTGTCCGCTACACCATTGAAAGATCATCCAACAACTGAAGTAAGTATAATTCTTCCTTTGTTGCTTCCACAATCGATATCAACTCTACTTCGGTAGTCGATAAAGATACGATAGATTGCAACTTTGATCTCCATGAAATCGAGTCTATGCCAAGTGTAAAAACATAGCCCGACACTGACTTCCTAGCATCTCTATCCCCAGCATAATCAAAATCATAGTATCCTCTAAGAAAGATGTCACCATCCACTCCACCATATAACAAGCCCACCGAAGAAGTGCCATGAAGATATCTAGGAATCCACTTCATAGCTTGCCAATGCTCTTTGCTTGGGTTAGACATATATCGACTCACAACACCCACTACATGGGCCAAATCTGGTCTTGTGCACACCATTGCATACATAAGACTACCAACAGCGCTAGAATAAGGTATATCAGCCATATACCTCTTGTCTTCTTCTGATAACGGAGATAAGTCTTTTGACAACTTAAAATGAGAGCCTAATGGAGTGCCAACCGGTTTAGCTTTCTCCATTCCAAATCGAGCGAGGACCATCTCGATGTACTACGCTTGAGTGAGCCTTAACTCTCTCTACTTCCTATCTTTGCTTATCTCTATACCCAATATTCTTTGTGCCTTTCCCAAATCCTTCATGTCAAACTCTCTACTGAGCTCCGCTTTCAACTCCTTAATTTTGACCATACTCCGAGATGCAATCAGCATATCATCAACGTATAAAAATAAATAAATCATATCACCATCACATCTTCTGAAATAAACACACTGGTCTTTGAAACTTCTGGAGTATCCCTATGAAGCATAAACTTATCAAACTTCTTATAGCATAGTCTAGGAGACTGCTTTAGTCCATATATAGATTAATTGAGTTTGCAAACATAGTCTGGCCTGCTACTATCAATGAACCCTTCCGGCTGCTTTAAATAAATCTTCTCATCCAGATCACCATGCAAGAATGCAGTTTTGGCATCTAGTTGCTCTAGTTCCATATCATAATGAGCAACTAATGCCAAAAGAATACGAATAGAAGTATGCCTAACCACTGGAGCAAAGATATCATTATACTCTACCCATTTCTTTTGAACTTACCCCTTTGCGACTAACCTTGCCTTGTATATGAGATTACCATTTTCACCGTCTTTCACTCTATAGATCCACTTGCATCCAATAGCTCTCTTGTCGGTGGGAAGAGGCACCAAATCCTAAGTATGATTTCTCTGCAATGATTCAATCTCCGTCTCCATAGCAACTAACCAACTGGAACTGTTAACTGAAGTGATGGCTTCTCTATAGTAACAGGGCTCATCATGGATAACATTCAATGCATATGTTGCAATATCATCGAAGTTAATATCTTCGACACTCAATCCAACAAACTCATCAAGCCACTTAGGCTTTCTTCTTTGTCTAACAGGCCTAGGTTCGGAATGAGCTCCACCTTGAGTTTGATCCTCTATACCAACATTGGTATTATCCTCATCAACCAAGGTGTCATCGGAAACACCATTTGAACGTCTATGGAAAGAATCAACAGATGACTTGCTTTGTATCTGGTATTCTTCACATGTCCTCTCATTGTCATCCGATGAGGAAGGCTCCACCTTCAACATAGCCTTCTCATCAAAAGTCACACACATGCTCATAATGATCTTCTTGCTAATAGGACACCATAACCTATATCCCTTCACTCCTCTCCTATAACCTAGAAAAATACACTTGCGAGCTCTAGGTTCCAGCTTTCCTTTGATCTCATACACATAAGATGGGCAACCAAACACTTTGAGAAATGAATAGCTAACAGTCTCTCCTTTCCATACTTCTTCAGGGATCTTCATATCTATGGCAGTGAATGGTGTGCGGCTGATGAGGAAAGCCACCATAGATAAAGCTTCAGCCCAAAATCCCTTCTTCAATTTAGCAGTCAGTTTAAGGCATCTTGTTCTCTTCAATAATGTCTGATTCATTCTTTCTGCAACTCCATTAGACTGGGGGTCGCCTGGTGTGGTGTAATGCCTCTTAATGCCTTTAGACTCATAATAATCGATGAATTCTTGTGATACAAATTCATCGCCATTATCTGAATGGAGAACTTTCAATTTCTTCCCTGACTGCTTCCCAACCATAGATTTCCACTTTCGAAACTTGACAAAGGTTTCACTGTTTGACTGAAGAAAATATACCCATATTTTACGAGAGAAATCGTCTATCAATGAAACAAAATATCTGGCTCCACCTAAAGACGGACAAGGGAAGGGACCCCAGACATCTATATGAACATACTCCAAGACAACTTTTGCTTTATGATCTCCTATACCAAAAGTAATCTTCGTTTGCTTTCCAAGAACATACTCTTCACAAAAACCAAGTTTTGAATGATGAACTCCATCAACACATCCTCGTTTTCTCAACTCATTCATGCTGTGCTCACCGATGTGACCCATCTGTAAGTGCCATAATCTGGAAGAATCTGAATCAACCGATGTAATAGAAGCCGATTCACCAATTACAGCAGTGCCCTTTAATAGATAAAGATTTCAAGCCCTCACACCTCTCGTAACAATTGTGGAACCCTTCGATGTCTTCGTTTTTTCTTCTTCCACTACAATCTTCAAGCCAAGTCTACTCAATGCCCCAACAGAAATCAAGCTCCTCCTTAAATCAGGTACATGTCTAACATCGGTGATCGTACGAATAACACCATCAAACATTGTAATCATCATGCTACCAACACCCACCATACGGCAAGAAGCATCATTGCCCATCAGAACTTCTCCTCCATCAATTTCACGGTAAGTGGAAAAGCAGTTCCTATCAGGTGTCATATGATAGGATGCGCCAGAATCAATCAGCCATAAGTTGCTCTTCCCAGAAGAGCCAAAAGCTGTAAATACATCGGTGTCACATTCTGTATCTGATTTCTCTAATGTAGAAGCTGAGGCTTGCTTTGGATCTTTTCTTCTACCTTCAAGCTTGGAAATTGTGCTATGAAGTGCCCTGGTTTCTTACAATAATGACAAGTCAAATTCTTAGCCCCCCTAGACTGAGACTGTGAAGAAATTCGTCCTCCACCTTTCTTCGACCTGCTTTGGCCTCTACCTCTCTGAACAGATAAGCCTTTAGTATCACTATCCAAGCTAGTGCTCGCCAATCTACCATTTAATACTTAATTATGAAGACCATCCATTACATCAGACATGCTAATTTTACTACGGCCATAAATCATGGAATTAACAAAAGCAGTATACATCTTAGGCAAGGAACATAAGAGGATCACAACTTGAGCCTCATCGGTAATATCAACTTCCGCTGCCTTCAGGTTCATAATCAAAGTCATCAAAGCATCTACATGCTCCATGAGATCAGCTCCAGGCTTCATCTTGAACGAATAGAGTTGTTGCTGAAGAATAATCCGATTAGCGAGAGACTTGTCTTGATATGCATCCGATAATGCATCTCATAGTTCCTACGTCGTCTTCTTCTTAGAGAATTCTCTAAGAACTTCATCTGAAAGGCTCAACTGAATTGTTGTGAGAGCTTCATCTTCCATCTCTTCCGAATCAGCTGCATCAATACCTTTTAATTTCTCAGGCGTAGAAACAACCTTGTAAGTCTTCTCCTTCTTCAATACAGCCTCCATCTTCATCTTCCAAGTACCAAAATCTCCTTTTCCGTCAAAACATGTTACTCCATAATTGACACCAGATCTACCAACAGGCTTACTAGAAGTAGCCATTAATATCCAAACAGGAACAATAACACTAGCTCCGACACCAAACTGTAGTGAATTTGTTTTAATTTGAGTGGAAGCGGTTTATTTGTTCAGAATCTAGTATTGCCTATTTAGATACCAATGACACTTAAAAAGAATTATTCAATCTCATAAAAAATAACAGAAATAAGAGACACAGAAGATTTAACGTGGTTTGGATATGAATATCTTACGTCCATGGAGATCCAACAACTTTTTATTTCACTAAATAAAAGAGTACAAAAGAGAGTGGAAAGAATAATGGTGGATACTACACTTGCTTGTATATATGAAGATGAAATTCCTTTATTTAAATAGTCTTGATAATGAAAGGTTGGTTGGAGATTAAGCAAATCAATTTCCCGATTACCCAGATATCTTTCCAATTTGCATGATTTGATTTTAGTACAAATAGATGGCGTAATCTTCATTTCCATTTCTCCATGCCTAATCATTTATTTCTTCATATACATTGACTAATTAATTAATTGACTAATTAATTAGTTTCCTTCAAAATATCCTTCGATATATCAGCCAAATTAATTGATTTGATTGAATCAATTGATCAATTTCTTTCCTCTTTAACAAATATTTGAATCATCCAAATTCAACAGCATATTGTTTCAAATAATTATAAGGCCTTAGCTAAATAAATAAAAATCATATAAAACTAACACAGTATTTGCATCAATTTTCTCCATTTATTTATAACTTATAAACCAATTTAATCAAGTTGAACTAGGAAATATAATGACAAACAGTGCATTGACTTCCTACTGTGAACTCGATCCTCAATAATATTTAAACAATTTTAATATTAAAACTATATGAACTTTGTTGAAGCATGGTAGGCTCAAGTTTAGTTTCTTACTATCATTTAGGTGAAATCCAATTTCTACTCTTTATTCAAGGTAGACCATAAGTAATATTATTTTATGCACGTTTCTTCCATTGCACTATTCCTAAGTTATCTAGGGTTTAGTAAACAATCCAAATCAAAAACTCTAATAATATTCATAGTTAATTACATAGTACTATTTTAATCCCCTTGGTACAATGCGATAACATTTATTGATTAACTGATTTACTCGAATTAGAGATTTGAATCTTAAGTTGACTAAGAATTATGGTGATAATAACCTTTCTACAATGAAGAAGACGAATCATCTCTTAAATAATGTTTAACTTCAAGTGGTACGATGTATCCTAACCATGGTCATAAAATTATCATCTTGTCATGCGATTGACCATAATCAAAGTACAGTCTAGATACTTAAGATCATTAATATTTTTAAGTCTAAAGACTACCGAACATCATTAAAATGCATTCTTCTATTTTGAATTAGTTAAACTAACCTTTGAAGACTCTTGTCGAGCCATTCTGTGATTATTCCAAACAACCACAAGTACATAATACCTTTGTATTCTCAACGATCATGAGTAATTTACTATTTACTGTCCATCGTATAGAGATCATTACCCATACCACTCGTAATGGATATATCGTTATATCTTTCTTGATACATCCAAACTTGGAACATTTCAAAGATAAGTATTTTAAACATTCAATATAATACCAATGGTTATGAACACATTCACAACTTCAATTGATTGATTGCTTTTCATAAGATTTTTTTTACTTTTATGTATCTAATGTATTTTGATCGTTACTTATATCACAATATAATAATAAATATGATAGAAAACAAAGCCAAAAGCGTACTTTATTTCAAACAAGATTCACATACAAGAGATAAGTTATAAAACACATTACATAATTGTTCCTATGGCACGCCATTAAATCTATCAATCTTCCCTTGCACTTGGGGTAAACAATGTTGTTCATGCCTATAGTTTTGATCTGTCTTCCTAAATTAGACCGAGAAAGTGCCATAGTAAATAGATTTGCAATGTTATCTCTAATATCTACTCCCTTAGTCACTATTTCTCTATCACTAATGTTAGTAAGATTTTTTGTTACAACACCAGCCTATTTTTTGTAGTAATCATGTTACTGTATGTTTATTTATTTATAATTTAGCTAATTTAAGGACTATTAATTTGATGTTAAGTAGTAATTATGCCGCTTGAATGCTTACACAATTACAAAGGTTGCAAATTAACTATTTGTTAAGATGCATAAGTAACTAATTCAAGTTCAAACAAGTCCAACACATTATACAAATAATAAAGTATTGAAAAGTAAAGACATCAATGTACATGGTTTGGTTATTAAGAAATCCTACATCCTCATATCCAAACCTTTCACTAATTTTTTCCTTTCTTAGTAAAAGCACAAAATTTAATGGAGATCTAGTGTAAAATTTTGTAGTATAAAGTTCTCTCAATAAATATTTGATCCTCTTTCTCTACCAAAGTGTTTTCTTTTATAGCATAAAGATTGTCCCGTGGATTATTGACATTGTTTCCTAACATCATTCTTCTACAGTTGGAACTTACCACATGTCCTTTATCCGTCCAATTTGGTTGATGCGCACGGATTGTTGGCATGGCATAGACGAGATAATTTTCTTTAGGCGGGATGAATTTTAATTTTAGGTGGGATAATTTTAATTAAGGCGAGAATATTTGAATTTGGAAATAGTGGGTTTAGGAGCCGTGTTGTGAGCTAGTCGCTGCTTAGCTAGGACCTGTGCATCAATATGAGCTTGAGTTTCATTCTTTGGGCGCAATACTCTGCTATGTTGTTTGTGCAATTCTTGGGATGACATGGCTGAGAAGTGCAAAGTATTACTAGCGTTTTAGTTATGGCTACGCATCCTAGGAATTGAACTACGCCGGCTTAGGTTTGAGATCAGTATTGCACTGGTCCCTGCGTGAAGCTTTTGTTGTGCATTCCTACCTATCATTGAACATGTGCAGTTCTTATTTATTGCACCGATGGACTATCTCATTCCTTTGCCATGCTGGCTTGCATGTGGATTCGTATGTTTGGACATACGCTGTAACGACCCAAAAATTTAGTCATTTGAATTTGGAATATTTAATTGATTTTAAATGTTGAAAAGTTAATTTTATAAGTTAAATAACTTGAATGTCAAATATAGCGATTATTTGATAACTAAATTGTTAAAATTTAATATTTGGAACTGTTTAAATAATTTAATCTTAAAGTTAATATGGATAAAAGCGATTTCTAAATTTGATTTAGTTCTATTTAAATAAGAATAGAGACTGTAAACCTTTAACTTGGAATTAAAAATGTTTAGTTTGATATTAATAATAATCAGTTTTAAGTCATGCGAGTTCGCAACGCATGGCATTAATTAAATGAAGTTTAATTAATATATTTTGGGTTTAGAAATGCTATCTTCTGTATATGATCAAATTAAATCCAGAGACTTGATCCATTATGTTCGCAATAACGACAGGCGGCATGCCTCGTTTGGAGTTCGAGATTTTCGGACGTTAAAGCTTAATTTTTGTAAATTAAGATATATATATATATATTAAACCATACCCAACCACTGTTCAACCCATACCTTGCCCATGTCATCCACGTTCTCACCATACTCCTTCGTTTATAAAATCGCATTCTACCAGAAGTTAGATTTGAAATTTCAATTTAAATCTTAGCTTAATCGAATGGCCGTGGAAAATCGGAGCCACTAGAGGCCGAGATAGGTTACGACCCCAACTGTAAAAGCGCTCGTCTCGATGTGTAGAAGGGGATGGACGGTTGGATCTAGCTATAACAAAGAGAGATGGTGGAAGTTTGCATCAAATGGCGTCGTTCGTTGGGTCGTTTCTAGCGAATTAGGGGGCGCAGTCGGGCATGAGACGTAGCGAGGTGGGTCGCATGCGGCATCATGGGTCACGCGAGTGACGGAGGCGGCACGGTCGAGGGTGTCGTGACTTTGATTTGGCACGGTCAATTTTGTTTGTACCAAGCATGCTCGAGCGAGAGAGAGGGAAGGTAAAAAAAAATTGAGTTTTAAATTTAATTAGGTTTAGCTAATTTTAATTTAGTTATTTCAAAAGTTCATTAATTCATAACTTATGCATACTAAGTCTAAATTGAACACAACTAGTTGTGTTGGATTGTATCGACGAATACTATGCTATGGAGTTGGATTGGTTAGCTTCAGAGCTAGTAGGAATTTGGATTAAAATAAAACGTCTGTTTAATTATAATTCAAACTGGAACATTTTGACGGAACTAAATCAAAGTGAGCTGATCTCATATTTTTGATCAATCAAGAATATTATATAGTCAACAAAATTATTTATTGGATATGTTGATATTTTACTGTTGATTGTTATTGACTGTTTGGACGATTTACTAGTTTATATTATTGGTTTGGATATATTCCCGCCCCTGGAGCGGATGAGACCCTATTACATTTCCGTGTAAGAGCGGATGACCCTTTGTATACGATCCCACCTTAAAGCGGATGATTTGTATTATTTGGTTATATACTGTATGTGATGCAGGAGGACGAATTGGAGGGATCTAACCGGATTCCTCACACTATTGATTTTACTTTTCATATATATATATATATATATATATATATATATATGTATATGTATATGTATATGTATATGTATATATTGTGATATATGACTTGTTGGATGTCATATTTGATGATATGTATATGATTTTGCTTATTAATGCTTTAGTAGCACTGTAACGACCCGCTAAATTTATAATATTTAATAAATCAAATTTATATAATTTCTAATTTGGTTAAGTATAAAGGTAGAGATTTGGTATAGTGGTTGCAATTTAGTGTAACTATAAAATTTTATGACAATAGATGTGGATAATGTAAATTGTCACAACTTGATCTAAAGCAAAATTTTAAGAAACAAATAAATGTTGAATCTGTGAATGTTAGTTAACTTGAATGGTATTCATTAGTATAAAGGTGCAATTAGTATAGATAGTAATATTTAATGTCTGTAGTGAAAAGGAAAAGGGTCTAATAGAAACATAAAATTTATTTTATGTAAACAAAAGTATAGTTTTGAACAAATTTATGAAAATTAATAGAAACAGTGTTTGTAATCAGTTTGGTTATTTTATATTGAAAGATAGAGATGTGTAAATTCGTTAATGAATTTAAAATGGGAAGGAATGGTAAAAATGAAGAATATATAATAATAAGCATTTGACTCAATTATGGGAATTAAATTATAATAAATGGTCATTTAATAATTTAACGTTCTGTGAGTAATAATTGGGTGGAATCAGTACAAAATTTGGAAATGCATAAACCTCAATAAACATTCTAACTTAATACAATTATGCAAATGTAGGAATTAGTTATAAGCGTATAATTTTGAGTATGATAACTATTAGTATAAAATACCTTTATATTTGAAACACATTGTAAGGCATAATTAATTGAGTTGGGAAATTGAGAATGATTTCAAGGTATATGAACATTTGTGCTACTTAAATTAGAATTAACGCAGTAGCTAAATTTGTGAAATCTAAACTTATGGGACATAGTGTGTAAGATCTTTACTGATAAAAATTTACTTTACATGTAGTGTAAATTCCTAATACAATGAGACTATGGGTTATAGTAAAGTTTTAAAACAAGATTTTATCTATGAGAGTAAAGGAATGAAGGTAATTGGATTTTTGCAATTAAGGAAATTTAAACGTTTATTATTAAGTTAAGTGAGATTTAAGTTGAGTTTGAAAATATTTATGTATGTTAAATTCATGCATTCGGCTATAACGGATTTAATAATAAAAAGATGAAATGGTGAAATCAAGTGGATATAAAGGTGTCAATTTTACATTGAATTTCATATTCACCATAAAAAGTTAATTGACAACAAGAAGTTAATATAGGAATCAAACCTTATTTATTTATTTGGATTTGTTGAAATAGTTAAGTCCATAAATTAAAGTTAAAGCTAATTCAAATTTAGTTGGACCATGGTTGATACAACTTTAGAAAGCAAGATTTTATTTATAATTTGAATATTAAATCCAACAAATGGTATTTAATACATATAAAATGGAATTAAACGTAAATTATTACGTTATTGAATTTAGATTGGAAATTGTAAACTATTGAATGAATTTAATGGATTTATCAAACTGATAGTATTGAATTCATTAAGATTTGAATAAAAAAATAGTTAAGAGAAAGGAGGGAATGATATTTGAAAACATTGCAATAGAGTTTAATTAAGGATTTGACTTAAATAAATTAAGGCGAATAAATGGAGATAAAGTTATTAATATTTTGGAATATAACTTATGGTAAAAAGTTTATTTGAAATCAAAGGAGTTGGAATGGAAATCAAAAATATTTATCTAATTGGATTTAAGACGAGAATATAAGAGTATAGGAATTAATAATTGAGTTTAAGAATAAAGATTTTAATTTCCAAATAATAAGAAAGTGCGGATATTAACGCTGCAAATTAATATATTTATAAATTTTAATTCATAATCCAAGCTTGTTAAATCAATTGGAATTGATTGAATTATCTAAGAAATGAAATTTGGCCAATATTAGAAGTTGAAAATATAAAATTGGATTTTATGATTTATTTAATTGATTTAATAAACATTAAAAATAGCCATTTTGTCACGGACTCGGATTTCGACGAAACAAGTTTCATCGGATCCGTATCGGTGAATTATTATAGGGTTTCAATTTTCGTATCGATCGGACTTGTCGTTTGATCGTACGGACGCGAAACGCCTTGAAATCAATTTTATTAAAATCAATTTGAAATCAATTTGGAAATCTTGTTTTCAGCATAACTTCTTCATACGATCGAATTTGGTCGTGAAACTTTTTCCATCGCGTTCAGAATATTTTAAAACACCTATTTGGATATATAGTTTTAACAAATTCGGTTCCGGAGGCATAGCGGGCTTTTTGGGCCATATTTTATTCCGTACGTTCGCGTATCCAGTCTAGCTACCCTACCTCTAGCCTATCTATAAGTATACCATGATAAACCCTAGCCTCCTTTCTATTGTCATTGTCTGTACGTACATATTTCTTCATCTCCTCTTTCTCCTTAATGGTTGCAAAATCCAGATCTGCTTCAATCCAAAATTCAGTGAAAATTCAAACACCTCATAAAATTCTCAAAAAAATATATGTTGAAGTATTCGATACGCATAATCTCATGGTGTAATTCGTTTTTCAATTGGAGCTGTCGTTCATCCAGAATAAATTCAAACAGCCCTAAACCGTTCATCACGCTGTCACAAACTTCATCGGATTGAAATTCTATTTCTGGGTATTGTAGTATGGACGATGGGGATCACATCTATATAGGTTTCGTCGAGAATCAACGGTTGGATCTACCTAGAAAATTCAACTAGGGTTTTAAAGCCACGGCGGCCGGAGGAGATCTGGACGACCGGACCCAGGGGGATGGAGGCGTCTCGGCATGAGGAGCACGATGGTGGGGTCGACTTGTCCAACGGCGGCCGGAGGTGGTGTCCATGGGCGGTCAAAGTTTGATATGCGTGGTCAACACTGTGCATGTTTCTCTGTTCGAATGGAGGTCTCGGTTGCAAGGGACCTGGACGCGGCCTGGAGTGTGATGACGTGGCTCCTTTGTTATGGTGTGAATTTGGTATTCTGTTTAAGTTTTAATTTTGTTTCTAAATCGATTTTTCATCATAACTTTTTCATACGACATCGGATTCACACGATTTTTTTTGCGTTAGGATCGTAATTTAATTCCAGATCTGATGACGCTGGTTTGGACGAATTCTGAGACGGGCGAATTTTTGGGTTTAAATCGAATTTAAATTCGATTTAAATTCAAAAGGTGAGTGTTTTAACCCACTCACAATTACTAGAAGCTTTTATGTTTGTTAAATAAATTTTAGAAATGAATAGAAATTTATTTATGAGCTTTTGGGCATGTTATTTCATCCATATCTGTTGAATTGCATTTTTTTGAATTTAGCTGTTAATTTAAATTGATTGATTGCATATTAATTGGCTGTTAGAAATTATTGTTTGCATAAGAACTGCTAGTTAATAGTTATGTAAATTATTACTGAATAAACTGTTAGATGAATAGTTGATAAATTTAATTTGAACAAACTGACAGTTATCACCTGTTGTATATGTTCATATATATATGTGGTTATTGATTGAGATTGGTTGATGGTTGCGATTGGATGATGGATGTCGTTGATGAATGAATGTTTATTGCATATCATTAAATTGCAAATTTATCATGCATATTTCATTTTTTTCGGGATTGTGGTTTGAAATGATAAAACCGCAAAGTTTTATTTTTTAATTGCGGATTGAAATGATAAATATCCGTATCACTTGACCATAGGATAGAAAATTATATACAGGCACCGCGGTCTATGTATAACTATTTTAATGTGATTTCTATGGTTTGGATGGAATACGGTTTATAATAATCTTAAATTTTATATTGTATAAATATTTTATTCCATATTTATATACCTATGAAGTTAAATTTTAGGAATTTAAAAGGTGGATAAATTTCTTTATTGAAATGGAAGAAATTTAGAAAATGGAGTTGGTAAATTTATATCCTATGTTTAAATGTAAAGTTGGAAATTTTAAGATATGATATTTGAAATTGGATTTTCCCAAAATAAATAGAAATGGATATTCTAGTAAAAATTTGAATTGGAAAATTTATATATATATATTTTACTAGAAATTGAAGTTTTATTAATTATGGATTTTATGTGAATGGTCAAGATTAATTAATAGAATATTGATTTTGAAAGGATAAAAATCCAACTTTAGTTGAAATATTAATGCTCAAAAATGGATATAAATATATATAAAATTGAAATAGTTTTGGGACTTGAGGTAATATTTTGGATTTTGGTTTAACTTTAAAAGAAGAAATATTTGGAAAGCCGTGTAATTTATTTCTTTATAAAGCAACAGTAAAGTTAAACCTTTTTAATTCGCATACCGTTGAATATCCAAACCATTTGAGTTTAAAAGTTATGGTTTGAAATTATGGATTTCCAAAAATATTAAGCTTTGAAAATATTCGATTTTCAGATATTATGAAGCTAAAGCCTTTTAATTTTTGGAAAGGAATTATATTTGGAATAAGTGGTAAAATATGGTTTTGGGTTTTGGAATGATATCGTAATATTATGGTTTTGAAATGGATTATATTCTGGTTTTAAAGTATAAACTGTTTTAAATAACCGCGGTGTTATAATAACGATGGGTTGGCAAAGAGACCGGGATCGGATATGGACATACTCTCTGTCGATACCGAAAACCACTTTGACTAACCGTGTACGCGGTGGAGATTCCAGAATGAAGTAGGTTGGTGGCGACGATTCCTGTAAGGTAAATACGTGGACCCGACTCCCGTGAGTTGGCATAAGGTGGCTAAAACAGGAGCGATCGACGGGTTAATGAGGTCATTCCTCTGATCGGACACTCCTCTTCGATATTATACTATGACTTTGGATTGATTCAGTGGCCACTTCTATTTTTTTTGATTTGGGGAGTTGTTTCGAGGTGGGCGGTTGCTGCGGCTTCGCGTTACCATCGGCCCGGAAGCGTAATTGGTATATCTACCCTGGCATTGCCTAGTTGTGCCGTGTCACCTACCCTATCGCGCCTTGTACGAGTTTGGTTTTCTCCCGTAGCCCGTGTGGTATCCTCTAGTGGCTTCCCGATCAGGAGGGACTATGATATTGGACGGACTACTGGGACTATTATGTGTTAAGGGCTATATGGGTAACCCCTTAACGCTATTAAAAAGTAAGTTTATTTTATAAATAGACACTATTATAATAACGCAATATACTACATAGTAAATAGTTTAACGGATCCTTAGGAGATGTAAATCCCGAGCATCTCTTGAGTTACTGTACTCATATTTATTTCTGTTTATTTAACTCACATAAGATATTCTAGTCTGACTCGAGTGTTTTTGTCTTTTCAAATTCGCTCGGGTCAGTCCGAGCATTTCAGGATAGCAGATTTAGCTTGGAGGACGAAGACGAAGATTCAGCATTATTTATATATAGTATTGCACCACACACTCTTTATATTCCGCTGCATTGTTGTATTGGTATGTGTGACTCTGATGTTCATTGTATAAGTGAAATAACTATTATGTAAACTGTTTTGAATTGTATATTTATTATTATATTTTATCCTTCCGCTGTGAGATTCTATTTTGTTTTATTTCTTCTTTGTTTTTCTTATTTACCCCCATAACAATCCGCCCTTGCGTATGCTTTGAATCGGCATGTGTGTCGTTTTAAAGTGTGCGAAAAGGCGGGACGTTACAAGCACTGGGCCTTGTTTTTTGGTATTTTAAAATATTATTAACTAACGTTTTGATTTAAAAGGGATTTCAAAGTGATCTTGGAAATTATATATGTTTTAATAATATTTCTTGAATTAATTAAAGAAGAAATTTATTTTAAAATAAAATGTATGATTTTTAGACATTATAAATCAATAGTTTACTATTTTAAATAGAGATTTTTGAACTGTAAAATAAAGATTTCTAAAATTTTAAAATAAATCCGTCTTTAATAATAAATGGATATTTTTTAAAGGAAAATAGAAATATTTTGATATAAATATTTATTAACCATTTTATATAAAGTAATATATATATATATATACATATATTAAAATTTATTTATAAATGTGAGATTCATAAGTGTGATAATTTATAAAAGTGATATTTTACAAATGAAGATTTGTATCATATTTGTTAATAAAGGTATGGATTTATAAATGGTGTTTATAAATTAAAGAAAAATTGTTATCATTTAATAAATATGTGTAATAAATCAAACGTTGGATTTATTTTAAGATGTGGAATGATGTTAGAAAATAGTTGATTTATTATGAAAAAAATTGAAAACGAGGATAGATTGGAGATGTTAAACGATATTTCATAAATAGAAATGAATTTATAGAAGAAATTCATAAACATGGAAGCAATGTTATAAACGGAATGTAATTGATGTTTAAAAAGATATTTATATAAATAAACGAGATTTATTAAGAGATGGAGTTATGAATGGGGTTCATAATAAAAGGAATTAATAAAAGAAAGTTTTATAAAATAGAAAGAGTTTCATAAATATAGTTTTATAAATATGGAATGATTATGTGAAAATTTAATTATGGATTTTTATCAAGGAAGTATAATATTATCTAAAGATTATTTAATATTGTTTTAATGTAATTTATCAATATTTTTAATATTTTGAAAGTTAACTATTTAAACAATTAATATGGTTTGAAATTAATAACAATGATTTATTAATAATGTTTTGGGAATAAACTAATATTATTTATAATAAAGTTGGAGATTATTATTGTTTATTTATAATGGTTGAAATTATTAGTTATTATCCTTAAAAATGTTTTAGAATGATTAACTATTATTATTTGTAACATTATTATTAACAATTATTATTATATAATAGTGTTTTGAAGTAAAGGATTATTTATTGATTTATAAATGTTTCAAGATTTATAAACAAAGTTTTATGAATGGTTTCAAGGATTTATAATATAGTTTTGTAAATGGTTTTTAAAGATTTATAAAAGGGTACATAATTGCTCTTAGATATTTATAAATGAATTTCATAGATTTATAAAAGGAGTTTGATTAATAGTTTATGGATTTACAATGAGTGTATAAAGGAGTTTTAGAATTGTATAAAAGGAAATTATAAGTGATTGGAATTTATAAAGAGATTATAAATGAGTTCCTGAGATTTATAAAATAATATATATACACACACACACATACGGTTTTATAAATTTATAAAGGAATCTATAAATGATTTGAGAATTGTATAAAATGGAAATCTTTCTCTGTTTTATAAATATACATACCATTGAGATAAGTATATGGATATTTTTTCAAGTGTTGAAAATATAGGATTTGTGAATATATCTTTGTAAAAGTATATTTGTACACTTATTTACAAGATGAATTTAATAAAGGAAAAGGTTAATCAAGGAGGCTAGTGGTTGCTTATGTGCTTAACCAATGTTGGTTTTCCCGTCTGAAATAAATTCCTGATTTGGATGTGTGTTTGTAGATAGTTAAATAACCGACTATCAAATTTGAAACCAAAATTTAACTTTGGAACTATCTAGGAGAAACACATGAGTTATATGGAACAGTCATCTTCGATGATGTTGTATTTTGAGTATAAATCTCGTTTAGTCCTCCTAGGATAATGATAAGGAAATCCATCCGCTAATGGTTAGGAGGTGATCTCCCCTCTTATTTTTGACTATTTATTTCCGAAAGAACCGGGTTGAGTTTACCAGAAATAATTGAATGTTGTTTCGAAGAGATCGAGATCAGATATGTTATCCGAAAACCACTTTGATCCAACTCAAGCGTTTCGAAATGAAGACATCTTGAAGACGATGGCAAGCATTTCGTTCAGTTCCAGAATGAACTATTATGGATGAATGCTGTTATCGCCTTATTGCCTGAAGGGCAGTATTGCATTCCAAGTGGGAAGTGCTATATAAAGGTAAAACATAGCCTCGAGCCTCATCAACCGGGAAATGACAAAAATCGAGCATGCAACAAGGCCAAGTGGTTTGCTCCCATCAGGGTATGGTCATTCCAAATCTAGATCGATTACTATCTACTCATGTATGCTTCGGGGCCCATTAACGAAAAGGGTGATCGTATTTGGTACTACTAGTCAAGTGGTAGGCCAGTCCTGTATGGTAGGGTACAATTTATTCTTGTCATACCTTAGTGTATTTTATCTAGAGATATAACTTCGGAAGGTAGTTCCTTACTTTGTCGTAGTATAGAACCCATTCTCCAATACGAGCCTTTACGGTTTTAGTTGTATACCTATTATGTTGGAAGTTGAATAATGTAACAATTTCGGCTATGATTAATAAGTATTTATATCTTAGACATTATTATAATATTAGGGATTTTCATATGAAATGTTTTGGTTATCGTAAGTTAAAAACCCATTCCTGTTTATGTGCGGTGCGTCTTACGAGATACTTTTGGTTTTCAAAGGTTTTCTATAACTTTAAAATCCAGTTAGGCTTATTTTTCTCACACTGGTTTTCCAGACTAATGCGAGTGTTATTCTATTATAATGCTTGGGCCAGATCGAGCATATTTACAGATTGCTTTGGATACATTGAGCTCAGGAGATGAGTTGGAGGTGTTCAAGTCGTACACACGTATATGGTTATTTTCCGCTGCTTTGTTGTTAAAATCATCAGTAATTGTTAGGATAGTTTGTTATAACTGCCCAGGTTGATGATTGTTATTTGTTGTTGCACTCTGATGGATTTATGTATATAATAGTTTCTATTTTGTAAAGATCATTGATATTATATTATATATTGTTTCGCTGCGATTGTGAGATTCTATGTTGTTTTAGTTTCTTTTCTCTTCTTCTTCTATTCTTGTTTCCTCTTTCTTTTCCATAACTATCCGTCTTCCTATTCGATTTGGATTGGACAGATTTGGCTTATTGTCAAATTGGATTGTGCGGATTGGCGGGTTGTTACACTTAGTATTAGAGCACAAGGTTAAGCGAGAATCTTGGCTTTGGTGGGGTAACTCATTAAGAGATAAGGTAATGGAATGCCTTATTCTGGTTTGAGCGTATTATATACATTAGAGCCTATTTGTTAGTGATTATAACAATGTTTCATATTGTGTTGATTTATCCGTTGAGGGCTTATGAATTCTGGTCAGTATGTGGGACGCCACGATATGGATAGGGGTTTCTAAACACTTAAACAAGGCAAATTGACATAGTATTGTTTTGAGAGTTCATAAATGAAATAATTTTACCTAAATTATATTTTATATATACAGGGCTAATTTTTCATAAATTATTATAGTTATATATGGTATGTTTGGTTGTTATTGAATAATAATATTAGATTATCAACATTCGTTGTTTGTTATTCTAATAAAAGTTATTATTGTTATAATTTAAACAAAGATTAACATTCGTAGTATGAGTGAGATTATATAAATATGGTTTATAAATGTGATTTATAAAGGGAAAGGAAATGGAATTGTATAAGTATATTTATAAATATGATTCATAAATAAAAGTGGATTTAAACTGAGAAATTTGAAAATTTATGTCCCGTCGATTTTGGAATTTGTTTTCAAAGGTTCAGAAAAGACAATAATAGTATTATTTTGAAATGTTTAGACTAGAGATATTTTTAAAATGGATTTAAAAGAAATAAAAAGCACCGAATTCATTTCAGTCATTAGGAAATAATTCTGGTGGTGACTGCAGCATCATCGACGTTCCTTTTCGAGTTTCTAAGTGAAGGATTGCTACCATTGGAGCTTTGTTTTGATAAAACAAGTTTTGATTTTAATATCTAGAGTATGATTTGATTAATATACGAAAATAAGTTTTTGGAACTTATAATTTGGAAAATAGTATAGCTAAGAAAGGAAAAATTGGAATTGAGATATGAAATAAAAATTTAACTTAAGTAGAGTTAAATAAATTGGGTTAATGAAATGGATTAGATGAATTAATAATGTGAATTAAATGAAATTGAATTTGTAATGAATTTAGGAATGACCAATTGGAATTGATTAATGAAATGGATATAGAGTTAAGTTATAAAATGAAATTCAACTAAGTGTAAAAAGAATTGAATATGGTTTGGAACATTGTTTGATAAAATTGGATATGAACTTAGGTTATGAAATAAAAATAAACTTGAGTTGTGTAGTGTAAAAAGTTGCAGTAAACTTAAGTAATTATTGTATGAAAATGATTTATAAATGAATTTAATATGCAATGAAATGTTGTTGAACATAAATTGAATTTAAAGTGAATATAACCAAAGTGGATGAAAATAAAATGAAGGTAATACTTAAGTTTAAATGAAATTGGATATAAATTAATTGAATGTTGCTAAGAAATGAAAGTGTAAAAGTATAATGTTGACACTTAGAAATGCAAATTGGTACGATGATAAATAAATTGGATGAATATTTTTTTGGGTGGATGGTTACTCTTGTTGCATTTGCTAAAATT
Organism: Allium cepa; assembly: GCA_030765085.1. NCBI lineage: Eukaryota > Viridiplantae > Streptophyta > Magnoliopsida > Asparagales > Amaryllidaceae > Allium > Allium cepa. The sequence goes on along the minus strand of CM060928.1, from coordinate 103,120,266 downwards.
GCACATAGTTATTGTATACTACATACTATATAGCGATGTTGCTTTCTATAAACATATTTTCATTCATTGGTGAATGATAAGTAGGTGCGGATGGCGTATGCTTCATATTTGGAGCTTGCTTTCGCAGTTTATTGGTTGTATATGCTTGCTAATACTAAAAAAAGGTAACATCTTGGATTACATATCGTATTTTATTATATTTTTTCCTATGTGATGCCTCCTACTTGAAGATAAGATGTATATTTATGATTATATATATATTTCCGATCGAGCCATGCAAAGGAGATGCTGGTGAAATTTTTTGTAAATTAAAGAGCTAAGAAATTTTGTGAAAATTTTGAAAAAAAATTTGATAACTAAATTTTGATGTTATGTTATATCTTGGAATGGTATTAGTTAAATCTTTGATTGAATTTAGAGACTTGGAAAAAGCGATAACAAAGTTTCAACAAATTGATTTTTGAAAGTTAAAGGCTTATTTGGGGATCTATTTTCAACTAATTGGTTTGAAAAGTTAATGGGTTTTATGACATTTTCTTACCTTGGCAATTTCGGGGACGAAATTCTTTTAAGCAGGCGGAGAATGTAACGACCGAGAAATTTAGTCATTTGATTTTGGAATATTTAATTGATTTTAAATATTGAAAAGTTAATTTTATAAGTTTTTTTTGAATTACCTAGAGAACCAAGCTTCGCTTGTAAACTCTAGGGAAGTATGTGCCTGCCAAACACATACTTCGGGTACTTGTTACAGGGTTGTCAGTTTCGGGGCTCGAACTCGTGACCTTCGATCACGCAGTCCGGACCATCAACCAACTGCGCCATCCCTGTTGGCAGTTAATTTTATAAGTTAAATAACTTGAATTTCAAATATAGCGATTATTTAATAATTAAATTGTTAAAATTTAATATTTGGAACTGTTTAAATAATTTAATCCTGAAGTTAATGTGGATAAAAGTTATATCGAAAGTTGATTTAAATTCTATTTAAATAAGAATGGAGATAGTAAACCTTTAATTTGGAATTAAAAGTGATTGATTTGGTTTTAATAATAATCAGTTTTAAATTGACGGGGGAAAATAGCCTTCCGAGACACTATCATGGATTTTGACGAAACTAGATCCATTGGATCCATAATAGTGAATTGTAGTATGCCGTCGAATTTCATGACGATCGGACATATCATTTGGTCGTGCGAGTTCGAAACGTGTGGAAATTAATTAAAGAAATTTAGTTTAATATAATTTAGGTTTGAAAAATCTATATTTTATATATGATCTAATTAGTTCTTGAGACTACTTCCATTGTGTTCGGAATAAGGGTATAATATATTGAATGACAGACGGCACGCCTCGTTTGGAGTTTGAGATTTTCGGACGTTAAAGCTTGATTTTTGTAAATTAAATTAAATTAAAATATATACTAACCCATATCCAACTTGTTCAATCCATACCTTGCCCATGCCTTCCACATTCTCACCGTACTCCTTCCTCTATAAAATTGCGTTCTACCAGAAGTTAGGTTCGAAATTTTAATTGAAATCTTAGCTTAATATAATAGCCGTGGCGAATCGGAGCCACTAGAGGTCGAGATAGGTTATGACCCCAACAACAAAACCATTCATCTCGACGAATAGAAGAGGATGGATGGTTGGATCGAGCCATAGCAAAGCGAGGTGGTGGCAGTTCACCTCGAATGGCGTCGTCCGTTGGGTCATTTTTAGCAAATTGCATGGGTCGCACGAGCGGCGGAGGCAGCATGATCGAGGGGGTCACGATTTTGATTTAGCGTGATCGATTTTATTCATGCCTGGAAGAATGCGCGAGCGAGAGAGAGGGAAGGCAAAGAAAAATAAATTTTATATATAATTAAATTTAGTTTATTTTAATTTAATTATTTCAAAAGTTTATTAATTCATAACTATTCATAAGAGGTCTAAATTGAACATGACGAGTTGCATTGCGATTGTATCGACGAATAAAGTGCTATGGAGTTGGAATTTTTGGATTCAGAGCTAGTAAGAATTTGGGTTAAAATTGAATGTCTGTTCAATTTTAATTCAAACAGGAACATTTTGACGAAACTAAAATCATGCCGAGTTAACCTCATCTTTTTGGAAATATCATAGTCAATAAAATTATTCATTGGATGTATGCATATTTTATTGTTGATAGTTAATAACTATTTGGATGGTCTACTAGTTTATATTGTCGATTTGGATATATTCCCAATCCTAGAGCGGATGCGACCCTATTACGTTCTCGTGTAAGAACGGATAACCCTTTGTATACGATCCCGCCCCGAAGCGGTTGATTTATATTATTTGGTTACATGTTGTATGTGATGCAGAAGGACAAGTTGGAGGGATCCAACTGGATTGCCCACACTGTTGAGTTTACTTTTCATATATATATATAAATATATATATATATATATATATATATATATATATATATAATGATATATGACTTGCTGGATGCCATATTTGATGACATGGATATGATTTTGCTTATTTAGTGCTTTAATAACACTGGGCCTTATTTTTGGTATTTTAAAATATTATAAACTAATGTTTTGACCTAAAAGGGATTCCAAAGTGATTTTGGAAATTATATATGTTTTAATAATTTTTCTTGAATTAATTAAAGAAGAAAATTATTTTAAAAAAAAGGTATGATTTTTAGACATTATAAATTAATACTTTTATAAAATATTTTAAATGTAGATTTTTGAACTGCAAAATAAAGATTTTAGAATCTTAAAATAACGCCGTCCTTAATAATAAAGTGATATGTTTTTTTGAAGGAAAGTAGAAATATTTTGATACAAATATTTATTAACCATTTTATATAGACTAACACACACACACATATTGTAATTTATTTACAAATATGAGATTTATATGTGTGATAATTTATAAAAGTGATATTTTACAAATGAAGTGAAGATTTGTAAAATCATATTTGTTAATAAAAGTATAGATTTATAAATGGTGTTTATAACTTAAAGGAAAACTATTATCATTTAATAAATTGTGAAATAAATAAAACCATGGATTTATTATAAGATAAGGAGTGTTGTTGGAGAATAGTTTGTTTATTTTGAAAAAAAATGATAATGATGATAGATTGGAGATGTTAAACAATATTTTATAAATAGTAAAGAATTTATAAAACAAATTCGTAAACATGGAAGGAACGTTATAAATGGATTATAATTGATGTTTAAAATGGGATTTTATAAATAAGCGAGATTTATTAAGAGATGAAGTTATGAACGGGGTTCATAATAAAAGGAGTTTATGAAAGGAAGTTTTATGAAATAGAAAGTGATTCATAAACATAGTTTTATAAATATGGAAATGAGTATGTGGAAATTTAAGTATGGATTTTTATCAAGGTAATAGTATATTGTTTAAAGCTTACTTATTTATATTTAATATTATTTTAAAGTTATTTATCCATATTTTTAATAGTTGAAAGTTAACAATTAAAATAATTAATATGGTTTTAAATTAGTAGCAGCGATTTATTAATATTGTTTTGGAAATAAATTAATATTATTTATAATAAAGTTGGAGATTAATTATTATGTTTGTTCATAATAGTTAAAATTATTGATTATTATCTTTACAAATGTTTTGGAATTATTAACCATTATTATTTGTAATGTTATTATTGATAATTATTATATAATAGTGTTCTGAAGTGAAGGATTATTTATTTATTTATAAACGTTTTGAGATTTATAAATATAGCTTTATAAATGCTTTCAAGGATTTATAAAATAGTTTTATAATGGCTTTTATAGATTTATAAAAGTGTTTCTAGTTGCTCTTAGATATTTATAACAGAACTTTATAGATTTATAAAAGGAGTTTATAAATGGTTTACGGATTTACAATGACTGTGTAAAGGAGTTTTAGAATTGAATAAAAAGAAATTATAAGTGATTGGAATTTATAAAAAAGATTATAAATGGTTTCCTAAGATTTGTAAAATAATTTATAAATGGTTTATAAATTTATAAAGGAATTTATAAATGATTTGAGAATTGTATAAAAAGGAAATCTTTCTCTATTTTATAATATTCTTATACCAATTAGATATGTATATGGATATTTTTCCAAGTGTTGAAAGTGTAGGAATTTGTGAATATATCTTTGTAAAAGTATGTTGATACAAGTATTTACAAGATGAATTTAATAAATGAAAAGATTAGTCAAGGAGGCTAGTGGTCGCTTATGTGCTTAACCAATGTTGGTTTTCCCGTTTGAAATAAATTTCAGATTTGGATGTGTGTTTGTGGATAGTTAAATAATTGACTATCAAATTTGGACCCAAAGCATAACTTTGGAAATATCCAGGAGAAACATATGCGTTATATGGGACAGTCTTCTCCGATGATGTTGTACTGTACGTATAAATCTCTTTTAGTTCTCCTAGGACAATGATAAGTAAATCCGTCCACTAACGGTTAGGAGGTGATCTCTACTATTATCTTTGACTGTTTATTTTGTAAAGAACTGAGGTTGGGTTTACCGAAAATTATCAAATGTTGTTTCGATGAGATCGGGATTGGATTTGTTATCCAAAAACCACTTTGATCCAACTCAAGTGTTTCGAAGTGAAGACACCTTGAAGATGATGGAAAAATGAAGATATGGCTCTCAAGCGTTTCGTTCAGTCGTAGATGAACTTGTATGGATGAATGCTGGTATTGCATTGTTGCCTGGAGGACAGTATTAGCATTCCAAGTGGAAATGCTATATAAAAGTAAAACGTAGCCTCAAGCCTCATCAACCGGGAAATGACAAAATTTGAGCATGCAGCAGGGCTAAGTGGGTTGCTTCTATCAGGGCATGGTCATTCCAAATCAAGATCGATCACTATCTACTCATGTATGTTTCCTAGCCCACTAATGAAAGGGGTGTTCATATTCGATACTACTAGTCAAGTGGCAGGCCAGTCCTATATGGCAAGGGTGCAAGATGTTCTTGTCAGACAATGGTGCATTTTAACTAGAAATGTACCTTCATAAGGTAGTTCCTTACCTTGTCATAGTATGGAATCCATTCTCCAATATGAGCCTTTACGACTTTAGTTGTATACCTATTATGCTGGAATTTAATTAATGTAACAATTTTTGCCATGATTAATAAGTATTTGCATCTTAGACACTATTATAATATTAGAGAATTACATATGAATTTCTTTGGTTATCGAAGGTAAAAACCCGTCCGTATTAATGTGCGACATGGTCTTATGAGATACTTTTGATTTTTAAAGGTTTTCTGTACTTTAAAATTTAATTAGGTGTGTTTTTCTCACGTTTGTTTTTCGGACTGACTAGGGTATTATTCTGTTATAATGCTCGGGTCAGACCAAGCATATTTATAGATTGCTTTGAGTGCATTAGGGACTAAGAGATGAATTAGAGATCTTCAAGTCATAATCATGTATATGGTTATTTTCCGCTGCTTTGTTATTGAAATCATCAGCAATTGTGAGGACATGTTGTTATAAATGTTCAAGCTAATGGTTGTGATTTGTTGTTGTACTTTGATTTATGTATGTATATAACAGTTTCTATTTTGTAGAGATCATTGATATTATATTACATATCATTCTGCTGCGATTGTGAAATCTTATGTTGTTTTTATTTTCTTTTCTCTTCTTATTTCCTCTTTCTTTCCCATAACTATCCATCTTTCCATTCGATTTGGGTTGGACATGTGTTGTTTATTGTCAACTCGAATTATGTGGATTGGCGGGTTGTTACATATGCTTTATATTAAGGTTGAAAATATGGGTGTAACGCTTATCCTCTAAATCTTCTCTAATTTTTATTAGGATAGACTTGTCATTTCATACTAATTTTTCTAAAAGTCTAATCAGTCATTCTGCATGCAATACACCTTACACATTATAACATCCCTAAATTTCATGTAATTATATAATTAAATTAAAAGTGTAAAATAGTAAATTTATATAAAGGGAAAATATTAAATTTTTACCAAATATAGAATTAGGCTTCGAGACATTTCCTTCCCATATGAAATGTTGTTTTTGGTCGTAAAACATATATAATTTGCTAATTTTGAAAAAACAGGCCAAAAATTAGAAAGGGTCAAATCCATTAGCATTTTTGTAATATATCGAGTTTTAGACATTTTTGACTTTGGGCTAAAAATTGAGATTATAAATAGATGCGAATGCTATCTTTTCCTTATTCTATCTTAGTCTAATTCCCTCACCATATTCTTTATCTCTGTCTAATGTCAACCAAAATCAACTAACCGCCACAAAATATATCAAATCAATGTTAATCGAATATTATAAATCAAATAACTTTGAAGCAAATAAAGTCAAATCAGGAAGAAGCAAATCAAGTCGAATCAAGAAGGAGACATATTGGGCTAATGAAGGATAAGGAGGATTTACATTAAATTGGAAAGAAAGCATGCTGAATCACCAAGTGGGATTCTTCCTGTTTGAATGTAACTAATAAGTCGTAGTAGTCCACTTCTGATGGTCTTAAATTAAATTACAAGTAATGAAATTAGATGGTTTTTGCATTAATTTGTATTAATCCATAATTTGGATGTATGGCACCACTATTTGATTAAAAAGGTATTTTTTCAATTGTAGTTGAACTATGTTTAATCTCTCTGTAATTAAAAGGGATAAAATGTAAAAGTGCTTCGAATTCGATATATTAGTACATCAAAATTGTAGTTTTCGATGTATGAATCCACTGATAGTGTTCTTTTGTCGTTAAGGTTAACTGATTGAGTAGAAAAGCATCATAAGATTCAATAAATATGGATCGTCCATTTTGATCCGACGGTGAAATGGCGAAGCTAATGCGATCACATATCCAATGGTGAACTTGCGAAGGACGTTAAGAGGACATTGAGTAGGTTGCTGCTATGTGTCTAATCGATCACATATAGTTGACGGCCGCCAAAACCTGACAAAAGGAAAACTAGTCAACAGATTGAGCGGAGGCAGCTAGGATTGAAGAGGTGTGGTGCATCAGGTCGGCGGTGACGAGCGAAATTAGGCCTTGGGGTCGAATCTGGCATCGGAGGTTGATCGTAAGCGTGGTGACACGGTGAATGGTCCACCTATGGGTTTGCACCATTTTGAAAGAATTATGTGGTGCAAGAATATATACATACATATACATACATACATACATAGATATATATATATATATATATATATATATATATATATATATAAAATTGCGAGAGTGCCACTATCTTTAAATGCATATAACTCTTGCATACGACCTCTATTTCATGCAGGTTCATGATATTGTGATTATGGTGAGACGGAGAATATTTTTCTATAAGAGGTGTATTCCTAGTCGAAATCCTCCAATATATTCACCAGTGCATATTTAAACTCGTAATCATCCAGATCTGAGTTCTAGCCAAGAAGAGGTCAAAATGCAATTATCTTACCTTCACAACATGTCGATATTGATGGTTTTTGGTCGATGCCGAGTGGCTTTTCTAACACCCGGTAAAATTAGCTCTAATTAGATAAGTAAATTAATAGAAATTCAATTAATTAGGGTAGCGATAAAAATGGAAATTTTGTTAAATTTGAATATGACCACGACTGTTATGCCGTTCCTTTCGTGGAAAAATTCTAGCTAATTTCCATATACAATATGCTGAAAAAAGCTTAAACGAAAAGGTTATGGGCATTTGAAGTTTTCAAATTTAAATTAATTTAGTTCAAATTCAAATTCATATAAAATAATTAATTCCCTATGCTGAATTTAATTGTGAATAGACTTGTGGGTAAATTAAATGTTAAAATTAACAATTAACGTTAGGAGTAATTATGAAATTAAATAAACAACGGCGAAAAAATTAAATATTCTTTCCAAAATATGGGGTAGAGGTCGGCCCCTAGAGATCGACTGCTTGGAAAGAAGTGGTCGACTGCGTCTAGTGTGGCGGTTAAGGTTTGGTTGCTTTGTATGTTCCATTTTTATTCGTTTTCAAGTTCCGTCCTACGGTTCTAGTGCATTTCAACTCCTATAAATAGGACTCTATCGTCCCCACTTTTTATTCACAAATATATGGAAAATACCTCAAATCCCTGCCATTTTATCTCTTTTGTTAGATACAGAAATTCAATTAGAAATTTAGGTATGGATTCTAATTCTTTTCTAATTATTCTTTTAACCTATTTTATTCTCCTCGAACCTCTCTAATTCTAACAAAATTATATATATATATATATATATATATTTACATATATATACACACACATCCCTAACCTTCGTTGTGTGTATATATATCAAAAGAAGGAGATCTGGAAAAGAGTTGGTTTGGCGTTGCAAATCCATACAAAAGAAGTTAAGGATAATCTGTGATTGAAAACCTTAGTATTTTTATATCAGTAATTGATTAGTATATATATCCAAGGATTTGAATATGCCTCAGGAATTTTGGGACTGTGAAAACAAAATCGATAAAAACCTCCAAAATTCCATTTTATTTCAAAATGTCAATTCTAGGTGGAGATTCTCAATTATTTATGTTAATTTGATGGAATTTATGTTGTTTCTGCAGATTTTGAAAATTTCATAGTCTATTCTACTTCTCTTCCTTCTTTGATTCAAATTGTGAATTTTCAGAAATAAAAAAAGGGTTTAGAGTACAAATTCTATTCGTAGTTTATACCACTTATTCCATACAAAATTCCTTTATTATTTCTTCGTAAAAGAGGAATTGAATAGAATATAAAATTAGAATTGCAATTCCTATTGTTTAGAATATTCAATTTAATTGGTGTAATAATATGAGTTTCTATTTCTATTTTCAAGTCTATTTATTGCAGTTTTGGTAATGAATATTTCATCCTTGTTATTAATATTAGAATCCTTTATTATAGAAATTGAAATCCCGAAGTTAGAAGGAAAATAGACTAATATTAGTATTATGGTTAAAAGAATTTGACATTTAATGCTAGTTTAGGGCATATAAATCACACACTTAGAATTTATTATGGCGTATAATTGCGTAGTTAATTAGGTAGTAATTAACCTTAATTTCCTAAGGCAGTTGATATTTTAAGGCGTAATAAGAAATTTTCCTTATATGATCTTAATTATCAAACGTTGAGATGAGTATTATATATACGAAGAGTATTTGAATTATGGCTAAGCCATACAGATGCGGGGTCAGTAGAGTTGCACAAAAGAAGTCGGACCTTCACTTTGAAGCTACCAACGGTTGTGTACACTTTCTGTTGATGTGAAACATCTCATATGACAAATATTTATGATGATGTGAGGTTAGTCCTAAATTTCGTAGGATAAATCTACTCAGTTAATCTGTCTACCATTTCCTACGAATAGTCGGACTAATGTGAGACATTATTATGAGTATGGGTCATAATATAAAGGATCTACTTAAGGGGTTTGAGGTATCTAGTGATTGTTTAAGGTCCCACCTCTTTTCCCTAAATAAATTATTAAATGGCCTAAGGTCTAGTTATTAGGCACGTTAGGTGGTATCCCGGCAGGGATCTGCTACGTGATAAGGTATTAAGTGACCAATTGAGGGTCTCCCTTTCCATAATGAAGTATTAAGTGGCTTGAGAGATTCCATATGGTGTCGGATAGATTGTTACCATTGAGGAGTCTGCCTTGGGAATAGGTATTAAATGATGGGGTCTGCCTCAATTGTGGTTTTAAATGGCCAGAGTCTGCCTATTTTCCAGTAAAGGGTATTAAGCGGCTTGGGTACTAGCTCTCGCAATGTTAGACATTTATGATGTGGGATTTGGGTTATGGGATTTAGAAACCTGCTTCGGGAATGGAAGGTATTAAATGATTGATTGTGGACCCACCACCTTTCCTTATAAGAAGTATTAAATAGTTTTATGTATGTAGACATATTCTTATTTTGAAATATACTACCCAAGTACTGAAATTGTAAGACTCGAGGTTTTTGTTCACTAGACATGTATTGTTCTGACTCTCCCCTCATTATAACATAGGTTAAGGACAGAGTGCCTACGGTGATGATGCTTGAAGGTGGAGTGGCTTAAGCTTGTGGCAGTTATTATTATCTTTTATGGTAATTTTATGTTGTACCAATGTATTTGAACATATGATGTAACTGATCTTATGTTATAGTTTTACGATGTTTTGTTTATGATATTTCAAATGGTTTTGAAATAAATCGGTACAACTTTATATTATATTTTTTTCCATCCACTGCGAGTTCTGAAAGTATAATTATTGTTCGATATTGTTACTTCTTTTCCAACCAACATCCAACCTTAGAATGGATCTAAGATTCGATGGGTCTTTTTTAAGTCGAAATTTAGGCTAATTTCGAGGTGGGTAATTATACCTGGTATCAGAGCTTTGGCCACTGATCGACGGTGAAAGAATACATATGAATGGCATATTTTTTATTTTTTATAATATTTTTCAGAAAGCTTAATATATATATATACATATTTTGAATTCTCAACTGACTCTATACATTCCGACTATAGTAGTTGTTACCATATTCCGAAAGGATGGGCGAACCAATTATAAGTTGGAAAAATAAATAGAGCTGAATTTATACTTCTTTGCTGGACCTAGACTTCCGTATCATTATAGACCCTATGAGCATATTAAATAATAAGGATAGTAATCATAGAGAGAAAGATAGTAACACCAAAAATTTAATAGGTAATGCATGTGCAATAAGTAAGGAGATACAAGAAATTAAATAGATTTATGAGACCGTTAGGGTAATTATGTAAGGATAAGGAAGAAGTTAAATATGTAACATTGAATAGGTAAATAAATGTGTTTAAGAAACATTAATAACAATTTAATACGGACAAAGTGAAATTCATGAGAGTAGTAAATATTTGTGTTAGGTAATAATTAGATGTTATAAGACATAGTATTCATAAACATACAGAAGTAAGGGATATAGTAGTGAAACAAGCTTTTGTAAGAATGTGTATAGTTTTCACCACAAGGAGACAAGTAGATTTTTAAGAGTATTGAGTAGGGAGTTCAAAGTGAAGAGCAATTAAAGCCAATTTTTAATCCTACCCCGTGAGAAGGAAAATGGTAAAAAGGTTTTTTTAAAACTCCTTGAAAGTTTTAAAGGAGCTTTTCAAAGAAGTATTTAATGAAAATCATATGTGTTGTAAGTTGAATTTTTTTTAATAGAAAGTGATTTTTAAAAGCTTTGGAAATATACTACCATTTCTAAAAATTTAAAATGAAGTGCTAAAACATTTCGAAAACAAATGGTGGATGATTTTTAATTACATGAAAAGTTGAAAAAAAGAGAAGGTTCTCATTTGTTAACATTTTAAAACCTATAGAATTAAAGGTTTTCAATTTTTGGATTCTCCTTTTTTGATTCATCTATTTTTATGACCTCTTCTACTTTATACATTTGGAAGCTGTTATTTTAAAAAGAGCAAAGAAATTTGGATACTTATCATTTATAAATAGTTGAGTCAGAAAGTTCTAACTTAAAGAGATTTTGCACTGTTAAAGTTATTAGTTTAAATTTATTGAGCCAAAAGTTTCGCTCCAAATATTTTTAATAAGGAATTTTGCTATTGAGAAATGCATGATTTTTCATACCTTATAAAATTAGAGGTCTTTTCCCTAAATTTCTTTTTAAAGGGTGAACAAATGTAAAATGCAATGGATCAATATTGCATAGAAAGAATAAAAGGTTAAGAATGTCCGATAAGGTAGATAGGAAGAACATTTCCATAAAACGAAATGCGAAGAATGATGGCTGAATTTAGGTAGTAATAGAAATAGGAATATGAGTCTAGTAATAAATGATATAGAAGAGAAGTAATAGAAATAAGATAGGAGTTATCTTTTACTACTCCATTACCCCATTAAAGTTATATATGTTTTTGAAAATTTAAATGGTGGTAATAGATGAATGAATTGGATATTTTTTTATATGAGGAAAAGCATTTATATAAAGATGGTAATTTTATATGTACATTTTTCCTATTCGAATTTTGAACTTGTTTTGATTGAGAATATTATTGCAATGGATAAGAAAAGGATTGCAAGATATATTAAGAGTTTTAAAGAAAGTTACAAAAAGTATTTTGTTAAATAACAATATATTTTGAGTAATGAGGCAATAGATATTTATCTATATTTTAGATATAACTGTTATTTCGGAAATGATAATTGTAACAACCCGCATATTTATCGATTTTATATTTAAATATTTTATATTATTCAAATTTTGGTCCGAAAAGCTACTTTTTGCAAACGGTCAAATTAGGACTCGAGACCATTTTCATTGAGTTCAAAATGACGTTTGCAATCTTTTTAAGTATAAACTTTGATATGTTTGGGGTTAGTGGAATTTCACTAACTTTTCCCGCTTTGGACTTTGGGTTGGTTTAGCCTATTAAACCTAAGTTCCAACCCCTTCTCCTCATCTCTTCATAAATTCCTACCTAACTCTAGTTTTAGCATTAATGGTGAGTGGAAAGGGAAATTAAAATTCCAAGCCCAAGTTCATTAGCAAATTCAACATCCAACTCCAAAATCAAAGTAAAGACATTGTATTCAAGCTTGTAGTTGCTTCTCTATTGACTTCAAGCTTCTTCTTCATTGAATTTGTGCAAAGGTGAGATTTTTATCTCACATTCTTGTCTATAACTATCACGGATGTGTGGGAATGATTTCCCATCACTTTAGCATGTACATTTGCATTTGGTTTGGACTGGATTGGCGAAAAACTCCAATTTTTAGCATTTTGGTGAATTTTCAGCATTTAGGTCGTTCTGGCCATTTGTGCGTGTTCGGAGTTAGGTCGCTTGCGAGCTAACGCCTTAGGTCGCTCGCGACCTAACGCTTTAGGTCGCTCGCGTGCTAAAGTCTTAGGTCGCTCGCGTGTTAACGCCTTAGGTCGCATGGCTCGTTTAACATTAAGTCGCTTTGGCCATTAGGTCTCTCTGCCTTTCTCCGTTAGGTCGTAACCATGTAGGTCGCGACATATGTTAACTCGTTTGGGCTTTAGGTCCTTGGCCTTCGTTCCTTTTTAGGTCGTAAGCCCCTAGGTCGTTCCCCCTTACTCCACTAGGTCGCGTACCCCGTTTAGGTCGCTTGACCTTGTTCTCCTTTAGGTCGCTCGGCCTCCATGTGGTTAGGTCGTTGACCCCCTTTAGGTCGTAGGATCATGACTCCAGTTAGGTCGTTCGCCCCTTTGCTCCATTAGGTCGCGGCCGAGTTAGGTCGTTGACCGCATTAGGTCGCGTACTTAGGTCGCGAACACCCCCTAAGTCGTAACCACTAGGTCGTTTGACCTGTTTCCTCATTAGGTCGCGAGCAGTTAGGTCGTTAGGCCTTGTTTGAGACTTTAGCTCGCTTACCTCTGTTAACTCGCGAACACCTCTAGGTCGCAACCACTAGGTCGCTTGACCCCTTAGACCCCTAGGTCGCAACCATTAGGTCGCTCGATCCTATCCTCCCTTAGGTCTTCACTAGGTCATACCGTTTTGGATGGGGCGCTGCCCCCTGGACCCCCGCGACCTGACCGGGCAGGTCGCACCCCCACCTTGGGGGGTTGCCACCCCCTGAACCCCCCTCCGTAGGGGATCTTATCTGAAAAACATTCAACAGAACTTGCTTTGTTGAGTTGCTGAGTTGACCATTCTTCGAGACAAACTATCTTGGGCTTCTCGGTCGATTTTATGGATTTTTGAATATCTATTTCGATGGATTCTTTATCGGATTCTTTGGATTTTATTCACGTCTTCGAATGTGAATTTTTATGATTGATTGTTTCTACAATCAATGATTTGTCACTTTAAAATATAAAGGTTTTCTATACTAGTAGTAAATATCAAAACTCTTTCAACAAAATGATTTCAACTCTATTTTCAATAACAAAGCTCTTTTCTTAAACCGTTTTTCAATCACTAGTATATACAAACCTTTACCTCACTCGGATGAGAAATATAATTAAACGGCTTAGTAAAACAAGTGGTATGAAACGCTTGCGTTCACTTCGTCGGTTAATTCTTGGACTTGTTCGATTGAACCTCCTGTGACAATTTTCTAGTGAAGATTTACAGTTTGTTCGTAAATATTTAAGTTAAGCAAGTGGTTATGGGACACGAAGATAAACTTTTATATTTACTAGCTTAGTGTAATTGACACTTCTCATTGATCATGACGATCATTTTATGATTTAGACTAGCAATTGTGCGATGTCTCTTTGTCCGCAAGGTTAGTCTAGACACCATTTGTGTGATTCCACTCACACATACCTTTTTGTTGCGAGGTTAGGCTAGGCACCATTTGTGTGATTCCACTCACACATACCTTTTTGCTTTTTGGTTAGCCTAGACCTCATCTGGGTGATTCCGACTCACCCATATGGGGTAGCTCCCCATGGTCTTCAGACCGTCATGTGATAGGCCTCTTTCCCTTTTTCTGTGATTTCTGGATTTCTTGTGTTGATTTCTGGAATTTATGTCATTGACTTGTTATGAGTACAAGTTTAGGGTATGATGCCCTCTTTGGATCTTTGAGAAGATTCTTGTGATATTGATTTATCTCTTATTGATTGATCTTTCGTTGATCATCATTTGCATACTTATAGTAGTATGTCAGTATGGATATATTATTTTTATGCCATATCTTTTATTTTATACCATGTCATCTGATATTTATACTAGATTGATCCGTTTATTATTTTCTTAAATAATACCCGGGTCAGACCGAGATGTTACAGGTGCTTCTGCTTGACTTCTTCCTGGGATTTGCTACTCTGACTTTTGGCTAACTATTTAGATTAGCAGTTTTTGTTGTATACACTTGAGATATAGACTCATAGTTGTATTCTTTTGTATAGCACGTGTTGCTATTTTTTTGTATTATTATGGATCTTTTTGACCACTACTCTGATGTACACTTTCATGTGTTAGTTATATATTCATATTTCATATCTTCTTCCGCCTTTGTGATATGGATGTCTGTGACTGATTTATGTAATGCTTATTTCTATGTTTGTTTCCGAAGATTATTTATAGCCACCGTGTGATAAGCAATCACATGGATGGTCGCTCCTCAACAGCCTTATTCTCCGTGCTAGTTGAGAGCACTACACCGTAGTGTTCTTGGCTAGCGTGGGTATAGAGGTGGGGCGTCACAGCTTGGTATCAGAGTCAAACTTCGGAACAATGTAGAATAACTTAACAAGGATCATCGTCCTAAGTCCACCTTAGGAGTTATGTCTTAGGATTAATTCGAGTCGTCGTACCGATTCATCCTATATTCTTTATGATTCCTTGTTTTATCTAGCAAGATTGCTTGATATTCATTAGTAAATAATCTTCTTCTTTCTCTTCTTTCTTTCCTAAGGAAGAGAAATGGTTAGACCTGGTCGTCCCAGAGCTGGACCATCTAGTGCTCCACCCCAAGATGGAGTTTTTATGACTACCCAACAACTTCTTGACCTTGTCACAAATGCTCAAGCAGCTGGTTCTAATCCGGAACCTACTCACCCTAAATCCGGGTTTGCACGTTTGTGCAATGATTACACCAACCTGGGTGGTAAGCCATTTAAAGGTTCTGAAACTATCATCGAGGTCCAGGCTTGGTTGAGGACCTGCGATCGAATCTTCATTCGCATGAATCTCGTCGATCTTCACCGTGTTCAGGTGGCTTCCAGTATGCTCCAAGAGAGAGCATTGGATTGGTATGAGATGTTAATCTCAGAAATTGATGAAGCGGATCTCTCCTGGGAGCGCTTCGAATCGAAATTCGTGCCCGAGGATGAAAAAGTAACTTTGGCTCGGAGATTTATTGACCTTGTTCAAGGTCAGTCTTTTGTGGCGGACTACGTTGCATCATTCGAATCCCTTTCCAAATATGGGGTCGAATATATAAATACTCCACTGAAGAAGAACCAGAGATTTGTTTATGGCTTGAACAAGAATCTCAAGAAGCCATTACTTCTGAAGTTGGAAGTTTCTTTTGACCAAGTTATAGATATTGCTCTTCGTTTGGAAGAGGCTGATAAAGAAAGTGATGTTGAAGTAGTAGCTTCCAAACCCAACTTCAACAACAAAAAAAGGCCCAGTAAATTCAAAGGCCCTTATCCCAACAAAAAGGGTAAGCAAGCAACCCCTGCGGCAAAGTCTTCTTCTCCTAGTGGTGCGAGATGCTTCAACTGTGGATCTAGGGATCATTTTGCGAATAAGTGCTCTAAGCCCAAATCTTGTCGCTATTGTAAGAGCCCGGATCATTACATACATCAATGCCTCAAATGTGAAGGCAAGAAGGAAGGAAAGTTGAATATTGCTCAAGCCCCTGGCAACACATCTCGTGGCCAAGGTATTTCTCATTCCATTCTTGATGGTATTATTTTATTTCATGATCAACCTATTAGAGTTCTCTTTGATACGGGTACATCCCATTCTTTTATATCAAAGGAACTTGCCGACACTTTCTCTTTAAATGTTGATGCTTTAATGACTTCCTTGAGAATTGCGAATCCTGTTGGTGGATCCGCAACTCTTAGTTTGCTTTGTAAAAATGTGGAGATTATTTTATGTGATTTTCCATTCCTAGCCGATTTGCATGTTATGCGTTACCTAGGCTTTGGAATGATTTTGGGAATGGATTGGCTTAATCATTATGAAGCTCATATCCTATGTCCTGAGCGGACTATTTATCTCCGACATCCGCATCTGTAAATCAGATTTCTATTATTCTTAAGGATTCGGATTCTGCGTTGACTGCATCTTTATATTCTTTAAATCCTCATGATGATGATGATGAGGAAGATGTCATTTCTCGAATTCACGTCGTTCGTGAATTTTCCGACATATTTGATCCCGTTTTAGGTTTACCACCTAAACGAGCAATTGAGTTCAAAATTAATCTTACCCCTGAAGCTCAACCTATTACTCGTCCTCCTTATCGCATGTCTAATAAGGAAAATGAGGAGATGCGCAAACAATTATCTGAATTGGAGATGAAACAATTTATTCGCTCTAGTTCCTCGCCTTAGGGAGCTTCGGCTATTTTCGTAAAGAAATCCGATGGTACTCTTAGGCTCTGCATTGATTATCGCAAGCTTAACGATCTTACTATTAAAAATAAATATCCTTTACCTCGGATTGATGATCTATTCGATCAGCATAGTGGTGCTAAGGTCTTTTCACAATTGGACTTGGCTACCGGTTTCCATCAGCTTCGTATCGCAAAGGATAGCATTCCGTTGACATCATTCCGTACTCGATATGGATCTTATGAATGGCTTATTATGCCATTTAGGTTAACGAATGCTCCAGCTTATTTCGTTGACCTCATGAATCGAGTTTTCAAAGATTTCCTCGATCGATTTGTTCTCATATTCATTGATGATATTCTTGTGTATTCGAAAACTGAGGAACATGAGAAACATCTTCGGATTGCATTGGAAACTCTTAGGAGTAATCAATTAAAGGCGAAATTTTCTAAATGCCACTTTTGGCAATCTCGTGTGAAGTTTCTCGGTCATATTATTTCCGAATCCGGAATTTCCATGGATCCTTCAAAGATTGAAGCGATTCAAGATTGGAAAAGACCCGAGAGTGTGACTAAAATCCGTAGCTTTCTCGGATTGACGGGCTATTACCATCATTTTATTAAAGACTTTTCTAAGATTGCCGTGCCTCTCACTGGCTTGACTAAGAAGGGAGTTAAATACATTTGGTCGGACAAATGTGAAGCCTGTTTTCAGAAATTGAAAGAACTTCTTTCCGATGCTCCTATTCTTGTTATTCCCGAAGGGAATCAAGATTTTGTTGTTTATACTGATGCTAGTCACGTTGGTTTGGGTGTCGTTCTTATGCAAAAAGAACGTGTTATTGCTTATGCTTCTAGGCAATTGAAGCCGGCCGAGACTAGATATGCCACACATGATTTAGAACTCGCGGCTATTGTTTTCACCCTTCGAATTTGGCGTCATTATCTAGTGGGAGAGAAATTTATTCTTTACACGGATCATAAGTCTTTGAAATATTTATTTTCTTAAAAGGAACTTAATTTGCGTCAACAGCGTTGGCTCGAGTTCCTTGCACCTTATGATCTTGATATTCTTTATACCCCCGGTAAGGGTAATCGTGTTGCCGATGCTCTTAGCCGTAAACAACAAGCAGTTGTTTCTATGATGATATCCAAATGGAACGATCTCGAGATTTTATCCACTTGTGAGATTCGAGAGCGCGTATCCGATTTATGCTCATCACTTGTTTTATGCAGCCTTGAGGCTCATCCTTCTCTTTTAGACCGCATTCTTGAAGCTCAAGGGCTAGATCCGGAATTGGCTCTTCTTGGCCAAAATGTTAAGGATAAAATTGATATTGAAGGTTTGAAAGATTTTGATATTGATTCTCGTGGCGGCATTCGAAAATTTGGTAGACTTATCGTACCAAATATTGGTGATCTTCGTAAAGATATTTTAGAAGATTCCCATCGTTCTAAATTCACCATTCATCCTGGTAGTAGTAAAATGTACGCTGATATGAAGCGACTTTATTATTGGGAGGGAATGAAATCTGTTATTGCTAACTTTGTTAAGTGTTGCATGATTTGCCAACTTGTCAAGGCCGAACATCAATGGCCTGGTGGGCTATTGCAACCTTTAAAGATTCCAATTTGGAAGTGGGATCAAATTTCCATGGATTTTATAGATGGCCTTCCCTGTTCTCGTTCGGGTCATGATAGCTTATGGGTGATCGTTTATAGACTTACTAAATCCGCCCATTTTATTCCCGTTCGGTCTAACCGAACCGTTCCTCTTTTGGCCAAACTCTTTATCAAAGAAATTGTTAAATTGCATGGAGTTCCTACTTCTATTGTTAGCGATCGAGATCCATTGTTTACTAGTGGATTTTGGAAGAGTCTTCAAAAAGCTTTAGGAACGAAGCTTAATTTTAGCACGGCTTATCACCCCCAGTCCGATGGACAAACCGAGCATGTGAATCAAACTCTTGAAGATCTTCTTCGTGCTTGTGTGCTCGATTTTGGTGGAAGTTGGGAAGATCATATTTCACTTGTTGAATTTTCTATAATAATAGTTTCCAATCTAGTATTGGTATAACACCTTTCGAGGCACTCTATGGAAGGCCATGTCGATCTCCTTCTTGTTGGCTTGAGGCTGGTGAGAAGCTGGTTTTAGGTCCAGACTTTATTCGTGATTCCATAGAGATGATTGAACTTATTCGACATAGGATGAAAGAAGCCCAGAGTAGATAAAAATCCTATGCCGATAATCGAAGAAGGAAGTTAGAATTTTCTATGGGAGATTCTGTTTTTATTTGTGTTTCACCTATGAAAGGTGTTGTACGTTTCAGTCGATCCGGAAAGTTAGCACCCCGATATATTGGGCCATTTCCTATCACTGAACGTATTGGTTCTATGGCTTATCGCCTTACATTACCGGCTCAGTTTTCTGCTATGCATGACGTGTTTCATGTTTCTCAATTACGGAAATTCCTATGAGATTCCGATTCTATTCTTGAGCCTAGTGTTGTGGAAGAAATTGAAGTTTCGCCGAATTTAACTTACGAGCAGCATCCTATTCGAATTATTGCTACGGAGGTCAAATGACTTCGAAATAAAGATGTTCCGCTTGTGAAGGTTCAATGGTCCTCAAATCCTAAGGATTGCTCTTGGAAATCCAGAGAATTCATCGAGCGAACGCATCCGGACTTGCTTACTCCTGCTCTTTGAGGTGAACTTCCTATTTCAAATTTCTTTTGTGTTAATATGCTTTTATGGTTGTTACTTTTTATTTCCATCTTATATATTGCGAGGACGCAATTTCTTTAAGGAGGGGAGTCTGTAACAACCCGTATATCTATCGATTTTATATTTAAATATTTTATCGTTAATCGAATTTTGGTCCGTAAAGCTACTTTTTGCAAACGGTCAAATTAGGAATCGAGACCATTTTCATTGAGTTCAAAATGACGTTTGCAATCTTTTTAAGTATAAACTTTGATATGTTTGGGGTTATTGGAATTTCACTAACTTTTCCCGCTTTGGACTTTGGGTTGGTTTAGCCTATTAAACCTAAGTTCCAACCCCTTCACCTCATCTCTTCATAAATTCCTACCTAACTCTAGTTTTAGCATTAATGGTGAGTGGAAAGGGAAATTAAAATTGCAAGCCCAAGTTCATTAGCAAATTCAACATCCAACTCCAAAATCAAAGTAAAGACATTGGATTCAAGCTTGTAGTTACTTCTCTATTGACTTCAAGCTTCTTCTTCATTGAATTTGTGCAAAGGTGAGATTTTTATCTCACATTCTTGTCTATAACTATCACGGATGTTTGGGAATGATTTCCTATCACTTTAGCATGTACATTTGCATTTGGTTTGGATTGGATTGGCGAAAAACTCCAATTTTTAGCGTTTTGGTGAATTTTCTGCATTTAGGTCGTTCTAGCCATTTGTGCATGTTCGGAGTTAGGTCGCTAGCGAGCTAACGCCTTAGGTCGCTCGCGAGCTAACGCCTTAGGTCGCTCGCGTGTTAAAGTCTTAGGTCGCTCGCGTGTTAATGCCTTAGGTCGCATGGCTCGTTTAACATTAAGTCGCTTTGGCCACTAGGTCGCTCTGCATTTCTCCGTTAGGTCGTTACCATGTAGGTCGCGACATATGTTAACTCGTTTGGGCTTTAGGTCCTTGGCCTTCGTTCCTTTTTAGGTCGTAAGCCCCTAGGTCGTTCCCCCCTTACTCCACTAGGTCGCGTACCCCGTTTTGGTCGCTTGACATTATTCTCCTTTAGGTCGCTCGGCCTCCATGTGGTTAGGTCGTTGACCCCCTTTAGGTCGCAGGACCATGACTCCAGTTAGGTCGTTCGCCCCTTTGCTCCGTTAGGTCGCGACCGAGATAGGTCGTTGACCACATTAGGTCGCGTACTTAGGTCGCGAACACCCCCTAAGTCGTAACCACTGGGTCGTTTGACCTGTTTCCTCACTTAGGTTGCGAGCAGTTAGGTCGTTAGGCCTTGTTTGAGACTTTAGCTCACTTACCTCTGTTAACTCGCGAACACCTCTAGGTCGCAACCACTAGGTCGCTTGACCCCTTAGCCCCTAGGTCGCTCGATCCTATCCTCCCTTAGGTCTTCACTAGGTCGTACCGTTTTGGATGGGGCGCTGCCCCCTGGACCCCCGCGACCTGACCGAGCAGGTCGAACCACGTAACGGGGGCGTTGCCCCCGCACCCCCACCTTGGGGGTTGCCACCCCCTGGACCCCCCTCCATAGGGGATCTTATCTGAAAAACATTCAACAGAACT
The DNA here is from genome assembly GCA_030765085.1 of Allium cepa. Taxonomy (NCBI): domain Eukaryota; kingdom Viridiplantae; phylum Streptophyta; class Magnoliopsida; order Asparagales; family Amaryllidaceae; genus Allium; species Allium cepa. The sequence goes on along the minus strand of CM060928.1, from coordinate 103,098,931 downwards.
TGCTTTGTTGAGATGCAGAGTTGACCATTCTTCCAGACAAACTATCTTGGGCTTCTCGGTCGATTTTATGGATTTTTGAATATCTGTTTCGATGGATTCTTTATCGGTTTCTTTGGATTTTATTCACGTCTTCGAATGTGAATTTTTATGATTGATTGTTTCTACAATCACTTCTATGATTTGTTACTTTAAAATATAAAGGTTTTCTATACTAGTAGTAAATATCAAAACTCTTTCAATAAAATGATTTCAACTCTATTTTCAATAACAAAGCTCTTTTCTTAAACCGTTTTCCAATCTACTAGTATATACTAACCTTTACCTCACTCGGATGAGAAATCTAATTAAACGGCTTAGTAAAACAAGTGGTATGAAACGCTTGCGTTCACTTCGTCGGTTAATTCTTGGACTTGTTCGATTGAACCTCTTGTGATAATTTTCTAGTGAAGATTTACAGTTTGTTCGTAAATATTTGAGTTAAGCAAGTGGTTATGGGACAAGAAGATAAACTTTTTACTAGCTTAGTGTAATTGACACTTCTCGTTGATCATGACGATCATTTTATGACTTAGACTAGCAATTGTGCGATGTCACTTTGTTTGCAAGGTTAGACTAGACCTCATGGGTGTGATTCCGACTCACACATATCTCTTTGTCCGCAAGGTTAGTCTAGACACCATTTGTGTGATTCCACTCACACATACCTTTTTGTTGCGAGGTTAGGCTAGACACCATTTGTGTGATTCCACTCACACATACCTTTTTGCTTTTTGGTTATCCTAGACCTCATCTGGGTGATTCCGACTCACCCATATGGGGTAGCTCCCCATGGTCTTCGGACCGTCATGTGATAGGCCTCTTTCCCTTTTTATGTGATTTCTGGATTTCTTGTGTTGATTTCTGGAATTTATATCATTGACTTGTTATGAGTACAAGTTTAGGGTATGATGCCCTCTTTGGATCTTTGAGAAGATTCTTGTGATATTGATTTATCTCTTATTGATTGATCTTCCGTTGATCATCATTTGCATACTTATAGTAGTATGTCAGTATGGATATTTTATGTTTATGCCATATCTTTTATTTTATACCATGTCATCTGATATTTATAGCTAGACTGATCCGTTTATTATTTTCTTAAATAATACTCGGGTCAGACCGAGATGTTACAGGTGCTTCTGCTTGACTTCTTTCCGGGATTTGCTACTCTGACTTTTGGCTAACTATTTAGATTAGAAGTTTTTGTTGTATACGCTTGAGATATAGACTCATAGTTGTATTCTTTTGTATAGCACGTGTTGCTATTCTTTTGTATTATTGTGGATCTTTTTGACCACTACTCTGATGTTCACTTTCATGTGTTAGTTATATATTCATATCTTCTTCCGCCTTTGTGATATGGATGTCTGTGACTAATTTGTGTTATGCTTAATTCTATGTTTGTTTTCGAAGATTATTTATAGCCACCGTGTGATAAGCAATCACATGGATGGTCGCTCCTCAACAGCCTTATTCTCCATGCTAGTTGACAGCATTACACCATAGTGTTCTTGGCTAGCGTGGGTATAGAGGTGGGGCGTCACAATAATTCATGTAACTAAAAAACTCTTTCGAATAATGAGAGTCTAAATTATTGTGATAACTGATTTTAGAATGTTTTGTGCTAAAGATTCTATTTTAAAAAGGAGTAAGTCTTTATTTTAGTGAGCCATTGAAAAAGGAAGCTTTCCGTAGTTTTTTTCTGAAACCAAGCAGTCTTTAAATTCTATGAGTTGAAAGTCATACTTTTGAAGAGGTAAGTCTTTGATGAAGAAAGTTTTAGAAAGAGAAATTATTTTACTCCCATTTGGAACTAAGAAATTATGAATTCTTGGTAAAAGTTTATGTTTTCAAAAATGGGATTTTGAGATTGGTACTTCTTGTTTGTGAAATTTTAAGTTTGACAAGGAATGAAGTAATAAATGCTGATTTTAAAATAATTTATTTGTATAAAAATTGTTTATATAAAATAATTTCGTATGATTGCTAAAATTGTGGTTTTTAAAGAATTTTTTTAATGGAGTAGGTAGGGACCACAGCCTAGGTTGGACAGACTAAGGTTGTTGAAATATGGATAAAATAGAAATATAATGTATAACCTGATCCGAAAATTTGAAGTCAGTCCCAAAACTCTATTTAAAGAAGTTAAAGCATAAAGATATTCTAGATCTATAATCGTTGGAAAATAGCTTGCCCATAGAGTATATATTTCCATATTTTAATTTTGGAACAGTTTCCATGTAATTTCCATAAATTATCCAATTCCAAAATACATATAAAAGTGCATTGTTTGAAGTAACAAAGAATAAACTAAAAAGGAAAGAGATATGTAAAGATGGATATAGAAATAATTCCTTGTAATTTCAAACAAAGAAAAAAAAAATCTCACTTCTGCTTAAGTTATGAGAAATTATGATGGTTATCCTCTTAAAAGGATATCTTCAATAAACTAAAATATGGATGTGTATTCTGGTTGTAGAAATTAGTACTTAGAAATACATACACGTATAGTCACGCTTAACAACTATACATACACACACACACACACACACACAGTATAAATTACGACTATATGCATATTAGTTAGTAATTAATGGATTAGGATTTATGGACGTTAATTACAAATTTAGTGGGCAATAAATTTGTAATTAATGAGAGAAAAAAAGGAATTAAATAGGGAGTGATTAAGAGAACTTGATATGGCATTTATGGAAGAAATTTTAGTAATGAATAGACTCTGGAAACATGAAGAAGGTTAAATGGATTAAAGAAAGATTAATTGAAAATAGTCCAGTTCTGACAGTAGGGATTAACTACTATAGGTATATTGATTGAAGAAATGGATGGACCAAATTTATTATAAACCAAAAGGAAAATTAACGAAAATGGGTAATAATGGAATGACATATTAAGAAATACCATCTTAATTTAGTAGGAAATGTTAGGACCTCAACACCATTAATATTACTTGGTAATAAAAAGCAGCTTCCGACAAAAATTTCTTTTTGAGTTCTCGGGTTATAATCACTAGTTGTCTCCCTTAGCTATTGGAAAGTATATGATGTAGTATAAGATATATCCCTATTTTATTCTTGTGTTGACTTTATGAATGGGATTTAAACAACTTGACAGATATGTATACTGGGAAGAAAAGTAAATAGGAAAATTTTATGAGGACACTTAACTAGTGGTAAACCATAGGTAAGACTAGAAGTTAAGGAGGAAATTAGGATATCAACCTAGAATGAACAAAATTTTCAATCCTATAATTTAAGAATTTTGGGAAAAATAAAATTTAGCTCACAGATTGTCACCATTCAAGGAAAAGATGAGATATATAGGAATGTGAAAAGAATTTCCTACTAATCAAGGATAATAAAGAGGTGGCGGATTTTTCTATTAGAAGCAATGAAGCCGCAGTATCTCCAATGCAGCTTCATGCAGCTGTAGTTTGCATTGTTAGTGATAGGGACCCTTAGTTTGCTAGAAAATTTTACAGGAGTTTGCTGGTAGCTTTATGGACTAGCTTTAGAAACTTTGTTAAGACGGAGCATTGCTTAACGAATGAATATCAATGGACAAACTTAAGGAATGGATGGTAATTTGGAGGATTTGATGAGAGATTGCATCTTCAACTTTGGACAAGATTAGAAGCAACACTTACCCTTATTAGAATTCGCATATATTAATAGTCACCAACAGATAACTGGTATGAGACCCTCAAAGCACTTTTTAGAAGGCCATACTAACCTCTAAATTGTGGATGGGAAACCACCGACAAATTCTATTCGGACAAGATTTGGATTGCAAGACCTTGGAACGTTAGAGTTGATTAGGCAGAATGTGAAGGTCGTACGATTTGGATAGTTGGAAAAGTTGATACCAACTTATTGGGCCTTTCCTATATTGGGGAAAAGTAAGAAAACCTGTAAGTCGGCTGGAGTCCATGATGTTTTTCATGCTTTGCATTTGAGGAAATACCTTCATAGCATAGCAATTGTGGTAGAGCCTAATTAGTGGAGGGATTCTAAGACGGAGACAATAGCTTTGTAACAACTGCTATTTTATGATTATATATTTAAATGTTTTATTTAAATATAGCATCGTTAGTTGGATTAAAATCTGAAATGTGACTTTTTGTAAACAGTCAAATCCGGACTCGAGACCACTTTCATTAAGTTCAAAACAACATTTACAACTTGTTTAAGTATAAATATTGATATGTTTGGAGTTGATTAGGATTTTGGTATTTTCATTTGGGCTTTGGGTTGTGTTCTAGCCCAGCAACCCAACAAGATAACCCAAACTCCTCTACCAAATATCCTAACTTCTCTCCTTTTCGTTCATTCCACTCATAATTTCCTAACACTCAAGCAAAAGGAAAAATGGGGAAAAAGAGGGAAAATAAAAATTTCTAAGCCCTAGATTCTTAGGAAATTCAAATTCTAAAATAAAAAAGAAGCTTAGGTAAGTATCCCCTTCATCTTCTCCATCTCAATTCCTCTTCAATTCTTTATATTCCTTATAACCTAACTTAGGAAAATCCTTGCATGCAGTAATAGGTTGAAGATCTTTGAGGCGTAGTTGAAGAGAAATCAATCCTAGCTTGTTTTAGAGTTTGCCTTTTCTATTTTGGGTTTAAAGGTGAGTTCTTGAACTCACATCTATGTCTATAGCTCTAATAGTTGTTAGATATGAATTCCTAACATCTATTTCATGTTCAAATGCTTTTGAATTGAATTGGTTTGGTGAATTTTTCAATTTTGGTATTTTGAAGTCAAAACTTATAAAAACCCTAGTATGGGTGTTTAGGCATGTTTATTCGGGTGTATTGAAGAGTCTATAGGTCTGGGTAGTCACTTGGCATAAATCCCAAGTCTCCATCGCTCATTCAATTGCTTCCGAATTCGATTGCCCATTTTGGGCTAGCCAAATTCTGGCTAGAGCTTCAGCTCAAACGTCTGGGGAAAACACTCAGACGGTTGAGGCTTAGGAATAAAAACTCGAGAACCCAGGGTCAGACGTCTGAGGTTTATCCCCAGACGTCTGAGCGACCTGGAATGAATTTCCAGCCCAGGCGCTGCAATATTCTGGATTATGGTCTATTTTCATGTGGATTTCCATTTTTATCGATTTATGATGATCTGATTAGTTATTGTCATTCATTATCGACTTTGATGATATTTTTTTATGGATTTTTGGTGTTTCCATTTGATGGATTTGGTATCAATTTCCATGGTTTTTATTCACATTATGAAATGTGGATTTCTGGGTGATTGATTATTTTTACAATCGTTTCTATGATTTGTCACTTTAAAATTACAAAGGTTTTATACTAGCAGTAAATACTAGAACTCTTTCAAAAAACGATTTCAACACTATTTTTAATACAAAACTCGTTTTAAAACCGTTTTCCAATCTATTAGTGTATACAAACCTTTACCTCATTCATATGAGAAATCCAATTAAACGACTTAGCAAAACAAGTGATATGAAACGCTTGTGTTTACTTCGCCGGTTAATTCTTAGACTTGTTCGATTGAAATCTTGTGACAATTTTCGAGTGGAAATCTACAGTTCTTTTGTACATAATTAAGTTAAGCAAGTGGTTATGGGACATGAAGCTGAACTCATTTATTTACTAGCTATGTGTACTTTACACTTATTGACAATGATTATCATTTTGTGGTTTAGACTAGCTATGTGCGATGTCCCTTTGTCCGCGTGAGGGACTATACCCCGTTCTGTGGAGCTTCGCTCATTTTTATGGGTTAGCGAACCATGGGATAGCGTCCTGTTTTGGGTAAAGCTTCGGCTTTTTATGGGTAGAGACCCATGGTCTTCGGACCTTTTATGCAGCTTCGGCCTATTTTGTGGGTTAGCGTCTCGCGTTTGTGATACATGTGTTGGTGAGTTTTCATGCTTCCATTTGTGATAGGCCTCCTCCTTTGTGTTTTACGGATTTCTAGTTATTGATTTCTAGAATTTGTGTTTCACCAATTTTTATGATTTGTATTGATAACCTCTTTCAATATTTGTGATTTGGTGAATAAAAATAAAGAATATGATATTCTTTTCGGGTATTTAAGAAAACTTGAGATATTGTGTGATTTTCATTGTTATCAAATATATACTTGTCATAGCATGGTATATTGTTATCATATATTTTTGTCATATCTCTTATCCTATCTCATCTTACATGATAATTATAGCTAGACTGATCCATTTATTATTTTTCCGCTTAAATAATACTCCGGTCAGACCGAGGTGTTTCAGGTGCTTCCACTTGACTTCTTAGCAGGGATTAGCTTTTGAATTTTGGCTAACTACTTTAGCTTAGTAGTTTTTATCTTTCTTGTATATGAGATAGAGACTCTTTGATGTATACTTATTCTTTTGTGTAGTACATGTACCTATTCTTTTGGCATGTAGTGGATCTTGTATGACCACTACTATGATTTCACTTCTATGTGTTGTATTCAGATCTGTTTCCACCTTAGTGATATGAATATCTAAGACTGATTTTATGTTCTGTTTATTTTATATTGATTCCGAAGGCCCCTTAGCCACTGTGCAGTAGATTTGAGTTCGGATTGGATATGTTAGATTTCCTCTTGATATGAATGCTTGATATACTATTCGACGTATCGGTTATCGCTCAAACCAATTACGCAGATGGTCGCTCCTCAACGGCCTTATTCTTCATGCTAATCGATGGCATTACCCCGTAGTGTCCTTGCCTAGTGTGAGTATAGAGGTGGGGCGTCACAAGTGTCTCATGCCACTGCGTACATTGTGGAGCATAGAAATAGAAAGCTCCCTAATAAAGAAATTAGATTTGTCCGAGTACAATGGGTAAAAATCCGGTGAAAGACACGAGGACTTCTCATCCTAAGCCTTTCTCTAGTAACTTTTCTCTTCAAAATTAGGATTTTGGTTGCATCGTGGTTGCTAGATTGGATGGTAGGTGATGGTTGCCACACTTTTTCACTGTCACTTAACACTCATATAGCAGTTTTATGCATGTTTAGGGTATTTGCGTGCATATTTGCATAGCATGATCACACACTCACGCTAGGACTGAGCTCGTTTATAGTATGTCTGCAGTACATAATCATATTGCTCTTTGGTTGAGTAGATGATTGTGTAATAACTTGGTTATATAGCATTGATGTTTTTGGACGTTACGTTATTCGCCCCTTAAAAGATTTTGGAACGAAATAAGGAATAGGAGAATGTAACGCCACATAAAACCAACCCTAATTAGACAAGTAAATTAAGAGAGATTCAATTAATTAGGGTAGGGATAAAAATAGAAATTTAGTAGAAGTTGCAATTTTCAAAACACGCCACCGTAAGCTCCATCATTGCGCATGCCAATGCACCATCAAAAGCCCAACCATGAGATCTCGTCTTTCATGGGCACAAGCTCTATTTTGTTGCTTCCCTTCGTCGTGCCACCCACCTGTTCCATTACATCCCTATCGCATGCATTTCATGGCCGTGCCCCTTGCTCTACCGATCTTCTTTCCACTGACATTGATGCGGTATCGCATGACTTCCTGATCTCATGCGTGACTTCCTTCAATTTTCTTTTTTCATTTGGTTTAGGGATTTAGGTCAAGAAGAGAATATAGAGAATGGATCGGTTTTGAATAGCATACAGAATTGAGCCTAAAAAATGAGGGATGGAAAAAATTAGAGGTATTGTTTATTACTATGAGCTTCATTTTTTCCAATTAAGCCCATAAGCAAAATAAATTTTGATAGATCGCATAATATTTAAATTGAAGACTTGTACTTCTTTATTTATTATTTACAGTATTAATATTGAATAAGATTTCAGTTCACACTTTCAGCCATCAAGAAAGTTACTTACTTTATAAAAATATTTTATATTTATTACAAACATTTTATTCATACCTAATATATCCTTTGAAATGAATTTATTAATTAATTTAAATGAAATTTCTTTGTCTAGCGACCTTTAATTTATTAAGAGTATATTGCAAAAACAAAAATTAACAAAAATCAATTGTGAACGTTTTATTGTAATAAATTCTTTTATTATTGCGACCTAAAAAGCAGTGTTGTTACAAACCTTTCCCCCTATGAGAATTGCATCCTTGTAACTTCTCACATGGAAGGTGTCATTTACAACTCATACCACCGACTTTCTTTATGCTTTCAACGGTCTTCTATCAAGTTAAACTTATTTAATCATTCATGTGGCTCTCTCTGCTATTATATTGTATGCGATTAATTTAAAATAAATTCATTTGGCAACATTCTGTTTTTCGCATAGAATAATATTATATGAATTAATTGTTCTAAGTGTTGGATTTTCCTAAAATTGCAGCAAAGACTCCTTTGTACAAAGAACATTCCAAAATTTACAATATATCAAAATCATATAATATTTATACATCCCAACAATAGGGCATCCCGAAACATGGGGAAACAATATAATATCACACACGCGCGTGCGCACACACATCGATATAAACGTAAAACATGCCTTGTTTTAGTATTTTTAGCAAGCGATTTAAGTTTTTATTACGCATGCCAAAAGCAAGTATGCATAGAGAATCTATCAGTGATGAATTTATGTAACTTTTACCAACTCAAATAATATATATAAGAAAATATAAAAAATAAAAAGCGGCATTGCACTAATATTTCAAAGGAACAATGATGCATTTTCTCATTATGTGACTTTTGACTAACTTTAAAGTGTTAAAAGCACATATTTTTGTAGTGTTTCCAAAGATAAAGTTGTATCATATTTCATTAGCTTTCCAAATCACTTTTCAGATTATGAAAATGCAATGAATGACAAAAATTATGAATATTTTACTAAATATTACAAATTCTGAAATATCATTTAGTTACACAGGCACATGTTTTAGCAATCATCGCATAGTAAGCAACAAAATTTCACATAACTTTCGAAACAAAAGTTGTTCGTTAATCTTATCTATTAAGCAAGTATAAAATCATTGAAAAATAGAAAATGCGTTTGACAATTATGGCCAAATGAACACAACACTATACTTCTTAAATTTATAGCACATGCCAGAATTCCCATTCGAATTTAAACTAACCATACTGCCTATCAATTTCAAATTTCAAAAATTACCGAACATGAAAGTTATTTCATATTAAAATGTCTTTCAAATGAAAGAAGACTCACCAAAATTGGACCATGGAATTATAATTTATAAGTGTAATAGTAAAGCACAACAAAGTGGGTTATTACAAATTTATCTATATTTTGAATATTTTTGAAATTTGATCTCAAATCTTTTACAACCTTCTTAAATAATTCATTTATATCCAAATTTAAATTTAAACTCAAATTCTCAACACTTACAAATTTTGCACATTCAACTCAACTTTCCAAATGCACATTGAGATGTGTTTGTATGTATGTATTTATGTATATGTGTGTATAACTCATCCTTTTTGGAAAATAATTTCAAAATAAATTCATATTTCTTCATCATTAATTTTTGTGATCCTCTTTAGAAATCTCAAAATCATCTTAAGGCTTAAAAATTCACTTCCTTACGTTCTATTTTATTTTCAGTAATAAGAATGAATTTATATTCCTCACAATTATAAAATTATTTTTTCTTGAATATTTTACTCAATTTCAAAATAATCTCCTTTCAGAACTCACTTCAAAATACTTTCCTTAATCCATATGTAAATTTACCAAAAACAATTAATACTTCAAATCTCAAAATTATCACTTAATTACATTTTCCACTTTCTTTCTTTAAAAAGTATACTTTTCCAAATACTCCTTGTCTTTATAAATATAACCTTGAAAAGGCTACTCTATTTTTCAAAATACACAAACTAGAATTCAAACCATTCCTTACCATTTTTCCCTAAAAATATGGACTAAATACGTATTCTAAAAATAATTGAAAAATATGGACTAAATACGTATTCTAAAAACAATTGCAGTTCATGTTTATTTTTAAATTTCAATACTCATTCATATTTCTCTATGCCAATTTTAGATAACAAAAGAGTTTTCAAATTTTATTTTCAAAATTAAATCCATAATCATTTGTTATTAACAATATAGAAATATATATTGTGCAATAGACTATATGCATAGTTCAACGATCAAGCACATAAATCAACATAAATCAATACTCCATAAAATTTAACCAATACTTATAAAGTTGAAAATAATTTTTTAGGTACTTATCCCTTTTTCTATAAATAAATAAATATATTATTTTTCTCTATGGATTGTATTACTTTTGAATATGGTTTCAAAACATCTTTACATGATTTTTTTCTCAAGAAGCTTTTTAAAATATATAACACTCTCACAAACTTCCTTGACAAACCTTTATCAATGAAGTAGGTAACATGTTTATTATTATTTTAATTTTCTTCTTAGATATTTATCTTTGACTCGAAACAGATGCATTATAAATACATTCATATATTTCACCAGAATTCCTTTTTGATTCAAACTTATACCAATATACCTTCACATACGATAATCCACAAGTTAATTTATATTAAAAGTATACAATGTTGCCATGCCATAAATTTTAGCGATTATTTTCATCAATTTGATGCAATGTCGACCATCTAGTATTATATATCAGTATTTCATCGCCATTGGTCTCAGCATCATCCTAATACCCAATGGTTGAATACATTGTCTAAAATATTTAAATTTAGGAAAATAAAGTTTTCATTTTCTAGAATAAAATATATCGCTTTATAAAACAATATACAATTCTAGGTAATTTTTTTTTATTTTAAAAATATTATGTCGGTTTTTCCTCATTCAAGTGTTTGATTCTAATCGATACTTTAGCTACTCGTATCGACTAGAATTCATAGACCAATTAACACAAACTCAACCATAAAAATTCTTTTCAATCATTTAGTTAAAATGATATTCATGATTTATCAAAATCGTATGCATGCTTACATGAAAATATTTACTTATGAGACACACACATACACATATTCATTCATCAACTATTAGCAATGAAGCAATGCATCACACTTAATTCATCTATTCACAAAGCAAGAAAGCATTTAATTAATTATATTTTTATTTCATTATATTTTTCATACCACATTTTAATTACTATAATATATACAGACACACACATTACTACCTGAGCATATTTATTTATCCTCTAGCGATTCAGTTTTTGAGAAATCACTTGCTTCTATCAAACTTTTTTTTATCCAGTTTCAAGTGTTCATAATTTTAGCGATAATTTCTTCTTAGTTCCCACATTCTAGACAAAGCCCAAATAAAAAAGAAACATTAATACAACAATACACACATCAACCAAACAAGCAAATAAATGCATTTAGCGGAAAGTTATCTACCATCTTTCGTTGAGCAACTCTGATCATTACCGGACCCTTCTACTCCAACTCAATTCATCACAATTTAGTGTTATTATGTATTCACATCGAGAGATCCAAATTAGGGACTTTTACAGCTTCCGCAATCGAGCTACATCATTCATGCATCAAAATGACAAAGATGCCTATTCCGTATTACTAATGCTGAAACTATAGGTCAAGCCAACAAACCTTTTCTCTACTACTTACATCAACCAATTACTCATCTTATACAAAGGCGAACACTCAAAAGAGGTAGAAGAGAAGATATTATACAATATGAAAATAACAAGTATATCTCTAGATGATTACCCAGTAATCATTGTATATTTCTGCCATTCCTTAATATAGGGTAACTACTACATACCCAATGGGACAAGGGATATTAAGTCACTCTAAAGTCAAGACTCATATCTCATATATTCTATATTGTCCTGAACTTGGCTTTGAAACCAAATGTAACACCCCTACCTCTATCTCATACTACCAAAGAGTATTATAGAGTAATTTTGTCAGGAAATACAAAGAATGAAGCTTGTTCGGAGTGACCACACATGAGTATTTGCTTAAGCTAACACCGATACACACTTTTACCTCATATAATACATAAACATATATACTCGGTATCAGCATAAAGCAACAAACATGTGGGTTTACCTGGATAGAACAATCCATAATATAATCAGAGAATACAAAGTTACAGAACATAGTGAAAACTATAATATCACAAAGTATCCAACCTAATACAAAATATATACATCAATACAATTCAAATGCTACTTAAAACTCAATATTAACCCAAATCCCCATCACAGAAAATATAATGTCAAGATATATAAGTCAATCTCCATTTAATGTAACCATAATTGCAAATCTACTCAATTGTAATTCACTCCTAATCGTAATAATTAAGAGTCACGTTTATTAATCATCTAGTTATTATGAATTATTCTTAATTTAATTTATATGACTCTTTGAGTGCAGAATACACTCATCTAGACGCTGATTGAGCAAATATACATGACCTTTCATTTGTGTATCACTTAGTTAGAACTATAACACTACCAGCTGTCGATCTACCCAAGACATGCAGCCTTTTTCATCCTTATATCACATGATTAGAATTGTGGGTGCCCCCACATGACTTGTTTGATGTATTATTCTCTACTTTGTGGGAATCATCATTTCCATCAAATATATTTTATGCCTGTCATCATTAGTGTGCCTATACAACAGATCGTCAAACCGATGATAAAGAGGCTAGAATGTCACATGGTCCTAACTAGGATGGATCTAGCTCATCTAGTGTCTTATCTCGTTTAATCGATTATTTATGTTTTCCATGCTCTTGTTTCAATAATAAATCCTTCGAACTGTCGTTTAATCTAGTGTCACTAGGAGTTATTAACATGATTCAAAATTCAATACCCTCAATATCATACCATATCCAATATAGTGAGTAAAAAGAATAAAATATTACCGAACATACCATACCGTTGGTATTATGACTTCGTTTACCTAAAGTTCTCATCATGCAAAAGTTCACACAGCTTATACGATTCAACCGTTTATTAAACTAGAAGGAGGTTTATTGTATAATACTAATTTCAAAAATATTTAATACAATTATATATATCAGTACAAAATTTAATAAGGTTTAATTTAGAAATTTTCATTCTATCCCGAAATCTTAGTTAATTATAAAAGTCCATTATTTAAACCACTTATTTAATTTTTCCAAACTTTTTAAAGTTTCAAATCGCTAAACTCCTTTTAGTAAAAAGATTCAAGCTACTAGAAGTTCATCATTAATACTATAAATATATATACTATTAAAGATGTTTTGTAATTTTAGGAATTCTTTTAAACACCAAATTCAAATATTATTATTTTTCCACAAAATGGTTCATAATCCTAATATTTTCAAAGATCAAAATATTTAATTTCAAAACTAATTTAAAATTCTTATTTTCTTTCAAATCCTTTTAAATCACCTTTGAAAAATAATTTGTTAACTAAAATTTTCTTTTTGTAATTGTCTTTCAAATACTCAACAACCCTACATTTATTTATAAAAATTCACCTACATGTCAAATTCCAAAACTTCCTTTTTACTAAAACAAGTTTATTCATACACTTTTACTATATTTCTAAAGGCATTTAAATAAATTACTATACTTAATGATGAATTAATGTATAAAATAAATTTGTTATAAAAAATTATACTTAACAAAATATAATAATAAATTTTCATTGCAAATATTTTCATATAATAAATAAATCTAATGCAACCTTTTATTGTTCCGAAAACACTATTGTAATGACCCCTATTTTATGCATCAGAGGATCGTAAAATATTTTAATTTTATTCGTATAAGGCTATACGACTTTATGATTTTGGGATATGATGCTTAGGGACATTTTACATAGCTATGATTTTTTCCAAATTTCTTTGCGACCATTTTGACCTTGAAAATTTTGTTTAGGCTACAAATTTTGATGGGGGTAGAATTAGGAGCTCAAACTAGTTCCACTACTTTTGGATGATGATTTCTCGCTCCGCAAATTGGTCATAATAGAAAAACATACTTACAATTAGAAATTTATGTCTGTTTTAAGTTTTTAAAGCTGTTGACCTAGATTAGTGTCTAATTAATTAAGCCTATTAGTAAGCCCATTAGTCTAATTAGGAAATGCTATAAATAAAGGGATGAAGAGTCAAATTAAAACTTTTCCCTCTCATTTTAAATCAGGTCTAAACCCTAAGTAGACCTAGATCCATCCTAATTTCATTCAGAATCACCCAAATTTCTCTCTAAATCAACGAAATTACATGATGAAGATTAAATCTTCAATTAGAAGCTACAGATTATTAGTTTGCTTGATTTAGAGTGCTTTTCTTTATGGATTAGATCTACACATGAATTGGTTGGATTTGGTAATTGGTGAGTGGTTTATGTTTTCTCACTATACTACATATGTTTATATGGTAGAATTATGGGATTTAACATGTTTTAAATTGATTTTGGCCATAAAAACTTTTTATAACTTTAATGACATGTTAATCCATGCGTATAAGATAGATTGATTAGAAATAACCTTGACTTATGTTCATATATTCATGATATATGTAGATCTATGCTAGAAATTTCCTCTTTTATCTTGTTTTGATGGATTGCAAGTTTCATTGGATGAAATTACTTGTTATTCTATGTTTGAATGATATGGTTTGATGTTGTTTTCTAGTATTGTGATAATATAGAAAGTTAGGTCGAAGAATTGAGCAAATCGAAAGTAAAGTTGGTCGGAATTGGAAAAAACTTGGTAGCTAGACTCTAAAGTATGGTGGAAAGAGGCAAGATGAGTCAAAACTCAAAAAAGGTTAAGTACATAAATCAGCATCGAGGTATGCTTATGACTCAGTGCCGAGTTATGGTAAAGGAGGTTATGACTCGGTGGTTGGCATGGTAGGATAAAGCTTGGCCAGGTGAGATGTTCCATAACAAGGTGAAGGAATTGAATAAGTATGGAATGTGATGACAAGTTATCTCTAGAACTTAGAAGAAGGAGCTTTGGGTTGGGGGCCAAATTATCAAAGGTGGATGAGTTATGGTCCATGGCACTGGAAGGGGAGTACTAGAGATACGCGAGAGAGATTATCAATTTGTTGGCTAAATGTACAGCTCGACACCGAGTTATACCTATAACTTGGTACCGAGTTTCATGGTGAATGATATGGCAGTGGAACTTCTGGGGACTTTGTTGAGATTTTGTAGATCATGTTAGAGGTGTTGGCCCGTTCATATCAGGTTGGATGATGATATAATAGCAATATGAAATCTATGGTCTTTGGATGTTGGATCGTATTGGGAGTAGATTTCAAGATGGTGGCTTGTAAAGGAGGGAGTCGTATGATTGGGGAATGTGGAAAGGTTCCTCACAAATAATGGAAATTGGATTGGGCAAGAAAGGCTCGATACAAAATGGAGCAATGGTTGGCTCGGGTGTATATGCTAAGGAATTTTTGATGCCCAGAGAATTTTTAGTTGTACTTGAAGCTGGGGTATTTTAAGTGGGGATGCCTATGGGTCAATGAAGATACCCGTGTATCTTGGACTTGTTGCATTGGGTCTAGCTTCTAGCTTTAGGCTACAAGACACGTATCTAGCTATGGGTTAGGAGATACGAGAGTACACCAGAGAACCGAGATATCCATTAGTCACTGGGTCGGTAGTCATATGGGTTATCATATATTCAGACTACATGGAGTGATAGTTAGGATTGTTTGATGGACAATATGCTTGCTTTGGCTACTTTCTTTAGTAAGCTATCACTCATAGGTATCAATGGAAGTAGGTATTGTAGACAGGAATACCTGAAAGACTGATATCCTTTATTTGGCTTGTGGTGTATCGTTATAATATTGAAGAATAGCATATTATATATGCTAACTCTTTGGTTGCAGGGACAAGTCGGATATGGTTCATGTACTCTTGTTCCATACTGTATTTACCTACATTGTGACGATACAGATTTTTCGTGTTCGAAAATCGACATCCATACTTTACATCGTACTCGAATGCCATAGATTCGACTATTCAAATTCGAGTCGCCGGAGCTTATAACACAATTAAGTAAACAACACAGCGGAAGAAAAAGAATAATACATTGATATAAAAAATCCAGAATATGATATACAACAATGATATCAATATGATCCAAGAATATCAGAGAAAAATAATACTGCTACAGCGGAAATAACAGCAGAGATAACTCCAAACGGCTCCAAAATCAAACTTGGACCACCATCAGGTTACCCCAAGATAAGCAAGATTGGTGTGAACTCCATCGACTCAATTAGCTTCAGATAATCTACTAAACCTGAATATCTGAAAAGAAGCCCAATTCTAGACTGCCCGTGTGGAAAATAGTGGGTACCCAAAGTTTAGGAAGGGAATAATAAACTCCGAGTCAGTCATGGGACTGGTATGAGTAACAAAAAAGTTATCCTTAAGAAAAACAAAGAAATATTTTTAAATAGATCCGCAATGCTTTTAGAAAATGAAACTACCATAAGGCCTCCCCGCACACACACAATGCAAATGCAGAATTGGGGGAGATTTCTCCTTATGATAGTCAAAGATGCTTGATACGAGAGAATTTCTTTGATATTATTACTATAAGGGCAAAGTTTGGAAAACCTTTCGAAAGTATAATATTAATCTTAGCCAGCATAGGTACCATTATATTATGCCTGCTATAGCTACCTCCTGAGGAGGCAGGTTATACAATTGCAATCGTAAAAGGCTCGTATTGTTTTGATTGGATTTCCAACAAATGGTCGGGCTAAGGAACTTCCTACTGCCACATGGGTACGCCTCTGGCGGGACGTCCCGAGAACTTAACCAGCTCTCTGCCAACACAAGGCCGGGTTACCTATGTAACTAGGTAACTACTACACGAATATGCCACCCCCCGGTCGTTTGGGACCTTTATCCGAGGGCCCTCGATCACAAAGCAACAACCACACAGAAAATGAGATTGGAGCAACCACATAGGTTAAGCATCAGGGATCCATACCTGACACCATCCTTTTCCAGAAGGAAATGACATACACTAAAGGGAGCGACCCTCATAACCTTGCCGCATATTCCTGTTTTGACCATTCCGGGGTGTGAGGTCCGACGAAGTCTCATCCACAAAGCTACCTTTTTCACAAAGCCACGCTTTGATCAACGAATGATCAATAAATAATCATCACACAGCAACACTCAGCATGCCACATTACCAAATTGGGAGTATATCGCTGATAACCTTCAACTACAAAACCTCCGAGCTCGTACATCTCAGAGAAGGGTATTAAGCTAAGAGAATAAATTCTCCCCCACCAACAGAGATGTATTTGAAAGAAATCTACTTTATATCTCAAAATGTAATGTCAGACACGTAACCATACAAGTCTGTTCCGGGTTCGAACAGAATCGAAGGCACTTCAAAAGAAGTCCTTGCAATCCTGGTATTCACAATCCTGATCGGACTTCCCATCAGTTAGGGAATCTCTATACAGGCACGACTCGGTGCAGAGACAATCGATAGATTATCCTATCGTTTTCACAAATACTCGGTCTTTACCACCGGTCTTCAAATGCTATCCATATCGACGTGTCATTATTCGGAATGTGTTATATGACACAAGGTCCTCTCCCGACTAAACCGAATAATGAGCGAAATATTTAAAATATATGGATATGGCATTCCAGTTAAGTCACAACTTAATAGAAAACCAAAACTTTCTTTCCAATGGTTAAACAAATTTACCATTTCAAATCTTTAAACAAAAAGATTTAATTCACAAAGTTCACCCAGATTTCACAAAGATTCATTTACACAGCTTTCAGAACGATTCCATTTCAAAATTGGATTAACTCATCCAATCTTTAATTCGAAGATTTAATTGATAGCTTTCAAAACAATTTACAATTTTAAATCTTTTATAATATAAAAGATCCACCCTTCAAAATTCTCTTCGATTTCAAAACAAAGTTCAATCATCCTCACAAAGGTTAATTTATAGTCTTACAACTATTTACATTTCCATTTCAAACTTGAAATCGTTTTAACACAAATTAGGAATTCATTCCTTATATGAAAGCTTTATTATTTGGAAACAAATAGTTTTCGTTTTTAGGAAAAACTGATTACAAATTAAAGCCATTCAAATATAGAACTTGAGTTCAAATTTACATTTCCAAAATCACACTATTTAAATGGTTTAGATCCCATATAAGCATCTTTTATAACTTGTATAATGTTTTAGACCAAAATTCCAAGTCATTGAATTCAATTTCGAACATTGAATTCAAATTTAAATCAAATTATTTAAATTCCAAGTTTTTATCAAGTTATTTAAAATAACTTTTATTTTTGAAATTCATTTCAAAAGTTCTTAATTCAAAATTCAAAACTATTTTGGATTCAAGAATTCAATTTCTAAATTTGATACAAATCTGTGACTTAACCGATTCTTCGTGAAATCCACATTTGTGTGTGTATGGTGTGGTCTAGGGGTTTAACACAATATTGCAACAGCATTCAATCATCACAGATCAAAATACAGAAATATAGTTGATAAGCGGTGTAAACTATAACGCTTATCTTTAATTCACATACCACAGACCACAGATATATCAATTACAGATAATAAATTACATTCATCCCAGATAAATAAACTATATTACAGATTACACATATAAATCAGAATATATCACAAAGCATCACAGATTAGGAATATCGGACAGTTAAATAATTCAGTCAAGTCCAAACATCCACAAGTAACTTTATTAATCACTGATTAATATGAGTTAATTATCATAAGTTAATCTGAAATAAATTTCCCTTTCATCATTTATTAGTTAATCTTCTATTATTAACTAATCAATTTTAATTAGAGAACCAACTAACCTTTTATTTATCTTAATTAATCACATTATTAATTTGTCCTTTAATTAATAGATTTAATTAACCCCTTGTTTGATAACAAATATTTACACCCAATTTACTGATTATCATTCATTTAATTTCATCCGGTAATTATCTATTAATTACCTTTCTAAGTGATTATATTTTCCAAATTTTCCAAATTTTCCAATGATTATTTTGAATTAATTTACTTAAGTAATTAACTTGAACAAATTCAACTAACTCAATTAATTACACTGAGTAATTTATTCCATAATTACTGTCATTAAGCAATTATACTTAATAATTCCACGATCGATTATTATTAAATTAATCAATCTTATTTACTATTAAAATTTATCACATTGATTAATTATTCAAATAAAATCTTAGTTAATGACTTCATTGACTATTGAGTTTCTTCAATTACCTTACTGAAGAAATTTACTTATATTTATTATTATTGATTATAAATCGATTCACCATTAAGAACACATTCGTTAATGAATTTGAAATCATTAATCTTCATTACATAAAGTCACTCATTCATGATTTAATATGTTCTTTACAACATGTGAAAAACATTGTTTAAAATTTCCATTTTAAATTCCTATTTGAATTTAAATTTGAAATAAATTCTTATTTACTTTAATAAAGTTTTTAAAAAAAAATTCCAACATTTTTAAATTTACATGTAAAAAATAACACTTGGTTATAAAGAATTTTTTTTTAGAGTTTAAAGAAAAATCACTTTTCTTTTTAATTTTAGCATATTTAACTTCTTTTGAACACTTAAGTTCTGAAACTTAATTAAATTGCAAAATTTTAAATTCTGATTTGGAATTAATTCCAGTTTTAAACTTTTAATTTTAACTTGTTTAAATTTTCATTTACAAATTTCAAATCTATTTTATATTCAATTTTCTTCAAACATTTATTGCTTTTGAGTTATTTAAACTAATTTGAATTTTCAAACTTTATTTGCATTTAAAACTAAATTTCAATTCAAACTTAAATTAAATTTATATTTTGGTTTACAACTCAATTCCAAACCTTGATTTATAAATTTAAATTTGGTTTTAAATTTCTGAAAAACAAGATTAAGTTCCCTGTAAAAACAACAGAATGACAATACCCGAGTCCCCCTACATATTCTTTGAGTTCGACACGAAGTTCTCCCCGAGTAAACGCTCGAGGCAATATGAGAAAAAATTTCCATCCCTAACAAAACAACAGTAGCTCCAGATCGTCAGGTAAATGCTCTGTGCACTTGCATGGAGCCACCGCTCGCCACCCGACGCTGCCTCATCCACGAGCAGGTCGACCACCACCCACTTACCGATTCCCATCCACTTGAACATCGTTATCCTTCGAAAAACGAATTCGAGCTCGATACCAAAACCTGGAACGCAAACAACAACCCATCCCAAACCTGGAAGTTCGCTGTTCCCCAAATTCCGACCACCTGAGAGCCACCACGGCGGCCACAGCCTCGTCTGCCTCCCCTCTACCAAACCCCAAAAGCACATGACACTCGGTCCATTGTAGGCGGAGAACGAAACGAAAATATCAGACCTCACTAAACTAGGTTTAAAAACTTTAAACCTTTGCCGCCGACGCCACCACTGTCTATCCACCATCGCGCCATTTTTCCGAGCTTCCCCCATCACTTCTCCACCTCCTGGAGGAAACTCGACTCCTCCAGTCGACGAGATCACCCACGGCAACCCCAAATGCACAATACAGTCGAACCCAAACTGCTCTTCACTCCCTCCTTTAAAAATCATGATTTTTACTTTAAAAATCATGTCAAAGCATACGAATTCAAGTTACATGCCTGAATTCGTATATTATGAAATTCGAATTTTAACTCATTTGAAACTATACCAGTGTTCTCGATTTTTCAAGATGATGACAGGTGGTTTAACCTTGAATAAATTTTTAATTACAAGTATATACTATAACAAACAGCTTTTGTTTGAATCTTAAGTTCAAACAATAATTAGAAAGGGAGTAAATGATTTTTGAAATCAACAGTTGAGTTTCTGACTAAGAATAGAGACATTTTTTTTAAAACAACAGCCTACTTATTTTACTTCCAGCTTCCCATATACACAGATAATTATATATGCAAAACATACATATCTTGGATATACTTGCACAGATTTAAACCTTTAAATTTTAAAGAGAAAGGTTACTCACCTTCCAGGTCATGATTTAAAGCTTTCAGGTTGAAGTTGTAAATCTGGTTTTTGAACTTGATAACTGGAATCTTTACTTAATCTCAGACTTTGTTGGATTGCTTGATGTTTTTAAATCTGAAGCTTTTGTTTGAATGATGATGATATCACCTCAGTTTTTCTTTTACTCAGTTTATATGGGTGCAACTGAAACAAATTGTTGTTCAAGTGACATGAAGCTTTACAGTGCATATATATTTGTTTAAGTTGATAGAAAAATATGTTTGTACAATATTTAGCAGGGATATTTTCTTTGCTTACTAGCTGATGTGAATTTTTAGTGTGCTAGCATTAATTAGTTTGTACAAATTCATACTTTTTTTCTTTTCAGCTGCACAAATTTGAAATAGTTTGATATGTTTTTGATATGGCTTCTCTTACAAGCTTCCTATACATGTATATATTTTTTTTCATTTGCAAGTGTACATGTTTTTTTTCTTTCTTTTATTATTTTTATTTGTCTCATTCTATTTGTATTATTTTGTATTATGATACTAAGATTTACTCTATATTGCCTGAACCATAAAATTTATTTATTTTACAATATAGATGAATTTCCATTCTTTATTTTGTTCTTAAAATTTTACTAATTAATTGTTTACTTTATATTTTATAGTTATCTCTTATATATTGATTTCTATTTCTAGTTTAATTTATTACTATTATTTTACCTTAGTATTCATTATCTTGTATTTATCTATATATTTGTTTTTATTCTACTTCTATCAATTCTAAATTTTAAATCAATTTATTTATTTTCTTCCTTGTGTCAAAGATTTATATTCTTATTTTTGTTTTAAAACCATTCCTTTAAGATTTAATTCAATATGTGTGTATATATATATGTATGTATATAAATATAAATTCAAACTCTACTCATATGATTTAGTATATATTTTATTTGAATTGGGGAAACTCGAATCAATTTACCGATTAATTTTACAGATTTTGATTCAACAATTAATTTAATTATCAATTTAATTTTAGTAAAAATTCGGGGTCGTTACAAACTTCACCCCCTTAAAAGAATTTCGTCCCCGAAATTGCACAGCCCGTTTCATGAATTATACACACACGCAGAATAGACCAACGACAACTCAAACTATATTAGTAAACACATGGATTCTTACGGGTAATTCATAAGATATATCTTACACTAAGTGCTACTCATAATATTCGTGCATATGTTATAGTCATACATTACCTATTAACATCCAACATTCACTATGGTTCTAAATCCAAAATACGTACATAAACATACCCTATCCAAAAGAAGTCAATCCAACCAACTACAAATCTTCACTATCAGAGCTCCTCCACTCAGGCCCTGACAGTTCTCTAACCTCCGCCTCATTGTCTGTCTCATAAACATCCTCTGGGTCAGATTCTACCGAAATATACCATATATCATCTTGTTCTTCCACTGCATTATCCAAATCCCAAATGACCGCATCATCATTTTCCGACACCACCTCTTCCTCGTCTTCAAACTCTTCTTCCTCTTCAAACTCTTCTTCCTCTTCAAATTCTTCTTCCTCTTCGAGCTTTTCTTCCTCTTCGAATTCTTCTTCCTCTTCAAATTCTTCTTTCTCTTCGAACTCTTCTTCCTCTTCGAGCTCTTCTTCCTCTTCGAGCTCTTCTTCCTCTTCGAGCTCTTCTTCCTCTTCGAATTCTTCTTCCTCTTCAAATTCTTCTTCCTCTTCAAATTCTTCTTTGGGTTCTTCTATTTGAGGTTACGACTGCTCCACAGGCTCCTCTGGCACCTCCTTATGCACTGACGGTTCACCAAGATCATTCCGAACACTACTAGATGAACCATAGTCACCGATTCTTATGGCTTTGGAAAGTGTTCCTCCCCTACTTATACTACGGGTTCTCTACAATCAAAACCAACATCCAAAAATAAGATTCTAAGGTTTTAGAATTTTATAGGCTAAGAAATACAACAAAGTTTATATTTCAAAATTTATTCTACCCGTTTTAAATTCCTAGTATCCTAGATTTCAAAATTTTCGGTTTAAAAGTTAAAGTATACTTATCAACCATAGCAATCAATGCAAACAAGGCAACCAATATATCCAAACAAACAATTTTGGTCCATCCGGAGTTTATGTCCCATATTAATATATCGAATCTCCTTTCTGGATCTACCAGAAATGATCGAAGGATTGAGAAAAGATGCTGAACAAAAGAGGTTGAGAGAATAGATTGCTTCCTGGCTGTTACAGAGTATTGACCAATTCGTAGTGGCACTCCCCTGTCCCCTATCTCGTCCTCTTCTTGCACTCACACTCACTATCAGTGGATAGTGAGAGAATTTACTAAGGCATACCAACAAATATCTTAGGTATACTTAATCTAGGGTATACTTCACCCTATCTCTAATGAGCTACTTAACGTGTTATACTCCTGAGCTAAAGTTCAACCTTACCTCTGATACCAAATGTGACGATACTGATTTTTCGCGTTCGAAAATCGACATCCATACTTTACATCGTACTCGAATGCCGTAGATTCGACCGTTCAAATTCGAGTCGTCGAAGCTTATAACACAATTAACTAAACAACACAGCGGAAGAAAAAGAATAATACATTAATATACAAAATCCAGAATATGATATACAACAATGATATCAATATGATCCAAGAATATCAGAGACAAATAATACTGCTACAGCGGAAATAACAGCAGAGATAACTCCAAATGGCTCCAAAATCAAACTCGGACCACCATCAGGTTACCCCAAGATAAGCAAGACTGGTGTGAACTCCATCGACTGAACTAGCTCCATCTACTAAACCTGAATATCTGAAAAGAAGCCCAACTCTAGACTGCCCGTGTGGAAAATAGTAGGCACCCAGAGTTTAGGAAGGGAACAATAAACTCCGAGTCAGTCATGGGACTGGTATGAGTAACAAAAAAAGTTATCTTTAAGAAAAACAAAGAAATATTTTTAAATAGATCCGCAATGCTTTTAGAAAATGAAACTACCATAAGGCCTCCCCGCACACACACAATGCAAACGCAGAATTGGAGGAGATTTCTCCTTATGATAGTCAAAGATGCTTGATACGAGAGAATTTCTTTGATATTATTACTATAAGTGCAAAGTGTGGAAAACCTTTCGAAAGTATAGTATTAATCTTAGCCAGCATAGGTACCATTATATTATGCCTGCTATAACAACCTCTTGAGGAGGCAGGTTATACAATTGCAATCGTAAAAGGACCGTATTGTTTTGATTGGATTTCCAACAAATGGTCAGGCTAAGAAACTTCCTACTGCCACATGGTACGCCTCTGGCGGGACGTCCCGAGAACTTAACCAGCTCTCTGCCAACACAAGGCCGGGTTACCTTTGTAACTAGGTAACTACTACACGAATATGCCACCCCCCGATCGTTTGGGACCTTTATCCGAGGGCCCTCGATCACAAAGCAACAACCACGCAGAAAATGAGATTGGAGCAACCACATAGGTTAAGCATCAGGGCTCCATACCTGATACCACCTTTTTCCAGAAGGAAATGACATACCCTAAAGGGAGCGACCCTCATAACCTTGCCGCATATTCCTGTTTTGACCATTTCCGGGGTGGGAGGTCCGACGAAGTCTCATCCACAAAGCTACGCTTTTTCACAAATCCACGCTTTAATCAACGAATGATCAATAAATAATCATCACACAACAACACTCAGCATGCCACATTACCAAATTGAGAGTATATCGCTGATAACCTTCAACTACAAAACCTCTGAGCTCGTACTTCTCAGAGAAGGGTGTTAAGCTAAGAGAATAAATTCTCCGCCACCAACAGAGATGTATTTGAAAGAAATCTGCTTTATATCTCAAAATGCAATGTCAGACACGTAACCATACAAGTCTGTTTCGGGTTCGAACAGAACCGAAGGCACTTCAAAAGAAGTCCTTGCAATTCGGGTATTCACAATCCCGATCGGACTTCCCATCACTTAGGGAATCTCTATACCGGCGCGACTCGGTGCAGAGACAATCGATAGGTTATCCTATCGTTTTCACAAATACCCAGTCTTTACCACCGGTCTTCAAATGCTATCCATATCGACGTGTCATTATTCGGAATGGGTTATATGACACAAGGTCCTCTCTCGGCTAAACCGAATAATGAGCGAAATATTTAAAATATATGGACATGGGATTCTAGTTAAGTCACAACTTAATAGAAAACCATGATTTTTAATTACCTTTCTAAGTGATTATATTTTCCAAATTTTCCAGTGATTATTTTGAATTAATTTACTTAAGTAATTAACTTGAACAAATTCAATTAACTCAATTAATTTATTCCGTAATTACTGTCATTAAGAAATTATACTTAATAATTCCACGATCGATTATTATTAAATTAATCAATCTTATTTACTGTTAAAATTCATCACATTGATTAATTATTCAAATAAAATCTTAGTTAATGACTTCATTGACTATTGAGTTTCTTTAATTACCGTTCTAAAGAAATTTACTTATATTTATCATTATTGATTATAAATCGATTCACCATTAAGAACACATTCGTTAATGAAATTGAAATCATTAATCTTCATTACTTAAAGTCACTCATTCATGATTTAATATGTTCTTTACAACATGTGAAAAACATTGTTTCAAATTTCCTTTTTAAATTCCTATTTGAATTTAAATTAGAAATAAATTCTTATTTACTTTAATAAAGTTTAAAAACAAATTTTCCAACATTTTTAAATTTACATGTAAAAAATAATAGTTGGTTATAAAGAATTTTTTTTAGAGTTTAAGGAAAAATCACTTTTCTTTTTAATTTTAGCATATTTAACTTCTTTTGAACACTTAAATTCTGAAACTTAACTAAATTGCAAAATTTTAAATTCTGATTTGGAATTAATTCCAGTTTTAAACTTTTAATTTTAACTTGTTTAAATTTTCATTTACAAATTTCAAATCTATTTTATATTCAATTTTCTTCAAACATTTATTGCTTTTGAGTTATTTAAACTAATTTGAATTTTCAAACTTTATTTGCATTTAAAACTAAATTTCAATTCAAACTTATATTAAATTTATATTTTGGTTTACAACTCAATTCCAAACCTTGATTTATAAATTTAAATTTGGTTTTTAAATTTCAAAAAAACAGGATCAGGTTCCCTGTAAAAACAACAGAACGACAATACCCGAGTCCCCCCTACATATTCTTTGAGTTCGACATGAAGTTCTCCCCGAGTAAACGCTCGAGGCAATATGAGAAAAATTATTTCCATCCCTCACAAAACAACAGCAGCTCCAGATCGTCAGGTAAATGCTCCGTGCACGTGCACGGAGCCACGGCTTGCCATCCGACGCTGCCTCATCCACGAGCAGGTCGACCACCACCCACTCACCGATTCCCATCCACCCGAACATCGTTATCCTTCGAAAAACGAATTCGAGCTCAATACCAAAACCTGGAACGCAAACAACAACCCACTCCCAAACCTGGAAGTTCGGTTCCCCAAATTCCGACCACCTGAGAGCCACCACTGCCGGCCACCGCCTCGTCTGCCTCCCCTCTACCAAACCCCAAAAGCACATGACACTTGGTCCATCGTAGGTGGAGAACGAAACGAAAATATCAGACCTCACTAAACTAGGTTTAAAAACTTTAAACTTTCGCCGCCGACGCCACCGCTGTCTATCCACCATCGCGCCATTTTTCGAGCTTCCCCCATCACTTCTCCACCTCCTAGAGGAAACTCGACTCCTCCAGTCGAGGAGATCACCCACGGCAACCCCAAATGCACAATACAGTCGAACCCAAACTTCTCTTCACTCCCTCCTTTAAAAATCATGATTTTTGCTTTAAAAATCATGTCAAAGCATACGAATTCAAGTTACATGCCTGAATTCGTATATTATGAAATTCGAATTTTAACTCATTTGAAACTTTACCAGTGTTCTCGATTTTTCAGGATGATGACAGGTGGTTTAACCTTGAATAAATTTTTAATTGCAAGTATATACTATAACAAATAGCTTTTGTTTGAATCTTAAGTTCAAACAATAATTAGAAAGGGAGTAAATGATTTTTGAAATCAACAGTTGAGTTTATAAATAAGAACAGAGACATTTTTTTTTAAACAACAGCCTACTTATTTTACTTCCAGCTTCCCATATACACAGATAATTATATATGCAAAACATACATATCTTGGATATACTTGCACAGATTTAAACCTTTAAATTTTAAAGAGAAAGGTTACTCACCTTCCAGGTCATGATTTAAAGCTTTCAGGTTGAAGTTGTAAATCTGGTTTTTGAACTTGATAACTGGAATCTTTACTTAATCTCAGACTTTGTTGGATTGCTTGATGTTTTTAAATATGAAGCTTTTGTTTGAATGATGATGATATCACCTCGGTTTTTCTTTTACTCAGTTTATATGGGTGCAACTGTAACAAATTGTTGTTCAAGTGAAATGAAGCTTTACAGTGCATATATATTTGTTTAAGTTGATAGAAAAATATGTTTGTATAATATTTAGCAGGGATATTTTCTTTGCTTACTAGCTGATGTGAATTTTTAGTGTGCTAGCATTAATTAGTTTGTACAAATTCATACTTTTTTTTCTTTTCAGCTGCACAAATTTGAAATAGTTTGATATGTTTTTGATATGGCTTCTCTTACAAGCTTCCTATACATGTATTTTTTTTTTTTCATTTGCAAGTGTACATGTTTTTTTTCTTTCTTTTATTATTTTTGTTTGTCTCATTTTATTTGTATTATTTTGTATTATGATACTAAGATTTACTCTATATTGTCTGAACCATAAAATTTATTTATTTTACAATATAGATGCATTTCCATTCTTTATTTTGTTCTTAAAATTTTACCGATTAATTGTTTACTTCATATTTTATAGTTTTCTCATATATATATTGATTTATATTTCTAGTTTAATTTATTACTATTATTTTACCTTAGTATTCATTATCTTGTATTTATCTATATATTTGTTTTTATTCTACTTCTATCTATTCTAAATTTTAAATCAATTTATTTATTTTGTTCCTTGTGTCAAAGATTTATATTCTTATTTTTATTTTAAAACCATTCCTTTAAGATTTAATTCAATATGTATATGTATGTGTGTGTGTCTATATATATAAATATAAATTCAAACTCTACTCATATGATTTAGTATATATTCTATTTGAATTGGGGAAACTCGAATCAATTTACCGATTAATTTTACAGATTTTAATTCAAAAATTAATTTAATTATCAATTTAATTTTAGTAAAAATTCGGGGTCGTTACATACATAGTATTATGAGACTCATTTAACGCTCACTCTACACTGTTGTCTGGCCTAAGTTTTTATGATTTTTTTATTATCTTGGATACTCTTCAATGAGTAGACTGGATAACAGGTCTAGGTGATGCAGTGGTTGTTTGAAAAATGAGCTGGATGGAGCTATCTCATATTATATACATATATGGAGTCTACGCTTATTTCGCTATGCAGCACTGGAGAGCCTTAGCAGTGACTGCTTACCATTTATATTTGAGACAACTATTGAGTTTGTTTTCCATTGTATAAACTCTAATGTTGATATTTAACTTTATGGATATTATGCTCTAACGATAATGATCTATTCACATTGTTATTATTATCTATTTTTTTGTATATGTGATATTGTATTTTGTCCATGCGCTGTGAGATATACGACAAGTTGTATGCTATATAGGTTTATTTCAACCCTGATGGTCATCCTATATCTCCTTGGCATGATAGCAGTGCATTATTTATATATTATTGGTGCCATTGGTATAGGGCGGTTGTCACATTTGGTATCATAGCTTTGGTTACTCGATTAACTGGAGTTGATACCATGATTAAGTAGAGATAGGGAAGGTTCTATAGCCTTAGACTAGAGCAAGTGTATATTTGTATAAAAGAGAGAGAATACTCGTTATAAATTTGGTATCCAAAATTATATAATAATATATTATATAGTGTTCTTCGCATGCACATAAGCACTATGGACACAGTTTTTTATCAGAGAGTAATCATTCTTGTTATGGATAAATGAGCCGACATATAAGGGATGCCGTGAGGAATTCTGCTTCAGGAGTAAAGGAAGAAGCTGGATCAGGAGCTGTTACGTCTGATATTCAAGCCATGTGCAATGCTATGACAGCTAATATAATGAGGAATGCTCTTGGAGTGGTGATAGGTAGAGGTGCTCCTATGCAAGTGCCTCAAGCTAATTTCGCTAAGCTAAACAAATATTATTCTATTCTTGGAGGGAAGTCATTCCAAAGGATGGAGTCATCCATAGAAGTGAAAGATTGGTTGGACATTTACGAGCGCGTCTTTGGTGATATGGAGGTGGAAGATGCTATGAAAAGGAAGTTTTCTTCAGGACAGCTGTAGGGTCCAGCCATGAGTTAGTGGAATGCTATTACTATTGCTACTCCAGAGGATCAGTTCAGTTGGGATCAGTTTAAGGCAAGGTTTGAGGAGAAGTTTACTTCGGCTATCGAAGTCAGTTTTTTAAAAAATTGCCGATCTCAAATAGGTAGAGATGACAGTTTCTGAATATGTGCTATAATTTGATGCTTTATCTAAGTTTATGGGATGTTGTTTATCGACACTCCATTAAGGAAGAATGAGAAATTCATCATTGGGTTGAATGACTACATCGAAGAAAAGCTAGTGGACCATATAGATGAGCCATTTAAGAAACTTGTAGAGAAGGCGCTTCGCCAACATAACTTGTACCATAAGGCTAAGACTGCTATTGTTGTTCCTACTAAGAAAGAAGAGGCAAAGCGGCAGCAAGGCGGTGAAGGCAAAAAGAAGTGGAATGGAAAGAGAAAGCAGTCCCAGGGAAAAGGTAGTAAGAAAAATGGTAAATGGAAACCTACTTGCTATGGATGCAACGAAAATAGATTATATATTGGAAGACAAGTGAGAAGATGAAAGGTTACAATTGTGACTAGCCTAAGCATCTAAATAAGATATGTCTGGAACCAGTGAAGGATAAGTAGGTGGTGAATTCGTATGCTTTGGATGTAGTCCTGACTTCGTCGAGTGCTCCCTCGGTAAAGGAAAAGGGAGTCGTCATCCAAGGCATGCTTTCTATTGGTGATGTTCCTGTTTATGTTTTCTTGGATATCGGTGCTTCTCATTCATTCAACTATAGTGACCTAGTAGATAGATCGGGATTGGAACTTGTGATAGTAAACCGATTGCTAATCGTGATGAACCCTGTTGGAGGCTTTACTAGTCCTTGCATAGTTTGTCATGGCTTATTTTATCGAGTCGTGGATGTACTTTCATTTGTGATTGCTTTGTTTTGAACTTTATTGGTTCAGGATTATCTTAGGCATGGAGTGGCTTAGGAAGTATGTGGCCATAGTGGATTGCGAGAAGCTTTTGATGACAATCGGGATGTGGACAGGTGAGTGGTAGTGATTAGATGTCTACCATAGGGTAGGATGATGGTTAGCATTCTATATTCGCTTGAGGTTCCATATGAGGGATTGTCATCAGTGCTCATCGCTAGAGAGTATCTGGCTTTTTGATGAAGTGACTAGATGTCGCTGCATAGAGAGACTAAGTTTCGGATAGACTTGGTGAAGGAATCCAGACTGATAGCTATGCCTATGAGGCGCATCGCACCTAGAGAGAAGAAGGAATTGGAGGTGCAAGTGAATGATCTATTGAGGAAAGGGTTCATTCGAAGGAGCATATCTGAGTAGGGTGCACTTTTAGTATTCGCAATGAAGGCGGTTAACTCTTTGAGATTGTGTGTGGATTATCATGAGCTGAATAAAGTGACGAAAAAGAATAAGTATCCAATCCCATGCATTGATGACTTGTCGATAGGTGCACGACGCGAAGGTGTTCTCCCAAATGAATTTGGCGATGGGATTTCACTAGTTGAGAGTAACGAAGGTGAATGTGCTTAATACTGTATTTTGTATGCCTTCAAGATTCTATGAGTGATTGGTGACGCCCTTTGGATTGACAAACGCTTCGACATACTTTGTGGATCTTATGAATCGAGTTTTCAAAGACTGGTTGAATAAGTTCGTACTTATGTTTGTGGATGATATTCTGGTCTACTCCAGAACCGTAGAGTAGCACAAGATGCACTTGAGGGTTGTGCTAAAGATAATTGAGGAAGCACAAGTTGAGAGTGAAGTTCTCTAAGTGTCACTTCTGGAGAGAAGAAGTGAGATTCTTGGTTCATGTCTTGTCAGGATAGGGTATAACTATGGATCCTTTGAAGGTAGTAGCGGTCAAAGATTGGAATCATCCCAAGAATGCTATAGATGTGAGAAGTTTCTTAGGATTGGCTGGATAATATAAATGCTTCGTAAAGGAATTCTCGAAGGTAGTGGTACAGTTGACCATTTGATGAAAAAATTCAGACGTTTGTGTGGGATGCAAAATGTAAGCATGCATTTGTGAGTCTGAAGGAGAGGTTGTTGAGTGCACCAGTGTTGACCATTCCAAGTGGAAATGAAGAGTTGATAGTGTACACCAATGTTGGTGTCCTGGATTAGGTGCGGTGTTGATATAGAATGGGAAACTTGATGCATATGCAGGTCGACAACTAAAGCCGCACGAGAGGAATTACCCAACTCATGATTTGGAATTTGTGACGACCCACATTTCGGAAGGTTTAAATCGGCAATAATCCACACATAGCGACTTAAACAATCTGGAACGTAGATAATCAATGGGATTAAATAAGAAAAATAAGAAGAGAAGAAGAAAACAAAACACAGAATCTCACAGCGGAAACGATAAAATATAATAATCAATTAAAAATTCAAAAGCTGTTTACTATACATCTGATCATAATCTATACACATTTATCATAGTTATATTTATACTTCAGGGATAAATATTCAATACAGCAAAATAGCATGATGCAGAGGATAATAATAACAGTAATATACCAAAACTCTGTCTTCGTCCTCCAAAGAATAGTCTTCAATACATTGAAAAAACTCAGGACTGACCCGAGCGTAATGAAAAACAAAACACTCGAGTCAGGACTAAAATACTCTAATGTAAGTCAAATCAATATCGTAAATATGAGTGCAATAACTTAAGAGATGTTACGGGATTTTCCATCTCCTAAGGATCCGTTAAACTGTTTATACATAATAGTATACGCTATAATATATAATGTCTATCAGTAAAATAAAAATCAAAATAGCGTTAAAGCTTTACGTTGATCCACCTTAACATATTTGCAGTTTTAAACCAAATTCGTAATGGGGTCGTATAGGGATAAATATGACAAGGCATGTGAGGCAATGCCCAAGGTAGGATTCTACCAGTTTACCCTTTCTAGCTGGTCGTAACCCATCCATGGCCGACCACGACAATCAATCCAAACGACAAATAAGGTGCACCCATCGAATCCGAAACCTCAATAGTAATACGAGGGATCAACGTCGCTAGAGGTAGCTAACCTCAATGGCCAGACATAGGCTCCCTTTTTAGTTATTTTAATTATGACACGAATGTCAAGGCTATGCATCATCGTTCTCTAACTTCATTCCAGTAAATATCGTCAATTCAACCACTACAATCTGGATATCATCCACGACATACACGACTGTCAAAGTGGTTCCAATATTAACAGAGAGTATGCCAATAAGAGTCCCCAGTCTCTTTAACAAACAAATGTCATTTTACGCACCGGTTGGTACTTTTACATTTCGAAAATGATTTACACTTGATATCAAAATATCATATTCGTTAAAAGATCAAATCCATTTCGAAATCATCATATTTACTCAAAAATCATATCCATTTCGGTATCATCATATTTACTCAAAATCATATCCATTTCAAAATTATCTTACTTACTCAAAATCATATCCATTTCGAAATCATCGTATGTACTCAAAAATATCAACACTCGATATATTGATTTCACTCCAAAACTTGATCTGAATTACATTTTTGGTTATAATTCACTTTAACCCAATTCGCATTTAAATCCAAGATTTAAATATAAATAATTTACCCTTTCACCAGCTTGAATTTTAGAAAATAGCTTAAATAGTTAAAACTAGTTTAATAGAAAATGTTTAAATAGTTTAATCGAAAATAATTTGAATATAAAATGATTTATATAGTAAAATAGTTTAAAAAAATCAAAATAATTTGAATATTTAAAGAATATAATTTTTAAATCATTTATACTAAAATATTCATTTTTTTAAAAAAAATTCCAAAGTCAAACCGGTAAACTTCCCAATTTCCTACCCAAATAAATTCCAAATTCTAGTTTGATTTAATCGATACAATTCCGATTCCAACTTGAACAATTTCGATTCCACATAAATTTCGATTTCAATTCCAATTTCCATTTTTAAATTAATTTATTTCTCAATTTCAATTAATTTTCAATTCCAAATTAATTTCCAATTCCAAAATCAAATTAATTTAAATTCCAATTTCAAATTAATTTAAATTCCAATTTCAAATTAATTTAAATCCCAATTTCAAATTAATTTTGATTCCAAAGTAATTTAAATTTAAATTTAAATTTCAATTTAATTTAAATTTCAAATATCGATTTAACTACTTAATCAAATTACCTTCAATACCAAATTTAGATCCAAAATTTCAATTATAATTCAATTCCAAACTAAAATTTGAAATATCATTTCATATCACTTTTTCTTAGAAATATTCAAAGTTCGAGCAAAATTCCAATCTTTTAAAACAAATCCATTTCTGAAATTTACGACGTATTTCGTTAATAACTTAAAATTTTAAACGTTGATTAGTTAAGCAATCTCGTTTATCAAGTTTAAATTCCAACATTTCAAGCTCCAATTCAAAATAATTCAATTTCCCTAAATTTGATTTTATTCTAAAAATCAATTCATTTAAATAATTTCAAAACAACTTTTAAAATCATTTAAATTAACCAACCCGGTGTCCGTACATAATTCTCTACCCTATGGCCAAGTGGATAATTATTTCAATTAATTTCAAGGATGGATATATATTATTTCAATCCAAATGGATGTCATAGGTATATATCATTTCAACATATTTCTTAATTTATTCGAAATGTATTAGTTTACAGTTTATATGCAATAAACGATATACAAGATGATAGCATGATATATAAAAATAAATAAACAACCAATATCGACCAGTAGCATCCATCACAACCAATCAACCATAAAGCCAATAACCTTCAAAAATTTCAATTTTTACCATATCGGGTAATATGCTGCCAATTAAATTTAAATTTATTTAACGTCAATTTAAATTCTATCAATTAATTCATATACCAATTTTAATGACAATTAAACCTACCAAACAATAGCCAATAAATTTCTTATCACTTCAGAATATAAATATAACTAACATAAAATTATTTTAGTCAATTGTGAGCGTACAAATACTCACCTTTGATTTACCGGCGGTTTAAATTCTAATTAAAGGCCCAAATTTGAACAGCCTCAGAACTTGTCCAAACCAGTCCCATGTTATCCGGAATTCTGATACGATCGCAAGGAGAAAATCACGCATGAATCCGATCTCGTATGTAAAAGTTATATACGTTAGAATGATCGAACATTTAAATTTTTTAAAAATTAATTAAAAAAAAGAGAGCGTGACCTTCTTCTTCCTAATTCATGTGAATGGGAACCCATCAATACGCAGTCCAATCCTTCATGCGCACGCCATCTTCGACGTCCTGCCAGTGATCAACGACCACCATTCGAAGCGCCTTGGCCTGCTCCTCCTCCGCCTCGAACACCTCGTCCCCAGCCACCTCCGTTCATCACGAAAACCCATAAGAACGCGCGACACTCAAAGCCAGATTCTGGCGAATCCGTGATGTAATGCATCGATCATTTATATTGATTTGAAGAGCTCTCCGAGATCTATAATTTTGCTTTTGGAATTTTTCGATTTCGTTGAATGGATAGAGAGATATTGAGGAGGAAAGTTGGTGAATTTTTAGCCATTAAAAGAAGATGACGGCTAGGGTTTTAGAAATTAAAATAATAATAAAACTGTCTCGATTTGCATGCGTATTTATATAGTTAGGTCCAAAATCATCCAAACTCCAATAAAGACATGCCGCTGGGCGTTTATAATGTTTTACCCCCATTCCGAACGCAATGGAACTTGTTTTGAGGCCTAATTCGATTGTGTGTGGAAGATAGCTTTTCAAAGTCAATTTATTTTATCGTATTCCTTTAAATTGATTTCTACGCGTTTTAAGCTCGCACGACCAAACGATAAGTCCGATCACTACGAAACTTGAAATCTTACAATTATTCACTATTACGGATCTGATGAAAACTGGTTTCGTCGAAATCCGAGACAGTTGCCAAAATGGCTATTTTTACCCGTTAATTAACATATAAATTTCCAATTTTTAATTATTCACTTTTAAATACAATTTTAAATTTTAACCATCTTCATTCATATTTAAATAAAATTCTGAATCAATTTCTGATGCATTTTCATTCACATTAAACGCAGAATCCCATTATTTAAATAATTCCAATATTAAATCTAAACAATTAAATTATTCAACAAATTACATTAATAACCATTTTTATTTAATAATCACCTTAAAGGGTGATTACATCATGGATTTATGATTTTGGTATTTTCTATACTCTAAGAAAAGGGAATGCAGTCGCCGATGCATTAAGTAGAATGCATGCTGGGTTGGAAGCAAAATTCTCGAAATGAAAGCAGATAAATATATTGCTAGATTTGATTTCAAGCCTCACTCCGGGCTAGAACCTGAAATGTTTTCTAGCTTATCGACTAAACCTACTTTGATTGGAAGGATCTGTACTAGTCAGAAGTGAGGTGCTAGGCTAGCGAAGATTATAGCAAAGATAGAGGAAGTGGTAGAATTTAAAGATACGAAGCAATATGAACTCGACCAAGAAGGCTGGCTTCGTAAAGACGGGAGATTGTTTGTTCCCAATGTTGATAGATTACGAGATGAAGTGCTACGTGAGTCTCACCATTTCAAGTTGACTATTCATCCCGGTGGTAACAAGATGTACTGAGAGATGAAGTGAACTTACTACTGGGAAGGTATGAAGAGTGATGTTGGGGCATTCATCTCTATGTGTATGAACTACCAATTGGTAAAAGCAGAGCAGAAGAAACCTAATGGATTGTTGCACTATTAAATATTCCTGAATGGAAATGGAGCAAGTATCAATAGATTTTATTGATAGTTTCCTAAGAACTCGAGCAACCTACGATGGCATTTGGGTCATAGTAGATTGGTGGACTAAGAGTGCAAGGTTTATACCCGTCAAGTCAAGTAGAACGACATCCAAGCTGGTTGAGTTGTATATAAAATGAATAGTAAGATTTCATGATGTGCCAAAGAGCATTGTAAGCGACCAAGACCTGTTGTTCACTAGTGAGTTCTAGAAGAGCGTACAAGAGGCATCACGGATGGAGCTGCATCTTAGTATAGCTTATCGCCTGCAAACGGATGAGTAGATCGAAAGAGTAAATCGTATATTAGAAGACCTCTTGTGGGCATGCATTGTGGATTTTGGTGGATCATCGGATTGCATTTGGTGGAGTTTGCATACAACAACAGTTATTAGTCGAGTATTGGTATGGCTCCGTATGAAGCATTGGATGGGTGACCATGTAACACTTCTTCATGTTGGTGGAAAGCAGGCAAGAAACTGATACTTGGGCCAGATATGATTAGAGAGACTTCGGAGAAGATTGATGCCATTTGGCAACGAATGAACGTTACTTAGCATCGACAAGAAATCTTCGCAGATAAGAGACGTGGAGAGTTAGAGTCTTGTGTCAAAGATATGGTGTTTGTAAAGGTTTCTCCTTTAAAGAATGTAGTTCGATTCGGTAGAAATGGGAAGTTGGCAGCAAGATCTGTCCATCCTTTTTTGATAGTCGAGAGAATCAGAAAGCAAGCATATAGGATTGATTTACCTCAAAAGATGATGAGCGTGCACAACATTTTCATGTCTCTTATCTACGAAAGTTTGTGCAAGTCTCAGGCATGATGATCACACTAGATCAACTAGAAGATTTTCAGGTAGAATCAAAAGTTTCTAGACTTTGCAGACCACTTCGTATTATTGGGTACGATAAGAAATAGCTTAGGAGAAAGATGGTGAAGCGGTGAAGGTACAATGGAGCGGAAATGATGATGCTTGTATGTGGGAGACAGAGAAAAACATGAGGACTATATGTCTAGAGCTCTTTGAATGGTAATATCCATTGTTTATCATATCTACTTTCACAATTGTATGTTATATCTGATAGGTTAGTATTCCACATGCTAGGGCAGGTCACCTATACTATAGATTGCATGGTTGCGTGTTTGATATGTCTGATGGTTGCTGATGATTGGTAGGCATGCAGGGTAACTATGATTGCTTGTACTTTGGCTTATTTGGGGATTTCAAAGGAGAAATTCCAAAAAGGGGAGGAGAATGTAACAACCCGCATTTTATGTATCTGAAGATCGTAAAATATTTTTATTTTATTAGTATAAGGTTATATGATCTATGGTTTTGGGATATGACTCTTGGGGATGTTTTACACACTTATGATTTTTTTCCTAATTTCTATGTGATATTTTGACCTTGGAAATCTTATTCGGGCTATAACTTTTGATAAAACTTGAACTAGGGTCTCAAACTAGTTCCACTACTTCAGGGTGATGGTTTTCCACTCCGTAGAGTGGTTATAATAGAAAAAGGACTCACAGTTAGAAAGTTATGCCTATTTTATGTTTTACGCCGTTGGTTTAATTAAGTCCGTTAGTGAGCCTATTAGTCTAATTAGGGAATACTATAAACAAAGGGTTGAGGAGTCAAATTAAAACATTTCCCTCTCATACTAAATCTAATCTAAACTCTCATTAGCCCTAGATCCATTGTAATTTTATCCAAAGTCATCCAAATTGCTCTCCAAATCAAACTAGATTGTAGATTGGGGATTAGATCCTTAGGTAGATGCTAAAGATCATCAATTTCTTGATCTACAGTGCTTTTCTTTGCTGCCCGGATTAGATCAACACATGAATTTGTTGGATTTGGTAATTGGTGAGTAGTTTATGCCTTTGCACTATACAATACATGATTAAATGGTAGAATTATAGGATTTAACATATTTTAAAT
Source organism: Allium cepa (assembly GCA_030765085.1). Classification (NCBI taxonomy): domain Eukaryota; kingdom Viridiplantae; phylum Streptophyta; class Magnoliopsida; order Asparagales; family Amaryllidaceae; genus Allium; species Allium cepa. Next base: position 103,060,597 of record CM060928.1, on the reverse strand, counting down.
TAATTTTGGCAAAAAATCTTCTCTAACTTTAATGACATGTTAATCCATGCATATGGTATAGATTGATTAGAAATAACCTTGATTTATGTTCATATATTCATGCTATATCTAGATCTACGTTGGAGGCCTATCTTATTTTGATAGATTACAAGATTGATTGGATGAAATTTCTTGTTATTCTATGTTTGAATGATATGATTTGATGTTGTTTACTAGCGTTGTGATTACATATAAAGTTAGGTCGGAAAATTTAGCAAATAGGAAGCAAAGTTGGTCAGAATTGGATGAAACTTGGCAGATAGGCTCTATGGTATGGTGGGAAGAGGCATGGTGAGTAGTAACTCAAACGGGGTAAGTACATAACGTGACATCGAGTTATGCATATATCTCGGTACCGAGTTATGGTGAAAGGGGCTATGACTCGGTGGTTTGCATAGATGGATAGGGATTGACCAGGTGATGTGTTCCATAATGAGGTGAAGGAAATTGGCTAAGTATAAGATGTGATGACGAGTTATCCCTAGAATTTAGACGAAGGAGCCTTAGGTTGGTGGCCGAGTTATCTAAGGTTCATGAGTCAGCGTCTAAGGCACTGGAAGGGGAGTACTACAGACATGGGAGAGAGATTAACTATTTGTTAACTAAGTGTATAAATCGATATAACTCGATACCGAGTTATCATGGTGAATAATTTGGTAGTGGAAATTCTTGGGATTGTTGTTGAGGTTCTTTAGATCGTGTTGGAGGTGTTGGCTCATCGTATCAAGTTTGATGAGATATAACAACATGATAAAATGCTATGATCTTCGGATGTTGGCTCGTGCTTTGAGTAGGTTCTAAAGATGGCGGCTCGTAAAGGAGGGGCTGTAAGATTAGGGAATATGGATGGTTCCTCGTGAATAATGGAAACTGGATTGTGCAAGAAGGGCTTAGTATCCAAATGGAGCAATGAAGGGCTCGGGTTTATGTGCTAAGGAATCTTCGATGCTTGAAAAGTTTTCAGTTGTACCCGAAGGAGGGGTTTTGTAAATAGGGATGCCCATAAGTCAATAAAGGTATATGTATACCTTGGACCTATAGCTTTGGGTCTAATGTACAGATTGGACTGCGAGATTCGTATCCAGCTTTGGGCTATGAGATACGAGAGTACAACAGAGAACCGAGATTTCCATTAGTCCCTGGCTTGGGAGTCATACGAGTTATCAGATATTCAGACCGCACAGAGTGATAGTTAGGATTGTTTGATGGATGATATGGTTGTTTTGGTTGCTTTCTTTAGTAGGCTATCACTCATAAGTATCTTAGGAAGTAGGCATTAGAGACATGAATGCCTGAAAGACTGATATCCTTTATTTAGCTTGTGGTATATCTTTATGATATTGTAGAATAACATATTATATTGTTATATGCTAACTCTTTGGTTACAGGACATGTTGGGTATGGTTCATGTACTCTTTTCCTTACCATATTTTCTTGTATAGTATTATGAGACTCATTTAACGCTCACACCAGACTGTTGTCTGACCTAAGATTTTGTGCTTTGTTTCTTAGTATCTTGGATACTTTTAAATGAGTAGACTAGATACCAGGTCTAGGTGACACAGTGGATGTTCAGAGGATGAGCTGGATAGAGATATCTCGTATTATATGCATACATAGAGTCTATGCTTATTCTGTTGTGCAGCACTGTGGAGCCTTAGCAGTGACTGCTTACCATTTGTATTTATGACAGTTGTTGGGTTTTTTCTATTGTATAAACTCTACTATATATTTATAACTTGTGGATATTATACTCTAGCGATGATGATCTGTTCGTATTGTTATTACTATCTCTTATGTTGTATATGTGATATTATTTTTTGTCCCTGCACTGTGAAATATATGACATGTTACATGCTATATTAATTTATTTCAACCCTGATGATTGTCCTATATCAAGCGGGCATAATAGCAGTTCACTATTTATATCCTATTGGTGCAGGTGGCATAGGGCAGTCGTCACAACTATCTTGTAAAACTTAACATTTTTCATTTTCGACAAAAATGAAGTCATCGCTTTTGGAATATGAATTTTAAATCCATTTTTATAAAAATCCATCAATTTTTTTATAAACATAGATAAAGAAAATATCAGTTCAACATAATACAAATACTATAATTTCAACTTCTAAATTTTTTTTTTCAAAACCTATAAAAATATTTCTTATAATATATATATTTATATATCTTCTAATTTGTAAAATTCTTTTATATAATCAAATTTTAAAATTGTTTATTTCAAAAGTAATATAATTCAAGCTAAAGTCATCTTTTATAAAATATTTTCAAAATTGTTTAACTCAAAATTCTACCTTCTAATCAATTTCAAATGCAACTTATGGCCAATATCAAAGAAAGGCAAGACATCCGACTATCGAACATTGCATAGAGCGCTGTCAACATAGAATACTCTCGTACACAATTCTAAAGGTAGAGGACACACATTACATAGACCGATAGATTGCACTACTTTGGTTAATGTACAAACTCGATTAGTCAACAAAGTTGACATCCACTGGACTTTCTATGTTAGCTATATGTGATTTATTCAAAGTAAAGCACTGAAATAAATCATGCCTTACCAAAGGTGTTACCAAGCTTTCAATTACAATGGTTGACCATAGATGATCTTCCCATCTCTCTTCCAATCTACTTTACTGTCAATTTTGCTGGAAGCAAGTTCTTCTTGCCTCGATGATTTCTTTTACCCTAACGAGACTTAAATGTTCAATCACTCAAGTCCCTCCTTTAGTAGGACCTCAAGGTCTCACTAATTCGAATGACGATCAACTGTCCTTATGTTCTTAGATAATCCACTAGACACCATAGCTTCCAAAATGACCACTGTCGTGCTAAAGAGAGTATGTGAAAAACATGGGATCCACGAGGATGAAATATTTTTCCTAGCCTAATAACAGTGCCCACGATCTCCAACAGGTTACACCGTTTGTAACCAGTTTATATGTCTATCGAGGGTTGTGCCTCCCTTCAACATCTTTTTTAAATACATTCCTCAGATGTTGGAACTAGATCAATCCCAAATATACTTGCATGACTATGCCGCCTTTAGCTCTATCCACCATATCTATAGAATGCATTTGGGAAGATTGCCAACATTTAATGAGCTTGCCTTCCTATTTTATTTCAAGTGAACAGTCGGGCATCCCTAGTTGTTGATCACTAAATGCTTTAATTGATTCAAGATTATTGAGGAACCGTGCAACAAAAACAGTTACTTCAAGGATTTCTGTTTCTTCATTCGATGCCCCGAAGGCTTCAATTGTTGCTAGCCTTTTGGAGGTAAGCCTTTCCCTATTAAGTAACTTCATCATACTCAAGCTTTCTTTGCTTAAGTGACTAATCCTTCTTATTCAGATATCCCACATCGAACTGTGAATCCTACTGTAAGGACACCTTGCAAAATCTCAAAAGAATTGATTTGAGACAAAGCATACCTCTTTTCTCCTTACCAGCACTCAAATGTGTCAATAGATGCTTCTGTACAGTGGAAGGAAAGTCATGCCTCATTCGATCCTCCCTGGGGCTGCCCAAGCTGCTCACGATACTCCAACTCATCCCAACGTCTTCATGGAGGCTGACAAAATCCTTAGATTCGATGAGGAAGAACAACAAGAGGAAATGGTATAGGTAGAATAAGATAATATTTAAGAAGGAGAAGAGAATATTTAAGAAGAAGAAGGAAATGATAAAGAGGAGGAAGAATTAAATTATGATGATTCTGATGTAAATGAGTCATTTGGGGGAGAGTTCTCCCAATGGAACTACAATTACTCATGCCCCAAGCCTAACGACTCATCATTTAGTCCCTAATCCCAACGCTTAAGTCATACCAGAGTCCTATAGAGCATTCACTGTACTTGGGCATTGCCAATGCTATCTTTAGCTCTCCAGGTGTTATCATGATTTTTCCAAATTATACTTTGATCAATGTCAATTTCAACGATCTCCTCGACTCAAAACCTTCCGACTTCAACTTCTCTCCTGCCACTGTACCCCAACCTCCTGATGGAGAGAAAACTCCATCCCTACAACCCCATAAGCATGATCTACAGGTTACTTAGGACACCTTAGCACTTCACACACTACTAGGATTACAAGCATGATCATTTGCACTTATCTTCAATTCATTCCATTTATAATCCAATCCTTTATTCTTTTTAGTACAATGGGGAGGCAAAGACAAGTTGATCAAGTTTATTAGGGATTGGATACAACCGCTTCTAGCCTTAAGCGAGCTCTCACTCTTAACGTTGTCCTTACCATGAATAGGATAGAGAAAGGGCAAGGAGGAAAGAAAAAGAATGGCATAATACTGAGGAAAACACCGATCTTTTAAAGATAAAAGGGAGTCTCATGACCGCTTTGGGTCTAAGAGAGATTTGTACTCCTCACACCATAGGTGCTTTCGCTCTCAACATTCTCAAGACTGCCAGCCTTCTCAATCCAACATTTCTCCTGCTTCTCAAGCCTTAATAACCTCTGTGAATCATGTTCACATTTCCCACAAGTCCAAACTAACCAGATCTTCAACTTCTCATCAATCACATAGAGCAGAGGAAGAAAAAACAATAAGGTTGACTGCCTTGCCTCCTTCCCACAAAGCTCATATCTAGTGCTTATAGCGAAAATGTTGGTTGACATTTCGAATTTATGAGTATATTAAATTTGACTGTGATGTCAAGGAACTTCCTAGATGTCATGTCAATGAAGGCTTCCTTAGAATTTATGGGGCTATGGAGCAGTACTTTCGATGGAGAAATATTGTACAGGGCTCTTTGATGTCAATCGAGCTAATTAACTAATCATCAAAAGCTTTGACATCGAAAGAGATAACCACGATAGACTTGTAAGGACTGCATAAAGGAGTTAGCCAAGCTTCAAAAGGATATAAAGGCTAGTGATAAGGAAATCAAAGTGGATGACAAGGAATTAGCTAAGAAGGTTCCTACTTATAAAGCTAAATGCACTATCCTCGATGATCAATTGAAAATCGCACATGTTTTGAGTGACATCCTTGAAAAGAAGTTAAAGTGATTGAGGTTTAGAAGGTTTCTTTCCAAGTCAAAATTGTTAATCTCAAAGGAGACCTCAAGGAGGAAAAGGGATAAAGAGAACAAGCTTAGGATCTTGCCTAGAAAAGAATAGAAGAAGCCTTGGACTTGTGGACTCAACTGTACAAGTCCTAAAAGAAGACAACTGAATTGCATGTTACTTACACCCAAACCGAAGAAAAAATGAGTCACTCTCCTTAGATTCTTTGCTCATGATATTGAGATGATAAATCTTAAGCGGTTAGGAGTTGGTTATCCTATAACTCTTATTGAGGCTAGGGAAGTGATTCTGAGAAGGGCCTAAGAATCTAGCCAGGAAATTGACGAAGAAAAGTTGAAGAATGAACTACTCAATGAAGGTGACTTGGCATCCATAGAAAAGGTAATGCTTAGAGCACTTGAAGCTTTAACCTTTGAACGAGTGCCTATTGAGGCGCTCACTGGTCCTAGCTCTTCAGATCTGGGAGATGACATTGCTCCTAATCAGAATGGGTCTTAAGCAGAGGTCATCACTTTGCAGTAACCAGTTCTAAGGTCATTACAGTTGGAACGCCTGACTCTACAGCTCTTAATAATACTGCCACCACAACTACCAAATGCTATAACCCAGAGACTCTAGCCTTTAACCCATCGGTGGTTCTTCTACTTTGCCTCCACTACCAAAAGTTCTTGAGGAAGGTTAAATTAGCAAATCTCCTTTATATGAACTTTATTTATAGGTGGTATGTTTCTAACATCTCTAGACTTTGACAAAATAAGGTTCATAGAAATCTTCAGAAAGCTAACATATTTCCTGATGACGACGACTTTACTATATGAAAATAAAACCAAGATACTCTCCATTTCGGAGAGAAAGGCTATCGACCTCTCGAAGCTAGGCAGGTTAGACTTGAGTAAATCATGGAGAAATTTCCTACTTCGGCATCGACATCTTGTAACAACCCACAATTTTAACGACTGAATACTTAAATAATTAATTTAAAATTTAATCGTTAATTAATAAAGTGCCTATTATACTCATTTTTTAGAGATGAATGAATTTAGACTTGAGACATCAGCCGTTGTAACCGCAATTCCGTCGCAAGAAGAGTGAGTATAAACTTGGCTATGTTTAGAGTCGGTCGGTTTTTTTGGTGAATTTTGTTTTGATTTGGATGAAATGAATTTAGGCTAAGATCATTAGCTTGCCCATAAGTAAGAATCTAACTCTCCACTTCTAACGACCCATATTTTACGTATCGAAGGATCGTAAAATATTTTCATTTTATTTGTATAAGGTCGTATGATTCTATAATTTTGGGATATGACTCTCAGGGACATTTTGCACACATATGATTTTTTTTGAATTTCTGTAAGCATTTTGACCCTGAAAACTTATTTGGGCTATAACTTTTGATCGCAATCGAATTAGGGTCTCAAACAAGTTCGATTCTTCAGGATGATCGTTCCTCAATCCGTAAAGTGGTCATAATAAAATGTACTTAAGGTTAGGAAACTATGCCCATTTTAAGTTTTAACAACTGCTCGCTTGAATTAAATGTAATTAATTAAGCCCATTAGTAAGTCCATTAACCTTATTCGAGATTTACTATAAATAAAGGACTAAAGAGTCAAATTAAAACTTTTTCCTCTCTTCCAAATTAAATGTAAACTCCTATTAACCCTAGATTCATCTAAAATCACCCACATTACACTCTATCTAATTGAATCGAAGATTAGTTAATAGATTATTGATTACATGATAGAGATCATCGATTTGGATGATTTACCTTGCTTTTGATCGCTATCCATATTGGGTCTACACTCAAATTGTTTGAATTGGTAATTAGTGAGTAGTTTATGACTTCTCACTATTCTATACATGTTTATATGGTAGAATTATATATTTTAACACGGTTTTCGACCTTAAAATTATTTTTCAACCTGAATTACATGTTAACATATGTTTATGACCCAAATAGATGAATTTTAATGTGATTTGTAGAAATTGCCTTGTAATTCGCCTTATTCATATTCATTTTTCATTGATTGCTTAGATTTGGATTAGAAATTGTTTGGCTGCTATAATTCCATGTATTGCCTATGTGATTGGATGTGAACGCATGTTATTTTATGATTATATGTTGTGCTTTGATGTTTTTTGTAGTGTTTTGAGTGCATAGGAAGTTAGGTTGGTGAATAGGGAAAATCAGAGGTAAAGATGATCAAAATTGGACAAAATTTGGAGGGGAGACTTTGAAGCATGGGAAAAGCTTGGAGTTTAGGTCATCGGTCCAAATTCTCTAAGTGCATAATTGACACCGACATATATATGTTGGTACCAACTTATGCTGGTTGGTCTAACAAGTCGATGGTTAACATGTGATGATAGAGTATGGCAAGTAGAGGTTGCCTATAGGAAGATGTTGGTGATTGACTAAGGAATGAAGGCTAAATTCACTAGATTCTAGAACTCAAATTTGAATGTTTTGAAGAGTGGACCAAGTTATATTAGATGGATAAGTTGGGGTCAAAGCATTTAGGAGAGGGATACTAGAAGCGAAGAAGGCGAGGAAGAAAATTTTGCCAAAAACGGGTTAAGTGCAGAGGTCGGTACTGACATGAATAGGTCAGTACCGAGTTGACCTTATAGGTCCTATGGATGTGTAATTTTTTGGGGACAAAGTAGATATCCTATAGATTATGTTGGAGGTGTTGGCTTGTTTGCATCAAGGTTGGATGGTGATGTAACAACATGATGAAAGCTATGTATCTTCTATTTGTGACTCATGGTGGGAGTAGGAAGTGAAGAGAATAGCTCGATAGAGGAGATAGCTGTAAAATGAGGAACATGAGGGGTTCGTGGATAATGGAAACTGGACTGAGCAATAGTAGTGCTCGAAATTCAAATGGATGAAAGGAGGGATCGGATATGAATGTGCTAAGGAATCATTGATACTCGGTGTATTTTCTTTTGTACTTGAAGTAGAGGTATTGTAAGCGGGGCGCCCATGGACCAGTGGCTTTGGGTCTAGTGTCTGGCTTTTGGCCACAAGACATGTTGAGCTTTATGCTGCATGATATGAGAGTACAACGAAAACAAGGATTTCCATAATCTCTAGCAGTAAGGAGGCCATATGAGTTATTATATATTTAAAGCACAGGGATAAGTGGTAGTGGTATTGCTTGATGGATGCTATGGTCACTTTGGTTACTTTCTTTAGTGGGCTATCACTCGTAGATATCAATGGGAGTAGACACTGGAGGTAGGAATATCTACACATCCACTATTGTATTTTGGATGGTACCTTTGTGATATTGTCGAGTAGCGTATTATAGTGTTACATGCTAACTCTTTGGTTGTAAGGAGAGGTCAGGTATGGTTTATATACTCTTGTTCCTTGCCATATTTACTTGTATAGTATTTCGAGATTCATTTACCGGTTAAACCAGACTGTTGTTCGACTTAAGGTTTTATGTTTTTCTTCTTATTATCGTGGGTATCATAAATGATTAGACTTGATAACAGATCTAGGTGGCGCAGTATCTGTTTAGAGGATAAGCTAGATGAAGTCATCTTTTATTATATACATATATAGATTTCTACGCTTTTGCACTGAGCAACATTTTAGATCCCGTGGCAGTGCTTGTTTATTGCTATTTGCTTATATTAAAGACAATTGTTGAGTTTGTTTTTGTTGTGTAAACTCTAATGCATTTGATGTATAACTCTAAGGATCCATTACTCTGATGATGATTTGTTTACATAGTTATAACTATCTCTTTTGTTATATCTATCATATTATGTTTTATCCATGCGCTATGAGAAATGATATGTTATATGCTGCATTTATTCATTATAAATCCGGATGATTGTCCTATTTCGGCGGGCAAGACTGCAACGCACTATTTAGTTATTATTTGTGCCCGTGGCATAGGGCGCTCATCACACTTGGTATTGGAGCTTTGGTTACACGAGTAGAGTTGATTGATCCAGTAGAATAGGGAATATGTTTTCGCCTTAGATTGGATCGAGGTTACACACACACACACGAGAGAGAGTGTTAACTTGTTACGTACTTTGGTTTTCAAAACTATATAATAATATTATATATTTTAAGTCACTGCACATGAGCACTATGGGCATAGTTTTCTTTATGAGAGACTGAAAATTCTTATTACAGATAAAAATGAGTCGGCTTACAAGGAATATATGAGATCTGCTTTAGGAGTTGAAAAAGGGGTAGGATCAGAAGCCGCCATGCCTGATTTTCAAGCTATGTTCAATGCTATGATGGTGACGATGATGAGAAATGCTCCTGCTATGGATGTTAGTGGAGGTGCTCCCATGCAAGCATCCATGGCTAATTTTGCTAATTTAAGCAAAGATTACTCTACCCTGGGAGGGAAGCCATTTTGTGGAATGGAATCAGCCATAAAAGTGCAAGGTTGGATTGATACTTATGAGTGAATCCTTAGTGATATGGAATTGGATAGCGCTTTGAAGAGAAAGTTGGTTTCGAGATAGCTTTAGGGGCGGGCCTTGAATTAGTGGAACACCGTGACTATTTCTACTCCTGAAGATCAGTTCACTTAACAATAATTTAAGATAAGGTTCAAGGAGAAGTTCATTCCGGCTGCCCAGTAGTTGGTGTTGTTCGGAATGTCTTCTGATCTTAAGCAAGGAGAGATATAAATTTATGAGTATATGCTAGAGTTGATGCTTTATCAAAATATGGGATATCATTTATCGACACTCCATTGATAAAGAATGGAAAGTTCATCATTGGCTTAGATGACTATCTTGGAGAGAAGCTGGTAGACTACATTGATGTGCCGTTTGAGAAGCTTATAGAGAAAGCACTTCATCGTGAGAATCTGTACCATGGCTAGCATAGTTATGGTTACTTCACAATGAAGGAGGAGCCAAGACCACAACAAGGTGGTGGAGGCAACAAGAAGTGGAATGAAAAGAGAAAGCAGTCTCAAGAGAAGAATGGCCAGAAAAAGGGAAAGTGGGAATCTATTTGCTATGGGTGCGAGGAGAAAGGTCATTTGGTCAAGAAATGCAGAGTGAGCAATAAGAAGAAGTGCTACAATTGTTATAAGCTCGAGAATTTGAAGAAGGATTGTCTAAAACCGATGAACGATGAGCAGGTTATGAAAGTGCATGCTTTGGACATAGTCTCAACTTCGTCGAGTACCCCTTCGATAAAGGAGAAAGGGAAGGTAGTTGTCATTCAAGGTATGATTTCTATTGGTTATGTTCTTGTTATAGTTTTTTTTGATACTATGGCTTCATATTCATTCATAGGTAGTGACTTAGTAGATAGATTAGGATTGAGACCCAAGAGATTAGACCAACCCTTGATTAAGACAAACTTTAATGAAGGCTCAACTAGCCTGTGCATAGTTTGTAGTAGTTTAGTCTTATCAAGTAATGTATGCTCTATTGTTTATGATTTCCTTATTTTTAATTTCGTTGGGTTTGAGATTATCTTGGGAATGGACTAGCTAAAAAGGTATGAGGCTATAGTGGATTGCGAGAAGCTATTAGTAATAGTCGGAGATGTGGATGGGCGACGGTGGTGATTAACCGCCTACCATAGCATGGGGTGATGGTTAGCTTTTTATTTTCATAGAGTTTCAACAGGAGGGTTGTCATCTTGGCCCATTACTATAGAGTATTCAGTTGTCTTTGAGGAAGTGATCGAATTGCCGAAAAAGAGAGAGAGATTGAATTTCAGGTAGACATAACGAAGGAAGCCAGGCCTATAGTTATGTCTTTGAGGTGTATGGAACACAGAGAGCAGAAGGAAACAAAGGTGCAAGTGAATGACCTATTAAGGAAAGAGTTCATTTGAAGGAGTATATCTAAGTGGGGCGCACCTGTAGTATTCGTGACTAAGGTGGATGGCTCTCCGAGGTTGCGTGTGGACTATCGTGAGCCGAATAAGTGATAAAGATGAACAAGTATCCACTCCCACATATTGATGACTTGTTTGATTAATAGTTAAGAGTAGCAAAAGAGAGTGTTCCTATTGCTATATTTTGTAAGCCATCAAGTTTCTTTGAGTGGTTGGTGATGCCATTTGGGTTGATTAAGGCTCTGTCATACTTTATGGATCTCATCAATTGGGTTTTAAATCCCATGCTGAACAAGTTCATGCTTATGTTCATGGATGATATTCTAATATATTCTAGAACCGAAGAAGAGCACAAGACACACTTAAGGATTGTGCTAGAGATATTGAGGAAGCACAAGTTGAGAGCAAAGTTCTCTAAGTGTTAGTTTTGAAGAGAAGAAGTGATATTCTTGGGTCATGTCATTTCGAAACAAGGTACAGTAGTGGATCCTACAAAGGTGGCAGCGATCCAAGATTGGAACTAGCCCACGGATACTATGGATGTGAGAAGTTTCCTGGCGGGATAGTATAGACGCTTCATCAAGGACTTCTCAAGGATAGCAGTACCATTGACTAATTTGACGAAGAAGAATCAAACTTTTGTTTGGGATAAGAAGTGTGAACATGCATTTGTGATTCTAAAAGAGAGGCTGGCAAGCGCACCGGTGTTGACCATTTTAAGTGGAAATGAAGAATTGACAGTATACACAGATGCCTGTGGTACTAGATTAGGTGCGGTATTGATGCAAAAAGGAAAAGTTGTTGCCTATGCTACTCAACAGTTAAAATCGCACGAAAGGAATTATCCAACTCATGATTTGGAATTGACAGTGATAGTTTTTGTTTTGAAGAAGTGGAGGCATTATCTATTAGGAGAAAGGTTTGAGCATTTTATGTATCAAAAATCCTTGAAACCTTTTCTCTCAGAGGGATTTCAACCTTCATCAGCAATGGTGATTGGAGTTGGCTTCCTATGGTTCTAGTATTTCCTATATACCAAGAAAAAGGAATGCAATCGCTGAAACGTTGAGTAAAAGATATGCTAGTTTGGGAGCAACGTTCTTTGAATGGAAGCAAATTGAGTATATTGCTGGGTATGATTTCAGATTCCATTGCAAGATGGAAGTTGAGATTTTAGCAAGTTTGTCGATCAGATATACTCTAACTGAAAGCATTGATACTAGCAGAAGCGAGATGCTAGGCTAACGGAGATCATAGGAAGGATGGAAGAAGTAAAATCCTAAGACATGAAGTAATAAGAACTTGACCAAGAAGGTTAGCTTTGTGAGGATAAATGGTTATTCATTCCCAATGTTGATGGATTAAGAGATGAAATGTGATGAGAGTATCACCATTCCGGGTTGATTATTCATCCCAATGGGAACAAGATGTACGGAGGGAAGCAAACTTATTATTGGAGAGGTACGAAGAGGGATGCTGGGGCATTCATCTCAAAGTGTATGAACTGCCAGTTGGTAAAGGCAGAGCAGAAGAAACCTAATGGACCGTTGCAACCACTAGATATTCTAAATAGAAATGAGAGCAATAATAGATTTTATTGATGGACTTTCAAGGACTCGAGAAAGGTAAGATGGAATTTGGGTAATAGTAGAACAATTGACCAAGAGTTCAAGATTTATATCCATCAACTCAAGTAGAATGGCATCCAAGCTACCAAAGTTGTATGTGAAGTGGATAACATGATTTCATGGTGTACTAAAGAACATTGTGAGCGACCGAGATTGGTTGTTCACTAGTTGGTTTTAGAAGAGCTTACAAGAGGCATTTGGGACCAAGCTGCATCCTAGTGCAGCTAATCACCCATAAACAGATAGAAAGATCGAAATAGTAAATTGTATACTAGAAGATCTCTTGCGAGCATGCAGTATAGATTTTGGAGGATCACAGGATGATTATTTGCATTTGGTAGAGTTTGCATACAACAACAGTTATCAGTCTAGTATTAGCATGGCACCGTGTGAAACATTGTATGACCGACCATGTAATGCTCCTTCATGTTGGTGGGAAGCGGGTGAAAAACTGATACTTAGCCCAGATATAATTAGAGAGACATCAAAGAAGATTAAGGTCATTCGAGAACAAATGAAAGCTGCTCGAGATCGATTGAAAACCTACGCTGATAAGAGATGAAGAGATTTATAGTTTTCTATCAGAGATATGGTATTCGTGAAGGTTTTCGTCTAAAAATTGTAGATCAATTTGGTAGAAAGTGGAAGTTGACACCAAGATTTGTACATCCTTTTCCGATAGTCGAGAGGATTGGAAAGCTAGCGTATAGGGTCGACTTACCTCAAAATATGGTGGGAGTGCATAACGTTCTTCATTTCTCTTATCCAAGGAAGTTTGTGCATGACTTTGGCATGATGATTACATCGGATCAGCTATAAGCTGTTGAGGTAAAACCAAAAGTATCTAGATCCCATAAGCCACTTTATATTGATGGGTACATATGAAATAACTTAGGAGAAAGTCGGTAAAGCTAGTGAATGTACAATGGAGCGAAAATGATGACAATTGTACGTAGTAGACTAAGGAAACCATGAGGATTACGTGTCCAGAGCTCTTTGAATGGTAATAACCATCATTTATCATATTTACTTTCACCAATTCATACCGTATTTGATAGGTTAGTATTCCACATGCTAAGATAGGTGCACCTACGCTATTGGTTGGATGGTTGCATGTTTGATATGGTTGAAGGTTGCATATGATTGGTAGGCATGTAGGATAACTATGGTTGTTTATACTTTGGTTGTCTAGGAATTTTAAGGAAGAAATTCTCAAATGGGGGAGAATGTAACGACTCGTGTTTTATGTAGTAAAGGATCGTAAAATATTTTATTTTATTTGTATAAGGTTGTATGATTCTACAATTTTGGGATATGGCACTTAGTGACATTTTAAACACCTATGATTTTTTATGAATTTTCATGTGACCATTTTGACCCTGAAAACATGGTTTGGGCAATAACTTTGATAGGTGTCGAATAACAGTCTCAAACCAGTTCCATTGCTTTAGTATTATGGTTTCCCACTCCGCAGAGTAGTCATAATAGAAAAACTGACTTATAGTTAGGAAGTAATGCGTTTTTTAAGTTTTAACAACTACTAACCAGAATTAATATGTAATTAATTAAGCCCATTAGTATGCTCATTAGTCTAATTCAAGATTTACTATAAATAGAGAGTTGGAGAGTCAAATTAAAACTTTTCCCTCTCTCCTAAATCGGATCTAAACTCCTATTAACCTTAGATTCATCAAAAGTCACCCAAATTACTCTCTAAATCTAACCGAATTGAAAATTAGTAAACAAATCATTGATTAGAAGATAGAGATCATCGATGTGGTTGATATGCATTGCTTTTGATCGCCGTTCATTTTGAATCTACACCCAAATTGGTCGGGTTTGATAAGGTGAGTGATTTATGCTTTCTTAGTATCCTATGCATTTTATGTGATATAGGTTTTAACATGGTTTTCGATCTTAAAATCCTTTTCTAACCTAAACTACATGTTGACATATGTTTATGACCAAATAGATGGATTTTAATATGATTTGTAGTAATAGCCTTGTAATTCACCTTATTCATATTAATATGCTCATTGATTGCATAAATTTGGATTAGATATTGTTTGGATGCTATAATTTCATGTATTTCCTATTTGATTGGATATGAATGCATGTTATTCTATAATTGTATGTTGTGATTCGATGTTGTTTGTTAGTGTTTTGGATGCATAAGAAGTTAGACTGATGAATTAGGCAAATTGGTGGCAAAGATGATTGGATTTGGTCAAAATATGAAGGGGAGACTCTGAAGTATAGGAAGAGCTTGGTGTCCAAGTCGTGGGTACGAATTCTCTAAGTTCATAACCCGACATCGACATGAATAGGTCAGTATCGAATTATATTGGTTGGTCCAACAAGTTGGTGATTGGCATAGGATGACAAAGCATGGCTTGTAGAGGTGGCCTATAGCAAGATATTGGTGATTGACTATGGAATGGAAGCTAGATTAACTTATCTCTAGAACTTAAAGTTGGATGTTTTGAAGAGTGGACCGAGTTATATTAGATGGATAGGTCGGTGTCCAAGCTTTTAGGAGAGTACTTTAAGCATGGAATACGAGGAAGAAAACTTGGCCAAAGATGGCTTAAGTGCAACGGTCGGTACGACATGAATAGGTCGGTAAGAGTTATCCTGGTGATCCCATGGATGTGAAATTTTCAAGGGATGAAGTAGATTTCTTATAGATCATGCTGGAGGTGTTGTCTTGTTCGCGTCAAGGTTGGATGCTGATGTAACAACATGACGAAAGCTATGTATCTTCGGTTTGTGACTTGTGGTGGGAGTAAGTACCGAAGATAGCAGCTCGATAAAGAAGAGAACTGTCAAATGAGGAACATGGTGGGTTCCAAATGATGGAAATTGGATTGAGTGATAGAAGGGCTTAGATATGAATGTGCTAAGGAATTTTTGACACTTGAAGTGTTTTTTTGTACTCGAAACATAGGTAGTATAAGTGGGGCCATCCATGGATCATGTAGGAATCGTTATACCTGGACCGGTGGCTTTAGGTCTAGTGTCAAGTTTGGTCTGGAAGATACGTATTAAGCTTTGGGCTAAGTGATACGAGAGTACAACGAAAACTGGGATTTCCATTAGTCCTTGACAGTAAGGAGGTCATACGAGTTATTATATTCAAAGCACATGGATGAGTGACAGTGGATATTGCTTGATGGATGCTATGGTTGCTTTAGTTGCTTTCTTTAGTGGGCTATCACTCGTGGATATCAGTGGGAGTAGGTATCGTAGATAGGGATATCTAGACATCTACTATTGTATTTTGTATGGTACCTTTACGATAGTCTGGAGTAGCATATTATAGTGTTACGTACTAACTCTTGGGTTGTAGGGACATGTCAAGTATGGTTTGTGTACTCTTGTTCCTTACCATATTTACCTATATAGTATTTTGAGATTAATTTGTTGCTTACACTAGACTGTTGTCTTATCCAAAGTTTTATACTTTTCTTATTATCATCATGGGTACTCTTCAATGAGTAGACTAGATAACAGTTCCAAATGATGCAGTAGCTATTCAAATGACGAGCGGGATAGAGCTATCTACTATTATATACATCTATGGATTTCTATGCCTTTTCGCTGAGCAACACTGTAGAGCCGTGGCTGTGCTTGCTTATTTCTTTTTGCTTATATTGGAGATAGTTGTTGAGTTTGTTTTTATCGTATGAACTCTACTACATTCGATGTATAATCCTATGGGTATGTTACTCTAATAATGATTTGTGCACATAGTTATTAATTTCTCTTTCATTATATCTGTGACATTATATTTTATCCATGCACTATGAGATATAACAAGTTATTGGTCACAATTTTTCATTATAAACCCTTATGAATGTCCTATATCGACTGTCAAAGATTGCAATGCACTATTTAGTTATTATTTTTGTCGGTGGTATAGGGCGGTCATCAAATAGCTCGCAATTCATTCAACATAACATTCCATCCTCTTTTCCTAATCATTTTATGACAGCCCGCACCTCGCGTCATGCCAATCAAAAGCCTAATGTAACTTTCGGACTTACGCCATGCCACGAAATGCAAATTGTCGGGGTTTATTACACTTTACATCATAGAGACTAACAAAAGCATATATAATCTAAGATATACAATACTATATGTAACACCTCAGGATTTTTCTGAATTAAATAAAAGAATTTATAATTTTAATTAAATAAGGACTTAAAAAGTAAAATTTTCAAAAATGTCTGAATTTGGCCATGGGACTTGAACAATGTATCCGTAGCAATTTTCCGGATGATTTTCATATATAACTTGTCGTAATCTGAGTTGTTATGGATGAGTTATGAGTGCTAAGAAGTTAAAAGTAAATAAAAATAAAAATAAGAAAAGAAATATAAATATATCGGGTCAGGCCGACCCTTAATAGGACTCGGTCTACCTTAGGCAGTCGACCAAATTCTAAGGACAGTTGATCCGAATACTTTACTATTGAGAGGTTTTAGTTCCATGTCACTTCATTTGGTTGTTCCAGATTGCATGCGTAGGGATCAAGTAAATGGGGTATGGTTCAGATGTTTCTGATGTTGATCTAATGGCTAGGATTAGCCAATAACCTCTATAAATAAATACTAAACATAAACCCTAATTTCTATTTTTTAAATACAGTAACAAAATCCTGCAAAATTTTCTACCTTCTCAAACCCTGATACCCAAATTAAACCCAAAATATAACGGCCGTAATTTTATCACTTTAAATTGGAATATTTAATTAATTTTAAATATTCAGATAATCGTTTTAAATGGTAAATAATTCACTTTAATTGTTATGTAATGATAATTATTGATTTATGATGGTTTTATAAATATATAAACTTACTTTATAAAATTATATAAACTTCATCGCATTTTGGCAAAGCGGCATCCTATTTTTATAAGTGGATTTTAATGTTATTTAATATGGTTTTATCGCTTAAACAATCTTTTTTTAATTATTTAAAGATGATAAGAAATTTATTTTTGAATTTTGTTTACATAAATAAATAGTTTGGTTAAAAACTAAAAATTTGACCGGGATTCAGCTTTCGGATTTTTGACCTTTCGTCCAATGGAAGTTGTTTCAAATTGTTGAAACGTTATTTGATACACATACATACATGCATGTACATACATACATGCATGTACATACATGTACATGCACATATACATATAAATGTGTATCGCAATTAGTCAAATCAAAGCCAAAGGAAATATCTAAACATATATACATATAAACTCCTTATGTACTAAACAAATGCAACTTGAAAAAGCAAACTCACCATCACTCAATCAAGAGAAAACAGGGCACATGTAGAGGGCATAAGCCAAAGTGATGGAAGGGAAACAGGGCATATGGGTGAGGTGAAATGTGTCATGATGTGGGAGTGGTATTCATGGTCTTTAGCCACATTTCCTAACTCTATGAATACACACGAACCCTCTCACTTATTCATTCTATATCTTCACTTCTCCCTCTTCGTAGTGTATTCTTTCTCCTTTATCTCTTTTGGCCTGAGCATGGGAGGATGGCCTCGGGCGTGAATTATGGTAAGAGGAGGTGGGATGCTATGGCATGAGTTATGAAGGAGGAGTAAGGTGATGGACGTTAGCAAGGTGGGGCAGTGGTGATGGCCAAGAGTTATGGAGGTGGTACATGAGTGTTACAGCAAGGGGATGGAAGGTTTTAGTTAGATTTGGAAGTGTTAGTAGAAGTGTGGATAGATTGAATGTTGGTAGGAAGTGTTTGCTTTAAATAGAAGTGAGCTAATCACACTTTGAATTGCTTGATAAAATCACTTGATATTCACTTGTTAACCACTTATTTATATTACTTATTAATCACTTAATATAGTGATAGTAATAGACGTTAACAACTTAAAGTTATACTCTTGATCATATGCTAAAATGATTGCTTATTTGGTTGTTTAATATGTTTGTATGATGATTGGTTGATTATATAAAAGTTTGGTTGTGATAGATATGATTATTATGATTTATAAATTGAAAATCATATATGACGAGAAATGATGGCTATGGGAATTAACAATAAATATCTTGTGAAAAATTATTCACATTATACCCAAAAATAGTTATACAATATATGCTAAACCTCTTTGATTTTCAATCCAAAAGAAATGTCATTTTATAATATTGGAATTTCTTCGAATAAGTAAAGAAATGAAAAGGTGGAGTTTTGAAATAGAATTGGGACTAGTCTAAAAAGAAAGGACGTAAAAGTGGAGTTTTGAAAATATTTGAAAAATAAAATCTATGGTTTCATTTATGGAAAAAAATAGTCCTGAAAGGTGGAAAATGATATAGAAATATCATATAGCTTAAAATGAAGGATTTTGAATTAAAAAGGTTAGAAAAATAAATATTGTAATAATATAATATTATAATAGATGAAAAGAAGTATAATAGATTTTTAATAAGTAAGGTAGTAAAATATTATTTTAAGTTGGTTAATAATAGTTTATTATGTTGTTAAAATGATTTAAAAGTATTTTGGATAGGTTTTATAAAATTTGACTAAAAGGTGAAAATTAAGCCATCGTGTTTTGTAGTTCCTGATTTTACGACTTGAAAACTTAAAAGAATATGTAGAATAAAATATAAGTTGGGATTATTTGAAATAATAACTTTCCGGACCTTGTGTTTACGGTTTTCAAATGGGAAAAAAAAATCAAGATTCCATTAGTAAAGTCTGAGATATGTCCAAATCAAGTTTCAAAATCGTCGCGTTTTGGTAGATTGTAAAATATTATTTTCAACTTTTTAAAATGGTTGTTTTTAAATATTTAAAAATATGAAATAAATTCCATAAGTATGTTAAAATGTTTTAAAAGGAATTTTGATTATAAAAATGGGCATATATGTAATGAAATTTATGTTTTAATCTTTAAAGCTTTAAAATTACTATTCACCGACAATTTAGTAATGGAATTTGGTAGCCGTTTTATAAACGATTTGAACTTGGGTTTTATTTCTAAATTCTTTTAAAATGTTTTTCCAAATAATAAATCAAATACTTTTAAAAGTTTAGAGTTGATCAACTAACGTAACCCCCTTATGGGTGACAAAGAGTTAATCTCTAGGCCAGAGTTTGGGAAGTCAATTGTTTGCTCCCGTAGCTATCTGAACTGGCCTGACGGAGGGGATAGTTCATTTGATTTACGGGGATCATATCTTCTTAAGATAAAAGGAAAGAGATTTGGAGTTTTCAAAAAGTTTGAACAAGATTTTAAATAGGATTTTGATGGTAAACAAAACATTTTAGTTAAACTCCATACTAAATTCCGAGGAGGAAACTTGTACTATCCATGTGAATTTAAAAGGTGATCTTATCGTTCTTTGACGAATAGTACAGATTGAATATGAAAATTAGTATTGAGTATAACTGGTCTAAAATCTATTAATCCTTTTTACTCAATAGTAAATGATTTGGGTTTATAGTAAACGTTGTCTTAAATGACATTATCTTTGACCCATATAAAACATGTTTGGAAAAAATGAAATCCTTATTAAATATGCTAATAATAGAATATTGAAATATCTTCCCTATGTAACTAAACGGAAGTGATTTGGTACTTCCAAAGTTAAAAACAGTTTTAATAATTCTCTATATCCTGAAACATAAATGGTTTAAAGATATATATCTCTAAAAGATATTTTATTAGATAAAAAGATATCTTCAAAGTTAATTATTATTTTGAGTAAAAGAAGAAAAGTGTATTTAATGAAAGAGGCTTAACATTTCGGTATACAAATATACACATCTTTTTATCAATAATTGGTTCGGAGAGACCAGGATCGGATTTCGTTGATTCCCATTCGAAAACCACTTCGAACCAATGTACGCATCCAAAAGTGAAGACATGTTGAAGGCAATGATTTTGAAGACGGAGACCATTATAATGGGGGGTTGCTTGTCACTGACGTCGCGATTCCTATATTATATACATATAGTGGCAGTATTACTTTCATTTTAAATTCTTCAGTGTAAGGATTGCTCGCTACTAATCCTAGAGGTGATTCCTAAATAGGATGTAGTAGGAGTACCTTTGGTTTATCCTATTCCTAGATAACTTGTATGGACGAATGTCTAACATTGCATTTCTAAGACCACATACATTGGTTTTCAGAAACGTACATCTTTTTGATGGTGCAGGAGGTAACCCCTCCTATACTTAACAACCTTCTCTGAGGCGTATGAACTCGAAAGTTGTACTTTTGTGGAAACCAATTAGATCGAAAATAGCAATATGGCATTCAAAGTGGGATTTTTCATGTAAAAGGTACAACGTTACCTCAAGCATCACACATCGGTAATGGTGAAAACAAGCTAGATGCGCCAGGGCTAAGTGGGTCACTCCCATTAGGAGATGATCATCACCTTTCTAGATTTCCTCTATATATTGGGTTTGTTGTGTATGCTGTGGCCATGAATGGGTCGAGAACAACCGGGGTAATGACATATTCGGTACTATCTATGGTAGAGGTAGGTCGGTTCTATGTTGGTAGAGGGCAGCGAGGCTATGTGTCATTACATTCCTCAAGAGGTGTACTGTTAGAAGGAGTCTCGTACCTTATCATTGTTGGAAAACCATTCTCCAATACATACCTTTATAGACTTGATTATATACCTAAATATGATGTCGAATTTAACAAATGTAACATTCCGACTATTTTAATATGTTTTTTGGAAAGTGTTTTAAGCAACATCATAAGAAATAATATCAAATGATTTGATAAAATTGTTTTAGTTATCATAAGGCAAAACCCATCCGTGTTTATATGTAGCCTGGTCGTATGAGATACTCTTCTTTTCAAAGATTTCGTTTGACATCAAAGTCGATCTATGACACTGTCATATATATTTATGATTTGTGTTTCTCACGCTGGTTCCAGACTGATCCATGTATTTTTAGTACTCATTTTAGATCTAGGTAATTTCAGGATTAGTTGAAGATGCTTGGAGTTTACAGAGGAGAGTTGGAGATCTTCGTCAACATATGGATGAGTTTACTTTTTCGTTGTGTTTGTTGTTTTTCATCATTTGTAAGGATACTGTCCATACTGTGCTTAGAATAGACCCTGATATGTGTATTTAAAAGTTTTTCCATTATAAGGATTATTGAAATAATATATGTTATTCCATTCGTGTGAGATTCTGCTATGTTTTTATTTTCCTTCTACCCTTAAAAATCAGTTTTTTCCGGCATTTCAATGCTCGACAGGCAATACAGTGGACATTTTAGTGTTGAATTTCGAGAGTCGAAAATCCCTTTCGTTACATTTGGTATCAGAGCTTAAGTTGAGCGAACACCTAAGCTAGGTAGGGGTAAAGTCTCATCAGATATTGGGTTAGTAACACCCTAGGACGAGTAGCTCATTAGAAATAAGATAAGTGACACCCTAGAATGAGTTGAATGTATTATTTATGAGCATGTATTTTTTAATGTTATGTAAAAATGATTTTTAGTTTGAAAATTGGTAAATGAAATAATTTTACCTGGGATTATTTTGAATATAAAAGGGCCATCTTTTCAAAAGATATAGTCAATTATGGGATAATAATATCCACTTACTACCATGGGTTGGTTAAAAAGACATAAATTGGTATAAGAACATCTTGTGATTAGAGTTTCATAGATTGAATATAAGATGTTTCATAGAGATGATGGTTTGATAAGTTAAGTTAGTAAAAAAAACTTGTTAAAATATGATATTAGATTCAGGTTAGAATAGTTAAAAATCTTAGTATTTGATTCTAAGCATCTCATTGTCTATTGTAGAAGCTTTCCATTTCGGTAGGAATTATTCCAAAGGAGAATCCTTAGGAGAAAATTGGGTAGAAAATGATGACTTAATAATCCTTTCTAGTGACAATGAGGGAGTAGGACAAGGATCGCCTTAAAACCATATGCCACAGGTAAGGATGAATTTGATGAACATATTCGTTATGATGAGGATGGATATCCCATGGCTACGATGCTAGTAGAACCCAAGACTCTATAACTTCTATTATTATCCGATGACAAGGAAGTGATCCAGATAACAGATGATGCAAAAGTAAGTCAAGGGTCGCGAGATAAAACGATGTGGGCAAAACCTAAAGAAGTTCCAGAAGAGAACCCCAATATAATGGTAGAAAGAAATAACATAGATTCAACAGCATATGATGCATGGATGGATGACTTCTGCAACGAATCAGAAGACAACAACAATGAACACATTACCTGGGTGATGGGTGTTCCCAAATCCGAGGGAGAGTCTCCTGTTTTATCTATTGAATGGGAAGGAATGACGGAGAACTGGAAGAAGAAGTTCTGGACATCCTTTCGGGGAACCCTGTTGCTCAACCTTCGGTTCCCCAGGGACAACCTTGGCATCCAATAGGATGGAATCTTGAGAATGAAGAAGATGATAGAAATGAAGCAGATGATGGACATGAGAAGAAGTGGTAGTTTTCTCAGATTCGGATGGTTCATCGACCTCTGAATCTAATTTATTTGATATGCGTTTTATAGTGTTGGAAGTTGCCAGGGCGTAATAGTATTTTGGATATCCTATACTAGGAATATGTTAACGTAATTACCATGGGTATACAAAACAATTAATTATGGTTTAAGTGTGGTTGATTGGAAAATGTGATAGTCTGAGTTATGATATATATCCATACGTGATCCTTATTATGGCTTCCCTTATCTCATGTTTAAATGACATAGGAATTTTTTTTATATGAATTTTACTTCTTTGATAGAATTTTTTTAAAGCTTAAGCAGGCTTAAGTGGTCCCCTACCACTTTATTGAAAACATATAAAAAAGGAAAAATAAAAAAGACTTGAAGGAGGGGAAAAAAGGAAAAAAATAGCAGAACATAGAAGCTACAATGGGAAAAGAAAAACACCGAATGAAATATCGAACACAATCAATAAGTAGGTTAATCGGGATTGATAACATTATTATATCTCAGGTAGGTGACAGAAGATTGAATTCCACTTGAAAAAAGCATACACAATTTTATAGTGGTTCGACAATCTTGGTCTACATCCACTTGAATGATTTTATTGCTTTTGCACTAGCTTTTGCGATTACATGAGTGTGGGATCAAGTTATATATCCTTGAATACAAGAGAGTAAGAGTGCAATAGTAGCATAAAGATCCCTAGAATGAACCATGCCTTCTGTATCTGTTGGGTTATACGACCAAATATCTCACTAAAAATTTTCCTGCAAAACCTCGCGGCCAAGACCAAGCCTCCAAAGAATCTCGACTCCATATCACCTAAATATGGGGATTGGTACCGATCCCTATATATGTAGGCAGGGGTCCTGAAACTTTTTGCTATGGTTCATCTTGATGTTGGCTTCATGCCTCTAAGTTTAATTTTGCATAGTTGTTAGCATGTTTCTTTGTCCAAGTAATGGATCTACAGAAGATTGAATTGCTGCATTAGAATATATATGAAGATTGCCAATATGACGCATAGGAATTCAGGAATAACACTTGAATTAGGCTCTATGTAGATAGAGAAGAACGCCATAGGAGAGGGGACACTAGGTATACTGCTATGGATTGGTATTGATCCCCTATGTATGGTGGAGCACCAATCCATACTTAGAGTATTCTGAGGTACTGCACTTTTAAGTTTGTTTGAGTGTTGTCCCATGGTGTTGTCTGTACTTAGTCCCTAGACCCTAGGATCATCTCTCTAGGCAGCTTGACTCGATAATTGTTGAGTCTAACTTACCCAGTCAACCTGAATAAAGCTGAGCCAAAAGGCTGGATAACAATGACAATTTATAAATAAATTAAATGTGTGGTATGTTGAAGAATTCATCAATACGGTTGTGTGACCCATATTACTAAATTTAGTCAATGATTAATATCGGACTATTCGAATATTAATGTTCACTCAACCCATTAGCTAGTAGGGTGACAGTTTGGCTGAATTTATTACTTATACATCTTTATCGGTAAAATTCAATTTCACAAATATGCCACACCTCTTAGTAACTATTATTTAAACCACTCCTCTTTGTCAACATTACACCTCTTTAGGAATTATGGAATTAGTTTAGGTTTAAATTTCAATGTCATCCACATTCAACTTGGTTAGTCAAAGTCTTTGGTTCAAAAATATCATTTACTACTAAACGTGCTATCCTGACCAAAGATTTTGACTTTGAGTTGACAACAGTTGACCGTGACACTAAACCTATACAACTAATGGGATGAATTTTCAATTAAAAAGTATTTCATTTCCAATGCTTCAACTCATACCCATATATATTCGCTTGTCGATCGCTATGCCAAGGTTTAACTATATTCAAAGTGGAGTCTCTACACTAAAGCTCAACGATATTCTCAAGTCGAGAGAACATCGTAACTTCATCGGTCGAAGATCTCCTATTTGACCTAGTTGTCATAATGCAATGGGAAACTCTCAAATGAGTCATTTCATGGTTATCCAATAACTATCACGATGTAATCCTTAGTGCCCCGGCAGTCGTGAGTAATACATTGCCAATATTTGGAGAGCATTACATATACTGGTCTCAACCAACGTACCGATTTTCTTTCTCAAAACATCTTGACGTAGAATATTTAAATTAATATATTATTTTATATTTTGATAATTTTCTCGTGATTACAACTCCAACTAATTATTATCGTATAACATACAATTTAAGGGTTTTTCTATTTAATATATTTTAAATTAGTTAGTAAATTGATTATATCACTATATAACAGAGTTTATAATAAAATAAAATAAAATACCTTTATTAGGAACAAGATTAGTTAAAAGGTTATATATACTTTTGTTGTTTAACAAGTTACATAATTTCCCCTAGGATATACCCTAACTCTCTTAGATACATCTTTGAGACCAGAGTATGTAGCCTATTTCAAATATTGGGAACTTATAGTTACTAGAGGTACTAAAGGTTACATACTAATAGTTATTGGATTACTATGAATGTCTCACTTGAGAGTTTTCAATTGATTAATGACTACTAGGTCAAACAGGAAATCTTGAATTGATAATATTACATAGTTATCTCAACATGTGAATACCTTGAGCTTCAATGTGGATACTCTACCTTTATTACAGTTAAATCATGGTATAGCGACCATCGAGCAAGTATAGTTGGGTCTGAGTTGAAATATTGGAAAAGAAACATTATTAAATAGAGCATTTGTCTGCTTAGTTGTATGAGGTTAATAATATGGTCAACTGCACTCAACTCAAAGTTAAAACCTTTGGTCGGAGTAGTTTGGTTAATAATAAATGTTATTATCGAACTAAGGACTTTGTTAATGGGCTAGCCGAGTAGAATATGGTATATATTTAATTTTTACCAAAATTAAACTCCATAAGTCCTAATGTTATAGAGTGTTGACGGAGAGATTTAATGTAAATATTCATTACTAAAAGGTATCTCTTAAATTAATTTTTTTTTACTGATGACGATATATAAGTGATAAATCTGGCCAAACTATCACTCCACTAGCTAAGGTGATAAGAGAATATTAGTATTCGAACAGTTTGATGTTAATCTCTGACTGAATTTATAGTTATGTGTTGCACACCCGTATTAGTGAATTCTCTAAAATAACACACAATTTAACTAATTTATTAATGTTTACAAATTAATTATTCTTTGTGAAATACTATTATTTATTTATTTGATGTATTGTGTGTTATAAGTAAGTTTTTTAATACCACTAGTAATTAATTAGGTGTGCATATACAAGTTATATAAGTAAGTATCTATATACAATATCAATTTGCATTTAAATACGATTTAAGTGATGTTAGTTGTGAAAAAGGTTTGGAGAATTTGATGGCCCAAATAGACCATGTTATGGTCGACATAGGGGAGAGGAATGTTTTGAATTTTGGGCCGATCTAGAATTGGTGAACAAATGTATAGTAAAAGGAGGAGAACTTATCTTCACCCTTCTCTATTTAAATAAATCCACCCCTCATTCATTCCCTCTCTCGCAAGCTTGCTCCATCCCCTTCTTGACCACGAGCATTTCTTCACCTCCCTTTGATTGAAAATAATGAAACCCTATTTACAGTAAATCAAATAAAAATTTTAGGCCGATCAGAATCTCATAGTCGAAAGATAAAAAATAATATCAGAAATAAGTACCCATTTCATAAATATCCAAATCCCAGAAATACAACATATCATCCTAAATATCCAAAATATACAATATTTCAAATAAAACAGCATGTTTGAAACTGGGTATAGCAAAATATATCAAAAAATAAATAGATAGATAAACTAGCATAAGTCTTCACCTCCACTTCCATCTTCCCAATCAGCATCTTTTCCCCTCACCTGTGTGTCGTAAAGAGGAGGTTTAGAAAAATAATTCCTAGTGAATGAAAATCTCAAGTCTTAACATAATAGTATTTGGGGAATATCATTTAGATAAGTAATATGTCTTACACACTCTACTAGAATACTTCCAACTGTAAGCCCGAAGGTTCTTCCATCCCAACTCCACAACATATCTTAAATTGTAGGCCAAAGGCCCTTTCTAGTCCCACGCAACTACCATCAATCATGTCCTAATATATGAGAGAAAATACTTAAGCCACCTAATACCTCTTTAAAGGGATTTAGATAGATTCTGACCATTTAATACCTATAACCTAGGTATATTCCTGTCATTTAATACATAACCCAAGGCGGACCCCGCTCTGGAACTCTCTAACTAACATTGCATGAAATCTCATCAGGCCACATAATACTTCATTATAGGAAGAGGCGCACCATAAAAAAGCCACTTAATACCTCAATCCCAAAGAGGTCCCCTCCCGAGATTCCCTTCGTTTGACCATTTAATACTTCTTAAATAAAAAGGAGGTGGATCCTACAACATCCACCTAATATCCCCAAACCAGAAGCAAGCCCTACATACTATCCATAACCCATACTATAATGTCTCACATTAGTCCAACTCGTAGCTTCCGGTAGGCATATTAGTTTGGTGGACTTAACCTATAGAATTGGGACTAACCTTGCATCCACCATTCGTACTTAATATAGATGACGTTTCACATTAGTCTCAAAATCATATTGTTTATAGTCAAATTAGCTGGATGACTTTTGTGTGCTTCTGATTGACCTTGCATCCCTATAACTTAGTCATAAGTCTACTCTATTAACATGCTACCACTATATATAAGCCTCACAGCATTTCGCACTAAGGTCATATAAGGAAAACTCCTTAATCTACCTTCAATTATAGATTAATTTCCACAATTATCCTTACTTCCTTTTTATGGGATTTAATCCTAATTACTAACCTATTTATTTTATATAATATGGTTAATACATTATTAATTATAGGTTATTAGCATATTGCTAATATATTTTTAAGTATATAATTTAGGCTAATTAAGTATTCCTAAGCATGCAAGATTTCTGCGTCCTTTACTAATCGTTTTAAATGTCAAATCATCCAATTCATACAAATCTAACTCCATGCAGTAACTTACAAATTAGCTAATACCTTTAGCCAAATAATAGACTTACATTAACAAAATAGAATCAAATAATTTATTTCATATTAATATAGTACAATTAGTGCCTCAAGGATTGAACTTAAATTTAAACCTTTTATATTCTATTTAACTTTTACGTATACAATGAAAAAGAGATTCATATTTAAATTACAGAAATAGGTGGTGCAAATTGCAAATAGGAGAATTTTTACTTTACATGGCATTTTCAAACTTATTTCCTTTCTAAAACCCTTTAACACATCAATAGATAAAAGTTAGAAGTGGGGTAGAATATAAAATATTAAAATTGTAATAACACAACAAATTTACTATTTTAATATAAAATAATTAAGATTCCAATAAACATAAGAATTGACATGTCTTTTGGAGGAATTTTGGGGTTTTAATTTTGTGGTTTTCGTGTACAAAATTCCCAAATCCAAACTTCTACTATATAAATACTAAAAATGTGAAAAACTAAGATTTCCATGCATGGATAATATCCAGCTTCCTTTTGGATTAGATTCACGTCATTTCTAAACCGCTCCTTCAGATTTACTCACTTTGAAATGTCTAATTGTAATGACCCAGAATTTTCGACCTCGAAAATTCGACACTAATATGTTCGTTGTAGAAGTGCCGAGAAATCGAACGTCGAAAATCCCAAATTGTTAGGGTAAAGAAGAAAAGTGGTAGAAGAAGAAACAGAAAACAACAGCACAGAATCTCACATTCGAAGCGGATTAAAATATAATATAAAATAATAGCATTTATACAATGAATGCTGTAAATGACAATTTAGAACAATATCAGAGTACAACCATTCACAAATGAGTGGGATAGTTATAATAAATTGTTCCCAAAACCAGTCCAGATAATCTCTACTTTGTAGTGGAATATAATCAATACGTCCCTGCCATCCAGTTTGCCTCTTGAGTTCTAAAACGTCTAACCCAAAAAGCTATAATACTCGGTCTGACTCGAGCATTACATTAAGGTAACACCCCCAGGTCTGGCTGAAAACTAGCGTGAGTAAACCCATATAATTTGGAATACTAAGTTATAAAACATATTTGAAATCCCGGGGTAACTCGTACCTCACTACGAGTTCTTAACTTGTTATAGTCAATCACTTATTTCACAAAGTAGTATCTAAGTACCGTTACTTAGTTTAAATGGACAAGTTATCCAATTTATTCCATTCTAGCCTATTTGATTCTAAAATCAAATATAAAAAGAATTATAGATTACTAATCGAAGTGGTTCCGGATATTGCTGATATCCGACTCCGTTCTCTACGAATCCAGTACTTATCTTTTAAGCCAAGTTGTTTAAGTGAATACAATTCAATTTTAAATTCAAAATGTCATATTTACTCAGAAATTCATCACAGATAGATAACCTACATTATCACAATTCATCCAAGCATTTCATATCATAGAACATCACCACTTATCAGACTAGAGATATTAATCAATCCAACATTCAATACAATTTAACCAGCCATAAGCAAGATTAATTAGTTATACAATTCCTAATTAATTTAATTAAATCATAAAATAAAATAATTACTTTTTCAAATCCTGCTTAATTAAGTAATTATTACAAACCATTTATTATTATTTTAATTAATAAATGAAATTAATTAATCACCGTTTAACTATTCTCATTAATTAATTATCCTTTAATTATTCATTAATTACCTAAGACCTTAAATAAATAAAGATAACCATTTATCTTAATTATTTACTTAATTATTTAATTTATCATTAACATATAAAATAACTAAGATCTTTAATTTAATTAATAATTAATTTTTTTTTACCTTCTTTAATTAACTACTTAATTACACTTATTTAATTTTGTTTAAATAATCTTAGGAATTAAATAAAGAAATGGACATATAATAAAATACTTTTAAACTTAATTTATTTAAGTTAAAATTAAATTACTCTACAACTTTTAACTAACCCGAATATTTAATCAAAACATTAATCATTTAAATGGTTAAGAAAAATTGTTTAAAACCTATTTTATTTTAGCTTTTTAAAGAAAACTGTTAATACCTATAGAAAACCTGATACAATCCCGGGCTTCCACCCTACTCAAACCCAAGTAAAAAGCTTCTTCTTCTTTCTTTTTCTTTTTACTTTAAAAACTTTGTTTTGTTTTCTAAAATTTAAAAACTGCTACAACACTTAGAACGCTCGCGTACACACTCGTAACCTCCTCGAGTCCAAATCCAAGACACAATCTCTTCTTCCTCGACTACCACAACAACACCCAGACACAAGAGAAACTCGTGCACATGCATACAAGTTCACCGCCGCTCCATTCAACTTATATTGCCTACAAGTCGCTGATGACCCGCTTATACGTTCCGACCACTCAGCATCACCGATTTCGCCTGGAATCGAAAATGAGCATGTCGAAGCATACTGGAACCCAAACCTGATCAATAATTCCTCCTCGTGTCACCGCCTCCAATCTCCAGTGACCTCGTGATCGCGTCCAGACTTCCACTGCAGTACCACGCGTCGATTCTACCACCACCGATCAACCCCGGTTCAACCACGACGACGCACGACCCTCTGAAATATTGTCGACCAAAACTAGCTTTAAAACTCTAGATTGTTGTCGACCAACCACTACGACGATCGATAAAAGCTTCGCTCATTTTTCCCTTGATCCCAGACATCCCGCTTCCTTCAGCAATGATCACGACGATCATCTCTTCCCCAATCGCCAGGAGTCGACGAAAGATCGATTTTCGTTCAACTCATGATAATTCATCAACCACAAACTTAAAAATCTTGAAATCTTTATTAAAAATAATGGCTTCTAAGCTCGAATCCAGATATGTAATCAAAACTTGGAATTTAAATGCTTGATTTTCCGACTAGAAATAATTTTCACTGTGATTTCTTGATTCTTGTAAACGTACTTGTTAATTGTACTTAAAAATATTTTTTAAAATCAAATTAAGCTATGATAAACAGATTTCTTTTAAAGATCATAACTTAAAACTGTTTTTATATGGAAAGATATGAATTTATATAAAGAATCCTTGAGCCTGTTACACAAACAGAGATATGTACGTACGTATAAAGACATGCACCAGATACTTCACATATTTATGCATGCAAATACTTTAATTCATCCATGCAACCATATCTACAATCATTACTTCAAATACTTATCTCATGCATCAAGATAACAAATTAAAATTTAAAAAAATGTTTACTCACTGGATTTTGAAAAATAGAGAATAGATTTTGAAAAACTGGACTTGATTTGATCTGATCTGCTACTTGATGTTTTAGTTGAATCTGAGTTTACTTTGCTTTTCTTAAGCTTATTTGAAATGAAGCTTGAAAGAGTTGAATTTATAGTTGTTCTTGAATTTGCTCAGGTTGAACTTGAAGTTAATTTGATTTCTTTTAGTTTTTATTTTGAAGAAGATGAAAGAAAATTAAGATTGAGAAATGAATATACACAACCTGATTTTCTCATACATTTTATTTATATTTCAAACCAAAAGAAAACCGTCCACTTGTCTTTGCATGTTATACCAAAACTACAAATGTCAATACCTATAATTTATTTTTCTTTATGTTTTTTTATTAATTTTAGTATTATGTTTCATATCTATATATACTTACAAACCATATTTATTCATGTATAATTTTGAAAGAAAGTATAAAAACCTTTTATTAAATCTTATTTTAAGTTATCATACTTTTAAATAAATAAATATTTATCTTTTAGAGTTTTTAAAAAATATATAATTTAACTTTAAATAGCTTTTAAAAATTATTATATTGAATTCAAATCAATGCTTCCAAATCACAATATATATACATATATATATATATATATATATATATTATAATTAGAAATATCTTATGAGAATTTTTGATATATATATATATATATATATGTATGTATGTATGTATATGTATCCACAATTTTACAAATTTCCATATATTCTACTTCTCATGCCATATATATACATACATATATATATAGACACACTTATATATTTGTATATGTATACATTTAAAATTTTCAACGTTATAAAGTTTGCATATATCTATATCTATATATATATATTTTAATTTACTATAAGATCTAATAATTCAACCTTTATTATATTTCAAATCCATTTATATATATATATATATATAGATATTTATCAGAATTTATTTGTTCAACTTACAAATCAGTACTTTTATTAATTTAATCAAGTTAATTACCAATTAATAGATGTCCAAAAATCCAGGTTATCATATTCCTCCCCTCTTTAGAAATTTTCATCTCCGAAAAGGAACGAAGCAAGAATTTTGATTACAATGCTTATTATCTGTTAAATTATTCTTAAACATCTTTAACTCTTAGCTCTTTTTTTATTTAATTTTTTATAAAACACATCAAAAAAAATCTACATAATATTATCAAAATAGTTTTATAAAAATACTTTTTATAACTCGATGTCTCATCAAGTCCATCCCTGTTCTCTCAAAAATTCGGTCATACGTTGATCAGGCGTAGGACTGAAAATCTATAAGTACTTAGCAGACCCGTTTTCAACATCCAGTGAAAATACTTAGAAAACATTTTTTAAAATATATAAAACATTTTTTGTGAGAATGCTCTAGAAATCATCACCCCCTCCATGGTCGCAGTTTACCCGATGATTACATCAGCATCCCAGCAAAACCATAGAAAACTGTTGGCCTATGCGCCCCTCGATTACACCGCGGAACCCGCCATAGATCGCAGCTACCCCCAGGGTTACGTCACCATCATAGAAAAAACCCATGTAACTGTAGGCTTCAGCGCCCTCGAATTTCGCTGCCAAATGAAAATTCACCACTCCCACATAGATCGCAGACTACATCAGTCGAGTCCCAATGTAGCCTGTAGGCATTCCTACCACATGACTTTTGCTATGTCTTCATAGATCGTAGTCTACCGATGTTACATCACTCTCCCAGCGAAATCATATGTAGACCGTAGGCAATCGCTGCCCCTCGACTTCTGCTATGGTGCGCAGTAGATCGTAGTTACATCTAGTTACACTATCGTCGCAGTATAACCCAATGTCTCTGTAGGCATTAGCCCCTTCGACTTCTGCTACTCAACCCTAATCCATAGGAACTTCAGTTAGTCCGAACTTCCTCCCAGGGTCAAATTTAGAACCCCCCTTAGGGCTCAAGGCAGAACCACACCGTGGATTTCCTACTACAAGTTTCACTTAGCGTCGTTTTTCCCCACAGCTATTCTCAAAACATTTTATACTATACATATATAGTATCTTACAAATCATACTCTTATATATATCACATATAAATCTCCTTTACACAAAATCAATATCTCAAAATCGATAGTTTTCAAACTTGGCTTTCTAAATTCCCAAAATTGATTTTTCCCAGAGATCAAAAGCCTTTCAAAATCAGTGGGTTCCAAAAACCCTATCTCCCATAAATCATTTATAAATATATATAAATATATATATAAGTTTATTCCTTCCAACTTGACAAAATCTTTGGATCACTTCATACTTGTATAAATTCCTTTTTATACTTGAAATAATTTTCAAAAAAATCTTTACTTCAAGTTATAGATTCAATGAGGGGAGTCTATCATATATAACAAATATATATAACTTTATTTATGCCAAATCAAATGTTCAAGTTTGATTTCTTTGTAACGTTATGTACCACCTTTCTTACTCTTCATAAAGTGAACTTCGCTTATAAAGATATCCAACTTCCACTTTTATTCATCGTATACTTCTCAAAATATACTTTTCCATTACAAAATCACTTTTACATTTATTTTCCAAATTTTTAATATCTATTACATTCAAGCACATACGATGCACATATATCATCCGTACGCGATATCAAATCCGATCGCTTACTCGATCATACAATTTCACTTCCGAACTAGTATCGTCCATCTGATTTCCTAGTGTGGACTCAGATCTAATTCCTTGATCAGAAACCATCATTCTCCTTGCATAGCCATAACTATGATAGAGAATTTCTAGAATTAATCAAAAATCCATATCTAGGGTTCGCCGTCGAAAATCGAGTGAAAAATCCCAACTCGGTTCGATATACTATCTCGAAATTCTATGCTCGAATCTGGATCAATTTGCTATGCGAATAGGATAACATACGTACATCCTACGTATTTGTCTTCATTGATTATCGGCTAAATCAATTTTCTCTTACTACACATTCATTTTGATTTCTATTCACTTATTCACAATTGCTTCATTCCACTTCGTTTATCACTTCAATTTTAAACAGTTTGCACTCTGACCAACTTGAGTTTAGAAAATAGATTGAAAAGTTTACAATAAATAAGTAGTTGTAAAATAGTTATTAGTTTGTAAAACAGACGTTAAATAGTAATTATTTTTCAAAATAGTTGTAAAATAAGTATAAGATAGTTTGGGTTTTAAAAAGAAAGGTTGTATAATAGCTAGGAAAAATAGATTTAAAACAGTTGATATTAAAATAATTTATTTTGAAAATAGTTCAGAGCCAAACTGTTCAATTTCCTAATCTCCCATTCCAAATAAATATTCAATTTCTCTTCCTTTAAATTGATTCAATTCCAATGCAATTTGAATTAACTTCAATTCCTATCCCAAATTCAAGTCAATTTCCATTTGAATTTAAACTTATACAACTTCAATCTCACTTCCAATTAATTCAAATCAAATTCAGTTTGAACTAATTTCAATTCCAATCTCAACTTTAAACGGTCTCGAATTATATAAATTCGATTTAAATTTTCAAATGTTGACTTAATCCCCTTAAATTAAATTAACCTTTGCTTTTAGTTTAACAACCTAAGTTTTTAACAATTTTCAATTCTGAATTCAAATTTCAAATATTCATTTTAAATTACGTTTACTTAACTTATTTCAAGGTTCAAGTAGGAGTTCAAATTTGTTTAAACAATTTAATCTGCAGAATCCAATTTATTACCCTATTTTAACTTCTAACCAATTCTTAACCATTTTAGTTTGAAGTTTATTTTTAACATTTAAATCTTAAGTTCAAGGTGATTTTATTACCATATGTTCAATCTTTATTTTTTAAAATCAAAATTATTTAAATAGTTTCAAATTAAAGTTTCACTTCCATTTTATTTCAGTGATGGATATATATATTGTCTCAATCCACTTCTTAATTCTATTAAAATAATTCAATTTCACAGTTTCATAGATTATTAACAACAACAGGATGATATCATGATATGTCAAAGTAAATAAACATCCAAATTATCTAAAACATCCATCAATAGCATCCATTACCAATTTTCAGAACTCAAACTTGTTTTGAGATCACACATAACTCCCTTTACAAATCAATCCAGTTAACTTCCCTAAGTTAAATCTCAATTCATTTAACACGGTCAACCTTACTAAATTTGAATCCTCTATTTCAAATTTTAAACTTTTTCTCAATATCCTTTCCCACTTATAAGTTCAAAAACTCATTTTACTTTGGGTTCACATCACATTTCAGGGGAAAATTCAAAACTCATCACTTAGTGTTTACCTCAAATCAACATTGATATTATGTATATCTACTTATATATACATATTTATTTCATTTGCACACCAAGTCATATTTATCTAAATTGTTACTTCCTTAAAACATTCCATTTTGCTTATCATTATTTATTATTAGAAGACAAACATCCCATTGTTAGACACAACAACCCTTTGATGATAATAATCAAGATTATCATATCCAGAAACCAATTCACTATACATTATCTCAGAATTTGTTGGAAAATAAAATCAGGGTAACTTATTTCAGCCTTCTGAAAACACTTCTACAAATTTCAAGATTTTAGTCTCTGGTTTGAATCCATTTCTGGCTTAGCCTATTTTATAGTTCATATTATTCAATTCCTATTTGGTTATATATATTACCACTTAAATTCTTATGGTCATATTCAACTTTAATAATTAACAACCAATTATCTTAATATATATAATAATAGAAAGATTATTGCTTTATATTTAAAATATAAGCCTATATAAAAATCATTTTTAAAACCGGTTTAAAATCTTTATATAAGAAAATAACAAGTACGCACTCATATATAATGCACTCAACTCCTTTTAGGGTACTATTGACCCTATTCAAATGAGTAACCCCCAACAGAGCCAAGGTTCTCGCTTAACCTTCAACTTTGACACCAAATGTAATGACCTAGAATTTTCGACCTTGAAAATTCGACACTAATACATTCGCTGTAGAAGTGCCGAGCAATCGAACGCCGGAAATCCCAGAATATTGGGGTAAAAAAGAAAAGTGGTAGAAGAGGAAACAGAAAACAACAACACAAAATCTCACATTCGCAGCGGATTAAAATATAATATCAAATAATGGCATTTATACAATGAAAGCTATAAATGACAGTTTACAAACAATATCAGAGTACAACCATTCACAAATGTCTGGGACAGTTATAATAACTTGTTCCCAAAACCAGTCCAGACAATCTCTACTTCATAATAGTCATAATAGAATATAATAAATACGTCTCTGCCATCCAATTCGCCTACCGAGCTCCAGAACGTATAATCTGAAAAGCTGTAATACCCGGTCTGACCTGAGCATTAAATTGAAGTAACACCATGGTCAAGTTGAAAACCAGTGTGAGTAAACCCATATAATTTGAAATACTAAGTTACAAAACATATTTGAAATCCCAGGATAACTCGTACCTCACTACGAGTTCTTAATTTGTTATAGTCAATCACTTATTTTACAAAATAATATCTAAGTACGTCACTTAGTTTAAATGGACAAGTTATCCAATTTATTCCATTCAAGCTTATTTGATTCTAAAATCAAATATAAAAAGAATTATAGATTACTAATCGAAGTGGTTCCGAATATTGCTGATATCTGACTCCGGTCTCTTCAAATCCAATACTTATTTTTAAGCCAAGTTGTTTAAGTGAATACAATTCAATTTTAAATTCAAAATGCCATATTTACTCAGCAATTCATCGCAGATAGATAACCCACATTATCACAGTTCAACCAAGCATTTCATATCATAGAACATCACCACTTATAAGACTAGAGATATTAATCAATCCAACATTCAATACAATTTAACCAGCCATAAGCAAGATTAATTAGTTATACAATTCATAATTAATTTATTTTAATCATAAAATAAATTAATTACTTTTTCAAATCCTACTTAATTAAGTAATTAATTACAAACCTTTTATTATTATTTTAATTAATAAATGAAATTAATTAATCATCCTTTAACTATTCTCATTAATTAATTGTCCTTTAATTATTCATTAATTACCTAAGACGTTAATTAAATAAAGACAACCATTTATCTTAATTATTTACTTAATTATTTAATTTATTATTAACATATAAAATAATTAAGATCTTTAATTTAATTAATAATTAAAAACATTTTACCTTCTTTAATTAACTACTTAATTACACTTATTTAATTTTATTTAAATAATCTTAGGAATTAAACAAAGAATTGGACACAAATTAAAATACTTTTAAACTTAATTAATTTAAGTTAAAAATAAAATTACTATACAACTATTAACTAACCCGAATATTTAATCAAAACATTAATCATTTAAAGGAAAATTGGTTAAGAAAAATTGTTTAAAACTTTTTTTTTTAGATTTTTAAAGAAAACAGTTAATACCAATAGAAAACCTGAGACTATCCCATGCTTCCACCCTACTCAAACCCGAGTAAAAAGCTTCTTCTTCTTTCTTTTTCTTTTTACTTTAAAAACTTTGTTTTATTTTCTAAAATTTAAAAACTGCTACAACACTTAGAACGCTCGCGTACACACCTGTAACCTCCCCGAGTCCAAACCCGAGACATAATCTCTTCTTCCACGGCTACCACAACAATACCAGACACAAGAGAAACTCGTGCACATGCACACGAGTTCGCCGCGGCTCCATTCAACTTCGCCATTGCAAACGAGTCGCTGATGACCCACTCGTACATTCCAACCACCCAACATCATCGATTTCGCCAGAAATCGAAAATGAGCATGTCAATGCACATTGGAACCCAAACTTGATCAATAATTCCTCCTCGCGTCGCCGCCTTCGATCGCCAGAGACCTCGCGATCACGTCCAGACTTCCGCCGCAGTCCCACGCTTCGATTCCACCACCATCGATCAAATCCGGTTCACCCACGACGACACACGACCCTCTGAAACATCGTCGACCAAAACTAGCTTCAAAACCTAGTCTTCCATCGACCAGCCACTGCGGCGAGCGATAAATGCTCTGATCATTTTTCACTTGATCCCCAGACATCCAGCTTCCTCCAACAACGATCACGACGATCATCACTTCCCCAATCGCCAGAAATCGATGAAAGATCGATTTCCGTTCAACTCGCGATAACTCATCAACCAAAAACTTAAAAATCTTGAAATCTATATTAAAAATCATGGTTTTTAAGCTCGAATCCAGATATGCAATCAAAACTTGGAATTTAAATACTTGATTTTCTGGTTAAAAATAATTTTCACTGTGATTTCTTGATTCCTGTAAACTTACTTGTTAATTATACTTAAAAATATTTTTTAAAATCAAATTTAGCTATTACAAACAGATTTCTTTTAAGGATCATAACCTAAAACTATTTATATGAAAAGATATGAATTTATAGAAAGAATCCTCGAGTCTGTTACATAAATAGAGATATGTATATACATATATACAGACATGCACCAGATACTTCTGTTAGGAAATCAATTATATGGTTTCGATGATAACAACTATACAATGGAAATCAAATATACATATATATCTATATTTACAGGTAGTTGATAAAGTAACATCACCAAAGAGACAAAAACAAGACTCAAAA
This sequence comes from Allium cepa, assembly GCA_030765085.1. Taxonomy (NCBI): domain Eukaryota; kingdom Viridiplantae; phylum Streptophyta; class Magnoliopsida; order Asparagales; family Amaryllidaceae; genus Allium; species Allium cepa. The sequence continues at coordinate 103,021,527 of CM060928.1, read as the reverse complement.
GAAGTATCAAAAGACTTCAAGTCGATAGAAGTGGAAGAGGGATGACACAGACACTGATAAAGCAACATGCACATATTCAGACATCTGGGTACATTAGCCAGACGTCTGATTGATTCTTCTGGTTTGAAACTCAAAAAGAATCAGACGTCTGGTTAATAAACTGAGATGTCTGAAAAGCATCCGGATATAAAAAATATATGAAAGCCAGACATCTGGTTAATGAACATAAACGTCTGAAATATAAACAGATACAAAAAAATATGAAGACCAGACGTCTGAAATATTTTCCAGACGTCTGATTTTGAACTCAGCTATGTAAATTCAAAGAACAACTGTCACATCCGAAAGTACACGTTCGCTTCTCTTCACTGCAACTCTTCATCACCATAAGAAGCAACCTTAAAGCACTTGCTAACAGTTGCAACTGCACAAAGGATCTCTCCACCACTATAAATAGAATCAGGAATTCAAGAGAAAAACACCTTACTTACTTATCCTCTTTACTCTTACATACTGATTTATACCTGATCTCTAAGCAATCAAAATACCTACAATTGACTCCTTTATATATATATTGGAAGCAATTGTACTTAATAGTCAACATCCGTGTTATAGAATACATTCTTGACAAAGAAACTCTGCTATTGTAAACCTGTTCCTCCGGGTCAAGTGAGGGTGATTTGAAAGGAAATTCCGAAGAGGAGCTTCAGGACTGGACGTAGGACGGGAGGTCCGAACCAGTATAAAATCCTGGGGTGATTATTTTAATTTACTTTGCTACTATCATCTATCAAGTTATATTATATAGTTAGTTGCATATATTTGCATTTACATCCTATACGATCCATTCATATAGATTTACAATTGGTATCAGAGCAAGGTTTTGATCAAATAACAGTAACACGTTTTTGAATCACGTTAATATGGCAAGTATTTTCCCAGAAGGACAATTCACAGCACGACCCCCACTCTTTAATGGATCTAATTATGCATATTGGTCAACACGTTTGAGAATTTTTATGGAAGCTAATGGTCTTGAAATTTGATCTGCCATACAAGATAAATATGAAGCACCTACTACTGATATGAACACTTGGACCGATGAAAAAAAAAACTTAGCATCAAATAATGCTAAAGCTATGAATGTTTTATTTTGTTCTTTAGACAAAAATGAATTTTCACGTGTCATGTTATGCACCACTGCGTTTGATATTTGACATACCTTACAAATTACACACGAAGGTACAACAAAGGTCAAACAAACCAAGATTTCAATTTTACAAAACCAATTTTCTTCATTCAAAATGGAGCAAAATGAAACTATTGTTGACATGTATTCTAGATTTCAAACTATTCAACACGATCTTATAGCATTAGGAGTTAAATTTACTGATTTTGATTTAGCCTCTCGAATACTCAACTCTTTAACATCAGATTGGGAAAGGAAGGTTTTAGCTATTGAAGAAGGATTGCCCTAAACTCAATAATGACAAAAAGAATATCAAAGTTCAAAATTTTAAGAAGAAGAAGGCTTTCAAAGTAACTTGGGATGACACAGATTCTTCATCCTCTGAAACTGATAGCGATAGTGATGGAGAATAGGCTAATGTGTGTTTTATGGCACAAACTGAAGAGGTATGCCCTGAACTTAGCTATGATGAATTATTAGAACTTAGCATGGAATTAGATGATAAAATTAGACAAATAAAAAAATTGAACAACAAATATATAGTCAAAATAAATAGATTAGAACTTGAGGTAGGAATGCTGAAAGATGAAAAAATTATTCTAGAAGAAGAACTTGAAATATCTCAAGAGAAAATTAAAAATAAATCGATAGAAAGTGAGAATATTACTATAGTAAAAGAAAATTTGTTAAATGAAAATATTGAGTTTAAAAATATTATTGAATCATTGAAAATTGAAAATATAGAACTAAAAGAAAAATTAGATAAAATTACCAACAATGTGTCAAAATTTAATAAAAGAAAACGAGATTTGGAAAATCTTATCAAAACTTCAAAACCATCAGGCAATAGAAATGGAAAAGGATTTAAAAATTCTTCTAAACAAAAAGGAAATAGTGCTAAAAATATTAGTTACATAAAAACTAGAAGTTTTTCTAAGTCGAAAGTAAATATCAAAAATACGAAAATTTGGATTCCTAAAACAAATAATAATTTGATTAGACAAAAGCATATTGGTAATTACTTAGAAGGAGTAGTCTATAACAAAAATTATATTTATAAAGGTACCATACCATCTTGGGTATGGCTGCCTTCCTCTAACAGTTACGATCCTAATAAAATATATGGGTACCAATTAAAACATTCTTTATTTTGCAAGTACCTAAAATAAAAAATAAGGAGAAATGGATACTAGATAGCGATTGCTCCAAACATATGACCGAAAACTCAAAAACGTTATCAAATATAACATACATCGATGGTGGAACAACAACCTTTGGAGATAATTCAAAAGGATATGTCATAAGCATTGGAGAAGTCATCAACTCTGGTATATCTAACTCTTTTATTATTACAAATGTTTTGTTAGTAGAAATTTAAAACACAACTTACTAAGCATTAGTCAATTATGTGATAAGGGTTTTCAAATAAATTTTGAAAAGGATAGGTGTAATATTTTAGATAATAACAAACAACTCATTTTTGAAGGATTTAGAAACAAAAATATTTATGTATTAAACATGAATATAAATAAAAATTCAAACTTATGTTTAATGGTCAAACATGATGATCCATGGTTATGGCATAAACGTTTTTGTCATATCAATTTTAAGAATATTAATAAGTTAGCAAAATACGAGTAGGTAAGAGGATTACCTAAAATAAATTGTAAAGTAGAAAACTTATGTGACGATTGTCAAATTGGAAAACTAAAGAAATGCTCGTTTAAATCTAAAAATAATATTTCCACAAAACAACCATTAGAATTATTACATTTAGATTTATTTGGTCCAACACAAATAAGGTCTATAAATCACAATAAATATGTTTTCGTAATATTCGATGATTTTTCGAGATATACATGGACTTTATTTTTAAAACACAAAAGCGATACTTTTGGTATATTTAAAATATTTGCTAAAAGAATTAAAACTCAAATGAATTTGAAAATTAAAAATATTAGAAGTGATCACGGAGGAGAATTCGAAAATGACCTTTTTACAAACTTTTTTAATAAGAAAGGAATAACGCATAATTTTTCTTTTCCTCGTGCCATCTATCACAAATTTGTCTAAACCAGACGTCTGACATATACAACCAGATGTCTGTTTAAAGTTTCTGCCTATTAAAGCTCACAAATTCGACCAAAACAGACGTCTACTCAAAATACCAGACATTTGTTTGTATCTTTTGTAAGAAAATTTAGGGCAAACCAGACGTCTGTCTTCAAATCCAGACGTCCGGAATTCAATCGACCATTTAAATACACCCAGATATCGTCATTTTTTTTCTCTATCTCAAAATTATTCCATGTTACCATCTGCTTCTTGACCATTTTTTCCTCACAATCAACGTCTTCTACAAAACTAAATCAAAATGCCTCCTCGCACTTAGAATATCAAGGCTCCAAAATGCAAACAAGATCAACCCACTTCATCTTCAAACCCCCAGGTGTGCTCCGACGATCAAATCGAGAGGTGGATGCATAAAGCTCCGCATTCCATTAATAGGTATCAAGATATTCAAAAGAAGAAACTTAATATAAGACCATTCTATAATCTCTTAAAATTACCTATGTATGATCTAGATGAACTTTGTGAAAATGCTGGATTGGAAACCCTAATCTCTTTTACTCCAAATGATGTTCAAATAGATCAATTAGCTATATTTTTATTCTACGCTAATCTAGACAGTACTTCAGTATGGAATACTGAAGATGAAGACAACTGGCTATGGTCTAGTGTTTATGGTAATACAATTAGGTTAACTCCGGGGATAATTGGTAGAACTTTGGGATGCTCTAACACCAAGGAAGGTTTATACAACATTCCGAATATGAGCTTCAAGTCACGGGATAGTATTACTCATCAAATTTGGGAGGACGAAATGCCGAAATTTGCTTCGAAATATCTACGTCCAAAAGCTCGACTCTTGACAAGAATGATAATAAATACAGTTGTTCCACGTATGGGGAGTCACGAGCAAATAACATAAATGGAGCACAAAGCTCTATATTCTCTCTTTAGTGGAACTCGGGTAAATTGGGCCAAATTCATCTTCGACGAGCTCAAGCACTTTTGGACTCGATCACGACCATCGATCATTTACCCTACATATATTATGAGACTTCTTCGTGCACGTAATATTCCTTCCTACCTATCGACAATCGAAGAAATCTCGCCTAAATATGCTTCCACCAAATTCTTCTCTCTGATGCACCTACCTGAAATCCCTCCAGAGTTTATGTCCTTCGAAGATTGGACGCACAATCATCAATCTCGAAGAGTTGAGCCTCCTCCTCAACCAAACATTGATCCATCCCAAGAGGAAGTACAACATCGAGAAGTCACTCCTACTCCTCCCGCACCATTTGATTATCCGGGACAGGATGAAATTATGGAGACTCGAATGGATACAAATCCAAATGAAAGTGTTCGAGATCTTACTCTTCGGAACCAAAAAATTCTATCTCAAAATCAGAAAATTTTGGCTAAGCGAATTGACAGTTTTGAAACTTCATTTGCTACACGACTTGCCACAGTTAAAGAATCTCTCTCGACTGTTTTATCAGTTCTTAAAGAAGTATTACAACGGGTTCGTGGTCCAACACCACCCTCTGAGGATTGGGCAACCCCTGTTCCTTCTCCTCCCGTAAAACATTCAAAACTAACTGAGGATGAACCTCCAAAGGAAGCTTTGGCATCTCCTTTAAAGGATAGCACTTCTGACAGCGAAGAACCAAAGGAAGATGATCTAAATAAAGCTTCCCCGAAGGAAATCTAGAATTTGGACATCGTAGTTTTTGTAATTTTTGTACAAATCTAAGATTGTAATCACTTCATGTTATTAATGAACTTTTCCTTTTTGACGATTGGCTTCACTGTTATAATTCTTTTTGATAATGTCAAAGGGGGAGAAATATTGGTAGAATCATATAACATTGAAAATAAGCACATATTCAGGGGGAGATTTATAATCTATAAGTATATTGAATAGTTGTCATCATCAAAAAGGGGGAGATTGTTAGAAAATCAATTGTATGGTTTCGATGATAACAACTATACAATGAAAATCGAATACACACACACACACACACACACACACACATATATATATATATATATATATATTTACAGGTAGTTGATAAAGTAACATCACCAAAGAGACAAAAACAAGACTCAAAAGAAGTATCAAAAGACTTCAAGTCGATAGAAGTGGAAGAGGGATGACACAGACACAGATAAAGCAACATGCACACATTCAGATGTCTGAGTACACTAGCCAGATGTCTGATTGATTCTTCTGGTTGGAAACTCAGAAAGAATCAGACTTCTGGTTAATACACTCAGACATCTGAAAAGCATTCGAATATAAAAAATATATGAAAGCTAGACGTCTGGTTAATGAACACAGACGTCTGAAATATAAACAGATACAAAAAAATATGAAGACTAGACATCTGAAATATTTTCCAAACGTCTGATTTTGAACTCGACTATGTAAATTCAAAGAACAACTATAACATCCGAAAGGACACGTTCGTTTCTCTTCACTGCAACTCTTCATCACCATGAGAAGCAACCTTACAGCACTTACTAACAGTTGCAACTACACAAAGGATCTCTCCACCACTATAAATAGAATCGGGAATTCAAGAGAAAAACACCTTACTTACGCTCTTAACTCTTACACACTGATTTACACCTGATCTCTAAGCAATCAAAATACCTGTAATTGACTCTTATATATATATATATATATATATATATATATATTGGAAGCAATTGTACTTAATAGTCAACATCCGTGTTATGGAACACATTCTTGAAAAAGAAACTCTGCTACTGTAAACCTGTTCCTCCGGGTCAAATGAGGGTGAGTTGAAAGGAAATTCCGAAGTGGAGCTTCGGGACTGGACGTAGGACGGGAGGTCCGAACCAGTATAAAATCCTGGTGTGATTATTTTAATTTACTTTGCTACTATCATCTATCAAGTTATATTATATAGTTAGTTGCATATATTTGCATATACATCCTGTACGATCCACTCATATAGATTTACAACTTCATATACATACATATACATATATATATATATATATATATATATATATACATGCAAATACTTTAATTCATCCATGCAACATATCTACAATCGTTACTTCAAATATTTATCTCATGCATCAAGATAACAAATTAAAATTTAAAAAAAATGTTTACTCACCAGATTTTGAAAAACAAAGAACAGATTTTGAAAAAATGGACTTGATTTGATATGATCGCTACCTGATGTTTGAGTTGAATCTGAATTTACTTTGCTTTGCTTTGCTTAAGCTTAGTTGAAATGAAACTTGAAAGAGTTGAATTTATAGTTGTTCTTGAATTTTCTCAGGTTGAACTTGAACTTGTTTTGATTTCTTTTAGTTTTTATTTAGAAGAAGATGAAAGAAAATTGAGATTGAGAAATGAATATACACAGCCTGGTTTTCTCATATATTTTATTTATATTTCAAATTAAAAGAAAACCATATCACTTGTCTTTGCATGTTATACCAAAACTACAAATGTCAAAACCTATAATTTATATTTCTTTATGTTTTTTTATTAATTTAAGTATTATGTTTTATATCTATATGTATTTACAAACCATATTTATTGATGTATAATTTTAAAAGAAAGTATATAAACCTGTTATCAAATCTTATTTTAAGTTATCATACTTTTAAATAAATAAATAAATATTTATCTTTTAGAGTTTTTTTGAAATATAGAATCTAACTTTAAATAGCTTTAAAAAAATATTATATTGAATTCAAATCAATGCTTCCAAATCACAATATACATACATACATATATTATAATTAGAAATATCTTATGTGATTTTTTTTGCTATATATAAATTTTTATGTATCCACACTTTTACAAATTTCCATATATTCTACTTCTCATGGCATATATATATACATACATTTATATACACACTTATATATTTGTATATGTATACATTTGAAATTTCCAACATTATAAAGTTTGCATATATATATATATATATATATGCATATATATTTTATTTACTATAAGATTTATCATTTCCAGATATTTTTAATTCAACATTTATTGTAGTTTCAAATCCATTTATATATATATATATATTTATCAGAATTTTATTTGTTCAAGTTATAAATCGGTACTTTTAATAATTTAATCCAGTTAATTACCAATTAACAGATGTCCAAAACTTTGGGTTATCACGCTAATAATCCAATTGTATATAAATTGGGTTCAAAATTTAGAGATTAAGCAAGAGTAAGAATAACAAAACATATACCTATATAATCATTACCTTTTCCCCATGAACTTGAACTCTTTATACTAATCGAGGAAGTAGACTAATAGAGCTTCGCTAGTGTTCAAAATATTGAATAAAATTGAGCGGACTATCCTGTTATTTATAGTGGTTAAAATGCACCATAACCACCGGATTTAGGTCAGTTTAGACTAATAAAATTTAGGCAGTTAGTGCCTAACCTAACCCTTTCCCTCTTGATCACCAGTTGATTGTTCCTCACTAGACGGTCTATGGTCCTAGTATTTCAGGCGTATATTTATTGTCATTTAATTTTTTATTTACTTCCCTTTTTAGTACTAATTTGATGTCTACTTTGACGTTATATTACCCTAATGTTAATTTATTTATTATCCATTTTAATTTCCATGTTAATGTTCTTTAAATTTCAGAAATTTGAATTCATTCGAATTATTTCAAATTCAAAAACTTCAGACATTAATAACTTTTCCGTTTGAGCTCCAATTACCAAACTTTATATATGAAAGTTGATCAGAAAATCGCCATGAACATATTGGTGTAACCTTTATGGCCAAATTTTGACATCTGCAAAATTTTCATTTTTAGCTTATTATAAAGCGGAATTTCACTAGAAGGACAAACTTTGCAGTCCAATTAGTTTTTAGGACACACATCCATAGAAATTAATTTCAAGGCCAAAGTCAGCAGAATAATTACTTTTAAGGACAACGGTCCAATTACTTTCAAGGATATAATTTCATTGGTTTTTTGGCCTTAGAAAATAATTATTTTATATTTTGTCCTTAAAAGTAATTATTTCAGTTGTGTGTCCTAGAAACTAATTGCACTTGCTAAAGAGGCCCTTATGGCTAATTTCCACTATTATAAATTACTTAATTTCTTATTAATTTTTACGAAGTTTTACATTCTCCCCCACTTAAGAAGGATTTCATCCCTAAAATACCTAAGGGACAAATAGTGTAACGTGCACTCAACATCCATGTTATACAACCAAGTTATCCACAAAACCATCTGCTCAACCAAAAGTGCAATGTGATTACGTATGCAACATACTGTAGGTGAGGTCAATCCTAACGTGAATGCAAGATAGTTACATATAGGCATGTATGCAAGTATCCTAAATATGCATAAAATTCTACACGAGGCAAAATAATAGTAAAAAGTGAGACAACCTTCCATTACCATCCTATCTAATAACTAGGATGCAACCAAAAACCTAAATTTTGGAGAGAGAAAGTTTACTGGAGAAAAGCTCTGGATGAGAAGCCTTTATCTTCTCTCCACCTTCCCATGTGCTTTCCACTGGACTATCTCCCCATTGTACTCAAGCAAGCCTATTTTTTGTTGCAAAGCTTCCTAGGTCCATGCACCAGTATGCATGCGGTGGCAAGGGGTACTATTGGATATCAACTAACTGATCAGGCTCTATTATTGTAGTGGTACTGTGCAGGCATTTCTTTAAGTACGAAACATGAAAAACGTCAATTCCCGCTAACTTGTCAGGCAACTTACTCGATATGTAAGTTTTCCTAGTCTTTCCAAGATCGGGAAGATCTTAACAAAACTTGGCACCAACTTTCCTGATGTACCAAACCTCATCACTTTCCTAAAAAAGGAAAACCTTAAATACCTTGTCTCCCATTACAAACTCCAATTTCTTTCTTCGCCTGTTAGCATAGGACATTTGATGATCCTATATTGCCTTTATTCATCGCCTAATTATCCCTGTCTTTTCCCCGATTTTGCAAATCAAATCTGATCTAAGTAGAATTTTTTGGTGGTTTCCCACCAACAATTAGGCAATTTGCATGGCATCTCATATAACACTTCAATGGGTGCCTTTCCAATCATCGCTTGGTAACTATTATTGTATGCAAACTCAATTAAGGGTAAATGTTGCTCCCTATGTAGTTAAAATCATTATCGAGTATATATCGATCAAGCACCGATATGAGATATTTTAAAATATCATGATAATACCGAATAATATCGATAAAATATCAGACATGTATAGAACATGTTATAAACGGCATTGTCTATGTTATAATGTTATATTTATGTTAAGTTTTCAAATATTTGGATAAGTAACGCCAAATTACTATTATAGACTGGTAGTAAATATTTCACAGATTATAATATATTTAATAAGATATTCTACTAAATACAAATTATAATACAGGCTCATAAAAACCGAGAAATTCCAATACTGTACATCTTTATTATTTTCATTATTTGTACATTATATTTTGTTTCTTTAGCCACCTAATCATCAATATACTTTTCCATACTTTTCAAATTTATAGTTTCATCATTTTCATTTTCACTTAATTTATCAAATATGAAATACTAATTTTTACAATAATTACTACTTTAGCTCATTCCTTATTGACATGTCAAATATATAATTTTACCGCTCTTTAACTTTTAATTCTTGGTGCATTATAGTAACTAATAAAATAAATTTTCATGAACTAATTTACCAATTAGAAATGGTGAACAAAAAACAACTAATTAGAGAAGTAACCTTTCATAATATTGTTTTCTATGGTTTTATGGAAAATAAAAGATATAAAATAATAAAATAAGTAGAGTTTTCTTTCTTTAAAGACTAACGAAGAAGAATAAACTTAAAACTGTATGGTTAAAACTAAAAAATTAGTGCACTGGGATTTCTAATATGGTACTGATATTGTCATTCATCACGTACAAAAAACAAGTATCGAGAATGTAAAGATATTTATTTGTATACATATTTTCTCCGATACATACAATAATGAAAGACATTCTTAAAAAATTTCAAGTATTTTGCATTAAATATCATATCAATATATTAGCAAATACCAAACGATATATCGATAATTATATTTTAAGAGATATTTTGAAAAAATATTGGCTTAGAAGCGATATGAGATATATCGGTAATGATATTTTAAGCAATATTTCAAAAAAATATTGGCTTAGAAGCGACATGAGATATATCGGTTATATATCGATGATATTATTTAATAACAAATACATACGCTGCTCCCAATGTCCTCCAAAATCCATGATGCAAGCTCCTAATATATCTTCCAAATTTTGTTTCACCCTCTCAGTTTGAACATCTGTCTATGGGTGGTAAACGGTGCTAAGATTCAATATTATTCCTAAAACAGACAACAAACTCGTCTAAAATTAGCTAGTGAATAAGAGGTTCCTATCACTAACAATGCTAATTTGAACTCCATTTAGTCATACTATTTCCTTAATATAGATTTGTGCCAGAGATATTATAGTCCTATTACTCCTAGCAGAAATAAAGTGAGCACTTTTAGTGAGCCTATCTACGATAACACAAATAACTTCATTGCTTCTTTGACACCTACGCAACTCATCTATAAAGTCCATCGATGTATGCTCCCACCTCTAATTCGACACCTCTAATGGTAATAATAATCCTTCGAGCTTCCTTTGTTCCACCTTTTTCTTTTGGCCTGTCAAACACCATGGCACAAACTTCGCTACCCTCTTCTTCATCCTCAGGCAATAGAAAATCCATTTCATATCCTTATACATTTAGTCTCTATTGGAGTGAATTGTCATCCTAGAATGGTGGCACTCCATTAGCACTTCTTTTAAACATCCTCTACCATTGGAACATATGGACGTCCATCTCTCATTAACCATCCCCTTTTGTCTACAGCATACCTAGCAACATGGGGGAAATGTTTTCCTTTACTAAGCTTGTCTAAATTGCCTACAATCGTCCCGTCTTTTTTTAACCACGTACGGTCCATCAATGCTGACCTAACCGCTATTGCTTCTAAAGCCTATAGTGGGTTCTGTTGGAGGTTGGCAATTAAAATTCAAGAGGAACTCCAGCTGCCACCACTTTTATGTAGCACCTTGAGTAGCATGTCTCCAACTAAGGACGTCAGCGACCATGTTCTCTTTTCTAAGGGTATACTGTATCTCAAAGTCGTATGACGCTATAAACTCCATCTACCTCTGTCGCCTAAGATTCAAATCTTTTTGGGAAAATAAGTATTTAAGGGATTTATGGTCGGTGAATTACTCAAACCTTTCTCCTAAAATATAGTGCCTCCACATCTTCAATGGAACACAGTAGCTGTTCATTCCAAGTCACGATTTGGGTATCTCTTCTCATAGTCCTTCAACGACCTACTTTCATAGGCTATCACTCTACTATCTTGTATAGGAACAACTCCTAATCTCGTACCACAAGCGTCAATATAAACAATTAAAGGCTTTGTGCCATCCAGAATAGTAAGTATTGGTGCACTAGTCAATAACTCTTTAACTTCTCGAATGCTTCCATGCATTTCCCATCCCATGAAAAAATTACATATTTCTTCGTCAAACAAGTTAGTGGGACTGTTATCTTTGCAAAGTCCTTGATCAACTACCTATAGTAACCCGCCAGATCATGAAAACTCCCAACTTCCATGGCATTCTTTAGGATCTTCCCGTCTTGAGCAACTTCTAACGTTGTAGGATCTACAAACAATCCCTTCTTGGAAACAATATGACCTCAAAATCTCACCTTCTTCTGAAAGTGACAATTTGAGCATTTGGTTTTAAGTTGATACCTTTTTAAGGTCCAAGTACCTACCTTAAGTGATTTTTATGCTCACCTTCACTTTTATAAAATAATAGAATATCGTCTACAAACACTATTATAAACTTGTTTAGATGTCCCATAAAGCTTCTACTCATCAAATCTACAAAGTATATGCAACATTCGTTAACAAAAAAGGCATCACTTCTCATTCATATAGTCCGTTAGGAGTGTAGAAAGTGGTCTTCTGCTTGCTATCCCTAATTATCCTAAATTGATGGAATCCGGTGGTTAAGTCTAATTGGGAAGAGATTTTGGCTCCAACATCCTGATCAAATAAATCATTTATTGTTAGCAAAGGATAACTATGGCTAACTTGTTGATTTCCCTATAGTCAACAATAGCCTTAAAGAACTATCTGCCTTAATGGAAAAACAATAAGTGCTCCTTATTCAGAAGTACTTAGGTAAATGAATCCCTTTTGCAATAGCGTTGAAATTTGCTTATCCAATTCTCGCCTTTCTTTAGGGGTCATATGCCTTAATGGTAGAGCGACAGGAATCAATCCTACACTCAATCTCCCTATGGGGCAGGGGAGTTGAGACTTCTTCAAAAATGTAAGGAATTTTCAAACTATGAGCACAAATGAGAGCTCATCTTGTGATAGGCTCAGCGAATATAAATAACTTCACTCGATTAAGTTTTGGGGTGTACGACAAACATTTTTATATTGCCTCTTATAACTCTTAACCATACAATCCTCCTGTTATAATCTAAGACAACCTCATATTGAGATAATCAATCCATTTCTAAGATAAGTCCATACCCCTCCAAACAAAGAACATTCACATTACATTTAAAATTAATTTTACATATATCCACAACTAGGTCTTTACAAATCAAAGAAAGTTGTGTCGACCCCTAATAGGATTTGGCATGACTATTGGGTTGGTGACAACATGATTTTTTAGACACAAGGAGTTAACTATATTTCTAGTTATGAATAAATGTGATATTCTCGAGTCAAACAAGGTATGAATATTATCCCTAGAAATAAGAGTCGTACCTTTTATTTCAGTTTTTCCTTGATCATTAGAAGGTCTACTCAAGACAAGTACAGCCACAATAGCATAAGCTTGCCAACTTTATCCCTCCTTAGCTTGCTTTAGGCATCAATCCTAGTAGATCCCTCCTCATCATGCTAACCTTGTAGTCCTTAGCAACATGTCCCTTTTTATGACATCTACGGCATGTTACACTTTCATTCTTGATTTTCCCCTCAGCCTTCTTGTCATCCCAAAAACTTCTTTCTTAGCTCCATCTTAAATTTGCATTGATCCTACGTTCTCCTTCTCATTCTCCTCAATACCAGTAGTCTACAACAGGGCCATTTCAACTATCTCATAAGTGACGCTTGCAGGCACTTAAGTCAAAAGTAGCTCCATAAGTAGGGAATTTAGGCCTTTAATGAACTTCATACCCTTCTTCATAGGGGTATCAATAAAATTCAATCCAAATTTAGCCAACTCCATGAACTTACCAATGTACTCCTTAAATGTGGAGTTTAACTGCCTAAGTTGTATAAAGTTCTCCAGTTTCAAATTTACATCGCCATTGGATATGAATCGCGACTCAAAGTGAGTTCTAAATTTAGCCCAAATGGTTCCTTCCTCAACGTTATCCTCAGCCACTATAGTCCTCCACTCTAGCACCTTCCCTTTTAGATGCCATGCGGTCATCCTCCTTTTAATCTAGCTTTCCCAGTCGAGCGGCCAAAACATATGTTCATAGTCATTAATCCATGCCTTTGTTTTCGCAAAACCTTCAGCTCTCGTATACACTCATCCTTCCATATTCTTGAAATTTTTACATAGTTAGAGAAGTCTATTGAGCAACGTGTTGCTTCAGTTGGTGGAGTAGCGAGTGCAACTAGTGCAGCTTATTAAGGAATGAGAACTTGCCCTACATGCCTTATGTATTGCTCGAACCATTCTAGCATCCCTCGGATAGTTGGTATCTCCTGGGTGGAGGGGTTTCCAGCCTTAGAGGAATGATGTTTAGCCATAACCAACTCTCTGTAGATTTAAACTTCTAGTGTTAACTTCTTAAGATAACATTATTTGCTGAATTTTTTTTTTGCCTAACGTGTTTGCATATGTTCATAAAAGTATGTATATATAGTAGGGTTTTGAAAAATATTTTCAAAAATAACAAATTCATAATCTTACTTATACATATTCATGTTGATTGGATGACCTAAGCTCTTATACCAAATGCAATAACCCTTTCCTAAACAGGCCTATTTTCGACACAATAAAAGCCCATTGAACCTTAGGCACATTCCAAAACTGATTTTTGGTTGGTTAAATTGATACAACAAACAATATATAAATCTATTTATCTATGCTATCAAAATCCCACGGCGGAAAGGATAAATATAATATCGAAAATAAGTACCTATTTCATTCAAATATCAAAAATGCAACATATCATCCGAAGTACCACAAATACAATATCTCAAAAGCAACTACATGTCTGAAATTAGGGAAATCAAAATATATCAAAAACATAAATAGATATATAAACAACCATAAGCCTTTGCCTCCACCATCATCTTATCAATCAACATCATTTCCCCTAACCTATGTTTTGTAATGTGGAGGGGGGGTTAACATAACAGTGTTTGGTAAATGAAATTCTCAAATCTTACCATAATAGTATTTGGATAATATTATTCAAATAAGTATTATTCCTGTGCGATCTACCAAGAATACTTCCAACTATAAGCCCGAAGGCTTTTCCAGTCCAACTCCATAACGTATCTTTAGTTGTAGGCCAAAGGCCATTTCTAATCCCATGCAGCTATCAATAATCCTATCCAAGTAATGTGAGGGAAAGTAACTAAGCCACTTATACCTCTTTAGTGGGAATTAGGCATACTCTAATCATTTAATACCTATATCCTAGGCAAATCCCCATCATTTAATACCTAACTCAAGGCGGGCCCTACTGGTACTCCCTAACTAACATTGCATGAAATCTCATCAGGCCACTTAATACTTCTTGATAGGAAGGTGCCAACCCTACAATATGCACTTAATTCCTAAACCTTGAAGTGGACCCCTCTCAAGACTGCCTACTACCGCGCCTAAATGATAATATTGACCATTTAATATTTTTTAAGTGGGAAGGAGGAAGACCCTACAATAGCCACTTAATATCTCCTACCCAGAAGTAGGACTATGTATTATGACCCGTAATCCAAACTACGATGCCTCACATTTGTCTGACTATTAGTAGATGTTGGTAGGAAGACAAATTAGGAAGAGTTACCCCATAGAATTGGCACTTATTATAGGCGATGACTCACATCAGTCTCAAAGTCACACTACTGGTACCCAGATTAGCTAGGTAGATTTCTGTACGCCTTTAACTGACCTTGCATCCTTATAACTTAGTCAGAATTACACTCTCCTAACATAATAACACTATTCATTATATTTCATATTAAGGCCATACACGGAGGACTCCTTCTTCCGCCTTCAATTATAGATAAATTTCCATAATTGTCCTTACTTCCTTCCTTTGGAGTTTAATGTTAATTACTAATTTATGTATTTTATATAATACAATCAATACATTAATAATATATGTATATGCTAATATATTTATATGCACATAATTTAGGCTAACTACGTATTCCTAAACGTTTGAAGATATCTGCATCCTATACTAATCATTTTAAATATCAAAACTTCAAATTCATATAAGTGCAACAACATACAACAACTTACAAATTAGGTAAACAATAGACCTGCATTAATAAAATAGAACCGAATAACAAACTAATTTTATATTAGTATAGTACAATCAATGCCTCTGTTTCAAGGATTAAAACTTTCAATTTAAACCCTTTATATCCTATTCAACTTTAACGTACAAAGGAATTCATATATTTAAATAATGAAAATAGGTAGTGCAAACTACGAATATGAGAATTCATACTTTACATACCATTTCCTAATTTATTTCCTTCTTTGAACCTTTTAACACATTAATATAGAAACGTTGAAAGTGGAATAGAATATAAGATATTCAAATTATAATAATAGAATAAATTCTACTATTTTAATATAAAACAACTAAGATTCCAATAAACATAATAAATGACATTTCGTTTGAGTGAATTTTTGGGTTTTAATTTTTGGGCTTTCACGTACAAAATTCCCCATGGCATAAAAAAATCCAAACTTCTACTATACAAATACCAAAAATGTAAAAAAAAAACTAAGATTTCCAGTTACAGATAGATCCAACTTCCTTTCGGATTCTATTTATGATGTTTCCCAACTTCTCCTTCATGCTTCCTCTCTTTGAAATCTAGAATAATCCAATTGTATATAAATTAGATTCAAAATTTAGAGATTAGAAAAGAATAAGACTAGAAAAGTATATATGTATATAAACCTATTGCCTTTCCCTCTTGAACTTGAACTTTTTAATCTAATCGAGGAAGAGATTGATAGAGCTTTGGTAGCATTCTAAATATTTTTGTGAACAAAAGTGAGGCGGCTAGCCTCTTATTCATAGTGATTAGAATGCACCAAAACCAGGATATAGGTCGGTTTAAAGTAATAAAATTCTGGCCGTTAGCGCCTAAGCTAACCGTAGCCGCCTCTTGAGCACTAGCGATCGATCCTCATTAGGTGCTAGTGATTGATTAGTCTAAGTGTTTTAGGCGTATATTTATTGTAGTTTAATTTGTTTATTTATACCCCTTTTTAATACTAACATCAGCATTTTATTAAACATTAAATTACTCCAATGTTAATTTATTTATTACCTATTTTAATTTCCACGTAAACATTATTTAAATTTCAAAATTTTGAATTCATTCGAATTATTTCGAATTAGAAAACTTCAAACGTTAATGACTTTTCTGATTTAGCTTCGATTACCAAATTTTTATATAAAAGTTGATCAGAAAATCGCCACGAATGAAATGGTGTAACTTTCATCGCCAAATTCCGAATCTGCGAAATTTTCACTTTTTGCCTTCTTATTAATTAATTTCTTGTTAATTTTATGGGATGTTACAATATATCTCACTATGTCATGTGATTTAAGTATTATTGTTTAATCTATGAAGATAAGTAAATTATATACATACATGTTAACGTTTCGATTTGGCCATGATAATAATATATACATACATGTTAACGTTTCAATTTGGCTATGATAATAATAATACATACATATATACATATATACACACACACAAATATATATATATATATATGTACACACACATATATAATTTTAACATACTAAAATTAATTTTAATAATTTAAAATGATTTTTGTTCCAAAATCATATGCATACATACATAAAAATATATATCTTATGTATCCAAAATTATTTAAAACTAGTTTTAAATTAAAAATAAGTTTCAAAAATTAAAAAATACAAACTATATTTTAAAATAGTTATAAACGGTATTAATACCTTTATAGATATACATGTAAATAATATATTTAAATATTAATTTTATTAATAATAAAATGCTTTTGGATTTGAAAAAAAATTGACTGAAGATAATTATTTATTTTATATATTAATTTAATAATTTTTTAATAAAATTCATAAATTAATTATTTCACATAATTTTAAAGAAAAAATATTTCGACAATGGATTATTTGTACAATGCACACACACTCGCACATGCACACACACACACACACACACACACACACACACACACATATATATTTGAAATTGTTAATAGATATTTTATTGGAATTTTATCGAATTGGATTCGAAATTCAAATTATTTTACCATGTCAAAATTTGATTAGATATTTTAGATATCAAATTTGAATAGAAACTTTATTGTCTAAGTCTAAATATATTTAGATGTTCTAAATATGGTTTATTTTACTTAATAAAGAATAAATTTTAAAATTTATTTTGATAAAGATTGAAATTCCTTTTGTTAAAAGAAAATGGGGCTAAATATGTATAAATATACACTTTTTAATCAAAATATGTACAACAACCAAGAAATACACCATATCGTAAAGCCAAGCCTATCATTAAATATACCTACCCATTATTGCATTTGTGCAACAACCCTGTATTTTGTAATTATTTTATTGTATATTTTAATTATTTTTAATGTAAGATTTTGATTTAAAAACTTATTTTACTTATTTTAAATGATTAAATTTATTATTTAAATATAATCTTGATTTTTATATGAGTTATAATTCCAAACTTGTGTAAGTTGAATATTTGCCTCAAATGCTGATTTTGGTCAAAATAGTCAAACTGTGACTTTCAACTTAAAATTTTAAAAGTTTAAAAATTTTTATTTTTTTTCTTTTATTATGAAATTACATAAAATTCTAAAAACACCACTTTTCGTTTCGTTGAAATTGGATGTAAATTGTGAAAGTTATACCCTTTACAATATTATGCGTATATAGGGTTATTTAACAATGACTATTTTAAATTGTATAAATCACTTCTTCTTGGTTATATTTTATTTTAATATGTGATAATATGTTATATTATGTATATTTTGACTTTTAAGTATTTTTAAAATGATAATATAATTTTTCTAAAGTTTATTTGAATTTGTTTCAATTTATAAAGCCTAGTTTGGTATTTACTGCATTTTTCTTTATTTAAAATTCTATTTAATAAAAATATTAAATTATTATTTTACCTTGAAAATGTTTTAAAACCATTTTTAATTCACATTTTTGTGTTTTAATATTTTTTTATGAAGTAATAAATTTTCCAAAGTCATTGGAGATCTTCTTGTAATTTTTATGCCAGGGTTGCTATTTTTAAGCAATTTCTTATTTCCTTTTTCTATTTTACTTAAAATAAATTATTTATTTTATTTTATTCTTACTTAGTTTAGTTTTTAAATAACAATTTCTGAGTTTATTTTTTTTTATAAAATTAAAAAGAAAAGGAAATGCAAAGGGTTTAGAAAGTTAAGAGATCTTAAAAGCCTGAAACGTAAAGACGTTTTATCCGTTTCCTTTTGCAATTAATACATCAATTTATCTTAGCCATTCCTTTCCTCATCCTTTGCAGCGGACTCCCTCATATTATTCATGAATTTTCAAGCTCCAAAACCTTAAAAATCATGGCCTCCATCTTGAGAAAAAAATCTGGTAATGGCTACATCTTTTTCTACCTTTTTCTTCTCATTTTCTATGTATTTTGCCTAGTTTTCTATGCTTTCTGGATTGGCCTCTACCGCCCACCATCACCACCATACTCTCCACCATCCCCTACCACTCTTCCTTGGCATCATCTCCAGCCATCATTTCAGATCCATCCATGGACACACCTCCCTTGGTGACAAAACTCCACAAAATTGCAAATAATGTCCAAAACAATGCACTAGCCACCACTATTACTTCACCACCTTCATACTTCACCATGGCCACCACCTCTAGCCATGACCACCACCTTGCTACCACCACTACAATTCATTTTAGCCTCTGTCCAGATCTGAAATTGACATGGCCAAGAATCCATGAACCAAAACTGTAGGATCTAAATTAACCCTAGAGGGGGGGGGGGGTGAATAGGGTTATAGCAAATTTTCTTGATTTAAACACAAAAATAAACTGCAGAAATAAATATACTGAAAAGTAAATCACACACAAGATTTACCCAGCTTCGGCAACCCCTGCCTACTGCTGCATTCCCTGATTTCTATTAGAATTAAACAGTATCACGCTTACAAACACTCTAACAGACTTGCAAACCCTGCTACCGCCTATAGAGTTTTGCAAACTCGCAACCCCTGCTTACTGAACTAACTCTAAATAGACAATCAGACACAACCTAAAACCTAGGTGGTGGTTTACCTAAACTCTTTGATTCGTAGAATAAAAACAATAATTAAGAACAAAATAAAATAGCCCTAAACTAATTAACAATATTAATATAAGTTTATAATTAAACAAAACCCCCTTTTGTTTTCTAACACCGGCCCACTTCCTTATTTCACCCGATCCTCTTTTTGTCTTCGTTCGTGAGAAATAATGGCGGCTTCGTTCTGATTAGGGCTTCGTTCCCTTTTGATCCAGTTAGGGCTTCGGCCCTTTGTTGCAATTAGGGCTTCGGTTTCTTCAATTGAACTGTGATTGGTTGCCCTCGCTTGCTTGCAGTTGCCCGATCGAGTTTTGATGCTTGTGAATTCGGTATGTGCTGTCTCCTTTTGCTTTTCTAAATTGATACTTGAACTCGATCGAATTGAAATGCCGATGATGATTAGGGTTTTAATAGGATTTGATTTCCTATTTTTGCGTTCGACTGATTGCTGCAAAAATTCTTGTTTTGCCGTTCGATTACGCTTTGATGCTGAGGATTAATCTGACTTTGTCAATTTCGTATTTGTAGTAACTTGATTCACATGGCTTGAATTGATTTCGTGATTTGAGATATTTGACTTTGTCAATTTCGTATATTTTCGACTGTGAATTCACTACTCTGTATTAGCTTCGATCATCACCATTGCTTTTAAATTTTTCTCTGCTGCATACCACTGCATTTCACTGCACTGTTGAAATTTTGTGTCTGCATTTGTTATTTCTGGAACTCGATTTGCACTTGCTCACTTCTTGATAGTCTTGTGGCTATAACTGGGCATTTTGAGTTTGTTGCATTTGCTGGCTTGTACTGTCCACTGCCCTGATCTTGTTTGTTCCACCATATTGCATTGTTCATCTGTTTCTTCGCTTGTGCATACTGCACTTGATACTGTTGCATTATTCATGTATCTGCTGTTCATTGCTTGGTCTCTGTTGTTTCTTTGATAGTTGCACTCTGTCTACTGCATAGTGGTCTGCTGTCATGTTTGATGTCATATCTTTGGTGCACTTCTATTTGCTGTCATGTTGCTGGAATAACTTCGACATTGTTTTGATGCATTTGCATGTTGTAAGTGTAAGTGTTCATTCATGTTTTGATTATGACTTCATTATAGTTCCAGTTGATCATTAG
The DNA here is from genome assembly GCA_030765085.1 of Allium cepa. Classification (NCBI taxonomy): domain Eukaryota; kingdom Viridiplantae; phylum Streptophyta; class Magnoliopsida; order Asparagales; family Amaryllidaceae; genus Allium; species Allium cepa. Next base: position 103,000,423 of record CM060928.1, on the reverse strand, counting down.
GTAGTTGTCACTGTATTGCATTGAGCTCGACATTGTTGTTTACTTCACTTGTGTATTGCCTTCACTGTCCTCTTAACTTGGATCTGCCTTGTTGCTGTGTCATTGCTGTAATATTAGCTTGTGACATTCATGTTGCAGTCTATATTCTTCATTTGATATCGAGTTGCACACTGCTGCAATGTTGAAAATGTTTCATTGTATCACTGCATTTTGTAGTGTATTGCTTGCATTCATATTCTTGCTGTTGTTTGGATATTGTGGCATGTGGTCTTTGCTGTCCACTGCAGTTTTGTGTTGTTGTGCACTTTTGTGCTTTGGTTTGAACTTGCGGTTAAGAACAGTTGCCTTGTCTCGGCTTTATTGGTGCATTGTTGCTGTAGCTTTTTGAAGCTTGAGTTTCTGGTCTTGATACTTGCAGTTGTATCACTTGATATTCATTCCTGTTGTTTGCAACTGTGTTGCACATGCTTTTGATGTAGCTGATGGTCTTTAGTATTTGCACATTTGTTCACAACTGCTTCAAGTCATTCTCTTTTATGTTCACTGGCCTGTACATTTGAGTTGCAGTGCTGTCTTTGATGTTGTACTTTGGTCTATTGGGCTGCATTTGTGTATATTTGATCATTTTTGCAACCTGGTCTGGTGCACCTTGTTTCATGCTTGAGACTGTGCTTGCAATGTCTGGTCAGTGGTGCTTTGAGTTGAACCTATCTTGGGTTTGACCTTGTTTTTGATTTCTGTGCTTTTGTTTGATTTTTGCACACGAGTTGGCGAGGCAGTGCACACGTATACGAATGTACACGTGTGTACTGCAGCCACTTGTAATTACCTGTCCCTGATAAAAAATACCGATATGCACAGATATTGCACAGTCAAAAATGATGACGAACAACCCAAATAACTGAGGCAAACAATGTTTTCAAAATCATCGTTTCTTTCAAATTTCAAAAATATTTCTCTTTCAATTTTACTGCGTTTGAAAATATTTTTGCAGATTACTCAGATGCTGGATTCAAACCGGATTATAGTTGAAGACAAAAATATGAGTGTGAGCGATATGTAGTAAGGTCGTGATGTAAATGTGATGTGATTGTAATCAAAAATGTATATGTATAGTGAGAGCATGAAATTGTACTATTTACAATTTGTAATAAATATTTGTTTGAATAAAAATTTCTGTTTGAATTCAAAATCTGTTTAACTTGTTCTGTTTGAATTCAAATTCGAATTCTGTGTAATTTAATTTTATTCAACAAATATTTATTTAAACTATGAAAAAACAAAATAGTACATTACCAAATACATTTATATGAATGTATATATATAGTGAGAGCATGAAATTGTACTATTTACAATTTGTAATAAATATTTGTTTGAATAAAAATTTCTGTTTGAATTCAAAATCTGTTTAACTTGTTCTGTTTGAATTCAAATTCGAATTCTGTGTAATTTAATTTTATTCAACAAATATTTATTTAAACTATGAAAAAACAAAATAGTACGTTACCAAATACATTTATATGAATGTATATATGTTTATTATCATCAAACAAAAATCATATAGCGCAAAGCGCATATTCAACAATCTCCCCCTTTTGATTATAACAAACATATATTTAAGATTTTGAATATATTAAATGTATTTGATAATTTCATTTGCTCCCCCTATTTGAATGCTCCCTCTCTACACAATACTCCCCCTACATATATGCATAGAAATATATAAATGAGCCTATATGCACAATGAAAATTATTTGACCTTTGCTTGATTCTATTCGACAAAATCTTAACTTTTCTCTCTCCCTTTTGTTATCAGCAAAAGAATAATAGTGTTATAAAATAGGGATGAAGTGATCGACATGAATCAAACATTTAACTCAATTAAATATAAATATCAAATTTCAATAAAACTCAAACAAAAATCATAATTACCCTTGTCAAGCGCATATTCCACTTTCAGAAGTGATGGGGATAAAAAAAATCATCAAAAAACATACAATTCTGTCTATTTGTGGTATATTTATTTCAGGAAATTTGAATCTCTACTAACCATGCATAACCGTTAGGACTTTTAAATGAGATTAGTAGTATTCACAATTTTTTTTAAAAAAAACGAAATCAAGTATCTTCTAATCACGCATAATCTTGAGGACTTTTAAATGGGATTAGAATCAACTTGTCTATTTAATTAATTAATTTTGATATGCGTTCCATTCATGCATAACCGTGAGGACTTTTAAATGAGCATGGAAGCACATAATCATAAATCCAAGTAATTCACACATGCATAACCGTGAGGACTTTTAAATGAGAGTGAATACTTTGGATATTTTTTTTTTAAATTGCTGAAAATAATAAGTTTGAAGCACAAATAATTTCCTTCACAGATTTGAAGAACAAATGATTTCCTTTGTAAACTACCACAAATTTACATACTAAATATGATCTTGAAGAGTGATGGTCGATAGAAAGATGATAGAAATAGAAATGGTCATGGAATTATTACCCAACAAAAATTTTATAACTCTTGTTATGAAATTCTAAAGAAATTTTCTAATTATACTTTCTCGAGTTATAATATATGATAAATATCAACACTCATCACTTTTTCAATCACTATTCATCTTTTCGATAATCATTAGGGAGTTAGATTAGTTTAAAAAATGTCATTTAGAATCAAATTCAAAAATCAAATTTTTTTTTAAAAAAATGATTAGTCAACCTCTATAATTCCCAAATCTAAACGTAATTTGGAAAATCTGTCTTCGGGGAGAGGTTTTGTGAAAATATCAGCAAGTTGAGTTTCTGTTGAAATATATTCAATGCAAATGTCTTCTTTAGCAATGTGATCTCGAAGAAAATGGTGTCTCACATCAATGTGTTTTGTGCGAGAGTGATTAACAGGATTATTTGACAAATCTATAGCACTCCTACTATCACATTTTAATGGGACTTGTTTATAGACTAAGCCAAAATCAGAAAGAGTTTGCATCATCCATAGAATTTGAGCACAACAACTTCCCAAAGCAATATATTCTGCTTCAGTGGTGGATAATGCAACACAATTCTGTTTCCGACTTGACCATGAGACTAATGAATGTCCTAGCATGAAACATGTCCCACTAGTGCTTTTTCTGTCAACTAATGAACCAGCATAATCAGCATCGGAATAACCTACTAAATCAAAATTTTCACAAGAGGGGTATCATAGTCCAAATTTGTGTGTGTGTGAAAGATATCTCAAAATTCGTTTAGTAGCTTTTAAATGAGATTCTTTGGGATTAGCTTGAAAACGTGCACACAAGCACACAGAAAACATAATATCAGGTCTAGAAGCAGTAAGATAGAGAAGTGAACCGATTATCCCTCGATATTTCTTTTGATCAATTGCAATTCCTTTCTCATCTTTGTCCAACTTTGTTGATGGGCTCATAGGAGTTCTCAATGGTTTGGAATTTTCGACTCCAAATTTCTTCAATAGCTCCAACACATATTTGGATTGTGAAATGAAGATACCATCACTGCTTTGCTTAATTTGAAATCCAAGAAAGTATTTCAATTCACCAACCAAACTCATCTCAAATTTAGCCTGCATGACTTGTTCAAAATTCTCACACAAAAGCTCATTAGTAGCACCATAAATAATATCATCCACATAAATCTGAACAATCAAAAGATCATGTTCTTTATGTAATAGAAACAGAGTCGTGTCAGCACTTCCCTTTTTAAAACCATTTTCCAAAAGATATGTACAGAGGCAGTCATACCAAGCTCTTGGTGCTTGCTTAAGACCATATAATGCTTTTTCTAGCTTATACACATGATTTGGAAATTCATGATTTTCAAAACCGGGTGGTTGTTCAACAAAAACTTCTTCTTTTAAATCACCATTCAAAAAGGCACTTTTTACATCCATTTGTTTAAGTTTGAAACCCTTGTAACATGCAAAACTTAGCAAGATTCTAATGGCTTCTAACCTAGCAACTGGAGCAAATGTTTCATCAAAGTCTATGCCTTCTATTTGGTTATAACCTTTTGCAACCAACCTAGCCTTGTTTCTAATTACATTTCCTGATTCATCAAATTTATTTTTAAACACCCATTTAGTCCCTACAATTGGATAGTCTTTAGGCCTAGGAACTAAATTCCAAACTTTGTTTCTCTCAAATTGATTAAGTTCATTTTGCATTGCTAAAAACCAATTTTCATCATTAAGAGCCATTTCAACAGAATCAGGTTCAATTTCAGAAATAAAACCACTATGACAACAAAACGCACACAAATTTTCATCAAATAAAACCACTATGACAATAAAACCACTATGACAACAAAATCTGGTAATGGCTACATCTTTTTCTACCCTTTTCTTCTCATTTTCTATGTATTTTGCCTAGTTTTCTATGCTTTCTGGATTGGCCTCTACCACCCACCATCACCACCATACTCTCCACCATCCCCTACCACTTTTCCTTGGCATCATCTCCAGCCATCATTTCAGATCCATCCATGGCCACACCTCCCTTGGTGACAAAACTCCACAAAATTGCAAATAATTTCCAAAACAATGCACTAGCCACCACTATTACTTCACCACCTTCATACTTCACCATGGCCACCACCTCTAGCCATGACCACCACCTTGCTACCACAACTACACTTCATTTTAGCCTCTGTCCAGATCTAAAATTGACATGGCCAAGACTCCATGAACCAAAACTCCACAAAAAACACTGCATAAAACCTTGAAACATTCATGATAGCCACCCTATCACTTCATATCTTCATCCGCCACCTTGGCCACCACCATAGGCCGCTACCACCACCTTTTCCAGACCTGCCCACACCCCTCCATCTACTGTCCAAACCTGTACAAGTATGGCCAAGCCCCACTTGACCCAAGGCCGAGCCTTGTTGTGCTAAAAAACCTCATATATGTTGCCTTGACCAATTGTATGCTTCATGTTATAACCCTACCACTCCATACTCCTTCTAGCCGTGAGTTATGGTGCCAAACCTGAGCTATATCATCATCATGGCTGAACCCAAGAACCTCCTAGGCCAAGCACTTGAATGGTTAAAGCAAGGTCAAGTAATCTATTCTTTTGTTGCTTCGTATTTTCATTGTTTCAACATTGTTTTGCGTTGAATATTTATGTGTGTATTGTCTTGTTTTGGTTATTGTTTACAAGACAAATATCAAGGCTCTCCATTCATTCAAATCAAAAGTCATGCTATATCGTGCTTGTCGTGCTTTTGGAATCGCACTTGTGTTTGTTGTTTTGGTCTTCAGCTTGAAAAAGTGAGTCTTTCTCACTCTGACATTTATACTTATGAGAAGTGAATTGATGACAAGTGTTGAGTAATATAAAATGTTTATGCAAGATAATGATGATCATATGATATGCTATGCCATGTTATTACCATGTTATTACCATGTTTAAACTGTTAATTTTCACCTGACATCTGATATATGACTGTATATTGTGATATTGACCTTGTTTATATTATTCCTGTATATGATTACACTGCAAGTTCCCTGTTAGAAAAAATGTTACGGGCTGAAATGATAGGCCTGATTTATTTTATTTAATTTATTTTAACTTGGGATTGTGGGTTTGAAATGATAAAACCCAGATTTTCTTTGTAAATTACGGGTTGAAATGATATATTACCCGTATCACTTTACCTAGCGTAGAAAATTATAAACAGGCCCGTAGTTAAAATATGTTTTTCTAAAATTTTAAATATTTTAGAAATTTAATTATTATAATATTTTGATTTTAAATTTAATAAAAAAAAGATTTTTGTAAATTATTATTGATTTTCTGAATAATTGTAAGTGAAATGAATTAATGAAAAGTTAGAAATTTTGAACGTAAGTTATTTTGGAAATTTTGATTTAATTATAATTGGAAATTTAATTGAATATGAAATTATGATAAATTTATGATAATTTGAATTTAAATAAATTTAAAGTGATTTTTATATCATATTAATGATTTTAATAAAGTTGAAATGTGAAATGAATAAATATTTTAAGTTGAAACTTTGAAATATAACTAGAATTGGAAATTATGAAATTGACGTAAAGTGAACTTTTAGTTAAACAAATAAAAATAAAACTAAGTTATATTTGAGAATTTGAACTTAAGTGTTAAGTTGAAATTTAATGTAATGGATTTTAAAAATTCAACATTGCAATTTAATAAGTGGATTATTATTAAATCTTGATTTTTGAATGGAAATTTAACTTTATAAAATCATGAACCTGAGGAAAAATTAAATGATGTTATAAATGTGAAAATGTATGATTTTATAAGTTAAAAATGTTTTAAATAAAAATATAATTGGTTGAGAAATTATATTGAATATTTGAAGTTATTTGACTGTATTTTTGAAATGCTATTAATTACAATGTAAATGATATTACAGCATTTGAAAATGCTGTAGTTGATGATAATGAACTACAAAGCTAAATTGAATTAAAAGCTATTATAGAAATTTTTGTAAGTGCTATAAATTGTTGAATTTAACTAAGTTTATTCGAAATTTAAGCAAACCCTATTACAACATTTTAAATGTTGTCTTTTGTTAAATTGAACTGCTTTGAATGTATTTTTCCGTAGCGTTTTCTAAATGCCACGAAAAGTGAATTTTCACTGCTTTGATAAACTTAAGTGAATAAATGAACTTTGGAAGTCGAAAATTTTGGAAATTTAATAATTTAATTATTAAACATAATAACTTCATTTTAATCATTAAAAAATGATTTTTGGAATATATACTGTTTTGAAATATGGATTAAATGATATTTTAAATTTAATAAAATGAATAATGATTTGAAATGAATGTGGTTTCGAAAAGATATGATATTTTGTATATTAAATGATTGAAATGTGGTTTTGAAAGGATATGATATTTTGATATATTAAATGAGTGAAATGTGGTTTTGAAAACATATGATATTTTGATATATTAAAATGGTTTGAAAATGAAGTTTTGAAAGATACGATATTTTTGATATTAAATGATTTGAAACACGGAGTTTGAAAGATAGGACATTCTGATATTAACATGATTTAAAAAGAAGTTCTGAAAGATATGATATTTTGGAAATGAAGCTTTGAAAGGTTATGATATTTTAATACATTAAATGATTTGAAAGGTAGTGTTGAAAGGGTATGAAAATTTAATATATTGAAATGGTTAGAAATGACTTGATACTTATTTTAATAAATATTTGAATTGAAAGATATGTTACGATGATATATTGAAATGGTTTGGAAATGATTTAATCTTTATTTTGATAAAGATTTGGGTTGAAATGATAGTTTACTTTGAAAAAAAATATTGGTTTAAAGTTATAACTACGGGTTATAATAACGATTGGTTGTTAAAGAGACCGGGATCGGATATTGTCTTATAGCCGGTCAATATCGAAAACCACTTTAACAACTGCGTACGCGGTGGAGATTCCAGAATGAAGTAGGATGGTGGCGATGTTCTCAAGGTATATTACGTGGACCCAACTCCCGTGAGTTGGCATATATGACTTAAACATGAGCTATATCGGGCTACACAAAGGGTCGCACCCTTTCATCGAGCATGCTCCATCGGAAACCATTCTATTACTTTTGTGATTCGATTCGGTGGCGCCATTTTGATTCGGGGTTATTGTTCGAGGTGGGCGGAAGCTGCTGGCTTGCCGTCACCACCGGTCCGGGAGTGCAAACGGTGTATCCACCCTGGCATTTCCTTGCGTGCCGTGTCATATCCTTATATCGAGCCCACTACGATTTTGGTTTTAAAGATCCGACCGCGTTAAGGTTCACCATCCCCTTAACGCTATTTTCTATATGATTATACTTTACTGATTAGACACTACCGTATATAGCGTATATTACTACATAGTAAATAGTTTAACGGATCCTTAGAGGATGGGCGGTCCCAAGAATCCTTTAAGTTACTGATGCATTTTGTTACTGTTCACTTGAGTTGATTTACAGTTTATAAGTATTTATGTCCTGACTCGAGGGTTTTGTGTTTTGCTTTACGCTCGGGTCAGATTGATTGAGTTAGCATTCAAGATTCACCTTCGGCGTTGGAGCTTTCCTTGAAGATCCAGCCATCTATTTTGTTTCAGTATCTAGTGGTTCAGTGATGTATCTGATTTGTACCTGATGTATCCTGTTACTCTTCTGTTGTATCTTATTTAACTCTGATGTATCTCATATTTATATAGTAGCTTCATGAACTACTATCTCTTTTTCTTCCGCTGCATTTTTATATACTCTGTGTCTGTGATCTGTGATTTTTATTTACTGTATATTCTGAGGTTTTCCAAAATTTTATTTACAACACGGTATTTTGAGCAATTCAATTCTGGCTTGAGTGTCTGCCTATGCACTTATAATGGATGCGAATGGTTGAAAAATATTGGTTGTTACAATTTGACCCATGTAAATGAAGCTTCAAGACTTAACGTACACAACCAATGCCCCTTTTTCATTCGTTCTACTTCGCATAAATTCTGTTTAACTTCGTTTTCCATTTTCATGTCTGTTTAGAAAAGGAAATTAGAATGATTTCTAATTACCCTTTCTGTACTTTATCTGCAACTGCAACCAAACCCACTTTCTTTTAAAATTCTTACCATCCTTCCTTGTTTTGAACTATCTAGAACCCCATACGAGAACAACACTTCAACCAAATAGACTTTCTTCAAGTATATTGTCTAAAACTCCAGATCTTCCTAGATCTAGAGCATGCAAACACCTTGCGTTTAGATCTGGTAAAAAACTTATTGTAGAGTGTTAAGATGCATTTCTTTGTCTTACTTCGTAGATTTACACCTCCATATTTATATGGATATGTTTAATTTTAACTTACAGGACTTCAAGTTTATGGATCTTAATCTTATAGCTCACTCAATTTAGATGAATTTTTTTGATTTTCAAAAGTCTAAATTCCCTATAAATAAGTTTATGTAATAATAAATGTAAAAACAAAACAGGTTTAGACTATACTTCTGAGCATTGGACGAGTGTGGAGACCGAAATTCATGATCCTATTCTAGCAAACCACTGAACAATGGTTGCTAAGTATAGAAATTGCCACATTATTAACAAATTTCCAAGTCTGTTATGTTGATGGTTACATATGCTTTGATTTTATAATATTATCTTGCTTTCGTACCAAGAAATATCTTAGTGAATCCGAGCCAACGAATGGTCATGAAATAAACCAAAAGCCTAAAAGTGAAAGTCTGGAGTAAAAATGTTGGTTGATGTCCCTCGAATCGGCATATAACCATGCTTGCTAATAGAGAGTAATTGGTAAATTTCCAGGCAAACCAAGTGACAAGAAGCAAAAGTGAAAAACATAGGGCAAAATTGTGACTCGATGCTAGGTCATAAAGTTCAATGATGAGCTAACAAAGCATGTTCAAGGAGTTAAAGACAATAAGAATACAAAGAATATGAGTTTAGGAAATTATATAACTCGGCACCAAGTTATAATGCACAACTTAGCACCGTGTTGATAATGAATTGCCGATCTGGCCATGATCTTCTTCTAGGACTTCATGTTGAATATGGAGAAGATTGGGAGAATGCATCAAAGCCTATTTTGATGATTTTCATATATATGTAGGAGGAGGAGTGCTCTAGAAAGGGGTTATCTTTTTACTTTATAACTTAATTGATTTTACTCCAAAGATCTACTGAATTCTTACCTGGGTTATAAGCTACAAAGTTGTAAATCACTTTTGTAAAAGACGGATGGAATAATTAACAAAGTTGACAATGGACATAGGCTTTAAGGAACCCCTATCAATTTTTAGCATTCTCCTAACTTTAATTTCTTTATTCCCATAATCTTCAATTATTAATCAAATGGGTTTTTGCCTCACTTTCAATGCAAACAATATGGTGCTTCAACTGAGAACATTTGAAGTTCTCATCTGTAGATCTATCTTAAAACTTTGAATTTAAGCTATCCATAAGCTAGATCAAGAAAGTTATTATTAGAAAATCCTTGATTATATAGATTTAAAGGAAGTCTATCATTGGGTTTGGAGGAGTTATGGTACCCAGGAAGGATTGTGGTTTCCAGCCCTAGAACTACAATTCGACATCGAACATTTGCCACTCAGTACTGAGTTATGATTGATGGGTCTGATGATGAACTTGACAAGGAGGCTATTGCTTATAATGAGCAAAGTACTGGTGACCAAAATAGTGGTGCTAAAGAAAATTCCACAGAGCCATTAAGGAATGAACGCAGACAACGAAGGATTGGAAGAACGGTTCTTTCAAAGATAGGAGAGCCCAAACATCACATAACTAGCTGAGAGCGTTTGCGAAGCCAAGCGCTTGGGACAATCCCTAATGATCACCGTCCAGTCAATCTAACTAACTTGGAATGTATAACCGATATGATAGGTTGATGAACAAGAAATGGTAGATAAGTAATAATAATTGGGATTCATCACCCAGTAGGACCTTGTTCACTAACGATGTACAGTAGGAAAGCTATCCTAGGAGGTTAGTTATGCCAACGATGCCATCTTATAGTAGAATGACGGATCTGAGACATTATCTTTTGAAATATGAGCAGCACATGGACGGTCCCAAAGCTACCGATGCAATTTGATGCAGATGCTTCCTTATATTTCTTGAAGGGGGACCAATAATTTAGAAAATTCATGGAGAAGTTCAGGCTTCACATGCCTTGACCAAAGGGTTTAATGTCCTCATCAAAGATCTATCAAAGGATTGGAGTGACTCTGAAATATTTTCTGACACGATTTGGCACAGTTGTAACTAAAATTAGAAATCTTAAAGAAGGTATAGTCTTAATGGCATTGATTCAAGGAGTCCACCCTACTATGGAGTTTGATAAATGGCTTAAGAGGAAGCAACCACCTAACATGGATTTTTTTATCAAAAAGCATCCAAATATCTACACTCGAAGGAGGCAGACCTAGCCGCGAGATCGATCGGTAGGATATAGAATGATGTAGTGCAAAGTGATGTAGCGGTTAGATAGCAGGTGAGAATGCTAAGAATATCGTAGTCAGTTTGGATATAATAATCAGAAAATAAGGGATTAGGGTGATGGTGCAAAGAAGCTGGATTTTAAGAAGCGTCTGAAATATATGAAACCTGAAGATTATACCCCATCGATTGAGACTATTAAAAACATTTATCTTGCTACCCAAGGAATTAAAAATAATAAGAAGCCACCTCGAAGGGTGGCAACTGGACAAAAGCATTGTTAAGTGAAGTATTGTCGCTTCCACGCATGGGCATAATACCAATGACTATCGTCATCTAGGGATATAATGGAGGACTTGATCAAAAAAGAAACTACAGCGGTACGTGAAAGACCAATAGATTGGTGGGTAGATGGATTGTAGAACCCAAAGGCATATGGCCTAACGAAATTAGAGTGGGCCTAGTGGTGATGGTCTTAGGTGGCTTAAAAAGAGAACTGTTGTAAACACTATTACATGTGGACCTAACCCTACTAAGAACCTAAGGAATATGGCCCAACAAAATTAGAGCGGGCCTGGTGGTAGTGTACATAGGTAGCTTGAAAAGAGAACTGTTGTAAACACTATTACATGAGGACCTAACCATACCAAGAAAAGCTAGAATGAGATGGAGGGGTATGGTACTTCTTAGAAGCATGTTGTTTAGGAGACCTGTTTCACTACGGAAGACGGAGCTCCTACGAAATAATTAAAGACAACAAGTGATGATACGTTGATCAGGAACAGAGATGAGGATTGGAAAGAAGCATACATGCTTGACCCATTGGTGATTACAATCATGGTTGGTTGGACGACTGTCCTCCATTGAGTCCTGATTGATTGTGGGAGCTTTGATCTAATTAGGATGAGTGGGCTGGACCTGAAGCCATGTAAATATGATATCTAGGGATTTATCGGAGAGGCTCAGGAGCCTGTTGGTTATGTTGTGTTATTGGTTTAGCTAGGTAAATGAGACCTCAAGATAGTGCAGATTTAGGCTTGTTGTGATTGATATGTAAGCCCTTGCTGGTTTCAAAATAGCTCTTGTCCTATGGTGTTAGCACTGAAGTTCCATACTTAGAATATGGTAAGAATTATTTGGGGAGACCATAGTACTTGTTGTGAGTGTTACCTACCGAGCTTAAAGAGGCAAAGTGACGTGGAAAGAAAATGTTGCAGAGAAGACCTTAGAATCAAGATAGTTGATGTGTGTCAACCATCGCATAAGCCCTAACTCAGGCATTATATTAAATTTCACAATTCTATGGACCCATGGAAGGAGCCAGAGGATACAAGGGTGGCAACGATAGAGCGGAAAATGACATCCCAGTAAATGAGAATAACCCCCTTTAGGTCCTAAAGTTCCGATCTCAACTCGGTGTGAAGATGAAGAAGGAGTTGGTAGAATTTCTTCGAGAAAACTAGATGTATTTTCGTAGACATAACCTGATGGTTTATGGTCGGAGTTAGAATGTTATATATTGAATGTGGACATACGATACTCTCCTATGAAGTAGAAGAGGAGCGGCCTAGGTCCAGAACGATCTGCTACGTCGAAGGAAGAAGTAGATAAGTGGAAGTTGAATAGCTTTATCTGCGATGCTATATACCCTGAATAGGTATCAAATCTAGTATTGGTCAAGAAGCTTCATGGAAAGTGGTGGACATGCATTGACTACTCAGATCTGAATAGGCATTCTTAAAAGACAATTTTCCGCTGCCTAGAATTGACCAGCACATCAAAGGAACCATGAGACATTGTCTAATATCCTTCAAGGCAACGTACTTCAATCATAATCAAATAGCAATACATGTTCTAGATTAAAATCACACCACTTTCATCACTGATTTGGGACCGTACTGTTATCATGTGATGCCATTTGGTTTGAAGAACGGTGGAGCTACCAAACAATGATTGGTAAAACTTGATATTTAGAGATTAAACTGGACAGACAATGGAAGTTTACGTGGACTATATGTTACTTATGTCACAATAATCGATGAACCACATGCGCAACTCTTAGAGATGTTTAATATGATTCAAAAGTATGGTATGAAGCTTAACCCACTGAAGTTCTCTTTCGGATTCCTATTAGGGAAATTCTTGGGTTTTACAGTAAAATCAAAAGGAATAGAAGCTAGTCTAGAGTAGATAAAGGCATTAAAAGATGTTACTACCCCAAATATGAGGAAGGAAACGCATAGCTTGAATGGAAAAGACGCTATATTGAGTTGATTCATTTCTAAGGCGACAAATAAATGAGTGTTGTTCTTTGATGCCTTCTGTAACGACCCGCCTTTTTAGACAATTTAAACCGACGATCAAATACACATGTCGATTCCAAACCATTCAAAAGGGCAGATGGTTATTGGGGTAAATAAGAAAAGAAAGGGAGGAAAATAAAGGAAATGAAACAACACAGAATCTTGTAGCGGAACGATAAATATAATAGTCAAATAAACAGTTCATGAAGCTGTTTACAATACTTTGATTATTATTTATACTACATTTATCAGAGTTATACGTATACAACAGAACAATTAAAATAATGCAGCAGACAGCATGATGCACAGATAATAATAGTAATAGTGTACCAAATCTTCGTCTTCGTCCTCCAGAATAGATCTTCAAAAATCTGAAAACTCAGGACTGACCCGAGCGTAATGAAAAGAAAAAACACTCGAGTCAGGACTAAAATATCCTTATGAAAGTTAAATCAATCGTAAATAAATGTGAGTGTAACGGCGTCAGAGATGTTTACGGGGTTTGACATCTCATATCCAGTGTCAACGTGCGTGCAATAACTTAAGAGATGTTACGGGATTTTCCATCTCTCAAGGATCCGTTAAACTATCTACTATGTAGTAATGTACGCTAAGTAGATAATGCATATCAGTAATATAAAGTATCAAAATAGCGTTAAGGCGTTACCATAATCCCCCTTAACACATTTTTATAATGCCATAGTCTATATAGCACCGTAAGCCCCACCGTAAACTGGTGGTTATCAGAGGGTACCCTATAGGTATAACACAAAACATAACGTAGTGGTCACGAATAGGATAATTAGTATGACAAGGTACATGAGGCGATACCAACTAGGATACTAGTAGTTGCGTGATCCGGACTGATGTTGAGCATAGCCAGCAGCTACCCCAACACCGTGAAACAACACTTCCAAATCAAGGGGTGCACCCAAATCGAATCACAAATATAATAGATATGGTATCGAAGAAGTGTGTCCGCTAGAGGTGGCGAACCTCAATGGCCCGGCGCGGCTCCTATTTTAGTCATGTCAGGGGTCATCCAATATCGTTCTCTTTCTTCGATCAACGCGTTCACCAAACCATCCACTTCATTCTGGATCAACACTCCGCGTATAATAGTTATTAAATTGGTTTTCGGTATCGACAGAGAGTATGTCCATATCCGATCCCGGTCTCTTTAATAACTACGTATTATTACACCGTTGGCTCTTTTACATTTCAAATTGATTCATAATTGATATCAAAATATCATATTCGCTTCAAAAAATCAAATCCATTTCAAATATCATCATATCTATTCAAATGTAAGATTTCGTTTCAAAATCAATTTTCGCATCAATATCTCATTTCGATTTCATTTCGAATTTCAATTTAGGTTGCAACTTCATTTAAACCAATTCGTATTTACATTTAAGATTTAAACATAAACATTTCACCTTATAGACCTATTTGAAATTTTAGAAAATAGTTTTGAGTAGTTTAAAAATGGTTTAAATAATTAAAATAGTTAAAAATACTTAAAATCTTTAAAATGGATTTAAAATAGACAAATTAGTTTAAAATAATTTAAATTGGGTTAAGTAGATTAAAAATAGATTAAAATAGTTTAAGTATTCAAAATGTTTTATATAACAGAGTAATTTGGAAAACAAAATAAAAAAGCTTCAAAACCAATCCATTTCAATTATAACTTCCCAATTCAAATCAATTTCAATTTCCATTTTACCGATTCAATTTCGATTTTAATTCAAATCAATGTCAACTTTGACTTCAAATTAATTTGATTTTACATTCACCTTCAACTTATTCAATTTCAATGTATATCGATTTTTAGCTTGATTTTTCAAAATATCAATTTTTAACACTTAACAAAATTATCCTTCAATATTCAAATTTAAATCCCAATTACAAACATGATTCAATTTCAAATATCATTTTATATCGCTTTTACTTAGTAATATTCAAAGCTCGAATTAAGGTTCAATCTTTTAAAACGAATAAATTTTCGAAATTCAACCATATCCCGATTTTAATCTCAAAGTCTCAACTTAAGTTATTTAACAGTTTCCTTTAACCAAAATTTATTTCAACATTCCAAACTCAATTTTCGATAAATTCAATTTCTATAAATTGATTTCTATTTATAACTTTTAAATCAAAGCATTTAAATAAATTTCAAATCGACGATCTTAAAATTATTAATTTAGCCAATCCGGTGTCCGTATATAATTTTCTATCCTATGGCCAAGTGATTAGTTATTTCAATTAAATGTCAGGGATGAATATATATCACTTAAATCAAATCACAGTGTCATATGTATGCATAACAGGATATATAAGCAAATAAACATCCAAACATTTAAATATCAACCAATAACATCCATCGAAATACATCATCCAATAAACAATACAATTCATGGCAATTTCATAGTTATCAATGTCAAGTAATTTAATTGAAATTAAATTTTAATTTCAATTTAACCGTCAATTTAATTTCAACGGTTAATTCATATGACAATCTATATGACAATTAAATTTTATCAAACAACGACAAATAAAAATCATACCACTTCATAATATCAGAGTTAACTAGCATAAAGATATTCAGTACGTTGTGAGCGTTATAAAACACTCACCTTGATTTCAATGTAGGTCCAGCGTTTTATTTCGAATGAAATTAAACGAGCGTTTAATTTTACCCGAAATTTCCACTAGCTCCAAACGACTCCAATCCAACTCCATTGCATAGTATTCGTCAATACGATTCCAACGCACTTCGTCTCATCAGTTTTCGACCTCGTATGAAAGAGATACAGCTTTTTAAAGTTTACAAAATCTTTAATATAATTAATTTACATTTCCTTTTTTCTTTCTTTTTTTTTAAACCTCATCAGATCTGGGCCGTCCACTGAAGCTTCTCCTCCCTTACGTTCTTGCTCCAGAAAACTTATGTACAAAACAACCCAAAGGCCGCCACAAAACCCTAATAGCCTTGACCAATTCGAGCATCTTGAAGACGATCAGGTTACACCACTTCGAAGCCACCGCCTTACTCCACCTTCACGCCAAATAGCTCCAAGCTCGGCCTCATCCTCTGCCTCGAATTGCGTGAAAAACGCAGCTGCTTCCATTGCGTTTTGCCGTCAATCCGTGGCTCCGTTTTCGATCTCCACCGTTGGATAGTTAGATCTTGATGCCCTCTACAACTTTGTAGTTGAGAGTTTTTGCTAATTGTTGATGGATTGAGAGGAAAATGAGGAAGAAGTTTCGAAATATTCTGGCCATTGAAATGAAAGTGACGGCTATCACCTTTTGACCTAGGGTTTTAGGAATTTGTGAATTATGAAGTCCTTTTATAGAAAAATACGCGACACTATTCATCCCGGATTTTTCGAACTCCAAACGAAGCGTGTCGGCTGGCGTTTCTAAGGTTTACCCCGCATTCCGAACACAATGGAATAGGTTTCAGGAGCTAATTCGGTCATCTGTGCGAGTTACAGAATTACACGATCGATTTTAAATTAAACCGATTTAACTAATTTCTAGGCGTTTTAGCTCGCCTCGGACAAACGACAAATCCAATTGACACGAAATTTGAAATCTTACAATAATATCACATTACGGATCCGATGAAACTGGTTTCGTCGAAATCCGAGACTGTTTGAAAAATGACTAATTTAACTCGCCAAATTAATATTAAAACCATTTCGATGCGTTTCGAGCTGTCACGGTCAAACGACAACTTCGATTGCTACGAAAATTGAAATCCGATAATAACAAATTATTACGGATCTAATGGAACTAGTTTCGTCATATTCTGAGACTGTTCAAAAATTGGCTATTTTTCAGTCGATAATTAAATATTAAAATATTCAATTTTCACAAATAAATTTTAAATTCAGTTTTAAAAGTTCTATAACATCACTATAACTCCAGTATGATAAAATAAAATTTTATAAATCATTTTTAATCATATTAAACTCGTTATTCAATTATCCAATAAATTCCAATTTTAAAATCTTATTAACTCCATTATAATCCTGATATAACTTACATTCACTTTGGAAACCAATTTGAATCATATTAAATCAAATTTCAATTATTCACTCTATTTTCATATATTAAATTTCAATATCAAATTAATCATATCAAATTCGGAATTTAATTATTCAAACATTTGTAATATTAAATTTAACAAATTTGATTATTCTTAAATCACTATCTTTTGAAATATTCAAAACGAACTTATAAAATTTAACAAACTCAAATTATAGAACAACCATTTTCATTAAAATAGTTATTCAATTCTCGTTATTCAATTATTCAATAAATTTCAAATATTAAATTTAAACAATTTAATTGTTCAATATTTGACGGATTTCAATATTGGATTTTTAAATAAAATTTCATTATCAGTCGATTTACTATATTACATCAAATGAATTCCACATTATTATTTAACTACAGTTAGAGATAATGCACTCAACTAATATATAAACTTTCATTTCAATTGCAATTGGTTCACAAATTCAATTCGACTAACTAAATGAATAGGTAACTTAAATAATTATCACCGTTAACTTTTAATTACTTATAAGTTTATTATTTACAAACAAGTGTCACAACTACCTAAACAATACAAATTCATTCAATTACCTTTGACTACATATTATTTCAATTGATTTGGGACTCCATTCAATTCATAAATAATTAACTTAGATAAAATTTATTGCATTTCATTCTAGTTATTATTATTCCAAACGACTTACAATTTTTTTCTAACACTAAATCATGAAATATTATTAAATTAACTATTTTAATTATCGAAAATTTACGGGTCGTTACACTCTCCCCCACTCAAAACTTTTCGTCCCCGAAAAGGAAAAAAAAGGAAAGGAACTAAGTATAGAATTCAACATTTGATATATTTTATTCAAAGTTACCAACTTATAAAACAATGAAATTCCATTTATAAAGTCATAACTACGCTTCCACCAAGTTACTCCGAACGGCTTTCTAACTCTAAAAGTTAATTAACAAAACAAGTTATAAAAAATTTTTAAAACTCGAAAATTTTCTAACACCCGAATTTGCAAAAAATTTCGACAAAGTCTCCTTTGCGCGGCTCGATCGAAAATTTTTACAATTCAATATTTAACACAAATATAACCAATATATATCAAATATACATCTCATCTCAATAATGAGGCATCCCATATCTAGGGAAACAACATATATATATATCACCAATACCATATAAAACCATAAGCGTACCTTTTATTTAGCATTTATTAGCAATTTACTTACATTCTGCATTTAGCGCAGAAGCGAGCTCCACAACGAAGCGCAACCCCTTTGATACCTACTAAAATGCTCAATAACTAAGTTAGAACCATGCATATAAAGATAGATCGATATACTTAGCCTACACAATATATATATATAACATATTTAGCTTCAAAACTGAGATTCCAATTTCAGGACGGCAAACAAATCTTAGTTTTAGGTCACCTAAACGATAAAATTCGGCAACAGAATATGAACAAAAGTTGTTGCATTCATTTCAGGCTTTCCGGAATGTCCAAAATCATCGAATTCGGACCATACGTTCAAAAATTATGGCCGTTTTACTTAGAGGATACGCCTCAGCCTGGGCAATGAATTGTGCAGGTCAGCGAGGTTCACCCGCGTTTTTGATCTTCCAAACGACATCAAAACAGAAAACACTTAAAACAAAAGTTTTAGCTTAAGTTCTTAGCTTTCCAGAAAGTGCAAGATCATAAAAATCCGATAAACCAGTCAAAAGGTATGGCGAAATTACTAAGGGTATACACTACTGATTTTACTTATTTTTACACAGGACATCAAGTAACATTCAATTTTTTAACCTAGTAGACGAAGGAATTTTCTCAAGACACTCTAAATAAAAGTTGTGCTATAGTTTCTAAGCTTTTCGAAAAGTCCAAGATCGTCGAATTCCGTTCAACCATTAAAAGTTATGGTTGTTTTCGTTTCAGCATATATTGGACAATTTTGGATTTTTCCCAAAATTTGCTTTTATTATTTCAAAGTACAAACCATCAAAACTTCAAATTTTCTAAAGAACAATCATAAACACAAAGTCATTTATTTTCTTATTCATCCATGCAATAGGTTTACATTCAATTTGTTTCCGATTTATTCAAGTTTGTTTCATTCACATTTTAAATTCAAGTCAATTTGCTTCAATTTAAATTGAATTCAATTATATTTAATTTCACTTTGCTTCAACTTTGAATTTAATTATTTTAAAATTTTATTCTGTCTATTCAGTTCCATTAACACTAATGAATTCTACTTAATCAATTATCATCCATCTAACAACCAATGCATATCAAACATTAACATCCATCCAAAATCTACACTAAATCAATTATACATTTCCAAGTCAATTTTAATTTCATACACTTCCAATTTTATTGACATTTAGTTATATTCAAATTTAATTAGTTTCCATTTACCAATTTTATATTTCATTAATTTTAAATTTTATTCATTCACTTATATATATCATTCCTTTTACAGCTTAAATTTCTTTTATATTTACAACTATCAATAGATCTTCACATTTTATTATTCACTCTCACACTGGTATATTATTTCTCTACTTATCCTTATTATCATTTTAAACCTTTTAAGTATTTGGTAAGTTATAGTTATGCAAATTAATTAATTCTTAAGTCATTACTTAAATTTCACTGTAATTTAATTTCACATTTACATTCACATATAGTATTTCCATTTTATATTAACATAATTGTGAATCACCTTTAAATGTTAATTTAAATTCCAATTATTTACTAACAGTTTTATTTATATTTGCAAACCATTAATTAAATGCATATTTCATTATTCAAACCTATACTTGTATATTATCCAATTAACAATTCATATAACATTTTTGAACTTCTTAAATATTTTGGTAAGTTATATCTATGCTATAGAATGAAATTTAATACTATGCGAGTTTTACAGTTTCAATTTTATTTTAAGTTCATAATTTCCCAATTCTAAAGATTTCTACTTCAATTGATATTTTCACTTAGCTCTTAGGTTCATTTCTCATTTCACAATTCAGAAGTTCCTTAATGATTCAAGTCTAAATTCATTTCAATCATTTAAAAAAAATCATTAATCATTAAAGGACTTAAGAATTCCAATCCCGGTTTCATTTCAAATCAAGTTTTGAAATAATATATACTTATATAATTTATATATCAAATCATACTATAGAGAATACAAAATAAAATAAAATTTGAATCAAAACAAGGTTTAGACAAGCTATTAAGTGGTCTCCCCCACTCGGACTCTCGAAAATAAACGCCGATGATGCGTGCACTCATCACCGAAATCATTTACTAGCGTCAAGAGAAGGGAATATAACACTTATCATTAAAAAAAATCCTTCGAAAACATTTTCAACTCAATTATACTATCATATAATACTCATATTATATTTTTCAAAATTCTTATAAGTCAATTTCAAACACCGGAAGTTAAATTCCCAAATCCAAGTTAAAATTCATTTATATTCATTATCAATTGTGTTTACAAGATTTCATTTTCGTAAATCCGTTGTTATTTAATCAATTGTTGTAAATATTGACTGATCAAACAATAACGATAATAATCTAATATTATCATCTCCTAACAATCAATTCAATCAAAATGAATAAATATTCAAATAATTCTTTTATATAAAATATATTCCAAAACGATATTGTGTTGATTTGTCCTATTCGAGTGTTTAGAAATTCCTATCGACGCCTTGGCGTCCCAAGTATCGACCAGAATTCATAAATACTCAACGGAACAAAGTTAACATAATATAAAACCATTTTATATCAAATAACAAGTACGATGTCTCATATACACTCAACTCATTCATATAGTTCACCTCTATTTCAATGAGTTATTCCCCACTAGAGCCAAGGTTTATCGCTAAACCAAGGCTCTGATACCAACTGTAACGACCCGTCTTTTTAGACAATTTAAACCGACGATCAAATACACATGCCGATTCCAAAACATTCAAAAGGGCAGATGGTAATTGGGGTAAATAAGAAAAGAAAGGGAGGGAAATAAAGGAAATGAAACAACACAGAATCTTGCGGCGGAACGATAAATATAATAGTCAAATAAACAGTTCATGAAGCTGTTTACAATACTTTGATTATTATTTATACAACATTTATCAGAGTTATACATATACAACAGAACAATTAAAATAATGCAGCAAACAGCATGATGCACAGATAATAATAGTAATAGTGTACCAAATCTTCGTCTTCGTCCTCCAGAATAGATCTTCAAAAATCTGAAAACTCAGGACTGACCCGAGCGTAATGAAAAGACAAAACACTCGAGTCAGGACTAAAATATCCTTATGAAAGTTAAATCAATCGTAAATAAATACGAGTGTAACGGCGTCAGAGATGTTTACGGGGTTTGACATCTCATATCCAGTGTCAACGTGCGTGCAATAACTTAAGAGATGTTACGGGATTTTCCATCTCTCAAGGATCCGTTAAACTATCTACTATGTAGTAATGTATGCTAAGTAGATAATGCCTATCAGTAATATAAAGTATCAAAATAGCGTTAAGGCGTTACCATAATCCCCCTTAACACATTTTTATAATGCCATAGTCTATACAGCACCGTAAGCCCCACCGTAAACTGGTGGTTATCAGAGGGTACCCCATAGGTATAACACAAAACATAACATAGTGGTCGCGAATAGGATAATCAGTATGACAAGGTACATGAGGCGATACCAACTAGGATACTAGTAGTTGCGTGATCCGGACTGATGTTGAGCATAGCTAGCAGCTACCCCAACACCGCGAAACAACACTCCCAAATCAAGGGGTGCACCCAAATCGAATCACAAATGTAATAGATATGGTATCGAAGAAGTGTGTCCGCTAGAGGTGGCGAACCTCAATGGCCCGGTGCGGCTCCTGTTTTAGTCATGTCATGGGTCATCCAATATCGTTCTCTTTCTTCAATCAACGCGTTCACCAAACCATCCACTTCATTCTGGATCAACACTCTGCGTATAATAGTTATTAAAGTGGTTTTCGGTATCGACAGAGAGTATGTCCATATCCGATCCCGGTCTCTTTAATAACTACGTATTATTACACCGTTGGCTCTTTTACATTTCAAATCGATTCATAATTGATATCAAAATATCATATTCGCTTCAAAAAAATCAAATCCATTTCAAATATCATCATATCTATTCAAATGTAAGATTTCGTTTCAAAATCAATTTTCGCATCAATATTTCATTTCGATTTCAAAATCATTTCGAATTTCAATTTAGGTTGCAACTTCATTTAAACCAATTCGTATTTACATTTAAGATTTAAATATAAACATTTCACCTTATTGACCTATTTGAAATTTAGAAAATAGTTTTGAGTAGTTTAAAATAGTTTTAATGATTTAAATAGTTAAAAATACTTAAAATCTTTAAAATGGATTTAAAATAGACAAATTAGTTTAAAATAATTTAAATTGGGTTAAGTAGATTAAAAATAGATTAAAATAGTTTAAGTATTCAAAATGGTTTATATAACAGAGTAATTTGGAAAACAAAATAAAACAGCTTCAAAACCAATCCATTTCAATTATAACTTCCCAATTCAAATCAATTTCAATTTCCATTTTACCGATTCAATTTCGATTTTAATTCAAATCAATGTCAACTTTGGCTTCAAATTAATTCGATTTTACATTCACCTTCAACTTATTCAATTTCAATGTATATCGATTTTTAGCTTGATTTTTCAAAATATCAATTTTTAACACCTAACAAAATTATCCTTCAATATTCAAATTTAAATCCCAATTACAAATATGATTCAAATTCAAGCTCAATTTCAAATATCATTTTATATCGCTTTTACTTAGTAATATTCAAAGCTCGAATTAAGGTTCAATCTTTTAAAACGAATAAATTTTCGAAATTCAACCATATCCCGATTTTAATCTCAAAGTCTCAACTTAAATTATTTAACAGTTTCCTTTAACCAAAATTTATTTCAACATTCCAAACTCAATTTTCGATAAATTCAATTTCTATAAATTGATTTCTATTTATAACTTTTAAATCAAAGCATTTAAATAAATTTCAAATCGACGATCTTAAAATTATTAATTTAGCCAATCCGGTGTCCATATATAATTTTCTATCCTATGGCCAAGTGATTAGTTATTTCAATTAAATGTCACGGATGAATATATATCACTTAAATCAAATCACAGTGTCATATGTATGCATAACAGGATATATATAAGCAAATAAACATCCAAACATTTAAATATCAACCAATAACATCCATCGAAATACATCATCCAATAAACAATACAATTCATGGCAATTTCATAGTTATCAATGTCAGGTAATTTAATTGAAATTAAATTTTAATTTCAATTTAACTGTCAATTTAATTTCAACGGTTAATTCAAATGACAATCTATATGACAATTAAATTTTATCAAACAACGACAAATAAAAATCATACAACTTCATAATATCAGATTTAACTAGCATAAAGATATTCAGTACGTTGTGAGCGTTATAATACACTCACCTTGATTTCAATGTAGGTCCAGCGTTTTATTTCGAATAAAATTAAACGAGCGTTTAATTTTACCTGAAATTTCTACTAGCTCCAAACGACTCCAATCCAACTCCATTGCGTAGTATTCGTCAATACGGTTTCAACGCACTTCGTCTCATCAGTTTTCGACCTCGTATGAAAGAGATACAGCTTTTTAAAGTTTACAAAATCTTTAATATAATTAATTTACATTTCCTTTTTTCTTTTTTTTCTTTTTTTTAAACCTCATCAGATCTGGGCCGTCCACTGAAGCTTCTCCTCCCTCACGTTCTTGCCCCAGAAAACTTACGTACACAACAGCCCAAAGGCGGCCACAAAACCCTAATAGCCTTGACCAATTCGAGCATCTTGAAGACAATTAGGTTACACCACTTCGAAGACACCGCCTTACTCCACCTTCACCCCAAATAGCTCTAAGCTCGGCCGCATCCTCTGCCTCGAATTGCGTGAAAAACGCAGCTGCTTCCATCGCATTTTGCCGTCAATCCGTGGCTCCGTTTCCGATCTCCACCGTTGGATAGCTAGATCTTGATGCCCTCTACAACTTGTAGTTGAGAGTTTTTGCTAATTGTTGATGGATTGAGAGGAAAATGAGGAAGAAGTTTCGAAATTTTCTGCCCATTGAAATGAAAGTGGCGGCTATCACCTTTTGACCTAGGGTTTTAGAAATTTGTGAATTATGAAGTCCTTTTATAGAAAAATACGCGACACTATTCATCCCGGATTTTTCGAACTCCAAACGAAGCGTGCCAGCTGGCGTTTCTAAGGTTTACCCCGCATTCCGAACATAATGGAATAGGTTTTAGGAGCTAATTCGGTCATCTGTGCGAGTTACAGAGTTAAACGATCGATTTTAAATTAAACCGATTTAACTAATTTCTAGGCGTTTTAGCTCGCCCCGGACAAACGATAAATCCAATTGACACGAAATTTGAAATCTTACAATAATATCACATTACGGATCCGATGAAACTGGTTTCTTTGAAATCCGAGACTGTTTGAAAAATGACTATTTTAAGTCGCCAAATTAATATTAAAACCATTTCGATGCGTTTCGAGCTGCCACGGTCAAACGACAACTCCGATTGCTACGAAAATTGAAATTCGATAATAACAAATTATTACGGATCTAATGGAACTAGTTTCGTCCAATTCTGAGACTGTTCAAAAATTGGCTATTTTTCAGTCGATAATTAAATATTAAAATATTCAATTTTCACAAATAAATTTTAAATTTAGTTTTAAAAGTTCTATAACATCACTATAACTCCAATATGATAAAATAAAATTTTACAAATCATTTTTAATCATATTAAACTCGTTATTTAATTATCCAATAAATTCCAATTTTAAAATCTTATTAACTCCATTATAATCCCGATATAACTTACACTCACTTTGGAAACCAATTTGAATCATATTAAATCAAATTTCAATTATTCACTCTATTTTCATATATTAAATTTCAATATCAAATTAATCATATCAAATTCGGAATTTAATTATTCAAGCATTTGTAATATTAAATTTAACAAATTTGATTATTCTTAAATCACTATCTTTTGAAATATTCAATACGAACTTATAAAATTTAACAAACTCAAATTATAGAACAACCATTTTCATTAAAACAGTTATTCAATTCCCGTTATTCAATTATTCAATAAATTTCAAATATTAAATTTAAACAATTTAATTGTTCAATATTTGACGGATTTCAATATTGGATTTTTAAATAAAATTTCATTATCAGTCGATTTACTATATTACATCAAATGAATTCCACATTATTATTTAACTTCAATTAGAGATAATGCACTCAACTAATATATAAACTTTCATTTCAATTGCAATTGGTTCACAAATTCAATTCGACTAACTAAATGAATAGGTAACTTAAATAATTATCACCGTTAACTTTTAATTACTTATAAGTTTATTATTTACAAACAAGTGTCACAACTACCTAAACAATACAAATTCATTCAATTACCTTTGACTACATATTATTTCAATTGATTTGGGACTCCATTCAATTCATAAATAATTAACTTAGATAAAATTTGTTGCATTTCATTCTAGTTATTATTATTCCAAACGTCTTACAATTTTTTTCTAACACTAAATCACGAAATCTTATTAAATTAGCTATTTTAATTATCGAAAATTTACGGGTCGTTACACCTTCAAGAAAGAAAAAGGGAAGTCTATCTAGATGGTGCTAGAAAGCTTTCGAGGACTTACTTGATTACATAGAGAGACCGAAATTCTTGTCAAAGCGTTTAGAAGGAGAGGATTTATTTGTTTAAGTGGTTTTGTCTTCCCACGCACTAAGTGCAGCCTTTGTACGTAAGGTGTCTAGAATTTAATGACCCATATATTATATTAGTAGGCAGTCCATTACAGTAGAAAAGAACTATCCTAAGCTGGAGAAGATGGCGTTCTTCTTTTTGATTTCTTCAAGGAAGTTGTGACTATATTGTTAGGTTCATTTGATAAAAGAGTTGACTGACCAACCTTAAAGGCAACATTAAAGTAGACTATAAAGTTGAGCTAATATGATATAACCTAGCATCCTTCGAGAGCAATTCGAGGATAGGCATTGGCTGAATTCATTACTGAGTTCTTCATCCAAGATAGAGAGGTGGAGGAAGATATGGGCTGGCTTGCTCAGTGGAAGTTATGTACGGATAAAGAATCTAATGAACATAGCTCTGGTACAGGAGAGATCTTGGTGACCTAGAGGAACAAACGATATGCTATGCGTTGAAGCTAAAGTTTCGGACAATGAAGAACAAATTTGAATATGAAGCATTGATCAAGAGACTCAAAATAGCTAGGGAGTTGGAAGTTAAGACAATGCACATATTCACCAACTCTCAATTCGTGGTCTGTTAAGTAAAGAAGGAATTTTAGGCTAATGGAGTCAGACATAACCTTTACCTAACGAGAGTCTAGAACTGCTGAACAACATTGAATACTACATGATAATGCATATTCCCATAGAAGAGATTATAAAAGCTAATTCATAAACCAAATTGGCCATCTTTGGGATGCATAACTCAAGGGACTTGTTCCAGTGAAGATTTTATGTGCTATGAGCATCGACAAGATGGAAGTTAAATGGCTCTTTGATTCAAAGGTGGTGACGAGGTCATGGATGAGTCTAATTAAAGATTATTTGCTAAAGAGGACTTTCCTAGATAGAAGAAACGAATGATGAAAACTCCTATGCAAAGTACCTTGGTTCATCATCCAGGTAGGAGTGATATATAGGAGAGGATTCTCTACACACCTTCTACGACATGTCACCAAAGAAGAAGCTGAGAAGATTATTCTCGATATTCATAAAAGAAGTTGTAGTTATCACATTAGGGGCCGACTTTGGAACCAAAGGTTCTTCCCTATGGATACTTTTTGTCGATGATCAATTAGGATGTAGTTAATTACACTTAAAAGTGCGATAGATTCCAAAGTTCTGCAAAGTTCCCTAGAGCCCCATCCATAGGTCTTTTGAAATTGGTCAGCCCATGGCCATTTGTAGTTTGAGGACTTGATATAATCAGTGCGCTAATTATATCAAAAGAAGGAGCAAAATGTTCCATATTAGTTATGGATTACTTCATTATGTAGCTGAAGCGGAACTAATAGCCACGGTCACCACGAAGGAGATGATCAACTTTATGATGAAGGACATTATATGTTGGTTTAGAATCCACATAAGATCAACATCGACGATGGAACCTAATTTGAAAGGGCCAATTTCGAATATTTCTGCAAACTAACTGAATTACCAAGAAATTTGTAGCAATTTCGGACCTGTAAGAAAATGGATAGGTGGAGCAGCGAAAAAGATCATCAAATCGATCTTGAAAAAGCAATTGATGAAGGCTAAGGGCATCTGGGTCGATGAACTATAACTAGCACTATGGGCTTACCAAATTCCCATAAGTCATACTCTATTCTCTTTGACTTAAGGATCAAAGGCCATGATCTAATTGAATTGGAAGTCTCTTTCCATCGAAAAATTCATTATGATCTCAAGATGAACGAGGAGCTCTTGCTTGAGCACCTCGACTTGGTCGATAAGAGGCAAAAGAAGCTAATTTGTGGGTACTTTCTCGATAGAAAAGAGTAACATGACAATTTAATGCCAAGGTCAGAAAACATACCTTCGAGATAGGCGACCTCATTCTGAACTATTGATGGAATCACAATTCCACGATCATGGAATAGTGAGCACCTGTGATGCTATTTCACTTAGATGTATTTTTGTACATAGTTAACTAGGCTTTGATGTAATAAGGTGGAGGCTTCCATTCTTGAGTTTATAAATAGAATTGGCTTTGGGGATTGATGGAACTACATTCCTAAAAGCTTGACTTTGTGTTGTGCATATAATGGCAACATTGAACATTCTATGTTTTGAAAACACTGATATCAAGGTACCTAGAGATTGGTACCGATAAACTACTTTGATCCATGATGGTAAACATGAAGATCCACATCAAACATATAGAGCTATGTTACTTAGGAATTGGTAGTGATAAAACATATGCAACCTATTTGACGACAAAAATGTTTGGGTGAGCGCGTAACCTATAATTGTTAAAGATATTTGAATGATGAAAAATATTACTAGAATATAAAATCAAGTAAACCGTTAAATTATTGAATGGGACGTTGGAGTACAATCGTACTAGGGTCAATCAGACGATTCGTCCTACATTTGATCTTTGACCAACGATTAGAGATAGGCACGATCTAAAGCTTATGCCCAGAGATAGGCATCTAAAATATCAGGTCCTACGGATAGAAACTGGCATGTAACCAAACCTTTTACAATACGACCACAGTTATAGCCTAGCAAGACATATTCAGCGAATGATAAGTGATAATGGTCAATGAATACTTTGATCCATGTATGAAGACATATGAGATCAAAAATGGATATTCGGAGATAGACATCCAAAATGTTGTTTCTCGAAAATAGGAAATGATCTAAAGCTAGAAACTTTTGAGACCACAACCTTATTTATGGTCAAACGGAACCTGATCAAAGATAAACAAGATAAGCCACAGAGTTGAACAAACGATCATAGTTTTTTTGGCCAAGAAATAAATAATTTGGCGGTGATAAATGTTGCGACTATTCTATTAATTAGAAAAGCACAAATTTTAATAAATTCTGCAAGCGCACAAGCGTGTAGTAAGCAGGTCGAACACAGGGAATTGTATTTTAAAACAATTAAAATCCATAGTTAAATCTTAGGCGTGTTAAACGAATTCGACGGTGAATTTTGAACAGAAAATAAAAACAATAATATACTCCGAATCGATTTCGAAACTAATCGAAATTGCAACCAAAATATAGAATTGTAAAAAAATCAGAACAGAAATTGCGGAAAAGAAGATAACGGAGCAAACAACTGAAATAATTATTAACTAACTGAAAAGAGTGCAGAAAATAACTAAGAACAAGAATAAATAAATTGCTAAATCTAATCAACAATCCTACGTATTCTGTTCGAAAACAAAAACAGTGCTGAATTTAAATCTAAACTTGAAGAAAAGTGATGAGGTAAGAGATGATCTGAAGGTGCTGTATAATGTTGTATATATAGGCCTCAGCCCCTAAAATCAGTCCATCTTTTTAGCAATAGGACCGGTTCTATTCTTAGTATTTGCCAAGATAATTGTACTGACTGGGTCCATTCCTTGAATTGGTGAAGAGTCAAGTTGCCACGTCATTGCTTGAAATACTTTTATATGTGAATTGGTCCAAATTCATACGTAAGCTACTTTTGAATGTGTCCCATTTTGCTTCATATCATGGCTATGTATTATGCTACTTTTTAGGAGGAACTGGTCCTTTGCTTGAATTGGTGAAAGAGAACATATATACGTCCACATCATTGCTTGAATTGGTCCATATTGCTTTGAATTGATGCTTGCTACCTTGAGAATATGCAGCCAATATTTACTAAATCAAAGTATGTGCATGCTTGAGACATCATTGATTGAGGTTGGTCCCCACTTGCTTGAATTAATTAAATTTGTTCCTTGCTTTGAGTTTGAGCACGTGACTTGAGATATAAATATGATTTGTTTCCCATGTTGCTTGCACCCATATGCTGAAGTGAAAATGTGAACTAACTCATTTTGCATAAATTGAAGTGTGACATTGCTTTGATTTAGTTGGTGCTCAAAATGTTGCACTCATGCCGCTTGTCTTTTGAACCAAAGGACGCCACAACCGATTAATTTCAACGTTGCACTTCGGAATCTATAATCTGCAAAACCACAATAAATACCCGTATAATACCGCTTTATTAAAATAAAAATATATGAAACAAACGGTTTAAAATGCAGAAAAATACGTTCATCAAATACCCCCACACTTGAACTTTATTCGTCCTCGAATAAACGAGAAAATAAAAACTAATTAAATCTTTTTTTCATAGGAAACACGATTGCATTGAGCGTATGCAACAAGCCGTTAAACCTCTAGGTGTCCCTAGTAGGACGAGTGGTGTCTCGTGAGGGTTTTCAGCGGATACTACCCATAAAATTCAAATGCAATATGTGATGATTCTAATGTACTACATGAATGCAAAATTCTACACAAATGGAGACTCGATTTACTTCAAAATAGTTGCAACAAAATAATGTATATCAGTTTTAGTCAACTTCTTCAAATTTTTGGTTCCTCACTAATCACAAATTTCAATGTAACTCAAGTTTTCATACATTAGATTCTAGTTTGGCCAGTTGTTTCGGTCGATAACATAGTGCAGCCATGAAATAAATTCTTCACTGTTGATCACAGTTTTTTTTCAAAATGGTATTTTTCATTTCCATTTGTATAACAAGCCAAATCAACAAAGTCAAGAAGCGTTTGGGTTTCAAAGCTTAGTCTCTCTTTACTTGTTTTTTTTCTTCTTCTCTTTTTTTTTACACCTATCCTTTGGACCAAGGTATACCACCCATGCACTGCCTCGCGGGCTTACGTGAGAGTTGGGACAGAGCTTGGCGGATTGTGCAAACCGACGCTGACTATGTCAGAAAAGGTCGGTAATCCTTAGGTGATTATTTATTTAATTATTTATACACCTAACTCAGAATGCTGAGGCCAGATATACCATCCATGCACTGCCTTGCGGGCTTACGTGAGAAGAGTATAGAGCGTGGCGAGTGCACACACTTTCACAAGTGTTCACACTTATCGACTGTAGGTGTTTCTTATTAGTTTTTTTTTTTTTTGAGAAGAGCTAAAGAGTGTTATGCAAATCAACTTAGCACCACTTAACTTTAATGATTTGAGATGTCAACGCATGTACTTTAAATCTGCCATTTTTTTTTAAACAAAGACTACAGTTTAGAAAAGATTTCATAACCATCACCTATGAATCCCCTTATATACTAACCTCACTATTATCGCTTGTAATTCAACTTTTCATTATATTTTACATTTGAAATTAGTGATTCACAAAAATCTTCATCAATTGACTTCAACTGCTTACTTACTTTGTCTTGACTAATTAAAAATAAATCGAAGTCCTAAAAATATTGGGAAATGAAAAAAAAATTGAAAGGAAATTTGAAAACAAATAATGAGATGATTTTTTTTTAAAAAATGATGCTACACTATGAAATATGAACAAACAGAATGACATATGCGACCCCCCCACACTGGAATGAGATAGTGTCCCAACTGTCAAATAGAATGCAAATGCAAAATAGAAGAGAAAAACTAAAAAAATACAACCTGATATGTGCAAGATAGTGAGCGGCTCATGCCGAATAGCTAGGTTCGTGAAGATCCATGAACTCATCGTCCTCGTGCTGTTCAAACTCTAGAAATGGCTTCAAGCGTTGTCCATTGACCTTTGAAATGGAACCGTCCCTAGGATTTTCAATTTCAACTGTGCCATTAGGGTATACTGTTTTCACAATATATGGACCTATCCAACGGGATCTCAATTTTCCCGGAAATAAATGAAGTCTGGAATTATATAAGAGAACTTTCTGACCTACTTCGAATGTCTTACGAAGTATGGATTTATCATGATAGAATTTGGTTTTCTCTTTATAAATCTTTGCATTTTCGTATGCTTCATTTCTTAGTTCTTCTAATTCTGACAATTGTAATTTACGATGCGATCCGGCTTTTTCTATGTCAAAATTAAGGTATTTGATTGCCCATAGTGCGCGGTGCTCGAGCTCAACGGGTAAATGGCATGCTTTTCCAAAGACTAATCGGTATGGTGACAATCCTAGATTGGTTTTATAAGCTGTGCGAAATGCCCAAAAGGCGTCTATCAATTTAGATGACCAATCTTTTCTGTTGGAGTTAACCGTCTTTTCAAGAATTTGTTTAATTTGTCTATTGGAAATCTCGACTTGACCGTTGGTCTGTGGATGATATGGAGTAGATAGTTTATGAGTGATAGAATATTTCTTAAGAAGAGATTCAAAAGCACGATTACAAAAATGAGAACCGTTAACACTTATAATGGCTCGAGGTGTGCCAAAACGGGAAAATATGTTTTCTTTCAAAAATTTGATAACAACTTTATTGTCATTCGTTCTGATGGGAATGGCCTCAACCCATTTAGACACGTAATCTACTGCAAGTAGGATGTAGAGATTTCCAAAAGAATTAGGAAAAGGACCCATGAAATCGATGCCCCAAACATCAAAAATTTCGATGATAAGGATTGGGTTTAGGGGCATCATGTTACGTTTGGAAATACGACCTGTTTGTTGACATCTAGCGCATTTGGAGCAAAACTCATGGGCATCCCGAAAAAGAGAAGGCCAATAAAAACCGCACTGTAATACCTTGGCAGCAATTTTCTTTGCTCCAAAATGTCCTCCACATGCTTGATTATGTGAAAAGGAGAGGATGCTATGGAATTCATGTTCGAGGACACATCTACGTATAATTTGATCAGTGCAATATTTGAAGAGATAAGGATCGTCCCAGTAGAAGTTTCGAACGTTGGAGAGAAATTTTTGTTTATCTTGTTTTGACCAATGGGAAGGTGTTTCATTTGTGACAAGATAATTTACGATGTCCGCGTACCATGGTGCACTGGAGAGGGAAAGAATTTGTTCATCGGGAAAATGATCGTTGATTTGAGAGTTATCGTAGTTTTCTTGAACTATACGAGAAAGTTGATCAGCTACGACATTTTCAGAACCCTTTTTATCTCTTATTTCTAGGTCAAACTCTTGAAGAAGGAGAATCCAACGATTAAGCGGGGTTTGGTATCCATTTTCGTGAGTAAATACCGTAAGGCGGCATGATCAGTATAAACTATGACCTTAGAACCTATGAGATATGATCTAAACTTATCGAGGGCAAAGATAACTGCTAAAAACTCTTTTTCTGTGTTTGAGTAATTCAATTGAGCTTCATTAAGAGTTTTGCTAGCATAATAGATGACTCGAGGAAGTTTATCGATTCGTTGACCTAAGATGCCTCCGATGGCATAATCAGAAGCGTCACACATTAATTCGAAAGGCAAGGTCCAATTTGGAGGTTGGATGATAGGTGCAGTGGTCAAGATCGATTTGAGGGTTTCAAAAGACGTTTTACATTCATTGGAAAATTCAAATTTGACGTCTTTAGCCAGAAGATTTGAAAGAGGTTTTGAAATTTTTGAAAAATCTTTAATGAACCTCCTATAAAATCCTGCGTGGCCGAGAAACGAGCGAATGTCCTTTACGGACCTTGGAGGAGGAAGGTCAACAATAAGATCAACTTTAGATTTGTCAACTTCTATGCCATTTTTAGAGACAACATGACCTAAGACTATTCCTCGCTTAACCATAAAATGACATTTTTCCCAATTAAGAACAAGAGATTTCTCCTTACATCGCTTTAAGACACGTTCTAAACGAAGGAGGCATTGATCAAAAGATGACCCATAGATTGAAAAATCGTCCATGAATATTTCTAAGAAATCCTCCACCATATCAGAAAATATACTCATCATACATCTTTGAAAGGTAGCAGGAGCATTACAAAGACCGAAGGGCATGCGACGATAAGCGAAAGTTCCGAAGGGACATGTGAACTTTGTTTTATGTTGGTCCTCTAACGCAATGGGAATTTGATTATAGCCAGAGTAACCATCAAGGAAACAATAATATTCATGACCGGCTAAGCGTTCGAGCATTTGATCAATGAAAGGGAGGGGAAAATGATATTTTCTTGTTGCTGCATTGAGTTTTCGATAGTCGATGCAAACGCGCCATTTTGTTTTGACCTTTGTCGGAACAAGTTCGTTATTCTCATTTGTTGTCACAGTGATTCCAGACTTATTTGGTACAACTTGTACCGGACTTACCCAAGTACTGTCAGAGATAGGGTAGATAATGTTATTGTCTAAACATTTGATAATTTCTTCCTTTACCACTTCTCTCATATTAGGGTTTAATCGCCTTTGAGCTTCGCGAGTGGGTTTAGCCTCGTCGACTAAATGTATTCGATGTTCAATAATTGATGGACTAATTCCCTTAATGTCAGCGATTACCCATCCTATTGCCTCTTTATTTTCCCTTAAAATTTTCAAAAGCTGTTCTTCTTGGTCCTTAATGAGATCGGATGCCAAGATTACAGGGAAATTTTCCGAAGAATCTAAGTATGCGTACTTAAGATCGTTTGGAAGAGGTTTGAGGTCTAATTTAGGGCGTACTTTTTTTGAGGCTTCAGTAGACATCAACTGATTGAATTCTAGTGAATTATGAAAAGAGCATAGCATATCATTTAATTCATAAATGTATTCATCTTCGTGGAAGTTGGAATTAAAATGATCTAGGCGCATGCTAAGAGACTCCGTAGTATCACTAAAATCATTTTCAATAATTGTTTGGATCATGTCAACTTCTTCTGTTTCAAAATCCCTTGGTTGTCTGTTAAGATTGAAGATATTTAGTTCAATGGTTAGGTGCCCAAAGGAAAGTCGGAGTTGACCATTCCTACAATTTATGATAGCATTTGATGTTGCTAAAAATGGACGACCTAATATCAAAGGAATCTGACTATTGGGATTTGAGACAGGTGCAGTCTTTAGGACTATGAAATCGACTGGAAAATAGAATTGCTCGATTTGTATCAAAACATCTTCAACTATGCCCAATGGTTTTTTGACAGATCGATCAGCTAGTTGAATTGTGATGTTTGTAGGTTTTAATTCCCCTAGTCCAAGTCGACAGTACACAGTATAAGGCAAAAGATTCACACTCGCTCCAAGATCGAGTAAGGCATGACTAATGTGGGTGTTACCGATTTTACAACCGATCGTAGTACAACCGGGGTCCTTATACTTGATTGGGGAGGGATTTGAAAGAACAGAGCTAGTGTTTGCAGTTAGAAATGCAGTCTTAGGAACGTTAGTGGCACGTTTTTGAGTACATAGCTCTTTCAGACATTTGGCATATTGAGGAATTTGCTCGATGGTATCAAGAAGTGGAATATTGACTCGAACTTGTTTGAAGATTTCAAGAATTTTGTCAAAATTAGCGGGCTTCTTCTTTTTGTTGAGTCTATGAGGAAATGGAGCTATGGGTTTATAGACTCGTTCGGAAGTTTTTTCATTCGAAGAAGAAGGTGTTATATTAGAGGGTGAAGATAAGGGAGCTGGAATGTTGGGGTTGCCAACATCAGAAGGTGAAGAGTGGTCGGGATTGCCAACCTTAGATGAAGAATTAGAATCGTTTTGATTGACAACCGTGGTTGTCGACTGAGTTTCAGAATTTGGAACATGGGAAGATTTAAGAAGGATGTCGGGGTTGTCGACATGGTTGTCCACCTTCTTTCCAGACCTTAATGTGGTGACAGCATTAACCGGATTTACATCTTCGTTCTCACAAAGATTTACTCCTCGAGAGTTATACTTTGGATTCACTTCGGTTTGACTAGGCAATTTACCTTTCTCATTGATTTTCATGAGATCCTTCATCATTATCAACATTTGTTCATTTTGTTTGGTGATTTGCTCAATTCTTGCATCTTGGTTAGTGATTTGTTCATTTTGTTTAGAGAGTTGTTTTTCCAATCGAGCAATTTCTTGTGAAGGCTGAGAAGGTTGGGTTGATGGATTGAAATTAGGATGCCTGTACGGTTGATTCGAAGGTTTCGTTTGAGGAGCGGGTTGAGAATTTTGAGCATTAGAGGTTGGGGCTCGATAATTCGGATTTGGTATCATTGGATACATATGTGATGGATTAGCCACGTTGTTAGGATTTGACCATGAAAAATTGGGGTGATGCTTCAAGTTAGGATTATATGTGGATGAATAAGGACTGTTTTGAGCTATAGCATTGATTTGGTCTTGTGTGTAGTAACGAGGTAGCCCTT
This sequence comes from Allium cepa, assembly GCA_030765085.1. Lineage (NCBI taxonomy): Eukaryota > Viridiplantae > Streptophyta > Magnoliopsida > Asparagales > Amaryllidaceae > Allium > Allium cepa. Next base: position 102,964,077 of record CM060928.1, on the reverse strand, counting down.
CTCCTTCTTGAGGAATTTGGGCATCTATAGGAAGATGTGATGGGTCAATGACATGTACTCCTCTATTTGGAGCACGAATTGGAACACGAATTGTTTCCCATTGCATATCCTTTTCTGAATACTCTTCTAAAAATTCCCAAGCTTCCTCGTCTGTTTTTGCCATGAATTCTCCTCCGCACATTGATTCGAGTTGGGATCTTGTTTGATAGTTAAGCCCTTCATAAACGATTTGGCACAAAACGTGTTTAGGGATTACATGATGTGGGCAACTATATAACAATTGATTGAACCTTTCAAAATATTTTGAAAAAGTTTCTCCTTCATTCTGGGAGAATTGGTTGATTTCAGTTCGAATTTTAAGAGTTTTGTGGAAAGGAAAAAACTTTTTCAAAAATATAGTAACGAAATTGTCCCAACTCTTAATTGAATTTTTAGGAAGAGAATTAAGCCATCTTTTCGCACTTTCTAGAAGTGCGAATGGAATAAGTCTTAGCTTGATGGATTCATTAGAAAGTTGTTGCATTTTAGTTGTAGAAGCATATAACTCAAATTCACTAAGAAATTCATATGCATTTTCAGACCCGGTGAATTTTGGTACCCCTTGGATAAAAGAATGTTTTAGCTCAAAATTATTTCCTTTGGAAGGTGGAAATGAAATAACCGAAGGTTGAACAGTCCGTGTTGGATAACATCGGTCTCTAAGGGATAATGGTCGGTTCTCATGAAATTCATTATTTCCAACATGTGATTTAGGTGATAATTTCGGTGAATTGTGGTGTGAACTGTGTTGTGAGCTGTGATTGCTCATATTTGTTTGATTTGAAATTTCCGTTGATTTGTTTAATGAAATATTTTGGCTTTCTAAACGGTTAAAATTATTTCTTGCCTAAACGCGCATAAACAAATCAAGGTGTAACAGGAAAAAGTAAATTAAATCAGTTTTCGGTTGGGCACCTGTAGAGTTGAAAATTACTTACAGAGGTGTATGATAGCCCGTCCAATGCAGCTGAGTAGCGCTAGTGGATCAAACTCCAAAGTTTGTGGTTGCTATGTTGTTGCTACCTGTCAGATATCTAAGAGATGATAAGCTTAGAAAAAAATTAAACTGCAACTGTGTATATATAAATGAAACGTGACTGAAATAAGCAAAATGGAATGTAACTTGATGAAATAATGCAATGAAGTATGCTTTGATTACCTTCGTTTGAAACACTATGTATGAATGAAATAAGGAAACATGAAAATGTGTACTGCAGTGATCACTGAAAAATGTGTGAGTAAAATAGAACTAACGTGTCATGTGGTGAAAATTAGTGCAAAGTGCATGAACGTGGGAGCAAAGTGAAAACACAGTGACGTGCAAACAATCTGCGGGAGTTGTAAAAAAAATTGAAAAAAACTTACGTGTGAATAAACTTACGTGCAAATATTTGAACAAAATAAAAATTTATTCGTGAACTAAATAAAAGATGGTTACGTGATTACGTGAGTATGAGAAAGGAAATGTGAACAAAGAGCTGATTTAATGCAAGTGAACTAATGTAAGCAACAAACTAATGCAAGTATGAAAACTAAGCTACTGCATGCAACTTGAAACAGTAAAATGGTTACGTGAACCAAACTAAGCTACTGCAGTGAACCAAGATGGTTATGTGAAAACAATGGTAACGTAAAAACAGGCTACTGCATGCAAACTAACAGGAAAATGCGTAAGTAAAATGCGACGAATGCAACATGATGAAAAATGCAAGCAATGTGTAAGTTTGAAAATGAAGCAATGTGAGTCACAAACCAAAGCAACGCGAAAAATGCAGCAGTGAGAGAATTTGAATGATTAGAAACCGAAAGTGTGGCTATGTGAAACGTGATTTTTGAAAAACGAGAAAAAAAAGTATTTTTTTTGTTACGTGGAAACCAAAATAGACCAAAATAGCAATGCAACTAAATAACGTGTAGCAGCAGTAAGTTGACACACAAAAATGAAAGGAAAAGTTCACGTATATGTGACAGCTAGTAATGCTTAAAATGAGATTATATGTGATAGCATACACATGAACGTAAGAAACACAATTTAAACTAACGTAAGCTGGGTATGTGAACAGAAACCAACTAAATGAGATGCAACTCACATGCAAAATGTAACGGAAAAAAGCAAATGCAGCGAACGAACAAAATGCGATTTTTTTTCTTCGAAAACTAATACAAAAACAAATAAATTAACACGAAAAAAAACGATTTTTTTTTCTTTTTCGAAAAACGAATACAAAAACAAATAAATTAACTTTGGTGAAAGGAACTGAAAAACGGAAAAAAAATGATTTTTTTTTTCGAAAACTAATACAAAAACAAATAAATTAACACGAATAGACTTAAAAACGAAAAATCGAAAATTTCAAAATAGCAACTCCCTGGCAACGGTGCCAAAAACTTGTTGTGACTTTTCTATTGATTAGAAAAGCACAAATTTTAATAAATTCTGCAAGCGCACAGGCGTGTAGTATGCAGGTCAAACACAGGGAATTGTATTTTAAAACAATTAAAATCCATAGTTAAATCTTAGGCGTGTTAAATGAATTCGACGGTGAATTTTGAACAGAAAATAAAAACAATAATATACTCCGAATTGATTTCGAAACTAATCGAAATTGTAACCAAAATATAGAATTGTAAAAAAATCAGAACAGAAATTGAAATTGCGGAAAAGAAGATAACGGAGCAAACAACTGAAATAATTATTAACTAACTGAAAAGAGTGCAGAAAATAACTAAGAACAAGAATAAATAAATTTCTAAATCTAATCAACAATCCTACGTATTCTGTTCGAAAATAAAAACAGTGCTGAATTTAAATCTAAACTTGAAGAAAAGTGATGAGGTGAGAGATGATCTGAAGGTGCTGTATAATGTTGTAGGCCTCAGCCCCTAAAATCAGTCCATCTTTTTAGCAATAGGACCGGTTCTATTCTTAGTATTTGCCAAGATAATTGTACTGACTGGGTCCATTCCTTGAATTGGTGAAGAGTCAAGTTGCCACGTCATTGCTTGAAATACTTTTATATGTGAATTGGTCCAAATTCATACGTAAGCTACTTTTGAATGTGTCCCATTTTGCTTCATATCATGGCTATGTATTATGCTACTTTTTAGGAGGAATTGGTCCTTTGCTTGAATTGGTGAAAGAGAACATATATACGTCCACATCATTGCTTGAATTGGTCCACATTGCTTTGAATTGATGTTTGCTACCTTGAGAATATGCAGCCAATATTTACTAAATCAAAGTATGTGCATGCTTGCCACGTCATTGATTGAGGTTGGTCCCCACTTGCTTGAATTAATTAAATTTGTTCCTTACTTTGAGTTTGAGCACGTGACTTGAGATATAAATATGATTTGTTTCCCATGTTGCTTGCACCCATATGCTGAAGTGAAAATGTGAACTAACTCATTTTGCATAAATTGAAGTGTGACATTGCTTTGATTTAGTTGGTGCTCAAAATGCTGCACTCATGCCGCTTGTCTTTTGAACCAAAGGACGCCACAACCGATTAATTTCAACGTTGCACTTCGGAATCTATAATCTGCAAAACCACAACAAATACCCGTATAATACCGCTTTATTAAAATAAAAATATATGAAACAAACGGTTTAAAATGCAGAAAAATACATTCATCAATAAACATGACTAAAAACAAAGTGTAGTTAATTAATTATGAAAGCTTATTCATACATACAGGGTCATGGTGGATGAGCGCATCACATAGATTCAAATGCAATTAGCACTAACTTAATTAATCTAATTATATAGGTGCATAGACACAAAGACTGTAAAATAATATAAGGTAAAAGTCTAATAGAAAACAATTTTATTCATATCCGAATTTGGAAAGCAAAAGCAAGGGTCGTATCAGCATAATAACATCTGATATACACGTGTCAAAATTCAAACAAACATTACAAAAAAATCATATCAAATCATGCTTCTTCTTTCACCTCCTTTTCTTTTTGCCTTGTGGTAAGATGAAGTTGGTCCTTTCTTGGACTCTGCATCCTTTCCAACAGATAGACGCCTTGTAGGATCCTCGTCCTAATTATAATTGCTTTTCCAGGATTTAGAGTCTCAACATGAATACAAGTCGCTATTGGGGCGGAAGTTAGAACGATGACTGATGGAGTCGATGTTAAATTTTGGTGATACAAAATCACAAATAGAGGGAAAGAAATATGCAAAAGAAAGAAAGAGAAGATTTTGTTTCCCCTAATTAATAGGCATATTGAGTATGTTTATTTCTTTCTCTAATTGACTAATCAAATTATTTTTTGCCATCTAATGTTAACTTGGGCATTAAGTAATCGATTGTATAAATAGAGACTAGAAGAGAGGGTAAATGTATGGTGGAAAATATATTTTATATTTCTCTGTTCTCCATCTTTGTTCTTCTTCACCAACAATTTTAGCCATATAGATATTTGCTCCCTTTCTCAATTTGGTTATTGATTCAATGATATTTTGTTTGTTTTAGCTTTGTTCTATTAATTTTAAACAAAATTTTTGGTGAATCAATAAAGTGGGTGGTTGGGTGGAATATCTTGTCTTATTGCTTTTCAATTCCGTCTTATTTTTAATCCAAGTTATCTCTTTGTGATTTGGGTGACAAAGATCCGTTGATATAAGCTTCCGCAAAGCGCTGCCATTTTTTTACAACAGATTGGTATCAGAGCCAGGCGTTTTGTTCAAATTTGTGAATCAATGGCATCTAGAAAGAGCGGTAGATCCGGTGGTAATTATGATATTACTCATTTGGGCAGAAAAGGAGATTTTGAGCAATATGGAGTGGAGGAGATTATGTTGAGAGAGAAGAGTGTTCCAGTTTTGGAAATTTGGTGATGAGGAGTTTAGTGTGTTGAAGAGACAGCTGGATTTGGGAACTTGTATCTGCTTTATGGCTTGATGTTGATGTGAGCATCTTATGTTGATTTCCATGGGAAATTTGTTTGGCGGATAAAGTATATGGAAGGAGAGAGATTTGCCTTGTATACAGAGATTTGGATTAGCCTTGTTATGTTCATTGGCTTTTGTTTTTTGGCTCTGTATTTGGATTGGTGATTGAGAGAATGTTTTGCATTTGTGGCTTTGAGATTATTTTGGTATCTACCTTCTTTTGATTTTGGATATTTGCAACATTTTGTTGACGGGTGGGGACATAGTCTGAGCTCGTTAGCAAGGTGCGATGGGGGGTGCCTTGCTGGAACCCACTGGATAAATATTCATTTTTGGTCTGTATCTCGTTAAGAGATTTTAGTTGAAGGTGGAGTTTGATTTGAAGAGTTTTATGTTGGGAAGAGAACTTGAGTCGAGGTGGGGTGTTGAAGATACGTGATTTTGCATCAAGGTGGAGTGTTAAATTTTGGTGATATAAAATCACAAATAGAAGGAAACAAATATGCAAAAGGGAAAGTAATCACGTTTGTTCATTATGGTAATGCATAAATAATTGGATTGCATTTGAATGGGACGACAAGGAAATATATGCATGCGTATATTATGGAATAATATATATGCAAAAAGATATGCATATTATTTCTTTCTTCGTAATCACATTGCTCTAGAATTATTTTCTTCCATCTTTGGAATGAGTGAATTACTTGATATGTTTGCACGATTTGTTCCCGTTTTAATTTGCCTCCATTATCTTCTTACCATATTTTGGTAATATGATTGATGATTCACATTAATTTATGTTGGCTATATATTGAGGGTAGACTTCATTGTAGACCCATCCTGGTATTCAGCTAGCGATCTCAAAATAGAGTGTCTCTTCTTGTTATCCCTAATTTGGGGTTTTGGTATGTAAACTCTTATCTTGTAATCTCTTGTAATTCTCTCAAGTGAAATAAAATCTCTCTCCTTTGGACTGGACGTACACTATCTAGATGATAGTGGAACCAGTATAAATATTGTGCGTCTCTTTTCCTTTTTTATAGTTATTTGCTATTTATTTGGAGTAATGGAATAATTGATGCTAGATTCAGTGATGTTCAAATTGGCAAATCTAGATCATGTTTATTGTCTTTCTGCATTTGTGGAATTTTTACACAACAGTCGACAAATCTACAAAGAGTACAGGTGGAACATCATCAACATCTTTCTCTTTTTTGATATTCTTTGTTGTTGTTAGATAAACGATTTTTATTTTTGACATTGATGGTCCAAAGCCAAGATCATTATACGCTGTTATATTTAAATCTTCATCGCTCTACATCATATCTGGATCATCCATAACCTCTTTATTTAGTGTATGAATCTTTTTGATGTCCGAACCCAGAGTAGACCTAGCTGAAGAGGTTGGAATTGTAGGTAGGGTAGAGACGATGATAAATTTAGTCATTGGAGCTTCAATGCCCGAACTTAGATTGGCTTCTGGTAAGAGGGCAAGGGCAGGTGGACCTAAAATTGAGAAAGTGAAATTTAAAGATTAGAAACATCTAAAGGCATCATTTGAGCCTTCTTGAATATAGGAGAAATTAGTGATATACCTCTAGGGGAAAAATAAGCTGCTTGAGAAGGAGTCCCTATCCGACTCTCCTTTACAATAGAGGATAAAGCAGGATGCTTCAAAGCATCTTGGGTAGTGTATAACCAAGATCCTTAGGATTGTATTGAACGTGGGATAAGGATGTTAAAGAAGTAGCTTCCTCCAAAGTCAAAGTAGTAGTAGAAGTCCCAGAATCCATGGAAGAATAATAACAGGTTCAGAGATGAGGGGCCCAGATATGGTAGAGGCGATAGCACCATAAGTAGTCACTGCTAAGTTGGTAGTATCCGCTGAGAGTCCTAGAGAAATAGTAATTGAGCTCTCACCCAATCCTTCGAGCCAGATTTAGGAAGGGCCTCAACAAGCACTAGAGCCAAAGTAGAGGCGTAACCCCCTACAACTATATCTATACTACTCAAGAGTACTACTAAGTAATACTGCTGAGTAATACGAAGAATAAAGCGATATGTGGCATATATGTGAATATTCTCTTGGGCAAACATGACATGTACTTAAACGTCGAATAAATAACTCACCAATACGTACATGGTATCGGCATAAAGTAATGAACATGTGTACCTTTGGGAAAGAATAATGCACGATATATAATAAATAACAGAGAGAATAGAGAGTTGGAATCGCAGTGATAATATCTAATAGAAAAATATACATAGATCCAATATACATCAAATATGCACTAGCATTAAAAAAACTAATACATAAATCAAAATGCATCTCAATAAAATACAATGGCTATATATATAATGACATTCAATCCTCCATCTATGGCCAACATCCAAAAAGTGGTTATATTGTCCCTGAATCTGAAATGTCGCTTAACCTGAAATGTCCCTGAACCAATAAATGGTCATAATCCAAGTAATAAAATGATCCACAATCCAAATAGATAGATGAAAACACCTGCCAAAGAAGGACACGGGGTTGACCATGCTCTGGAAATAGTCTTAGGTATAGTTTCATCTTATATATGTCTATCTTCCACACCAAAACTAGAAGGGAGACCGATGTATTCCCGCTCCAAGAACCTAAGGTCTACTAGACTCTCGTTGAGCAGCCAGATCTGTTACAATCTTAAGTTACATCAATGGACATCGGACCCCATCCACTAATTGCTCATCTGTGCATAGACTAAGTCATGACGCTGCTTTTCCCTAAACGGTAAGAGACTATAGACCTAAACAATACAAGGGGCTATAGAAAACTACCCATCTACTACTACTATGATGCGCATAAAATATAATATAAAATCGGTATCGCAGATCTGTGACACAAACCCATGATCAGACTACAAGCGTTGATGCTGGCCAATCTGATTAAATTCTCAAATAGAAAGAAAGCCAGACACAGGTTGATAAACATATAACATACATAATGGCTGTCACACGACTCTACATATAAGCTAACACATGGTTATAAGGTACTCAATGCAGCAAGTATCACATGCAACATACCCCTTTATTGAGTGTTATCCATTGCTAAAAAATAACCGAATAAAGATCACAAGGGCGTCCAACACCATAGTGTGTTGCTAATCCTTGCATTGTCTATTCGTACATTATACTTGGTCCTTCAATATTGTATATAACAAGTACAAAGAATAACTGGAAATGTATTACTAAATGCCCATCCCCAAATGATATTACTAATCCACTTATTCGAATTTCTCATCACACAGAATAAAATCTCATAAATCAATAGAAAGATGTCATTGCCATATCACCTTAAAAATACAACTCAAATCAATATCGATGGTGAATCATTCATGGTAAATAAATCAATGTAGAAGGAATATGAATTAGGAAAAGTTAATAGAATAATATTTAAACATTTATTAAGAATAAACAACTATTGCTCTTAATTATTAGGTAATACCTTATTTTATTTATATAGATTAAAAATAAGATTTAAAAAGAAATTCAATATATTTATTTTTAATTCAAACCAACAAATCACTTTAAAAACAATACATAATTATAAAAATCATTATCGAATTTTCTTTAAACAAAATCTACATTATAATAAATTAAATCACTTTCAAAGTAATTCCTTCGCATTTTAATCCAATAATATACAATTCACATATTTCTAATTATCTATATAAATATTCTAAGTTATTAATTATTATAGTAAAGCCATTTAATAACATTGGAAAATTATTTCATAATATATTCATAAAGATGATCAAATTTCAATTAAATATATATCGAGCAAAATAAGTTTCTAGAATAAATGCTATAATAACATCTTAAATATACTAAATAATTTTCAAACATTATATATATATATATTTTCAGAGAACTCTTAATAATAACAAGTAATATTAAACAAACATAAATAATCATGCTCTTAAATTCAATAGAAATAAAATTTAGAACATAATAAGTTATAAAAATTATCCAACTTAGAAATCAAAATGTGCGAGTTCAGTCACCTGAATGATCCCCTTAGTCAATCGATCTCAGTCAACTAAAACTACAAAAGGAGCCAAATGAATTAGGTGTTGCTCTCGGGGTTGAAATTTGTACTAGTTTAGGGGATTGAATACTTTGCTCAGTCGACTAGAATAGATTTAATCTACATTTTATTTTAGTCTACTGAATTTTGGATACATGTCTCGGATTTGGATTTTACACTAGTTTAGTCGACTGAATTTTATTCTTGGTAGACTGAATTACTATAATTCAGATAAAAATGGCTTTTAAGAACTCTTATCTTTGATTACAAAAGTTGTTTCTTTCTTTGTTAGTGTTTATTCACTTCTATTTACTTATACTCAAACTATACTTTGATCTAACATAATCAACTTATACACATGAAACCATAAATTATAGATTAAAGAACAGTAATGTATTTACTCAAATTATATTGAAATTCAATTTCATAAACACACTTATCAGCAACTGTGATGTCTATATCATATAGCATGATAGATAGGAATTAAATATTAAGACAGATGTGTGAGTGATAAAGACTCATCTCGGCAATAGCAATGTTTAAAAACCAACATAGTGCTCTATATTCTTCCTTTGCTTCATCATATTCAAATTCTCTCCTCTTTCAATAAAATTTCTTTCGCCCTAACTTAAACCAATGTTAATTTCTTCATAGCTAAGGATGTAGTAGAGTGTTGAGAGGAATACATATTAATTTGGGAATTTATAAGAATTAATTTTACTTTATTTTCATTTTAGAAAGGAAGAGGGTTTCAAAATTATTTTTGTTTCTTGAATAAGAGAGTTATAAAACGAATGAGAGGGAGAAGCTAACTTATGGAATTTGCGTGGAGATGATGGAAAATTATATCCTAGGAAAAATTTAGACAAAGCAAATTGGGATTGCCATTGGAGTTTAGCTTCATATAACTTACAAAACAAAATATTCTCTTGTTCTTTTATTTTATTTATACTTACAAATCAATTTTTCATTCAAGATGAATTAACTCATCACTCGAAGTAAAACCCATTTTTACCTTTCCTAAGTGTTTTACTATCTTATAAACATTTATGCTAATTATTTCCATAATTCAATCCAATTATGTAATTATTTCTATAATTTTTCTTTTAAGCTCATTTAATAAACAAATTCACAAATTCCTTTTATAAATGAAGCAAAAACTATTTTTTTAAATATATTTCTAATCTCATTTACAGTTAATATTAAACGTTATAAAATTATTCAATTACTTTTATCACATTCAATCCATTTTAAATTCAAAACTATTATCATTATCAATTAAATAATTATTTTCACATTTTATTACTAATCCAAATTCTTCAAATTAATAGACTTCCAAAATACTTCACTCTAAATGCTTATTACTAATTCTTCCAAACATAATTTGGATTCTAACAATTGACATTTTATCATCCAAATTCCAATATTTACCAAATAAATCCAAATCATTTCAATTTAATATGTACAAATCCATCCTAATTAATTAAATCACCATTATCATTGTTAATTAATCACTGCTTAACACCGGGTTGTTGCAGACTTCACCCTTTAACAAAATTATGTCCAATCATTTTCCTATAGGGAAATCTTTAACAAGCTAAAATAGTTAGATTCATTACAGCACTCAATTTAAATCTTTATACTCAATTTATCAAAATAATATACACTTATTTAAAATAACATCAGTTGCTAAATTCCTCGAGGGACTCAGAATGCAATGGCTTATCATCCCATGCCCAGTATTGGTAGTCATGGGGCTAGAGTTGAACAACTAACTTTGGTTAATACCCATGAATTATAAACAAAATATAATTTAAATGTTAGAATTTCCGAAAAGTTTGTAGTAATGTCTTTGATATGAATATTTCCCAATTATTGACAATACACAAATAATATATACAAACATAATATTTTATAAATTAATTAATTTACTTTAACAAATAAATTATTATGATACAAAAACCTCTTAATGAATTTCCAAGTATTCAAAACATTTATTATTATATACTATTCTCAAAATAATGATATAAAATGATTTAGAAGACTAACTTCTTCAAAACCCTTCTCCTTGGAAAAAACTTTTCCCCAAATTTTTTCCAATATATGTATATAAAATAAAGCAAACCTAAATATTTATACAATCAAAATTTCAAATTATGAAAATTTTATCTTTATAAGACAGATCCTAAAATTTAACTTCAATTTTTCAGATTAAACTTCAATATGTTGCAAAGCACTTGGAAATAAAATTTATATCTTGTCCTTAAATTTTTTTCTAAAATAATAAATCATGAAAACATAATAGGGTTTTAATTTATTATTTATAACTTTAAACTCTAACTCACAAAAGATTTTCCAAAATAGACTTGCATAACACATTTCAGATAATCTTTTGCTTCAAAAGACATTTTCCAAAATATTCTTTCGCTACTAAAATTCAATCTTCCACAATTTTAAAATTTTCACAATTCTTCAATGAAAAGGGTTAACATAGTGTTTAATAATTAAGATAATCATTTATTAAAAGTATAGAAAAATATAACTTTAAGAAAAATAGAAATACTAAGAAATTGTCAGCTTTATTCATCATTTAGTGGACTGGGCAAGTTGACTGAAACCCCAAAGGTGTAGACTGAATTTGAATATTTCTTTCGGGAATTAATTTTATATTGATTTATTCGACTCTCGCAATCGACCGAATTACTAAAATTTAGAATTTCATTTTACATAAACCATATTTCTTTATCACTTATTATGTAAAATCTTTATTAATACCTGAAAATGCTATATAAAATTTTCCATTAAATAATTATCTCACAACTGAGTTTTTATTTTTATAAAATATTTATTACTATGTTTACTATATAATTACTCTTTACTACAACCTTACAAAATTAGTTCTTCATTTTAAATATTCATGAAAAACATTTACAAACCTAAAATTACTTCTTTTAAGTTCATAAAACTTCTCCAAATGTCTACCATACTCCCTTCTAAATATTTCATAAAATATGGTTATTAATAAAATAATTTGCCCTAAAATAATCAAATCATGTCAAAACAATTTCTAAACCTTCAATATTTCAATGATAACTTCTTATCACAATCTTTATTAAAACAACATTTCAAAATGATATTTCCATTATCATAATATTTTATATAACTACAAAATCTTTATCTAAATTCTATTCAAAAAATAACTCAAAATATTTCTTTAAGATACATCTTACTTCTATAATTTACCAAATTGTAAATTATACTATTCTTGAAATCTTTGCTTCCACTCAAAATATTTCATCTCCTTATAAAGCTTTATGGAACATTCAAAAAAAATTACAAAGCTTTTCTAAACTTCTCAAAACTTTTTCTTATTTTCAAAATTTTGTGTCCATGTGTCCCGTCCAAGTATTTAGAAGTCTCTATCGATAACGTTATTCGGGCGAATTGACCAAAATTCTTAAAACACTCAATGGACAAATTAACAGGAATTAAATTTCAAAAATTCTTCAAATATTCTTATCTATGTACATTTATATTAATCATACTTTTTATAATACTATTCATTTAAATGAAAACTTAATCAAGTTTATTAATATAAACATATGTTCTATCAAAAGATTTTCTAATGGAAACATTTCTTACTTTCATAAAACATTCTACTTACTGTGTACATCAGAACCATAACTTATTCATATTTATTTCTCGCTAAAATTCCTTTACAATAATAAATAACTTCCAACAATTCATAGAATGGCAAGAAAACATTAAATTTAAAAACTACTTTATGAAATATTTTAATAATGTATATTCACAATTAACAAGTCACAAAATTAAAATTTTCAAAAAATTGCAGTAATATCACCATTGAAAACACCGTAAGATCTAAATATCAGTAATTACAAATTAATAAAAATAATCTTCAATCAATCAAATATAAATATAAATAAACATCAATATGCTTAGGGGAAAGTAATTCATACATTTCCGTTGTGTACACTAATCATTAATGGATCAAAACACGATAATTTATATGAAACCACTTGGGGGGTCCATCATGTTATATTTCATACTTAATAAGTAATAATAAAATATTATATATACAAAATACAAATACATGCAAAGATGATTAACCCAGTATCATCATATACTAAGTAATACACACACAAACACTCTCCCCTATTATTACGTACTATAAACAAAATTCCTAATGCATCCAATGAATAAGGACTCTAAGTCTCATCTAGGCCACTGACTCGTGTCTTGTATATATAATATGTTATTCCCAACCTGCTCTAATACTAGTCGTAATGCCTCCACCTTTGTAACCATATTATTCAAAAGTATTACTAAGTAATAATGTCAAATAAATGGAGAATAAGGCGATATGGGGGCATATATGAATATTCTTTTAGGTTAACACTAGTACGTACACAAATATTTAATTAATAACTCACCTATGTATACACATATCAACAAAAAGCATTAAATACTTATTCCTCCAGGATAGAACAATATACAATATATAATAAATGATAAAGAGAACATATAGTCAGAATCACAGTGATAAAATATAATAGAAAAGTATACATACATCTAATATACATCAAATATACACTACCATTAAAACAACTAATACATGACTCCAATTGCATCTCTACAAAATATAATGGCTATATATATAATGATATCCTATCCTCAATCTACGCCCAACATCCATTAAATGGTTATATTTTCCTTGAACTTGATATGTCTCAGACTAACCCAAGTATTTATAAATAACACACGAGTTAGACTATGTCTACACTGATAGGTGTTATTATAACATACAATGGTAATATGAAAAGTATAACGATGATGGCATAATGACCATAAAAATATCTCAAAACCATACCCATAAGAAAACCATACAGAAAAGTGTCATCACTCGAATAAAATAAACCAGTAGAAACTAGAAAATCGTATTCAATGGTTGAATCATCCATATAATAGAAAATGAAATCATCAAGTGAATTAGGCTAATACCCAGCAATTTGCTAAGATGAATATGTGTGTGTGTATTGGACATTCCTGGGTCTTCCAAAAATGAGTCATCATCTAAATAGATAGATGACAACACATGTCAAAGAAGGATATGGGGTTAACCATACTTTAGACACTGTCTCAAGTATAGTTTTATCTCATATATGTCTATCTTCCACACTAAAACGAAAAGGGAGACTAATGGCCACATGCCCGCTACAAGAATGCAAGGTTTACTAGCCACAAGTTGAGTAATCGGATTTGTTCCTATAGTCTTCACTTACCTTGATGGACATCGTGACCCATCCACCAACGGCTGGTCTACACATAGCCTCGATCATAACCCTACTTTGCCTTAATGGTAATAGACGAGTGGACTAAGAGGCATAAGGGGCTAGTAACACCCTGTAAAATGAACCATAATTAAATGGATTAAATTGAATTAAATATGATAAGGTTGAATATGAAAATTTTATAAAGTTTGGAAATCACCATGAAAGCTTTGCAATCGTGTCGAAATTCTAACTTGTTTACATATATAATATGCTGAAAACGGAGCTCAACCGAAGAAGTTATGAGCATTGAAGTTTCCAGAATTAAATTAATTTAGTTTGAATTCAAATTCAAGCGAGAAATCAAATTTATAGTTTAAATTTCAAAAAATTACTTGGGGGCTAAGTAAATGTTTAAACTAAAAAAGTTAACTAGGAAATAAAATAATATGGCAACAGAAATAAATAAACGTCCCCTGAATAAAAGGAGCGTAAACCTAAATAGGTTGACCGGACACCAAGGGCGGTCGATCGCTTGCCAGTAGAAGTTGCTAGTGGCGGCAAGAGTTTGAAGCTGCTTGCACCAAAAATTGGCATAAACACTCAATAGAGATTGCATAAAGTAATAAATGAAGAATATTAAATGTAAATAGAGAGACTATAGCAATAAAGCAATAAGAATCGGCAAGTAACAGAGACACAATAATTTATAGCAGTTCGCCGTTGTTTACCTATGTCCACTTTGAAGAGATAGCTTCATTAATCACTTTGTAAACTGAGTGCAATAAAGATCGGATTAGAATACTTAGTTACAAAAGAGTTCAAAGCAACAGGCAGCCTCAAATCCCTCTAAAATGAACAATCAAGTCTGTATTTATAGTGGAAGACGATGAATTATCTCACTGATATGATCCTTTTTATATAATCCCTTTCATAGGTGAAGTAATTTGCCCATAACTTGAGCATACAAACTCTAAAGTACCTAAGATTTCAAATGCAGCCTCATTGGTCTTTCCTTGTCACTCTATAATAATCTCACCTAGTTTGGATCAAACTTTGAGGATATGTACAAATCCCCTAGGAGAAGGGATAAGCATTGATCCCCTGCCTAAGGGAGGTACTAATTTGTACTTACAATATTCCTGAGAGTCTATCTCTTAGTTCCATTCGATCACGGCTTCATATTATCATCTGTAATTGATTTCTAGACCTCACAATCATTGCTCTGGTGTAACGACCTGGAATTTTTGTCGCCTTGAGTTTTGAATATTAATTTATAATATTCTATAACACGGTATTCTAATCAAAATAAAATCCCTGTTAAATGATAACTGGTAGAAATAATAGATAGATTTAAACTAAGATAATATTTTAATTTTCCCAGATTTTAATTATAAAATAGAAAATTGATTTAATTTAAATTTCTCATATATGTATGTATAACAACAGAAGCTATTAGTAATTTAAGAATAAATTCATAGCAAATAAAAATAAATACGAAGAATATATTATAAATAGAAATGATTTTGGCTTATGAACAATATAATGTATTATAAATAGAAAGAGTTCTAAAATTTGGATTTTTCTTTTACACACACACATATACACATTAGTTAAGAAGAATGTAAAATATGTATAAACTAAATAAAAATGGTATGTTAAAAACAATATATGTAATGAAAAATGAAAAGAAGGAATATATATAAAATTATTATATGATGAATATGAGAAAAATTATAAAATCATTTTAAATCATTTTAAAGTGAATCTTTTATAAAATCATGTTTCAGTAAAAATGTTATTTTTATGCATAAAATAAAATAGTAAAAATTGTCATTTACTTTGTATTATTTTTTTTTTTAAATATAAAAAGAAATTTAGAGCAAATTGTTATTTCTTTGACTTTGACATCTCTAAAAATAAAGTAAATAAAAATATAATTTGTGTATGAAGTCCTAAAGCTATTTAAAATTTATACTACCTTATTTTCAAAAAAATACAAGTGAAGCGTGTTTTGAATCAAAGAAATTTAACTAAGTAAATAAAAAGTAAATGACATAAGTAAAAAGTAAAATAAGTAAAATATGGGTAAAACTTACATATGCATTTTCCAAGTCTAAATAAAAATGGTAAACATAAGTATATATACATAAAACATTGTCTGGTCAAAAGTAGTAAAGACCCAAACATTCATTTTAACATCCTTTCAATTCAAAACAATATATCACCTCAAGTCTTTTTTCAATCCATCACCAAAACATTTATACAACATCAAAATCTTTCTTAGGCCCAAAATCTATACCTATACATCATCCTTCTTAGGTATAAGTGTATATACATATGCTTGTAAGTGGGTTAGCTTGAGAATGAAAAATCCCTATAACAAAAATATAAAAGCTCCGTAAGCTTAAAGCACTGTAAAAAGAAAAGGAAGAAGCACCGTTCTTTCAAATTCAAAGGCAAAAGAAAGTTCAAATTTGTAGATTGGATTTAAACCAGAAGTTTTCAAAAGTTTCAAGCATGTGAGGTGAGGATTTAAATTGAATGCATGTAATCTTTCTAGCATTACACTATCATATTAACAGAGATGTAATTTCTTATGTAATCTAGCTTTCAATTTTTTTATCTCTCAATCCACTTTGAAATTTCTGATGATGTTAACTAAGAAATTGATTTTTATTGAGTGTAGAACAAGCTAAAATGATTTGTAGTTTGTTCAGTATATATTGTGAGAAATTAACAAAAGACAGTAAACGACCCTATTTTTGATAATTTTCAACATGTTTGAAATATAGATTCATGCATATAATCATGATTATTATGTGAAAATCGGATTTTCAGTAAAGAATTCATGATTTTTAGCATCATGGGTCAAGAGAATTTTCATGTTGATCATTTTTTGTAAAAAAATAATTTTTGGATCGAGAGTGGACGAGGCGGCAGGCCGTTGGCTTCGGGATGACCGTGGGGTCGAGGGTGAGGTTTCGACCATGGGGATTTTGTTGTAAGGTGGTGGTATGGGTGTAAGGGTCAATTCTAGAGTTTTGGTAGGGTTTGATTTAGGATATGGATGCAGTCGAACCGAGGGAGGAGAAGACAGCCGGAGGTCGTGACATTCGGCATGAAGGTGGTGATGGGAATGGGGCTTCGAACAGTGGTAGCGGTGAGTGGATTAGTGGAGAGAGGTGTGCGTAGTTCGCTGCTAGGTGGTGGCGGGTGTTTTTCATGGGGTGGGTTGAAGGCTCTATTTTAGTTTTGCGGGCACTGGGTTTCGACGATGTGGCGATGGAGGTCAGGGACGAAGGGGAGTTGGTTTGGGGTGTCGCGGTAGTGATAGGGGAGACTAGCCGACTGTGCGTGTGAACGTGCACGCGTGTACGTGAGTTTTGGCCATGGTGGCTGGGGTTTTAGGGAAGGAACGTCGGGTCCGGGTCCAGGCGAGGCTGGATGATGGTGTGATCGAGTCGAGTGTGTTGCGTGATGGGGTTGTGCTCGAGATGGTTTAGGGGTGAGAATTTGATTTGGGAATAAAGTTCTGGCAAAAGAAAATGAATGGGAAAGGAAGAAGGAGGGGAAAGGGAAAGAAGGGGGAAATAGTTTCTTTGGGTAAGTGGGCTTGGGCTTTGACCCTAAGTAAGTGAAGGAAAGAAAAGAAATTTCTCAAAAACGGTAAGTCCATTTGACATGAAACTTTTTGTAATGCATTTGTATTGACGAATATTACGTCATCGTATAAACTGTTGTCGAGTTTGAATAAGTGAAAATTCTACGCAATTTAAAACAGACAAATTTTTAAAAACCAACTTAAAACAAGTAACGTCGTTTAAATTATGTTACCCATCTATTGAAGTGATTTTCCTAACTAAAAATAAGACGAGTTAATTTATGTTAATTAAGATGTTTTTGACATATGTTTTAGCGGAATAAAACACCGTTCCGCTGATTGTATTAAATTGGATCCTATTGGCAGAATAAATCACCGTCTGCCATTATTACTAATTTTATGAGTTTTTAGACATCGACTAGTAGAAATAAAACCCTGTTCTACTGTAATATTTTTGTGGACATCTATTTATTTTCCCTGATAATCATACTGGGCAATATGATGTTGAATAAATTTTTAAAAACAGATTGAAATAAATATCAAAATCTGTTATGCTGGATTGTTATGAAATAAATGGTAGCCTGATTAAGTACCAATGAAATTAATAAGCCTCTTTCCTATTCTGAAGTTGATTTTTAAACCGAAATTATTTTAAGGATGGTTATTATTTATTAACGATATTTTAAAAGTTAATTTATAATTATTTGATAATGATTTAAAGTTAATTATTTAATTATTCTTAAAAATTATTTGAAAAGTATTTAATTATTGTTTCAAAGATATTTAATTATTCAAATTGTTTAAAGTATATTTAATTATTAAATAAAGTTATTGTATAGTGATTTGTTTAAAGTTAATTATTACTTAAGGATTGGTTAGTATTAAAGTATTTTATTTTCATAATAAATTGTTCAAATATTAATAATGTTTTTAAAAATAATTTATTATGTAGTAAACTTTTATAAAAGGGTATTTTACTTAATTAAAGCTTAGAAAATTTATATTAAAAATTTATAAGTATTATTTTGATGTAATTATTAAATAAAGTTTTAGAAAGTAATGGTATACTTTCATGGTGAAATCGAGAGGCAGATAGTGCCAAAGTTAATTTTGGATTTCGCTGAGATTGAGGTGTAATCATTGAGCTATGAATCCACGGTTGATACCGCGGGATGCTTTACATATTTATTTAAAAAGGTCTTTTCAAATATTATTAAAGGAAACTGTTTGTGAATATACTTATTCCGGTGAAATAAGTATATACATTTTGATAAAGAGATTTAATTTAATTAAATTTTAAATTAAATAAGGCTTAGTGATTTCAGTGGGAAATGAAATCTTTTGTTGGATGATTGTTTATTTGGTAGTTAAATAATCGACTATCAAATCTGGATCCAAAACATAACTTTGGAAATATCTAGGAGAAACATGAGAATTATACCGTTTGAGGTGCCATACTATGCGTATAACTCGTTTCATTCTTCTAGGACGATTATAAGGAAATCTATCCACTAACGGTTAGGAGATGATCCCCAATCTTATTTTCGTCTGTTTATCTCCTAAAGAATCGGGGCTGATTTTACCGAAAATATCGAACATTGTTTCAAAGAGGCCAGGATCGGATAAGTTATCCGAAAACCACTTTAATCCAACGAATACATTTTCGAAGCGAAGAAAAGAGCAAGGAATCGAATATGGAGCATTGAAGTGCAAGGGCTAATCTCTACTAATCCTAAGGACGATTCCAAAATGGATGTAGTAGGAATAGTGCCTTCGGTTTCGTTCAGATCCAGAATGGATATGTAGGGATGAATGTTTTCAACACATTGTCATTGGAGGACGATGAACATTCCAAGTATAAATTCCTTAAAAAGGTAACTGTAGCCTCAAGCCTCATCAACTGGAATGACTGAAAATCAGGGAAGATGTGGCAAGGCTAAGTGGGTCGCACCCAATTAGGGTATGTTTATCACCTTTCTAGATACCCTCGGATATTATAACAACGGTGCATGGGAAGAACTCGGTAAGGGTGGGAACATCTAGGGTGATAGCATATTTGGTTCTATCTAGGTTAGGGGTAGGACCGGTCTCGTGTTGTAGGGGATCCCGACGAGGTCCTCAGTACATTTTTCTAGATGTGTACAATGATAGTTGGTACCCCAGTGCCTAGTCATTATATGAAAATCCATTCTCCATTATGAGCCTTTACGGTTTTGGTTGTAGAGCCTAGTATTCTGGAATTTAATTAATGTAACAATTTCGACAATTTGAATAAGTATTTTTACTTAGACACTATTATAATATCTTTGGATTTTCTGTAAAAATGTTTGGTTACCATAAAGGAAAAACCTGTCGTGTTTATGTGTGGCGTGGTCTTACGGGATACCTTTGATTTTAAAAGGATCTTTGAAAGTTATAATGAATAAAGTTCCTTGTGATTTAAATTTTCACGCTCGTTTTACCAAACTGACACCGGCGTGGTTTTTTCTAAATGCTTGGGTCAGACCGAAAATATTTCCAGGTTTAGTTGGAGGGATTGGAGCTTTAGGAGAGGAGATGGAGGCCAAAGATGTTTTCACGTAGATGATTATATTCCGTTGCATTTTAGTTGTGTTTATCAGCAGTTGTAAGGACATGGTGTTGCAACTGTCTGTGTTGTATAGATGATTATCTATACTATGAACATTATAGTTTTGTTCATGTAAAGATTTATTCTATATTATAGATTATTCATTTCCGCTGTGAGATTCTGTGTCGTTTGGTTTTCTTTCTATCTTCTTATATTTTCAGGATGGACAAGTGTTTTAAAATGTCAGCTTAAACTGTACGGAAAAGTGGATCATGACATCTGGGCTACTGGCCTTGATGACAGTAGAGTCTAACTTGTCCAATTAGTTCGGATATAGCCAGGTCAAAATGCTGGATAACACTTGCCCACAAAGTACGTCTTGTTTCGAATATGACAGCTTTGAATCGAAGCAAGTTAGAGTTGTTGAAAAGAAATCCATCTAGTTTTCTAAATAGTCGATGTCCTTCCATTGAATTATTTTCCCAAAGTGTTGTATCTCTCTTTGATCGTCACGAGTTTGGTCGATTTCTAGTAGTATAAATTCAGGGTTGTAGTCCATTAGTTGCTATCTATATCTGGTTCTACGGGCTAGCAAGCTTTGGCTATCCTATTCAGTTTCTTTTTTGAAAGGTTCAGGTCAGAATTCATTTCTATCGATTTAAAATTTTGAATTTTTAGAATACACACATGGACTTTAGGTATGTCTTTGTTGTTGGCTCCTGGATGCATTTGTACGCTTATGGGTCGTCATTAGTTCCTTATAGTTTTATTGCAATTAGATTTCATTTCCTTGATTATATTTTTTTTGTTATGAAATAAGGGTTGTAATAAATCACTCTAGGAGAAGAGACTTCAAGTTCTACAGGGAAGATGGCCTTGGAGCCATAAGCAAGGGCGATTGGAATATGACCAGTCATGGATTTGAGGGTGGTTCTTTATGCCCATAATGATGATGGGGTTCGTCGACCCACTTTCCTTTAGCATTTTCCAATTGCTTCTTTAGAATGGACTTTATAATTATGTTAATAGCTTCGACATATCCATATGCTTGAGGGTGAGCAACTGCCGCAAATCTCTTTTCAATATAATGCCAATGGAAGAAGTCTTTAAATTCATTGTTGTCAAATTGGGTTCCGTTATCAGTTACAATGGTTCTGGAAGGATAAAACGATGGATGATGTTCCAAATATTGAAGTTGATTATTTTCTTCTCGTGATCATGGCTAAAAGTTTAGGTTCAGCCCATTTGGTGAATTAATCAATTAATATGATGGCATGTTTGTCACCACCTTCAGAAATCGACAAGGAGCCGATGATGTCAATACCCCAGGTAGCAAACGACCATGGACTGACTGTTTGAGTAATTTTTGTTGGCAGGGCTCTTGAAACTTTTACAAGCATCTGACACTTTGCACATCATCTGGCATAATCAGCTGCATTTCAATTGATAGTTGGCTAATAATAGCCGTTGTGGAGTATTTTCTTTTTCTAGGGTTTGGCCTCCGGTGTGATCGCCACATTTCCTTCATGGACTTCTCTCAAGGTTCGTTTAGTTTCATTATGGGTGATACACCAAAGCAGAGGAACGAAAAAACCCTTTCTATATATGACTCCTTCTAAGATGACGTTGCATGAAGCTTTAAGGAGGATCTGTCGTTTTTCATTCCTCCATCCAGGAAGGTTAACTCATTATAGATAACCATTGATAGGAGTCATCCACAATTCGCTTTTCAGCTCTGTCTCTAGAACCTAAGTAATCTCCATTTGGTTGATGCTCAGAGCATTTAGTACTTCAACCAGGACCAACCCCACTTGTTGCGCATCCCTGGACCTACTCATTTTTTCCTATAAGGAGCAAGTCGATGCATCCTAGTTTGATAATCTTCCTGGCTTGGCATACTACTAACTAGGAATCACAAAAGATATGTAAAGTTTTCAATTCCAGTTCTCTAGCTAGTTTGAGCCCAACGATCATGGCTTCATACTCGGCTTCGTTATTCATATTAAGGATGTCGAGTTTTAGGGCGTAGCAGATCGATTGCTCCTCAAGAGTCACTAGCATAGCTTCGATGCTAGAACACCAATCATTGGATGCTCCATCCATGTACATTTTCGATCGGTTGGTCGGTTCTTCACTGCTCTCCAAAGAGTCATCTGGTGTAGTGAATTCAGATTTGAAGTCTGACATTGCCTATCCTTGGATAGCTTTCCGAGAGAGATAATTGATACCAAATTGGCTTAGCTCGATATTTCATTTGAGCAACCTTCCAGATGTATCAGGTCGCTGTAGGACCCGTCGTAATAGCCGATTGATGTAAACGGTTATGGGGTGAGCCTGGAATAAGGGCGAAGATTTCATGAGACAATTAATAGGTCGTAAGCGAGCTTTTTCGGCTTTGGGTAGTTTCTCTCAGCACCTGTTAATCGCTTGCTAACATAATATACTGGTCCCGGGAGCCAATTCATTTTGCGTAATAGTGTGACACTTACAGTGTGTACCACATCGCTAAATAGATGTATAAATCTTCATAATCCATTGGCTTGGATAGGATGAGAGGTCTGTCTAAGTGATCTACTAGAGCTTGAAATGCATTTGCAATCCTACGTCCATTCAATGTTTCTCTTCCCTCTCTTGATTAGGTCGAAGAAGAGAACCAATTGCCAATGGCCTTGGAGATGAATTAACTTAGGGCCGTGACCTTCCCATTTAGGCTCTATACCTGCTTGATTGTCTTTGGTACCTAGATGTCTCCGATTGCCTGAATCTTTCTTTCGGATTTAATTCCATGAGATTGAGCGTAAACTCATCCCTGACACAATGCCAAAAGAGCATTTCAAGAGATTGAGTTTCATTCCACATTTTTAGAGAATACTAAATATCTCTACCAAATCATCGATGTGGTTGTTTGATTTCCATGACTTCGTGAGCATATCATCCACATATACTTCCACTGATCTCCCGATCTGGTCTTTGAACATTCGGTTAATCGGCCTTCGATAAGTAGTATTAGTATTCTTAAGTTCAAATGACATCATAACATAGCAATATAATCCCAGATTGGTAATTAAGCTGATGTGCTCCTGGTTGGGAATGTGCATCGGGATTTGGTTGTATATAAATTATGCTTCCATGAATGAAAGCCTGTCCAGTGGTTGAGCCTACTAGTTGGTCAATCTTTGGAAGTGGAAAGTTATCCTTTAGGTTTACCTTGTTTGGGTCTAAATAATCAACACATGTCCACCATTTTTCATTTGCTTCTCTCATGAGTACATGATTGAATACCTATTTTAGGTAGAGGGTGTTATGGATAAGGCTGTTGCTTTTGAGTTTATCCACCACCTCTTTTAATGCAATAGATCTCTCTGGATCCATGCCTCATTATTTCTCTTCCTCCAGGACATGTCATATATGGCTTGCATACCTGAACTAACATATGGCCTCGAATCGGTTGTCTACCACTTCAGACTTGAGTAGATTAACATATCTATACTTATTTGGATTGTGACATGTGCTCTGAATGAAGTTGATATGAACATCAGATTCCTATATGCTGATAGCCGATCCTTAAGTTCAAATGTAACTATTTTATGTAACAGTCAACATGAAATTCGGTTAGGATGATCAATGATGATTGTTAATCTCGTCGAATCCCAGGGTCTTGTCATGATATGTTGAGTCTAATAGTGATAGGTCCTAAATGCTTTTAGCGATTATCTACGATGGTTGAAGATCAGGCTTAAAGGAGCATCGAATCATACACCAAGTAGAGTTTAGCAAAGTGTTACATGCAAATATATTGCTAGCTTTTAGTTTGAGTTTGAATCTGCTGGTATATTCAAGTAACGCATTTTCCATTCAATGTACTCACAACTAGTTACTCATCGTTCGAGTTTGAGTGATGGTCAATTATCCACGACCTTGGGCATCGATCCGATGATTCTATCTCTAGGCATCCTTTCGGTCGTAGCCTCAAGTTGTTGTAGACACAAGGCATAAGTCACAGTATTGAGCTGTTTGCAGTCATCTTTTGGAAGATCACACTTCTTCCCCTAGTCTTGTGTTAATAGATGTACTACATGGACGGTCGAGTCTCATCCTAGTCATGTTTATAATTAAGCTTAAGCTTCCAAGGCTTAGAGTTGATTGATGAACAGTCGGTTCATATTCATCTTGTTTCTTGCTTCTGCCCCCAAGTTCAGGGAATACGTATAAGTAAAACGACAAGTCATGTTGGCTTTAGTTTTATACCCTTTCTCGTTGAATCTTGGGATAAAGGTAGTTAATGTAAGATTGAGTCATGCCTATTATGGTTTGTATTCTGGTTTTTCTTTCCAAGGGAAATAATTTGATGCTCCGTCAGATTTCGGGCATGATTTGGGTATTGGACGGTCAACCACGTCTAATTTTGGCACAATGTTGCCATATACTGGACGAGGGCCTGAAGAATAGATGGCTAAGTCACATCCAATCTTATTGATGCTCTCCCTAATGGACCAAGAACAAGGATCAATGTGTGAATAGTCGAGTCACATCTATTTCGTATTGCTCCTCTAGTCGGAATATGGTAAGAGTTAACGAATGAATGACCGCATTGCATTCATTTAGAGCTGGATGTTTAGTCATATCCATTTTGATTCATGTTCTCCCGTCAGGTCTAGGGATAGAGTTGGCTTGGGTGCAGTCGGGTCATGGTCATCCAGTTTCATACTCCTCCTGATGGATTGATGGATGGTGTTGGAGAATTAGCAATCAAGTCACATTCATTTGTGGTTTATTCTCCTATCCGCACTCTAGTGATCAGAGCTTTTCAGAGGACATTTGGGTCACATTCGTTTGTTTTTGGTATGGGCCAATATTAAGCATCGACCTAGCAACATGATATACAAAGCTTAGATAGACATTGTCTGTCGACCCAGTGGTATGATATAGTGGGTCGCCCATAACTTCGGACGTCATTTTGATTGGTCTTGTATTAATGCCTTCTTGCAATTATTGCCTTAAGTTTTGAAGATCACCATGCCGGAGCAATAGTGATATATCGTATTCAGTTTTCAGTAATTTGTACTGCTGCACATTGTCTTGGATTAGCGGAGTTTTCTTGTGGATGGATGAATTCCATTTTTAGTGAGTTTATACTCCTCCTATCGAGTTCAGCTCGGAGTTTATGGAATAGTGAGTGGTCAAACTGCATTCTTCTATTTTTTTATACTCATAGCCGCATTTTGAAGATAAGAGTTTGTTGGTGGGTGGTCAAATCACACCCAATTTGTGTTTACACTCTAGTCCACGCTTTGAGGACTTAGAATTATTCTGAAAAATGGTCGAACCACATTTTCCTTCGCTATTTCTTCTTCCCCCAAGTCAAAGGGAGAAGTCGAAGAGTGGTCGGTTATATCACGTTCACTTTTACTTTGGAGTTCTTCACGTCGAACGTGGGAAGGAGATGATTAGCGGATGGTCAAGTCACATATGTTCTATGTTTTATACTCCACCTACCGGTTTATAGGGGAGAGTTAATGGATGAATGGTCAAACCACGTTCATTTTCTACTTATATCCTTATCCATGCTCCGGGGATTAGAGTTTGTTGATGGGCAATCAGTCACATCCATTTGGTATTTATACTCCAATCCATACCAGGGGACCAAAGTTATTTTCTAGGCGGCCAGTCACACATGTTTGATGTTTATACTCCAGTCCGTGCTTTGGGGACCAAAGTTGGTCCATGGATGGTCGAACTGCGTCTATCTTTTTATGTTTATATTCCGGTCCACGCTTCGGGAACCAGAGTTTTATAATGGGTGGTCATTCACAATTTTTTTAATTTATACTCTATCTGTCAGCTCAAGGTAAGAGTTGTCAAATGAACAGTCGAGTCATGTTCATTCGTGGGACGGAATTCTACACCCAGTATCGAGGACAAAAGTTGGTGAGTGGACGGTTGATTTATGTCCACTTGATGATTAAGTGATGGATGGTCAGACCACATCCATGGTCCATGATTAGGTTGGACAGTCAGGTCTCATCCAATTTGCTTTATACTCCTCCAAGCAAGTCAAGAGGGAGAGTTGTTGGGTGGACGGTCAAGTCACATCCACCTCACATTGCAGTCGCACCCTTGTGTTGAGGGAATGGTTGATGAGTAGACGTTCAATCATGCCTATTTTAAGTCGAGCTCCCAGACTGCCTCCCATATCCACCGCATGAGTTAACATGTGGATGGTCAAATCACGTCTATTTTTGTTGGACCTCGGTCTTACTGAGCTTCGAGAGAGGTATAAATATTTTGGTGAACTTTAAGTATGAGTTATGGAGTGGATGGTCAGATTGCATCCACTCCAAGTGTTTCTTCGGCCTTCATGTCAAGCATGAAGGTTGATGAGAGGATGGTCAGTCATGTCCACTTTGCATTTTATTCTGACCTTTGTTAGGCTCTGAGTAAGGCATAGATATTCTGTTAGAATTGAAGATAGAGTAAGAAGTGGATATCAGTCATGACCACTTTTCATTTCAAGTCGTTGCCCCCAAGTCAGGGTCATATGGTAGCTGACGAGCGATTGAATCACACTCATCTTGATGATCCTCCAAAGTTCTAATCATGGTCCACGGTGGTTGGTTAGCACCCATCTCTAAGTACTTGGTCACCTGCATCGTTTTGAAGTAGTTTAGTTCAAGTTAGTCGTAGTTCACAACATAATTCAAATTGAAATAAATCTTATTGACAAGTGAAGTAGCGTCATTTGCATGCTATTTGAGTTCGCCCTAGCCTTTCTCAGTTGGAAGTCAACTGTATGCGGTCCAATTGATAATCAAAGTTCTTTACTGATAGGAGTCGGATGTTTCCTACCCACCATTCTACGGGGCTTTCACATATTGTTGAAACTTTCTTTTTCGAATCGGCTTTTTGATCACATCTCGGAGGTGTTAGCAATCGTCGATGTTATGACATTGTATGTCTTGAAATATACAACATTTCCCAGATTTCTTCTGGGTTTCGGTGGACTCTCTCGAGGATGGTTTCCAGTATTACTCTGAGTCATGGGTCTCCTAGTGTTTTCGATTGAATTATTCAAAGGAGCATATAAGTCAAATTTCGGGATTTTGGGTCGTCTCCTAAAATCTGAGTCTTTATTTAAGGCCTTAATGCTACCCTCGCTTTGAATTCCTTCAGTCAACGGGCCTACATCGTTCTTTCTCCGACTCTACCTCCTCCCTGCTTAGGTTATGGTTCACTTTGTAATATAAACAATCCAAGATCGTAGGAGGCTCTTTAATTTACCAGCTGCCAAAGTCTGTCTTGGGGTCGATTCCCTTTAACAACGCCATCGATATGATATTCTCGAAGGGATTTCTCACTTTTGTGATGACGACATTGAATCTGTACAAGAAGTCTTTGAGCGGCTCACCTGTTGCTTAGAATAACTTGGATAATGACATCACATCCTTGGTGTGATTCGCATACATCTTGAATTGCTCGACAAACTTCTAATCTGGTTGATCAGATGTGGAGATGGACGTAGGTGGTAACTGCATAAACCGCATGATCATTATTTCTTCGAGGAATATGTGTAAACATCTGCATTCGATGACCTCCATTGCTCTAGTGGGATCCATGTGTAACTCGTACTTCACGAGATGTTGTCGGGGATTTATATTCACATAACGCTAGCATAGTCGACACATTGAATCTCCTCGGATAATCTACATGCTTAAGGGCTTTGATGAATAGGTTTTGACTAGAGGAGATGCTCCAATCTTCAACAGTCCAGTCCATTTTCAAGTTATGGCTGCTTGTAATGCTTATGAATGTTGTATACATGATACTCCAAAATTTATTGGTTAGAATGCCGATTGAATGGCAAATCGGTTGAGATGAGGTCGCGGATTAGTGATGATCTCCAAACTTTCACCCAAATGGGGTGCAATCCATATAAGACAGTAAGGAAAGCCTCTTGAGGTTGCATATCAAGTTTCTACTCATTCAAAGTCTGTATGCTCGAGTTATGAACAAAAAAAATGGATTAGTATTGACGAATTGGTGATAATTTACTTGGAGTCCAACTAGGGAAAATTTGCAATTTGCTTAGATTCGTTCCTTGGTTCGCTTGGTGTCGCTGAATTTGAAGTGCTGGGTTGGTAACGACTAGTGCCTAGTGTCGTATTCGTGTTTGCTCGGAGAAAATCTTGGTTTTTCCCAAGTTTGACCTTGGGCCAGAATTTCCTAGGTTTTCTTCGAGTCGAATGGCCGATTAACCGAGTTTGATTTTGGGTCAGAACATATAGAGTCTTGAATGGAGTTCTTCTTCAAACGTTTCGATGATATTTGGTAGTTTTTGATGACTACCACTCGTGACTCGATGATGGAGATTCCATAATGGCAAGTGATGACTTTGGTGATGGGTAGATATACTTTCAGATGGCATAATAAGAGGTGTAGGTCAGTTGTTACACAACCCATCGTACCATAGCTGCCAAATAAAATGTTTGGAAGTTGGTCAGGTGAAAGCAGTCGTAATCAACCTTGGAAGTCTGATCCGATAAACGATCCCAGTTCATGTCATATCACCTTGGTTCTCTAGCCTTTGGGAGTACCATTTGAGTAGTAGTTCCTTATCCATTCCTTTACTACAATTCAGCAACTACCGCTCGATCCCCTATGCCTCGATCGATCATACGATGTAAGGGAAGTGGATAGAATGCACCATTTTTAAGTTGAGTTCCAAATCTAGAATGCGGGGGCACGACGCTATTGCACGGGTTTGGGTGCTTTGTAGCTGGAAAAAATAAATTGAGAGCCCTTTTTTTTCAAATTAACCAATCCCTTCCTTCTTCATTTTTTTTTATTTAGTTGCAAATCCCTTGTAATCGATCGATATTAGCTTAGGGATCGTCATTGAATGGGTACAGGGATCGGTTGTAGTGGACGAAGGGTTCGGAGTGAACATGGAATGGATGGATCAGTCATTCATAGGATCAGTGTTGATAAGGGTAGAGGGATCAGTCATGAATGGATCGGTTCAACACCCCAAGAGGGAGGAATCGATCATTCATGAGATCGGTATTGATAGGTGTGGAGGGAACGGTCATGAAGGAATTGGTTCTAGACCCCAAGAAGGAGGGATCGATCATGATATAGTATGGAGGGATCGGTCATTTGGGCTTTGAGAGAGGAATCAGCTATATTGAGATAAAGGGATCGGCTATGGAGACTAAGCCGATTTGAGGCGTTTGAATCGAGCCTGAAGAATTGAGCGAACCAATCCATCTTAACTTGTATGAACAATCATAACCAATCTTGTCTTAATGAACTCGAATGTGTGACTATAACAAACAATACGACTTGCATATTAAACTTTGGATTTGAAATTAAACGGTCAAATTTCAAGGACTTGAATATGAACTTGAATTTGTTTCTGCATTTCTATATAGGTCTCTTGGAGCACTTTCCACGGTCTCTCCATATCAAAGTTAGTGATTATTTAAAAGGAAGCTTGTATGTCAGTGGCCCCCTGCTGCGCTCCACCTTTCAAAAAAGAGATCTATGTATTCTCTACTTCAGCAGCAAGTCGTGAGGATGTAGCAATTCCCTTCTCCTTTCTAGGAGGCATTGTAGGTAGTTTCCTAATAGATCTCTTTCAAATCAGAGTAGAATAGGAAACTTGTTAGTAGAAAGCTGGATTTATCTCAAGAATATGAGAATCCGCAAGTAGATAATGAGATCCAATCAAGTTGAGAATTCAATTCTCAGTGAAAGCATCACAACGTTTGCACCAAAAATTAGCACAAACACCTAATAAAGGTTGTGTAGAGTAATAAATGTAAATGTATAGAATATAGCAATAAAGCAATAAGAAACCAGCTAACAATATGGACACAACAATCTATAGTGGTTCAGCGTTGTTTGCGTACGTCCACTTTGAAGAGATAGCTTTATTAATCACTTTGTAAACTGAATACAACAGGGACAGGATTAGAGTCTTTAGTTTCAAAAGAGTAGAAAGCAACAAGCAGCATCAATACCCCCTAAAATGAACAATCAAGTCTGTATTTATAGGGGAATATGGTGAAATATCTTCCCGATACGATCCTTTTCTTAGGTCAAGTAATTTTCCCATAACTTGGGCATACAAACTCCAAACGACTTAAGATTACAAATATAGCCACTTGGGACCCTCCTTGTCATTGTATATCAATCTCACCCAGTTTAGGACAAAAATTAAGGATGTGTACCAATACCCTAGGGGAAGGGATAAGCACCGATCCCCTGCTTGGGGGAGGTACTTATCCGTACTTAGAATATCCTAGAGAGTCAATCTCTCGATTCCGTTAGATCAATGCTTCATATTATCATCTATATTTTATTTCTAGTCTCACAATCATTGCTTTGGGGTACTGGCCTTGATGACAGTCGAGTCTAACTTGTCCAGTCAGTGCAAATATAGCCAGGTCAACATGCCGGATAACAAAAGCAATGTTTTATTCAATTGTATGCTCCCGATTTACCCATTTACTACCTACTTCCATCATATGGTTGTGGTGCATTTCAACTCCTATAAATAGAACCCTATCCTCTCCTCTTTTATTCATATTATTTTAGGCAATATGACGAAACTCTTCTATTGCTATCTCTCTCTAATAAGATTCAGAAACTCCATAGAGAATTCAGGTAAGAATTTAACTTATTTCCTATTTGTTTCTCCATCCTCAAATCTGTTCTTATCCTATACTTTTCCAGTTATTCTAAATGTAATGAATATATATACGTCTTCCCTATTGTCTATATATATATATATATATCAAAAGCGAGAGTGTTATCTCGCTTTTTTCAGCAAGGCCGTGACATCAGAAGATCGACCGAGAAAACCAAAGATAGCTCGTCTCAAAGATTGGTCAACTCAGCATCTCAATAAGGCAAGTTCTGTTGAATGATTTCTCATCTAAGATCCCCTGCGGAGGGGGGGTCCGGGGGGGTGCCAACCCCCAAATGTGGGGGTGCGGGGGCAACGCCACCGCTACGGTGTTCGACCGCCAACAGTCGCTTGACTGTGGTCGGCCGCACTTTAATTCATAACTCGATCCTAAGCAATCGTCGCATAGATTTAAGTACTTGACCGCGCAGGGCTGCACTTGACTTCGAATGACTCGATCACGAAAGGTCGTCGTTTGAAGTTAAGCGCTTGACCATGAACGACCGCGCTTCACACCGCCAGCAGTCGCACTTTCACCTCAAATGGCTCGATCCCGAACGATCGTCACTAGAAGTAAAGCGCTTGACTATGGACGGTTGCATTTCAACTCACTTCACCTGATCCTGATCATCATACAAAGTTGAGTGCTGACCACGGACGGCCGTGCTTTACCTCGAATGGCTCGATCCCGGACGATCGTCATTTGAAGTTAAGCGCTTGACTGCGAGCGGCCGCGCTTTACCACATGATCGCTCAGGGCCGCACTTTACTACAAATGGCTCGACCCCGAATGGTCGTCATTTGAAGTAAGACGCTTGACCATGAACAGTTGAGCTCTACTATTAGGCCGCGCAGGGCTGCACTTTACCACAAATGGCTCGACCCCGAATGGTCGTCATTTGAAGTAAAGTGCTTGACCAAGAACGGTTGACATTTTGATCGCGCAGGGCCGCACTTTACCACGAGTGGCTCGACCCCAAATGGTCGTCATTCGAAGTAAAGCGCTTGACCATGAATGATCACATTTTGCCACAAATGACCCGATCCTGAACGATTGTCGCATGGATTTAGACGCTTGACCGCACAGGGCCGCACTTCACCTCAAATGACTCGACCACAAAAGGTCGTCATTTGAAGTAAAGTGCTTGGCCATGAACGGCCGCGCTTCATCCCAAATAGATCAATCCCGAACGGTCATCATTTGGGGCCATATGAAACTGTCAATTCCTTTACAGGTTATCAACAGGATATGAACGTCCAGATTCTGGCATTACAAAACACACCTTCCTACCAGAAGGCATGTTTTGGGGGGCAAGTGTTATCCCGCCTTTTTCAGCAAGGCTGTGATATCAGAAGATCGACCGAGAAAACCAAAGATAGCTCGTATCAAAGATTGGTCAACTCAGCATCTCAATAAGGCAAGTTCGGTTGAATGATTTCTCACCTAAGATCCCCTGCGGAGGGGGGGTCCAGGGGGGTGCCAACCCCCCAAGGTGGGGGTGCGGGGGCAATGCCACCGCTATGGTGTTCGACCTGACCGGTCTGGTCGCAGGGGTCCAGGGGGGCAGCGCCCCCGGTGGGGTGTGGGGCAGCGCCCCGTCCAAAACGGTATGCGACCTAGGGCATGGAGTATCCAACGAGCTAAAACTTTCAGCGAGTTAACGGGTTAGAGCTTCCAGCGAGTTAGCGGGTTAGAGCTTCCAGCGACCTAACTGCTTAAAGGCATGAGCGACCTACCCACTCAGAAACTCGTGCGGCCTAACCTGTTCACGACCTAACTAGTACCCGACCTAACACTTCTGCCGACCTAAAGGTTGCAACCTCACGACTTAGCGACCTAAGACCTAACGACTTAGTGACCTAACACCTAGCGACCTAACAAGAAGAGCACCCAGAAACTCGTGCGACCTAACTAGTTCGCGATCTAACTTTCCGCGACCTAACTCCGCGACCTAATACCATAACGACCTAAAGCTGTTCCTAACGACCTAACAACTATTCAGTTAGGTCGCAATTCCTTTAACTCGTCCCACCTCACACCGTTATCATTTAGGTCGCTCACGACGTATAAAGACATTCCTCAGCATCCTTAGGTCGCCACTCCTTTAGATCGCGGTTTCTTAGGTCGTGACTTCTTCCTTTGCTACTCAGTTAGGTCGCCAACAACCTTCAACCCATCCCTTTAGGTCGTAACTCAGCTATCCACGACCTACGACCTATCTTAGGTCGTTCACACGACCTACGACCTACTTTAGGTCGTTCACGACTTATGCCCAGAAACTCCTATAAATACGGCATGAACTCCAACTAGGGAGGGACTTTTTGGGATTCCAAGACGCCGATACTCTGCAGTTTTCTCCACTCCTTCAACACTTTGACCATCGAAGATCCTTCATCAAGAGATCCACTTCATTCAAGAGAGATTCGAAGAGGAATTCACCATCAAAGTTCTAGCTTCTTTCTCCGATCGTGTTGTAATTGTAAGATCGTGTTGTAAAGGTGTTGTAATCGAGAGATCGTGCTGTAAAAGTGCTGTAATCTTGTAAAAGTGTGTACAAAGAAGATAATGGAAAATGTAAAGTGGATGTAGGCTTACTAGAAGCCGAACCACTATAAAAATCTCTGTCTCTTTTACTTTTCGGCTATTTTCCTTTTTACTTTGTTTCCCGTATAAATGGGTGGTGCTTTCACTTCATCACGAGATACACCCGGTGTTAGCGTTAAACCAATTTTTATCGTTAACAGAGAGATTCTGGAAGAGACTATGAGGCATACAATCCAAGGAAGGTGAAGCTAAGGCTATTCAGTGAGTGGAAACCTTAGTATTTATTTCCATTAATTGTTTAGTATATTTCTTTTTGGATTTGAATATGCCTTAGGGATTTTAGGATTTCGAAAATGTGATGGATAAAATCCTCCAAAATTCCTTTTTATTTTGAAATGCTAGTTCTATGTGGAGATTCTCAATTATTTACATTAATTTGATGGAACTTGTTTCGTTTATGAAATTTTTGATAATTTCATATTCCAGACCACTTCTCCTACTTCTTTGGGTCAAATTATGAACCTTCAATAAACTAAGGGTTTCAGATTATGAATTCTATTCATAGCTTACACCACTTATTCATATCTATTTCTTTGTAAAAAGAGGAGTTGAATAGAATATGTGGTTTAGATTGCAATTCTTAATGTTTAAGATATTCCATTGAATTGTTGCAATAGATTGAGTTTCTATTTTATTTACAAGTCTTTTATTGCAATTTTGGTTATGAATATTTATTCCCTTTTTTGGACATTAGAATTCCATGAAATCTTGCGAAATTAAGGAAAGAGGACTTGCAATAATAATTGGTTAGGGAATTAACATTTAACATTAGTTTAGAGCATAAAATCCATGCAATAAGAACTTATTAGGCATAAATATTTATCTTTATTTACGTAATTAACGTATAATTATTGCATATATGTCATAGTTGATTAGGTATTTATTTACATTTATTATCCACATTAGGAAATTAACTAATTCTGAGGGAAAATAAGAGGAAACTCTTTTATAATCTAATTATTAATTTAAGGCGTAACAAGGAAGATTACTTATAAGACCATATTTATGAAACAGTGAGATGAATATGTCAATATGTGTACAGAGTAATTGATTTATGGCTAAGTCATAGGGATGTGTGGTTAGTAGAGTTACATGACAGAAGTTTGACCTTCACTTTAAGGCTGCCAGTAATTGTGTACACTTTTATTGATGTGAGATATCCTTATGATAATATATGTAATGACACAAGGTTGGTTCCGAATTCTATAGAAGAAATCTGCCAAGTTACTACCAATTCCTACGAATAGAGGACTATTTTGAGAAGTCATTATGGGTATAGAACATAAGATGAAGGGCCTGCTGTGACGACCCAGAATTTCTATCAATTTCTATTTGAATAGTTAATTGGTTTAAAATATTTAAAAATTAATTTTAACTTGAATTCAAGATATCAATATTTACTTGATAATTAAATTATTGAATTATATAGTTTAAATATTGAATCATATAATTTGAAATTGGGTAAAACGATGAATCTGGAGTTTTAAGCCTGTTAAAAATAAGTTGAAGGCTTATAAAATTTATATTGATAGCACTGAAGGTAGTGAAAGTGTTGAAATTGAGTTTGGAAGTGTTTTGTTCAGTTTTAAAAATATATCGTTTAAATTAAATTTAAAAATAGCCTTCCGAGGAACAGTCTCGGAATGCAACGAAACCAGTTCCATTGGATCCGTAATAGTTAGTTATTATCGGATTTCAATTTTCGTAGCAAACGAAGTTGTCGTTTGACCCTGGCAGCTCAAAACGCTTAGAACTATTTTAATCGATTTAATTTAAAACTGATCGTTTTCTTCTGTAACTCGTGCATACGATCGAATTAGGTTTCGAAACACGTTTCATCGTGTTCAGAACACGGGTAAAACTTTATAATTGCCTAACGGCATTCCTTAAGAGGAGTTCGAAATTTAAATGACAGTTAATGAGACGTTTTGAAAATATAATGAAATTTAAAGTCAAAAGGGGTCAAAGATATTTTCATTAACTCGTACTCGAGAAGCCTCTCACTCACCTATATCTAATTTTCGTCGTCCTCTCAAATTGTGAAGCAGAATCAAATGCAAATTAAAAATAATAATATAATAAATGGTCGTAGCCTTCGGGTCCAAGAGGAGTACAAATCGAAGAAAAAAAAGAAATTATGAAATCATGGCCGAAGGGGGGGAAGTCGCGCGTGTGTGGATTTGTTTGAGGCCGCGTTCGAGGAGGCACAAATCAAGTTCGACTCGAGAACATTTGGGTTTAGGGCTCGCGAATCTAGGGTTTCAAGCAAGGGGTTTCGGCGTGTCTTGTTGCTTTGGGTGCTGCCGTGATTGAAGGAGGATGTCGCGGTGGTGGAAATCGATTGGAGCTAGGGTTTCGTGGTGTAGCAGCTCGGCATGGATCGTGGGCTTGGGTCCGTGGTGGTTGGCTGCGACGAGGTTGGGTGGTAGGCTGCTCGTTCTGGAACGACGTTGGTGGCTTGAGTTGGTGATAATTGCCGATGTTGGGAAGGGGGTCGAACATGAATTTGGATTGTTGGCCAGTAGCGAATGCGAGCGTAGGAGGTATAATTTCTGTGATTTAGTTAAACTGTATTTTTTCTTGTTAGTTATGTAAGTAAAATTTTACTTACCGGTTGAATTTAAAATATATATTTTCAAGTCTGAAAAAAAAATATAAGTACTAATGTGGTTTACTTAGCTTATTTAATTATTTTAGGCACTAAAAATAAGTTATTAAAGGAAGATTAGGTTAAATAAAATTCTTAGTTAACTAAATCAATAATTGGCAATTAATTGTTCGATTAATTCAAATAATAATAAACTGTAACTGATTATACAAGGTCAAAATCTGGAAAGAAACAAGCTTGCATGGATGGATTGCAAATTAAAATCAAAGGTGAGTAAATCTCACTCTTTTGGAGTTTTATTTAAATTTAAGTGGTTAAATTTAAATATTTGGTTGAGTGGTTGAATTGATTTGATGTGCACTGTGAATTGATGATCTGTTGATTTTGGTTTTTGGTTGACTCTCGAGTTGATTGTCGTTTGACTCGAAGCGTTTGGGTTTTAAATGGTTTTAAACTTAAATCGTAAATAAGAAAAATGGTTCAGATTAAAATCAATAAAGGTTTAATGATTAGTGATTCAATAAATAAATAGGATAATTTAAGGAATAATTAATTGATTAAATTAATTTATGATTTGGGTTAATTAATTGGGTTTAAAACAATTAAAATGATCATTGGGTAGTTTGATAAATAATTATTTAATGAAATTACTTTGTGTATCTAATCAACAGATAAATTAAGATAATTAATTAAGGAGTAATTAATTTATTAATGAAGTAAACAAAAGAATAGTTAATTACATATTGAGATTAATCGAGAGTGATTAATATTGGGGTTGAATTAAAGTAACTAATTTAGATTAGAACAAATCAAAACATAATTGAAAATCATTAATTTATATAATCAACGATGTACTTAAAGATTGATTAATTAAGATGAATTAATCATAAGTGACTCATGAGAAATTAATTAATATAAGTAATTAAGAATTAGTGTAATTGATTATAGTTAATTAATTTGTGAAGTAATTAAAGATTACTCATTGATTTGGTAAGAATAATTAATATTGTGGAATTAATTAAAGATAATTACTTGAATGGAATTGGAAGAAAATTAATCCAGGGTGATTAATTAAGATGAGTAAGGAAGGGTTGATTAATTAATTTGGAATTAGTTAATGAAGGAATCTAAGTGATTGAGATTTGAAATTCAATAAGAATCAATTGAATTGATTTGTATGTGATTAAAGCTTTGCTTATGGGTGATTGAATGGTATTGGATTTTTTGAATGAGTTGATATCTCTGATATGAAATGTTATGTTTTGGATAACCTGGGTTAGGATAACATGAGATTCGAAGAGACCGGGGTCGGGTATTAGAAGATACCCGAAACCACTTCGAATTTTTATAAATTGATTTGTGAAATCAATAGGCAGGAATGAAATGATTTAAGTGAACTGGATTATTTTATCTAAGTTTGGTACTTAGAAAAGTGATGTGCGAAATAAGTGTTGTCTATAGCAAATTGTGAATTGGATAAATTGATATAAGTTACCCCGAGTTTTGTTTAAGTTGTATGCTTTGGTATTCGATGTTAGTTGGGTTTACTCACGCTGGTTTCCAGCCTGACCCGGGTGTTATTTTGATGTAATGCTCGGGTCAGACCGAGTATTACAGATTTCCATGTTAGGACGTTCTGGAGCTCAGGAGACGAGCTGGATGGCAATAGCGCATAGAGTATTTCTGCTGTATTTATATTATTGTTAATCTGAGACATGATAATTGTATATATTCAGTGACTGTATATATATGTGAAACTCTGATGTATATTAAATGTAACCGACAGATATAGTATTTTTCTGTAAACTGTTATTATTTATTATTATATTTTATCCGCTGCGAATGTGAGTTGTTGATGTTTCTGTTCTTCTTCTTCTATCTCTTTCTTCTTTTTCATAACTATCTGGAATTTTCGGCTACGGAAATTTCGGGTCGTTACATTTGGTATCAGAGCGAGGTTAAGCGAGAACCTGGCTTTGGTGGGGATTACTCATTAAATAGAGTCCAAAGTACTCTAGAATGAGTTGAGTATATATATATATATATATATATATATATATATGAGAGCGTACTTGTTATTTTCTTTTTTAAATGATTATATATAAAAATATATTTTGATATGTAAAGCAATATTTCCTTCTAATAAATATCAAAGCGATTGGTTGTTAAATTATTGAAATTAAAATTAAGAAGTAATATAATGTGACCAAAGTGAAGACTTGAATTTGAATTAAATTAAGTAAAAAAGGAAATACAACCAAATTAAAATTTAAATTACTTGAAAATAAAATTCTAAATCTGGTCCTAGAACTTGAAAATTTTGTTTTGAAGTAATGAAAAATAACAAATAAGTATTATTTGGATAACTGGGACTTGTTGCAAACAATGGGTTGTTCGAGAATTTGATTTGAATTAAAAACCAAAAGTGGTTTAAAAATTTAAGGATGACCTCGTGTGTAAAGGAAATAATTTATATGAATAAGGGATAGACATAAATCAAAAATAGTTTGAATAAACTCTAAGAGGTTGAGTTTTGATTTTTTTTCCCGAAGTGTGATGTAAAAACCCAAAGCGATATAAGTTTTGAACTTATAAGAGGGAAAGAATTTTGAAGTTAGAAGCGGGAATTTAAATTGAGTAAGGTTGATTTGATTAAGTAAATTGGAATTTAACTTGGAAAGTTAAATGGTTGATTTGAATTGGGAATTTGTGTGATCTCAAAACGGGTTTGAGATTTAAAAATTGAAAATGGATGGACATTTAAAAAAAAATTGAATGATATCATCCTATTGTTAAAAAAAATCTTTAAATTGAGAATGGCATTGTATAAATAAAATAAATTTGAATAATTGAATTGTAAAATAAACTTGTTTAAGAATTGACTTCAAATTGGAAGATAAAATTGAATAATTAATTAAATTTTGAAAACAAATAAAATTGTATTTAACTCTTATTTGAACCTTGAAATACATAAGTTAAGATAATTTAAAAAGGAATTTTGAGAATTGGACTCAGAATTTAAATTGTTTGAGAACTTTAAATAAAAGTTAATTTGGTTTAAAGAGTTAAACCAACCTTTGAGAAATCTAACTCGAATTTATATAATTCGAGGTGAGTTAAAGTTGAAATTTAAATTCCTTTAGTACAAATTGAATTTGGTTTGAATT
Source organism: Allium cepa (assembly GCA_030765085.1). Classification (NCBI taxonomy): domain Eukaryota; kingdom Viridiplantae; phylum Streptophyta; class Magnoliopsida; order Asparagales; family Amaryllidaceae; genus Allium; species Allium cepa. The sequence goes on along the minus strand of CM060928.1, from coordinate 102,924,534 downwards.
AATTGGATTGGTGATTGAAGATGTATAAGTTTAAGAATTTAAATGGGAAATTGAATTGGATTATGTTGGAATAATTTGAATTTGAAATGGGTTGAATTGATAATAATTCAAATTGATTGGAATAATATGAAATTATAATTAAAGTTGAACAGGATTAAAATCTAATGGAATTTGATTTAAATTAGGAAGGGAATCAAGGTTGATTCAAATTGAATTGGGTTTAAATAAATTTTAATAAAATTAAAGTTATTCAAGTTAGAATAGAGTCAATTAAATGGAAGTGGAAATTTAAGTTGAATAGTTGGGGAAGGGAACAGTTTGACTCTTGACTACTTCAACATAAATTGTTTTGATATAAAATTATTTTTCTAAGCTATTAAATATATACAACCTTACTTATTAAACCCAAAATTATTTTATACTTATTTTATAATTATTTTTGGAGCTAATTAACCATTTTTCAACTGTTTTTTAAACTAATTACTATTCTTCAACTATTTCACAAACTAATTTCTAATTTACAACTATTTTGCAATTATATAAAATTTTTGAAACTATTTAACTATTTTCAACTATTTTACAATTAGTTAACTATTTTATAGCTATTTTGCAAACTAATAATTATTTTTCAACTACTTATCTATTTTTAAAATTTTCAAGCTATTTTTTATAAACTGGTCGGAGTTCAAACTGTTATGGATTTAAATACCCAACTGAGATAAGAATTGAAGTGATAATTCAATGAGAATTATGGCAATTGTAAATAAGTGGAGGTGAATTTAAGGAAATGTGAATAGAAAGGAATTTGATTTGGCTGATAATCAATGGAAATAAATACGTAGGATATACGTATATTATTCTATTCGCATAGTGACTTGATCCAGATTCGAACACATAATTTCGAGATAGTTTACTGATCCGAGTGGGATTTTTTACTCGATTTTCGACGGCAAACCTGGATATGGATTGTTGATTGGTTCTGGATATTCTCTATCAAGTTATGACTATGCAAGGATAATGACGGTTTCTAATCAAGAAACCAGATCTGTGTCCGCACTAGGAGGTCGAGTGGACGATGCTAGTTCGAAAGTGAAATTGTGTGATCGATTGAGCGTTCAGATGGGTATAGCGTACGGATGATATGTGTATATCGTATGGGTTTGAACGAAAGTGATATTGGAAGGAGTAATAAAATTTGAATATTTGATTTTGAATAAACAAAGTTATATATCTTTGTTATATGTAAGATGAAACTCCATTTGTTAAATCTATTGCCGGAAGAAAAAGGATTTTTGAAGGTGTTTGAAGTATAAAAGGAATTTTATACAAGTTTGAAAGGTCCAAAGTTTTTAAAAATTATATATATCCGAATATATATAAAGGATCTTATGAGGATCTTGGAAAAGGATTTTGGGAATCTTTGGATTTGGAAAGGCTTTTGATTTTTGGGTAAAATCAATATTAAAATTTGGAAAGCCTTGTTTGAGAACTATCAATTTTGAGATAATCGATTTTGTGTAAAGAAGCTTTGTATGAGATCATACTAGGTGTATGATTTGAAAGATACTATATATGTATAGTATAAAGTGTTTTGATGATGGCTCTGGGGAAAAAGGCGCTCCCTTGAAATGAACTTCTCAGGAGTGCCATCGGGTGGTGCTGCCTTGAGCCCTGGGGGGGTTCTAAAGTTGATCCTGTGAGGAGTCCGGACAAAACTAGTTCCTTAGGATTATGAGTAGCGTATACCATAGCGGAAGTCGTGTGTGCCGATGAGTGCCAACAGTCTGTGTTTGATTTTATATCGGTAGACCGCGACCTATGGTATAACATAGCGAAGTCGTGTGTGCCGCTGAGAGCCAACAGTCTGCGTTTGATTTTATATCGGTAGACTGCAACCTATGTAGGAGTGGAGAAGTTTCATTTCGACAGCGAAAATCAGAGGCCGCGGAGAGCCTGTAGTTACATGGACTTTTGCTGTGATGGCAACGTAACCCTGGAATGTAACTGTGATCTATTGTGGGTTCCATGGCATAATCGAGAGGCCGCGGAGAGCCTACAGTTACAGGACTTTTGCTGTGATGGCAACGTAACCCTGGATGTAACTGCGACCATGGATGGGGGTGATGATTTCCAGAGCATTCTCACCAAAGATATTTCCTTTATTTAAAAAAAAATGTTTTCTATATTTTCAATAAAATTATTTTCAAAAGTATTTTCACCGGATGTTGGAAACGGGTCTGCTAAGCACTTGTAGATTTTCAGTCTTACGCCTGATCAACGTATGACCGAATTTCTACGAGAACAAGGATGGACTGGTTGAGACATCGAGTTATAAAAAGTATTTTTATAAAGAGTTATTTTAATAGTATGATGTTAATTTAAAAACATTTCTAAATTTTTTAAATAAAGGTGTTGGAATTTTGGGGAAATAAAAGGAAATCCAAACTGGAATTTTAATGAAGTGGATTCGTAATTAAAATCGAACATTGATTTAGAAGTTGAAAGTAAGCTAATTGGCTAAATAATTATTTGATTGAGTATATTAATAAAATTTAACTTGGGTAAATAAATGGATTGTAAGTGATAATGGGTTTGAAAATGAATTCAAATTGTAAATAGAATTCGACTTGGGTTTGATAATGGATTAATTAAGGAAAGATGTTATAGAAATAAATTAAGTTGGATCGAAATAGTGATAGTCGGAACTATGAATAAAATTCTAGTGTGATATGAATAATATTCAACGAAAGTTGCAAGTAAATTAGATATAAGAGAAGTGTCGTCATATGAAATTTATTTATAATAGACATGGTTTGAATTACAACAAAACCCAAGTGAATAGAATAAATTGAAAATGGCTTGTATTAATAAAATAAACTCGATAATAAATTAAGTAAGTAAATTAAAATTTTAAAATGAGTTAATTGAGTTAAATAATAAATGGATGAAGTCTGATTGAATAAAAACTAAATCAAAGTTGCGATTGGAATTGAATTATCAGACTGAACTTATCGGTGGCATATTAATTTGAAGTATAAATGAGTTAGGTATGTGCTTGGAAATTATTTTAATAAATTAAAAAGGTGAATTTAAAATTAAAATTTAAAATTGATGGGCTAACTGAATTTAATGGAAGTTGATTAAATGAGAATCAAATAGAAGTAAACTTAAGTTTGATGTTGGAATAAATTAAAGTAAATTAACTTAAGTTTAAAATTTATGGAAGCTTGGCTTCGAATAACAGTGAAAGCCCATTACATAAAAGCTTGGATTGAATTAATTTGGGAATGGCTAGTAGTATACAAGAATGAAATGTGTCGAGCTAATGAATGGTGGGTGAATAAATTAGAAATGAAATGGAATTAAAAATAAAATGAGTTGAAAATTAATTTAAAGTAGTTATAAATTGAAATAGATACTCTATTAATCGAATATTATCGAAATTGCATAAAAATGGTTATCGTTCGGCGTAAATAAAAGTAATTAAAATGCTATGAGTTAATAGAGATTAAATAAAATTGATTCTGAATCATTTGAAGTGAATATGAGCTTGTTTGGTTTAAAAATCAATGGAATGTAAGAAATTGTGTTGTAAACCATTGAAATTGAATGAAATGGTTTATAAATTGGTTGAAAACAATTGAATTAGGTTTGAAAACATATAAATTGCTTGTGGAAGTTATTTTGAATGCATTTCTTTTAGAATTGAAGTGTTATAGTTGTTTAAGTAAGAGAAATGTTATAAACTTCATATATATAGTGATTATATGTTTAAATTGAGTAAGTATAGGTACCTGAAGGCCGTTTGGCTGGATTTGGATTGCACTAATTACTAAAATAAATAAGCCGCATGCTTAAAATGCTAAGGTACGCCTACGCAATACAAATAGGAAATATGAACTGTTTTTGCTTTTTCCGACCGGGTGGGTCGATGTATACATATTTATATCTCTTGTCAAATTGCAAAAGGTCCTCCGTACAAAGGAGACTCTGCCAAAATTTTCTGAAAATTTTGGGAGTTAGAAAATTTTTTTGAAATTTTTTTCGGAAATTTTTTGCTAACAACAAAACGATTTCAAATTGGAAATTAAAGTAAATTAGAAGATGAATTAATATGAATCATTTATACTTGAAAGATAAAATTTAATATTCAAAATTTAAAGTAAATTGAATTCGTATGAAGTGGGGAAAAAACTAGTTTGAATAGAAATGGATATGAAAAGTTCTGTAAGGAAAAGTATGTAAAGATTTGAAAGGGCTATGATTGGATATTATTGCTAAGTAGGTTATGCAGGTATTAAAAAGGGAAAAGAAAATTGGATTTGACTCCAAAAGATAAATGTGAATTGCCCGACAAAAAGGTATGTATCTTAATTTCTGTATGAATTGGATTGGGTTTTTGATCTAGCCACTTGGCTTTCTGTTTTCTTTTTGGTATTTGGGAGCCCGTAGAGGCATTTTGTAGTAGTGCCGAGCTAGACGTGCAAAGGAGACGGTGGCAAAAAATTTCGAAAATTTAGAGAGTTAGAAAAATTTTGAGAAAATTTTGAGAATTCAAAATTTGATTTTAAATTGAAATTTAGATAATTGAGAAAAAGGGTATTGTTTGAAACTATAGAAGGTTTTGGGAAGTTGGTTAAGGTGATAGTGGGTCTTTAATAAAGGATAGTTGGTAGGACGTTGAATTGTGAGTTTTGGGAGAAGGTAAACGGGTATTGGACCACTCTTCCTAACTTGTAATTTCGGGGACGAAATTCTTTTAAGGGGGAGGAATGTGACGACCCTGAATTTCTATCAATTTAAATTTAAATAGTTAATTGGTTTAAAATATTTAAAAATTAATTTTAACTTGAATTCAAGATATCAATATTTACTTGATAATTAAATTATTGAATTATATAGTTTAAATATTGAATCATATAATTTGAAATTGGGTAAAACGTTGAATCTGGAGTTTTAAGCCTGTTAAAAATAATTTGAAGGCTTATAAAATTTATATTGATAGCACTGAAGGTAGTGAAAGTGTTGAAATTGAGTTTGGAAGTGTTTTGTTCAGTTTTAAAAATATATCGTTTAAATTAAATTTAAAAATAGCCTTCCGAGGCACAGTCTCGGAATTCGACGAAACTAGTTCCATAGGATCCGAAATAGTTAGTTATTATCGGATTTCAATTTTCGTAGCAAATGGAGTTGTCGTTTGACCCTGGCAGCTCAAAACGCTTAGAACTATTTTAATCGATTTAATTTAAAACTGATCGTTTTCTCCTGTAACTCGTGCATACGATCGAATTAGGTTCCGAAACACATTTCATCGTGTTCGGAATGCGGGTAAAACTTTATAATTACCTAACGGCATTCCTTAAGAGGAGTTCGAAATTTAAATGACAGTTAATGAGACGTTTTGAAAATATAATGAAATTTAAAGTCAAAAGGGGTCAAAGATATTTTCATTAACTCGTGCTCGAGTACCCTCTCACTCACCTATATCTAATTTCCGTCTTCCTCTCAAATCTTGAAGCGGAATCAAACGCAAATTAAAAAAAAAATATAATAAATGGCCGTAGCCTTCGGGTCCAAGAGGAGTACAAATCGAAGAAGAAAAAAATTTATGAAATCATGGCCGAAGGGGGGGAAGTCGCGCGTGCGTGGATTTGTTTGAGGCCGCGTTCGAGGAGGCACAAATCAAGTTCGACTCGAGTACGTTTGGGTTTAGGGCTCGTGACTCTAGGGTTTCGAACGAGGGGTTCCGGCGTGTCTTGTCGCTTTGGGTGCTGCCGTGATTGAAGGAGGATGTCGCGGTGGTGGAAATCGATTGGAGTTAGGGTTTCGTGGTGTAGCAGCTCCGCATGGATCGTGGGCTTGGGTCCGTGGTGGTTGGTTGCGACGAGGTTGCGTAAAAGGCTGCTCGTTCTGGAACGACGTTGGTGGCTTGAGTTGGTGATAGTTGCCGATGTTGGGAAGGGGGTCGAACATGAATTTGGATCGTTGGCCAGTAGCGAACGCGAGCGTAGGAGGTATAATTTCTGTGATTTAGTTAAACTTTATTTTTTCTTGTTAGTTATGTAAGTAAAATTTTACTTACTGGTTGAATTTAAAATATATATTTTCAAGTCTGAAAAAAAATATAAGTACTAATGTGGTTAACTTAGCTTATTTAATTATTTTAGGCATTAAAAATAAGCTATTAAAGGAAGATTAGGTTATATAAAATTCTTAGTTAACTAAATCAATAATTGGCATTTAATTGTTCGATTAATTCAAATAATAAGAAACTGTAACTGATTATACAAGGTCAAAATCTGGAAAGAAACAAGCTGGCCTGGATGGATTGCAAATTAAAATCAAAGGTGAGTAACTCTCACTCTGTTGGATTTTTATTTAAATTTAAGTGGTTAAATTTAAATATTTGGTTGAGTGGTTGAATTGATCTGATGTGCACTGTGAATTGATGATCTGTTGATTTTGGTTTTTGGTTGATCCTCGAGTTGATTGTTGTTTGACTCGAAGCGTTTGGGTTTTAAATGGTTTTAAACTTAAATCGTAAATAAGAAAAATGGTTTAGATTAAAATAAATAAAGGTTTAATGATTAGTGATTCATTAAATAAATAGGATAATTTAAGGAATAATTAATTGATTAAATTAATTTATGATTTGGGTTAATTAATTGGGTTTACAACAATTAGAATGATCATTGGGTAGTTTAATAAATAATTATTTAATGAAATTACTTTGTGTATCTAATCAAGAGATAAATTAAGATAAGTAATTAAGAAGTAATTAATTTATTAATGAAGTAAACAAAAGAATAGTTAACTACAGATTGAGATTAATCGAGAATGATTAATATTGGGGTTGAATTAAAGTAACTAATTTAGATTAGAACAAATCAAAACATAATTGAAAATCATTAATTTATATAATCAACGATATAATTAAAGATTGATTAATTAAGATAAATTATTCGTAAGTGACTCTTGGGAAATTAATTAATATAAGTAATTAAGAATTAGTGTAATTGATTATAGTTAATTAATTTGTGAAGTAATTAAAGATTACTCATTGATTTGGTAAGAATAATTAATATTGTGGAATTAATTAAAGATAATTACTTGAATGGAATTGGAAGAAAATTAATCCAGGGTGATTAATTAAGATGAGTAAGGAGGGGTTGATTAATTAATTTGGAATTAGCTAATGAAGGAATCTAAGTGATTGAGATTTGAAATTCATTAAGAATCAATTGAATTGATTTGTATGTGATTAAAGCTTTGCTTATGGGTGATTGAATGGTATTGGATGTTTTGAATGAGTTGATATCTCTGATATGAAATGTTGTGTATTTCATTGGATAACCTGGGTTAGGATAACATGAGATTCGAAGAGACCGGGGTCGGGTATTAGAAGATACCCGAAACCACTTCGAATTTTTATAAATTGATTTGTGAAATCAATAGGCAGGAATGAAATGATTTAAGTGAACTGGATTATTTTATCTAAGTTTGGTACGTAGAAAATTGATGTGTGAAATAAGTGTTGTCTATAGCAAATTGTGAATTGGATAAATTGATATTAGTTACCCCGGGTTTTATTTAAGTTGCATGCTTTGGTATTCGATGTTAGTTGTGTTTACTCACGCTGGTTTCCAGCCTAACCCCGGTGTTACTTTGATGTAATGCTCGGGTCAGACCGAGTATTACATATTTCCAGGTTAGGACGTTCTGGAGCTCAGGAGGCGAGCTGGATGGCAATAGCGTATAGAGTATTTCTGCTGTATTTATATTATTGTTAATCTGAGACATGATAATTGTATATATTCAGTGTCTGTATATATATGTAAAACTCTGATGTATATTAAATGTAACCGACAGATATAGTATTTTTCTGTAAACTGTTATTATTTATTATTATATTTTATCCGCTGGGAATGTGAGTTGTTGTTTCTGTTCTTCTTCTTCTATCTCTTTCTTCTTTTTCATCACTATTTGGAATTTTCGGCTTCGGAAATTTCGGGTCGTTGCACCTGCTTCGGGGTTTGAGGTATTAAGTGGTTAGAGTCGCCTTTTTCCCCGGATGAAGTATTTAATTGCCTAGGGTTATGTTAGGTGGTATCTCTATAGAATCTACTTCTAGAAATAGGTATTAAATAATTGGTCTGTCTATTTTCCACTTAGAAGTATTAAATGGCCTGTGAGATTCCATATGATGTCAACTAGATAGTACCATTAAGAAGCGTTCTTCTAGAAATAGGTCTTAAATGATAGGGTTTTTCTATTTTCCACTAGGAAATATTTAGTGGCTTGGGTACTGTCTCTCACATTATTAGCTATTTATGACATATGATTAGGATATGTGATTTTAGAAATCTACTTCTCGAGTGGAAGGTATTAAGTGGTTGGACCCGCGGCCTTTTCTTATGAAGAAGTATTAAATGATTTTAACTGTTTTATGTTCGTATACATATTCTTATTTTGAAATATACTACCCAAGTATTAAAAAGGTAAGACTTGAGGTTTTAATTCACGTGACACTTGTTTTTCTGACTCCCTCTTCATTATAATGCAGGTTAAGGACGAAGTGATGGCGGTAACGATGCATAGATATGGAGAAGCTTCGCTTGGGACGGTATTTATTATTATTACTTGCTTTTACGTGTACCCATGTAACAAATATTTTGTTACAGTTTTTATGGAATTTTCTATTATTACATTTCTATGGTTTTAAAATAAAAGGGTACACTTTACTATTATATTTTGTTACATCCGTTGTGAGTTTTGAAAGTTAGTTATGGCTCTGCAATGTTATTTCTTTTTATTACCAACAACTTGCCTTAGATTGGATCTAAGTTTCGATGGGTCTTTTTCCGGGTCGAAATTTAGGCCTGTTTCGGGATGGGTTGTTACATTTGGCATTAGAGCCTAGGTTACTCGATTAATTGGGAAAGTATACCATATGTATGAGTAGCATACTTGTAATTTTTGAAAAAGGTTTTTCAAAAGTTTTCGAAAATTCATACTATATATATATATTGAATTTATGATTAATCTATGAATTCTAACTATAGAAGTAGTGGCGACCATATTCCAAAAGGATGGGTGAGGCAAACATGAGTTTGAAGAATAAATAGAGGTAATTTCTACTCCTACTCCGATTTTCCCTAGAACAGAGATCATATCTTTAAGAGAAAACTAGGGAGAGCATGACCTCAACTTATGGAAGCACTCTAGAAGCTTGATAGTAGTTGACTCCTTTAAAGGACCTAGTCCTCCTTATCATTGTGGACCCTATAGACATATTTAATAATAGGGGTGACCATAAATGGATAGGAAATAAATGACCTTAAGCAAACGTCCGTTAGGCTGACAATTAATATGGACAAATTAAAATATATGGAGGTAACAAATGAAAGTGTTATGTATTAATAAAATACAAAAGTAAGGTAAGGAGAAAACACTCATAAGAAGGAATACATTTATCACCACAAGGAGGAAATTAGATTTATAAAGGGTAGAGTACAAAGGTTTAAAAGAAAGAACACAATTTTATCCTACCATTTGTGACATTATTTGATAAAAAGATTTCTTCGAAAACCCCTTGAAAATTTTGAAAATGCCTTTCAAAATATTTTGAAATGAAAATCTTATAAGTCAGAAAGTTTTGATAAAGAGTGATTTTATATTACTTTTAAATTATACCACTGTTTGTTTTGTAGAAAGTTTGAAAAGAGGTTGTAAATTTAAAAAGGGTGGTGAAATATTTTTGGTAGGTGATTTTAGTTTTAAACAAAAATCTGGTAACATGAGAAGTCAAAAAAAGTTTTCATTTATTAACTTCTCAATTTAAAATCTGATGGAATTAGAAAAGCTTTCAATTTCCTTGTTTTTATGTTCTTCCATTTTTCTATGTTATATTTCCTATGCAATAAATTTGAAAGTTCTTTCCTCTGTAACTTCTTAGAAGCTGTATAAACTGAATTATTTTAGAAATATAGTTTTTTTTAGACAATTTTGAAAATTTACCACCGTTAGTTTTGGAAAAATTTGGAAAGGTAATGCCATTTTTAAAATCGATGAATTTCTTTAAGACAAAATAGTGGATGGTTTTAGTTGTAAATTAATGCCATGAAAAGTTTTCAATTGTTAACCCTTTTAATTTGATTAAAAAGATTTCAATATTTGGTTCTCTGATCCTTCTAGTTTTCCTTGTTTATAAGCCTAAAAGTTCTTTCTTTAGAACTCTTTTTAGGGGCTTATAGATAGAAATAACATTTACTTTTGGGATAGAGAATAGAAAATAGAAAGAAATGAATGTCCAATAGTATAGGAAAGAGAGCATCCCTTATAAGGTGATGTAGAGAATGATGGCTGGAATTTATGTAATAATTGAATTGTGAATTCTGGTAGATGTGATATTGAAAGGAGTAATAGAGTAAGATATGATTTATCTTTGTCTACTCCATCTATTTTTCTATCGCATGATGTCATAAAAGGAATCCTTGATTAGATTTAAATGATGATTTATAAATATGTTCAATATTTATGTATAAGGAGAAGCATTTATGTAAAGATGAGAATTTTATATATTTTTCCTAATGCGAATACAAAAGTTATTTGAATAATAGTAATATTGGATTTGATAAAGAAAATCATTGCAAGATATTTTAAGAGTTTTTTAGCAAAGTTATGAGATGTACTTCATTAAATAATAGTATATTTTGAGTAATAAGGTAATAAAAATTATTATATGCTTTAGAAGGAAATAACTGTTACTTTAAATGATGATTGTGAAAAATTATTTTATGAACGGTAATTCTTATAGTTGAAAAACTCTCTGCAACAAAAATGGTTTAACAAATTATTTTAGAAAGATAATTAAGTCTTGAATCATTTGTGTTAAATTTTCTATTTTCAAAAAGGAGTAAATCCTTATTTTAGCAAGTTATTGAAAAGGAAAGTTTCTCATAAGTTCCTTTTTGAAAAACCAAGAGAATTTTGAATGCCTTAAATTAGAAAGTCTAACTTTTAAAAATAGTTTTGATAAAGAAAGTTTTAAAAATAGAGATTATTTTATTTCTTTTTAGGAACAAAGGAATTTTGAATCGTTGATAAAGGATTTTTATTAAAGTTTACATTTTCAAAGTTGGAGATATTAAATTTAACACTTCATGTTTTGAGTATTGTAAGAAATGAAATAATAAACACTTATTTTTAGATAAGTTTAATGTAACATTCCTGTTTTTAAACGAATTTAATTTTGTAATTAATTTGATTCCTAGATTAAATTAAGAATTAATTTGGTAAATTAATATGAAAATATATAAAATGTTTATATTATAACAAGTGTAGCTAGTTTTAACAAGATATTTGTTTATTTATTACATATGTATATTTATTGATTTTTTAAAATAGAATCTTAGTTTTGTAATTCAAAAGAAAATAAATATTTTTTTTATAAAATTGGGTTTGAAAACATTATATTTTCAATTAATAAAGATTTGTTTTCCAAATTATATTAAATAGATATTTTGATTGAGAAGCTATATTTTGAAGCAAATAATTTTTTAATTGCTATTTCAAAGTTATAAAAGTTATAAAATATAAACATATGAAGATATAAATTCATAGTTTAAATTAAAACATGATTTGTAAATTAAAAAAAAGTTTAAAAAACAAAATGCATGAATTAATTTAAAGTAAGGGTTTAAAACCAAATTTTAAAAAGTATATTTGAATTCAATATGGTAAATTTCTAAAAGCTATTTAAAAAAATAAAAATGAATGAATGAATGAATAAATAAAACCCAATATATATGTATACATATTTATTTATTTATGTATATGGATAAATACTTATTTAAGATATAATAGTTTGAAATATAATTTACTTTCAAATCATTTTTTTTCTTTAATAAGTTGTATAAGCACAATTTATAGAAAATGCATAGATATAGACATAAATATATGATAACTTATAAAAGTATAAGATACAAAAGTGTAAATTTATTAACACAAGGTTTAAAAACAAAATCTACAAATAATTCACATTAGGGACTTAAACATAAATTTCTTTGTCTTAAACAAGTGTAAGCATCTTGTTATGGAAATTAAACAAATGTGATGAATCAATAAGGAAAAATTAACAAATGGCATCCAACAAGATTGAATTAAATAATAAGATAAAAAAATTACAAAAACCTTTTCCATTTCCCCACAGGCAATTATAATAGCTTTTTAGAAAATCTAGAACAAATCAGCATCAAAGATTTGGCATTTCAAAGTTCAAACACCCAAGAAAAATAAAATAAAATGATAAAACCAGAAAAACAGATCAAACTTAAGCAATCAAGCAAAACTCAAATCTGAAGCAAGCTAAAACACTCTTAGCAAATTCAAAAAAAAAACAATTCAAGCTTCAGTTCAAATTTTTTTCCAGCAAGTTTAGATTCAAAATCAAGAAGCAACTTCAGAAATTTGGAAGCCCAAAAGCAAATGTCAGTGCAGTTTTTTTTTCTGGAAATAGTTCTAAGCTGTAGGGAACAATTCAAGTTAAAGGCTAAAGTAAATTCTGTTGCAACTGCAGAAGGAAAGAAAAAAAAACTGGACTGTCACATAAAGGAAACTCAACCTGTCTAAACTCCAAGAATTAAAGAAAAATTCAGGCCAGCTAAAGATTCTTCTCTGCCTTCATTCTGTTCCCGGTTCTTTGTTTCTTCATCCAATCACAAGGTGAGCAAATTTCACCTTCTTTAGATTGAGATGCCTATGAGTAAATTTTTAAACTATGAAATTCAGATTTGGGATGAAATCATGCTTGAAGTTAAAGTTGTAGCATATACATAAAATGTATGTTTATGTGTTGATATCCCTGTGCATGTTGATATACAGGAAACTTTCACCCTGTTTTCTGGTTCTTGATTTTCAAACAAACCTATCAAACCTAAAATTTCCTACTTCTAGTTTTTGTTAGGATGAGGTATTAAAATAAAAAGTGTACAAATTCATTCAAACTAAATTTTAAAAACAACTTTATAAACTAATATCAAGAGTATGGGTCTGGAATAAGAGAAAGTACTGTGAGCAACTTTAAATTTTTAAAACCATTTCTTTGAATCCAATGCTTGAAAATCTGTGAGTAAACCTATTTTCTTTTAAAATAGAAATCTAAGTATCTAGTTTATCAAATCTTGAGCTTACTGCATATTGAAAATCAAAATTTGCTATGTATGTATGTTGAGTTACTGGGAATCTTTAAATGACTGTTCTTCTGAAACTATTGTTACAGAGTAAAATAAGTGAAAAAAATTAATACATCTTCATATAGAACCTTTTAAAACTTAAGATTTTGAACAAAACAGGTTGTTTCAACCTAAATCATAGCCTTGAAGTTTTTTTGAAGCTGGACAGTGACATATGGCTCTGTACTTTCAAATTTTACAGTAAAAAGAAATCAAATGAATTTATTCGAGTAGTTTAATTTATTGATTTGATTTGATAATTTGAATAAGCATACAAAAATATGATTTTTAAAATTAATATGATGATTTTTAATCAAGCATGCCTAATGTAGTTCGTATTTGAATAAAATATGTCTTTTGATCGTTTTCTGATGATCGAATCAACATTGATTGCTAAGATTTGGTTTGAAGCAGGTTTGAACATCGTTGAGTTCAGAAAAATTGTCAGAAATTTTTTTTATTGCACGAGATGATTTTACGAGTTCAATTTAGGGTTTAACCCTGAGTTTTGCAGTGTTCTGTAAACGTGGTGTAAACGTGGTGTAGACGGAGGGGAAGCTCCTCCGGTGGCGTGAGACGACGCGGCGAGGCGTTTTGTTGGTTGAAGTTGATTGCAGTTTTTTCGACCAAAAGCCAAATTCTGATTTCGAGTTGATGGCCTTGAATCTGTTACGATTTCAAATATATGGGATGTTAGCAACTTGCCGAGGTTATTGATGTTCGCCAAAATGGCGGCGCAACGTCGTGCACGTGCACGACGTTGTATTGGGTATCAGGGAGTTCTACAGTGGAACCTCGAGTTGATACTCGAGGAAGGTGATGCATGGCTTCGGGGAGGAACTCGAGTACGCGAGTTTGGATTGCCTGATGCATTCGTTTGAACCTAAAACTTAAAACTTAACTGTAGAAAAAAAAGGAAGGGAAGGAAGAAGAAACGAACACGAGGGGTTTGTATCTCGAGATGTCTTCGGGAAGTTGGGTTATAGACTCGAGCTTTAACTCGAAGCATTGTTGTGTTGCACCGGGTCCTTCTCTAAACTTAAACATTTTTTCTTTTTTTATTTGTAGGGCATCTCGAGTTAGTTTTTGAAAAAAATCGAAGTGGATGGCAGTTTGACTCGGAGGCATGCTTGTGTAGGTCTCGGGCTAGATATAAGATGGGTTTCAACTTTAAAAACAAATATGGATTTTTAGAAAACATTTTAACCCAAGTTTCAAATAAATGATTTTTGACTTGAGTTTTAATTAATAAGGGTTTTCAAGTAAGTTTTTTTAAAGTAATAAAATTTAAATGATTTATCATATGATCTTTAATTATAGATAAATCCTTAATTTGTTCTAAGATATAAATAATTAATAAAAGTAATTAAGATTTAATTAATTACAATTAAAGATAAACTAATTAAGGATTAATTTATTTATAAGATTAATAAAGGGTAATTAATTAAGGGATACGTAATTAATTAAGGATTAATTTATTTATGAGATTAATAAAGGGTAATTAATTAAGGGATAAGTAATTAATTAAGGATTAATTTATTTATGAGATTAATAAAGGGTAATTAATTAAGGGTTAATCAATTAATTAAAGATAATTAATTAAATGGTGAATTAAATAATTAAAGGTTAATTATTAAATTATTTAAGGCTGATGAATTATAATTAAAGGTTAATTAATTAATTACTAAAGGTTAATTAGATAAATGATTAAAGAGTAATTAATCAAACTGATTTGTAATTCATTAATATTAATTAACCAGGATTAGTAAGTCATAAGTAATTAAACGTGATTTGAAATTATCAGATAATTAACTGATTTTACTTATGGATGTTTGGATTCGATTTGATGATTGAAATTGTTTGATACTCTGATATGTTCTGTTTTGATTTGAGCTATGTTTACTGTAATCTATTATTTGTGATATATATCTGTGATCTGTGAATGAAAGATAAGTGTTACGATTGGTTTGTACCGCTTATCAAATATAAGCGTTATAGGTTATACCGCTTATCAAATATATTATTGTATTTGAATCTGTGTTGATTGATGATGTGGCGCTTTTATTGTGTAAAACCCCTAGACCACACTTATACACACAAATATGGATTTCACGTGGAAATTGGTTAAGTCACAGATTTTTTTTAAATAGTTTTAAATTTGAATTTTGAATCCAAATGGTTTCGAAATGAATTGGGTGTTTTCAAAAATAAAAGTTATTTTTGAATAATTTGATTAAGTTTTGAAATTCAAATAATTTAATTTCAATGCAAGATTTGAAATTGAATTCTATGCTTGGAAATTTTGGTTTGAAAATGTTATTCAAGTTATAAACGTGTTTATATGGGTTTTTAAACCATTTTAAAAGTGTTGTTTTGGGAATTTAAATTTAACCCAAGGGTTTTTAACTTGTATAAATGGAATCAGATTTTCCAAAACAAAACTATGTGTTTTCTAATAATAAAAGCTTTCATATAAGGAATGAACGTCCAATTTGTGTTAAAAGGACTTCAAGTTAAAATGAAAGATAATTTTCCAAGTTATAAATCTTTGGAATTGTGTTTTGAAAGCTATAAATTAAATCTTTAACTTAAAGATTTAAATTGAGTCAATCCAAACAGAAATGGGATTGTTTTGAAAGGTTATAAATGAATCTTTGTCAAAGATGAGTGAACCTTGTTTAAAAATTGAAAGGGGTCTTACAAGTGAATCTTTTGTTTAAAAGATTTAAGCGTGGAAATTGTTTAAACCATTGAAGGTTTTTGAAATGAATCTTTTTGTTTAAAAAATTGGAAATGGTAATTTGTTTGAACCTTTTGAACGAAAGGTTTTGGCCTTCAAGTTGTGACTTAACTGAGATCCCATATCCATATGAATTTAACCATTGCGCTCATTATTCGGTTTAGCCGAGAAAGGACCTTGTGTCATATAACCCATTTTGAATAATGATACGACGTTATGGATAGCACTTGAAGACCGGTGGTGAAGACCGAGTATTTGCAAGAACGAGAGGATGACCTATCGATTGTCTCTACACCGAGTAGCTACGGTATAGAGATTCCCTAAGTGATGGGAAGTCCGATCGGGATTGTGGATGCCCGGATTACAAGGGCTTCTTTGGAAGTGCCTTCGGTTCTGTTCAAACCCGGAACAGACTTGTATGGATGTGTGTCTGACTTTACACTTTGAGATGTAAAACCGGTTTCTATCAAATACATTTTTGTTTGGTGGCGGAGATTTATTCTCTTAGCATAACACCCTTCTCTGAGACATACAAGCTCAGAGGTTATGTAATTGATGGTTACCAGTGATACATTCCCAATTTGATAATGTGGCATACAAAGTGCTGCTGATCGTTTGTTGATTGAAGCATGGCTTTTGTGAAACGCGTAGCTTTATGGACGAGACTTGCTTGTCTTAGTGAAATGTGATGGGGGGTTCTCGCTTCACGTTAGGTGGCGAACGGGAGACTCTTACCCCCACATGTCCTCTTTACGGGGTTGGTTAGGCGTAAGCCGTGACAGTCGAAAGGCTGCCCGTAAAAGCAAGTCTGGGGTACCATTATAAGCCACGGCGGGGCTGGGATGGTTGAAATGCCTACCAGTCGAGAGTGGCCGCTGTCGATGGTTGAAAAGCCTAGATCTTCACAACTGGTATCAGAGCTAAAGTTTGAAAACTTTAGCTCAGGAGTATAAACATTATGTAACTCATTAGAGATAGGGTGAAGTATGCCCTAGAATGAGTATAACCCTAAGATATCCGTTCGTATGCCTCAGTCAAGTCTCTTACTATCCACTGATAGTGAGTATTAGTGCAAGAAGAGGACGAGATAGGGGACAGAAGAGTATGACTATAAATGGTCGATACCCTACAATAGCGGAAACAATCTTTCTCTATCGATCTCCTTTGATTCGTCTTTTTAATTCTTTGATGATTCCTGGCAGTTCTAGGAAGAAGTTTTGATATATTTGCATGGGACACAAACCCGGATGGGTCACAATTGTTTGCTTTAGTTGTTATGGTTGATAAATATATTTTGGTTGTTTAAACTAAAATTTTGGATTGCATGCATATATCTGTTTATTCTGTTAGGTTCCGGTATATTCTACGAGTGGTTAGTTATCTTTCAAACTAACCAATACCCCTGCATACTTCATAGATTTAGATGATCCGCATATTTTGATTCGTTCTTGTATCCATTATTGATATTCTGATTTGGTAAGCCAAATGCAGAATAGATATTCAGCTTGATCTGGTGATTAATCTCTCTATATTCTTTTGTGGTCTCCCTACTTGCAAATTTCGAGGACGAAATTTTCTTTAGGGGGAATTTGTAACGTTCCTATTTTTAAACAAATTTAAATTTGTAATTAATTTGATTCCTAGATTAAATTAAGAATTAATTTGGTAAATTAATATAAAAATATATAAAAAGTTTATATTATAACAAGTGTAGCTAGTTTCAACAAGATATTCGTTTATTTATTATATATGTATATTTATTGATTTTTTAAAATAGAATCTTAGTTTTGTAATTCAAAAGAAAATAATTTTTTTTTATAAAATTGGGTTTGAAAACATTATATTTTCAATTAATAAAGTTTGTTTTCCAAATTATATTAAATAGATATTTTGATTGAGAAGCTATATTTTGAAGCTAATAATTTTTGAATTGCTATTTAAAAGTTATAAAAGTTATAAAATATAAACATATGAAGATATATATTCATAATTTAAATTAAAACATGATTTGTAAATAAAAAAAGTTTAAAAAACAAAATGCATGAATTAATTTAAATTAAGGGTTTAAAACCAAATTTTAAAAAGTATATTTGAATTCAATATGGTAAATTTCTAAAAGCTATTTAAAAAAATAAAAATAAATAAATGAATAAATAAATAAAACCCAATATATGTGTATACATATTTATTTATTTATGTATATGGATAAATACTTATTTACAGGTATAATAGTTTGAAATATAATTTACTTTCAAATCATTTTTTTCTTTAATAAGTTGTATAAGCACAATTTATAGAAAATGCATAGATATAAACATAAATATATGATAAGTTATAAAAGTATAAGATACAAAAGTGTAAATTTATTAACACAAGGTTTAAAAAAATCTACAAATAATTTACATTAGGGACTTAAACATAAATTTCTTTGTCTTAAACAAGTGTAAGCATCTTGTTATGAAAATTAAACAAATGTGATGAATCAACATGGAAAAATTAACAAATTGCATCCAACATGATTGAATTAAATAATGAGATAAAAAAATTACAAAAACCTTTTCCATTTCCCCACATGCAATTATAATAGCTTTTTAGAAAATCTGGAACAAATCAACATCAAAGATTTGGCATTTCAAAGTTCAAACACCCAAGAAAAATAAAATAAAATGATAAAACCAGAAAACCAGATCAAACTTAAGCAATCAAGCAAAACTCAGATCTGAAGTAAGCTAAAACACTCTCAACAAATTCAAAAAAAAAAAAACAATTCAAGTTTCAGTTCAAATTTGTTTCTAGCAAGTTTAGATTCAAAACCAAGAAGCAACTTCAGAAATTTGGAAGCCCAAAAGCAAATGCCAGTGCAGTTTTTTTTCTGGAAATAGTTCTAAGCTGTAGGGAACAATTCAAGTTAAAGGCTAAAGTAAATTCTGTTGCAACTGCAGAAGGAAAGAAAAAAAACTGGACTGTCACATAAAGGAAACTCAACCTGTCCAAACTCCAAGAATTAAAGAAAAATTCAGGCAGGCTAAAGATTCTTCTCTGCCTTCATTCTGTTCCCTGTTCTTTGTTTCTTCATCTAGTCACAAGGTGAGCAAACTTCACCTTCTTTAGTTTGAGATGCCTATGAATAAATTTTTAAACTATGAAATTCAGATTTGGGTTGATATCATGCTTGAAGTTAAAGTTGTAGCATATATATATAAAATGTATGTTTATGTGTTGATATCCCTGTGCATGTTGATATACAGGAAACTTTCACCCTGTTTTCTGGTTCCTGGTTTTCAAACAAACCTATCAAACCTAAAATTTCCTACTTCTAGTTTTTGTGAGGATGAGGTATTAAAATAAAAAGTGTACAAATTCATTCAAACTGAATTTTAAAAACAATTTTATAAACAAATATCAAGAGTATGGGTCTGGAACAAGAGAAAGTACTGTGAGCAATTTTAAATTTTTAAAACCATTTCTTTGAATCCAATGCTTGAAAATCTATGAGTAAACCTATTTTCTTTTAAAATTGAAATCTAAGTGTCTAGTTTATCAAATCTTGAGCTTACTGCATATTGAAAATCAAAATTTGTTATGTATGTATGTTGAGTTACTGGGAATCTTTAAATGACTGTTCTTCTGGAACTCTGGTTACAGAGTAAGGTAAGTGAAAAATAATTAATACATTTTCGTATAGAACCTTTTAAAGCTTAAGATTTTGAACAAAACAGGTTGTTTCAACCTAAATCATAGCCTTGAAGTTTGTTTGAATCTGGACAGTGACATATGGCTCTGTACTTTCAAATTTTACAGTAAAAAGAAATCAAATGAATTTATTCGAGTAGTTTAATTTATTGATTTGATTTGATAATTTGAATAAGCATACAAAGATATGATTTTTAAAATTATTATGATGATTTTTAATCAAGCATGCCTAATGCAGTTCGTATTTGAATAAAATATGTCTTTTGATCGTTTTCTTATGATCGAATCAACATTGAATGCTAAGATTTGGTTTGAAGCAGGTTTGAACATCGTTGAGTTCGAGAAAATTGTCATAAAATTTTTCTATTGCACGAGATGATTTGTCGAGTTCAATTTAGGGTTTAACCCTAAGTTTTGCAGTGTTCTGTAAACGTGGTGATTTCGCCACCACGAGTTGATCGAGCTTCATGAGACTCGAGGGGATGTATGGATGTGTGTCTGACATTACACTTTGAGATGTAAAACTGGTTTCTATCAAATACATTTCTGTTTGGTGGCGGAGATTTATTCTCTTAGCTTAACACCCTTCTCCGAGACGTACGAGCTCAGAGGTTATGTAATTGATGGTTACCAGTGATACATTCTCAATTTGGTAATGTGGCATACGAAGTGTTGTTGATCATTTGTTGATCGAAGCATGGCTTTTGTGAAAAGCGTAGCTTTGTGGACGAGACTTCGTCAAACCTCACAACCCGGTTATGGTCGAAACAGGAATCGTGGCAGCAAGGTTATTTGGGGGTAGCGCCCCCTGAGGGTATGTTCATTTCCTTCTGTATTATAGGTGGTATCATGGTATGAGGCCTAGATACTTACCTTGTGGTTGCTACGAACTTATTGCTTTGTGGTTGTTGGTTGAGAGGTACCTCGGATAAAGGTCGCAAACGACCCGGGAATGGCATGCTAGTGTCAGTAGTTACCTAGTAACAAAGGTAACCCGGCCTTGTGTAGCAGAGATCCGGTTAGGGTCCGGGGACGACCCTCCAGAGGCGTTCCATTTCATTTTATTCAGGAAGTTCCTTTGCCCGACCATTTGTTGGAAATCCAATCTTCCAAATACGAGCCCTTTACGGTTTTAGTAGTAGAACCTGCCATCTAACATGCTAGCTATAATAGGCATACTATAATGGTACGTATGCTGGCTAAGATTAATATTATACTTTCGAAATGTTTTCCACTATGCACTTATAGTAATAATATCAAAGAAATTTTCTCGTATCAAGCATATTTGGCTATCATAAGGAGAAATCTCCTCCAAGTCTGCGTTTGCATTGTGTGTGTGGCGGGGGGCCTTATGGTAGTTTCATTTTCTTCAAAGCATTGCGGATTTCAAATTTTAAATTCCTTTGTTTGTTTTTAAAGATAAAACTATTTATGTTTGCTCATACCAGTCCCACGACTGACCCGGAGTTTATTGTTCCTTTCCTAAACTCTATGTGCCCACAATTTTCCACACGGGCAATCTAGAGTTGGGTTTTTCAGATTGTAGATATCGATTCAGTAGCTTTCAGCTTTCTCTTTGGAATTCTTTGGAGTCTTTGGATTCACGGACTGGACTTGCTTAGCTTTGTGCAACATGATGGTGATCTGAGCTAATTCTGCATTGGTGCTTTAGAGTTAGAGTTCTTGTTGCTGTTTAGAGTTTTTTGGTTTCGGTGCTATATCATATTGTTTTTCCGCTGTAGCATTGTTATCTTGTATCTCTGATATTGATTCATATTGTATCATTGTTGTATCAAATGTTGTATACTAATGATATTCATTTCTTTTTCTTCCACTGTGTTGTTATACTTAATTGTGTTATAAGCTCCGGCGAACTGGATTCGACGTTTGGATCTGCGGCATTGGAACACAAGTGTCGTATTCGGTGCCGATTTTCGAAGGTCGAGTCGGGGTCGTTACATTTAATTTTATAGAGATAATTTTTTGTGTATAGAAGTTATGATTTCGTGGAGGAGATACGGATCATGACCTAGGTATGATAGACTAATTTTTTTAGGATATGAGTAAAATAGTAATAGAATGTACAACTGATTGGGAAAGTTGAAGTCAGTCCCAAGCCTCTATTTGAAGAGGTTAGTAAACTGTAAAGGTATTTCAGATTTGCAATTGGATTGTGAATTAGGTTGCCCATGGAATATGAATTTCTATATTTTAATTTTAGAGCAATTTCCATGTATTTTCCATAAATTACCCAATTCCAAAATACATGTAAAAGTGCATTGTTTGAAGTAACAAGGAATACACTAAAAAGGAAGAGATATGTAAGAGATCGATATTCCTTCCCATAGTTTACGCTGTCTATTTCAATAATAAGAAAAGAAATTATTCCTTGTAATATCAAACAAAGCAAAAAACTTAATTATGGTTAATTTATAGCAGTAATCTTTTTGGAAGGATAACTTCGATGAATTAAAATAGGGATATGAGTATTCTAGATATAGAATTAGTAGTTAGATATATATATATATATATATATATAATACAACTATGCTAAACAACTAGAATATATATAGATAGCATAGACTACAAGTGTATGTGTATTAGTTAGTAATTGACAGATTAATATTTATGGATATTATTACAAGTTTAACGAGAAATAAATTCGTAATTAATGAGAGGAAAAATAATCTAAAGGGGGAATGATTAAGGAAACTTGATATTACATTTGTGGAAGAAAGAAATTTGAGTAACGAATGGATTTTGGGAACCTGAAGAAGGTTAAAAAGATTGAAGAAGGATTAATTAGAAATGGTCCTATTCTGACAATACTCATCAGCTGCTCTGGATATTAATTAAAGTAATAAATGGACCACATTTATAAAGACCAGAAAAAGGGAAATTAAGAAAATGATTAGCGATGGAATGAAATATTAAGATAGCCCATCTTACTTTAGAAAGGAGTATTAGGAGCTCAACACCATTTTTATTAACTAATAATAAATGGCAACTTCAGGGAATAATTTTTTTGGTGTTCTTGGATTATGGTCGCTAATTGTCTTTCTTGGTTATTGGAAAAGTTGATGATATGGTATAAGATATATTCCCATTTTATTCCTGTGCACACTTATGAATGGGATTTAAAGCATGTTGGAAAGAAAAGTAAATAACGAAATTTTATAGGGACATTTGACTAGCGACATACCATAAGTAAAACTGAAAGTTAATGAGGAAATAAGGTTAGCAGTCTAAGGTGAGAAAATGTTTCAATCTCAAAACTTTAGATTTTGGCAAAATAAATGATTTATTGAAAAAATGTCACCATGTAAGAAAAAGAGAAAATGTATAATAATGAGAATGGAATTTTCTATTGATCAAGGATTAAGAAGAAGGCGGTTGAAATTTTTCGTTAGAAGCAACGGAACCACAACACTCCAGCATAGCTTTGTGGAGTTATGCTTTGCATCTTTAGTAATAGGACCCTTAGTTTACTAGCAAATTTGAAGGGTTTTCTAGTAGCTTTAGTAATTATCATTAGGACTTTGTTAAATCGAAGTATCGCTTACCGACTATATGGACAAACCAAAGGAATGGATGGGAACTTAGAGGATTTGTTGAGAGCTTGCATCTTGAATTTTGGAGGACCTTAGGATAGCGCTTACCCTTAGTAGAATTTGGTAGGATTATAGCCATTAATGGATGATTATTATGGCATCCTTGAAGCATTTTTTAGGGAGGCCATGCAAATTGTCAAATTTTGGGTGGGAAACCACCTACAAATTATACTTGGACCAAATTTGTATTGCGAGACTTTGGAAAGTAGGAATATGTTATGCAGCATACGATTTGGATAGTTGGAAAGTAGGCACCAAATTTACTGGATTTTTTCCTAATATGGGAAGGACTAGAAAACTTTTATTTTGGCTGGAGTCCACGACTTTTTTATGTTTGATGAAATACCTTCGTAGCATAACAATTGTTGTAGTGCCTAATCAATTAAGGATTTTAAGGCGGAGCTAATAATGTCTCGTACCACCATGCGCTTCGAGAGCACGGAACTCGGAGACTCTGCAACAAGAATTAGATTGGTTCGAGTACGATGGTGGGAAAATCTGATGGGAGGCATGAGGACTCTTCGCCCAAAACCTTTCTTCGAAAAATTTTCTCTCCAAAATAAGGATTTTGATTGCTATATTGAATGGTAGGAGATGGTCGCAACACTTTTTCACAATCACTTTACACTCATATAGAAATTTTTACGCATGTTTAGATATTTGCATACATACTTTTATGACATGACAACCCACTCACGCTTGGTTTGAGCTCATTTTAGTATGTCAGTACATAATCACATTGCACTATTAATTAAGTAGATGGTTGTGTAGATGACTTGGTTGTATAACATGGATGATATTGCACATTATGTTGTTCACCACTTTAAAGATTTATGGACGAAACCTTTGGGATGAATGTAACTACCTGTGAAATGAACCATAATTAATTAGATCAAATTGAACTAAATATGAGACCACGAAAGTTATTCTGTTGCATTCATGGCGAAAATCTGACCTGTTTCCACATATAATATGCTCTAAACGGAGCTCAAATGAAGAAATTATGAGCGTTAGAATTTTTTAGAACTAAATTAATTTAGTTTGAATTCAAATTCAAATGAGAAATCAAATTTAGGGTTTAAATTTCAAAAAATTAGCTTGGAGGCTAAGTAAACGTTTAATTGATGTGTAACGTTAAAAAGTTATTTGGGAAATAAAATAATATGACAATGGAAATAAATAAACATCTCTGAATAAAAAGAGCGGCCGACCTGAATAGGTCAACCGGTCGATCGTAGCAGTCGACCGGCTGCCCTAGGGCGGTCGACCGCTTGGCAATGAAAGTTGCTAGTGGCGACTAGGGTTTGAAGCAATGTTATATTCGATTGTACGCTCCAATTTACCCATTTTCTACCCACTTCCATCCTAAGGTTCTAGTGCATTTCAACTCCTATAAGTAGAACCTTATCCTCTCCGTTTTTATTCATATTATTTTGGAGAATATGAACAAATTTTGCCATTGCTATCTCTTTCTAATAAGATTTAGAAACTCCGTAGAGAATTCAGGTAAGAATTTAACTTATTTCCTGTTTATTTCTTCTTCCTCCAATCTATTCTGGTCCTCTTCTTCTCCAATTATTCTAAATCAAATGAATATATATACCTCTTCCCTATTCTATATGTATCAAAAGAGACAGATTTTGGAAGAGATAGTGAGGCATGCAAATCCAAGGAAGGTGAAACCTATTCAGCGAGTGGAAACCTTAGTAATTATTTTTAGCAATTGTTTAGTGTATTTATTTTTGGATTTAAATATGCCTTAGGATTTTTGGATTTGAAAATATTATAGATAAATCCCTCAAAATTGCTTTATATTTCGGAATGTCAATTTTATGTTGAGATTCTCAATTATTGACATTAAATTGATGGAATTCGTGTCGTTTATGCAATTTTTGGTAATTTCATAGTCTATTCTCCGTCTCCTTCTTCTTTGGGTCAAATTGTGATCCTTTAATAAAATAAGGGATTTAGATTACGTATTATATTCGTAGTTTCATCATGTATTCTTATCTATTTATTTGTGAAAAGAGGAGTTGAATAGAATATAGAGTTTATATTGCAATTCTTGTTGTTTAAGATATTACATTGAATTGGTGTAATAAATTGAGTTTATATTTTATTTACATGTCTTCTATTGAAGTTTTGGTTATGAATATTTATTCCACGTTTTGGACATTAGAGTTCCATGAAATTTTGGGAAATTGTGGAAAGAGGACTTGTAATAATAATTGGTTAGGGAATTGATATTTAACACTAGTTGAGAGCATAAAATCCGTGCGTTTAGAACTTATTAGGCACAAATATTTATTTATCAACATTTTCGTAATTAACGTATAATTATTGCATATATGGTAAAGTTAATTAGGCATTTACTTACATTTATTTCCCCCATTAGGAAGGTAATTGATTTGGAGGCGAAAATAAGAGGAAACTCTTATATAGCCTAATTATTAATTTAAGGCGTAATAAGGAAGAAACCTTATAAGGCCTTATTTATGAAACAGTGAGATGAGTGTATGTGTGTGTGGACAATAACTGAATTGTGGCTAAGTCGTAGGGATACAAGGTTAGTAGAGTTATATGACAGCAGTCCGTCCTTCACTTTGAGGCTAGTGGCAGTCATATTCACGTTTATTAATGTGAAATATCCTTATGATAAATATATGTAATGACACGAGGTTAGTTCCAAATTCTATAGGAGAAATCTGCCCAGTTAATTTGGCTACCAGTTCCTACGAGTAAGGGACTAATGTGAGAAGTCGTTATGTGTATGGGCCATAAGACGAAGGGCTTGCTTTGGGGTTTAAGGTATTAAGTAGTTGGACCAGCCTTTTCCTCGGATAAGGTATTAAGTGGCCAAGGGTTTACATTAGGTGGTTTCTCTACAGGGGTCTGCTTTTGGAAATAGGTCTTAAATGACGGATCTGCCTATTTTCCACTTGGACGTATTAAGTGGCCTATGAGATTCCACATGATGTCGGCATGATAGTACCATTGAGGAGAACGTTTCTGGAAATAGGTCTTAAATGATAGTGTCTGCCTATTTTTCATTAATAAATATTAAGAGGCTTGTGTACCGTCTCTCACATTATTAGCTATATATGACGTATAATTGGGTTGTGGGATTTTAGAAATCTAATTTTGGAATGGAAGGTATTAAGTGGATGGACCCACCTCCTTTCCTTATGAAGAAGTATTAAACGATTTTATTGATTTTATGTTCGTAGGCATATTCTTATTTTGAAATATACTGCCCAAGTACTGAAAAGGTATGACTCGAGGTTTTTATTCACCAAACACTTGTTGTTTCGACTCCTTCCTGATTACAACACAGGTTAAGAACTGACATGGAGATGATGACGCTTAGAGATGGAGAAGCTTGGCTTGTAGCAATATTTGTTATTATTACTTGCTTTTATATATGCCCATGTAACAGATATTATGTTATGGTTTTTATGAAATATTTTATTATGACATTTTTATGGTTTTGAAATAAGTGGGTACACTTTACTATTATATTTTGTTCCATCCATTGTGAGTTCGAAAATTTTCGTTATGGCTCTACAATTTATTTCATTTTACTACCAACAGCTTGCCTTAGAATAGATCTAAGTTTTGATGCGCCTGTTATTGGGTTGAAATTTAGGCATGTTCCGGGCTGAGTTGTATTTGGGCGTTGGGCAACTACCCATCTACTACTACTACGGCATGCATCAAATTTAATATACAACAATGGTGTCAATGATCTATGGCACGACCCCATGATCAGGCCACCAGGGTGGACACTGGCCAATCTAGTTCACTCCTGAAATAGAAAGAAAGCCAGGCACAGGTTAAAAGTCATATGGCATACGTAATGGCTGTCAAATGGCTCTAAATATTAGCCAAAAAATGACTACAATGTGCGCAACGCAGCGAGTATCACTTATAACATGCCTCCGTATTAATTGTCATCCACGAGCAAAAGAATAACCGAATAAATATCACAACGGCATCCCATAGCACTGGGTGTTACTAGTCCATTTATTCAGTGGTCATACAGCACAGCCGCTCCTTCAATATTCTATATAACAAGTCCAAAGGATAACTGGAAAAGTATTATCGAATTCTCCATCCTAAATGGTATTACTAATCCGTTTGTTCAGATTTAACATCGTACAGAATAAAATATCATAAATCAATAGAAAGATGTCATCGTATCACCTTTTATATATATATATATATATATATATATATATATATATATATATATATATATAACTCAAGCCAATATCAACGGTGAACCATTCATAATAAATAAATCAATGTAGAAGGAACATGAATTATAGAAGGGTAATAGAATAATATCTAACCATTTATTAAGAATAAACAACTATTCCTGTTAATTATTTGGTAACACCTTACTTTATTTATATAGTTTCAAAAATAAGAGTTTAAAAATAGAATTTAATTTAGATCAATATATTTATTTTTAATTCAAATTCCAAATCACTTTACAAACCATACATAATTATACCAATTTTTTTTAAACTAAATCTACTTTTTAACAAATTAAATCACTTTCAAGTAAATTTGTTACATTTCAATCCACTAATATATAATTCAAATATTTCAAATTGTGTGTGTGTGTATACATATATTCCATGTTATTAAGTATTAAGCCATTTAATAACATCAGAAAATCATTTCTTAATATATCCATTAAGATGATTTAATTTCAATTATATTAAGTAAAAATAAATTTCTAGAATGAAAGTTATGATAACAACCTTAAATATACCAAATAATTTCAAAACATTATAAATATTTTTTCAAAGAACACTTAAAAATAATATGTAATATTAAACAAACACAAATAATCATGATTTTAAATTTTATAAAAATAAAATAAAAATATATAAGATAGCATAAACTATCTAACTCAAAAATCAAAATATGCAACTATAGTCGATTGAATGATCCCCTCGATCCACTGACCTTAATCGACTAGAACTACAAAAGGAACCAAATACTTGGGTGATGCTCTCGGGATTGAAATTTGTACCAGTTTAGTCGACTGAATGTTTTGCTCAATTGACTGAATCAGGTTTTCGTCAAAAGAATTTTATTTTTGTCCATTGAATTTTTGATACATGTCTCGGGTTTGGATTTTACGCTAGTTTAGTCGATTGAATTTATTCTCAATCAACTGAATTACTAGAATTCAGAGGAAAATGACCTTTAAGAATTCTTATCTTTGATTATGCAAGTTGTTTCCTCTTTGTTAGTGTTTATTCACTTCCATTTACTTATATTTCAACTATACTTTGATCTCACAAAATTAATTTATACACATAAACCAATAAATTATCAAATGAAGAAAAGTAATGTGTTTACTCAAATAATATTGAAATTCAATTTCATAAAACACACTTATCAAAAACTATAATGTCCGTATATTATAGCATGATAAATAAGAATCAAATATTAAGACATAGATCTGTGAGTGATAAAACACTCACCTTGGCCATAGTAAAGTTCAAAATCCAATGTAGTGCTCCATATTTTTCCTTTGCTCTGTTATATTAACGTTCTCTCCTCTTTTAGAAAATTCTTTTGCACAAACTTGAAAAATTGTTAATTTCTTCATAGGAAAGGATATAGTGGAGTGTTAAATGGAATATATATTAATTTAGAAGTTTATAAGAATTTATTTGACTTTATTTTGATTTTAGAAAGGAAATGGGTTTCCAAATTATTTTTGTTTCCTGAGTAACAAAATTTGAAAACAAATGAGGGGGAGAAGCTAACGTGAGGAATTTACATGAAGATGATGGGAAGTTCTAGCTTAGGAAAATTCTAGACAAAGTAATGTTGGGTTTGGGCTTGCTATTAGAGTTTGGGCTTCACGTAACTTACAAAACGAAACATTCACTAATTCTTTTCATTTATTTATACTTAAAAATTAGTTTTTCGTTTAAAATAAATTAGCTTATCCCTTAAACTAAACCCCATTTTTACCTTTCCTTAGTGTTTTACCATCTTTATAAAAATTTACACCAATTATATTCCATAATTTAATCCAATTATGTAATTATTTAAATAATTTCGCTTTTAAGCCCATTTAATAAATAAATTCACAATTTCCTTTTATAAATAAAACAAAAACTATATTTAAAAAAATACATCTCTAATCTCATTTACAATTAATATTAAACTTCATAAAGTTATTCAATTACTTTTACCACATTCAAACCATTTTAAATTCAAAACTATTATCATTTTCAACAGCGTTTTATTAATAATTCAAAATCGCCAAATTAATTAACTTTCAAAATACTTCACTCTAAAAGCTCTCCAATAATTCTTCCTATAACAATTTGGATTTTAACCATTAACATTTTATCATCCAAATTCCAATATTTACCAAATAAATTCAAATCATTTTGATTTAATATTTAAAAATCCATCTTAATTAATTAATCACCATTGTTATTACTAATTAATTACTACTCAACACTGGGTTGTTACAAGAGACCTCAGAAGCTAGTATCACCTGGCATATGACAAGAGCATATAAATAATCATTCTTTAAGAGGTCGGCCTTTAGCTCATCTTTCTCGACCTTACCTAAATGTTCCTTTTATTATCTAATGATTTCCTTCTAGCCCATAGCGAATGCTCTAGGATATTTGTCATCCAGCCACTTTAGATCTCTAAATTTGGCAACGTTCAAACAAAAGAAAACCAAAGTGGGCTTCCCTATGTTGCCACGTGGGTTGTAGCATCCTTTAATGCCTTTTGGGCATCGAGTACATTACCTATGTATATTATTTGGCAGCATCGAGAACATAATTCCTTCCTTTCTCTCCACTTTCAACGTAGCCTCTAGCTTCAAAATCTTTAAATTTTGTTCATTAGTAGTAGCTTAGAGAGCTATGCGGTTAAAGCGATCATCGGATTCAATGTGGCAGAGGTGCGAAAAGTCATAGCAGGGATATAGTGGATGACTCTAAAATAGCATATAAACCATGTACTTAATGTTTTTAAAAATATATAAATATTAATTAAATTCATAATTAACATTTAATTTAATTATAATTAATACATATTTAATTTTAAATAAAAACATGTGTAAATATATTGTAAATAAACATAAACATATATTTGACATAATTAAATTTAATTAAATACAAGAGTACTTTTGTTTATGAAAATATGTTAAAATATTCAATTAAAAAAATTCATAAATTTTATGATATATACGTTATTTTTCAATTCATTTCGTTTAAGGAAGATGTATTAGGAATAGTGAGATATAGCGGGAATAACGAGACATAGCTGAAATAGCGGGGCTTAAAGAGGAAAGACAACTTTGAGGCTATTTGGAAAATCATAGCGGTAGAAATCCACTATAGGATATAGTAGAGTTATAGTAGGGCAACAATGGGGCATTAATAGTAGAGCTAGAGAGTCCCTTTTTTGTGACAAGAGTATGGCTCCTATGATATGATGACTCACGTTGATACCATCGAATCTTAAAATTGTCATCAAAGGTATTTCTCTCTTGAGTAACCTTTTTTCCATTGCCTTGAGAGATTTCCTAGTCCTCTCTAACTCCTTATCATAAAGTGTATTGAACCATTCATTATCTTTCTTCTCTATCTCCTTCTCCTGAAGAAATAATTGATTAGCCTTATTACCATTGGACAGGGCTTGTGCGAACCTCCACTATATATAATACTGGCCTTATGCATCATTCAAACAAGCCACGACATCCTTGGCTACATTTATGGGAATGTCCTTTAAAGGATATGCAAATTTAACCCCCTCAAATCAGAATGTCGGGAGATCTTTGAAGTGCAGCAAGTTTTGGATTTGTAGCAGTTCTATAAGGGTCGTAGAAACATGAAAGGATGTGGGTTCCATACTAGGATTTTGCTTAGTATGCTTAAAAGTTGTAGAGCAAGATGGTTGAACAAATTGTTTGGACTTATGAGAGGATGGTGTAGATTGTATAGAAGGCACTACCAAAGTAGGCACGGTTGGAAGTTTCAAAGAGGGATCAGGAACAAGCTTTAAAGAACAATGGCCTAGGCTTTTTGGAAGAGGGGAATGAGCATGACGTTGAGAGGGAGGTATCCTACCTGATCCAAAGTGATCGCCAGACTCCTATCCACGATCATTGTAGCGGCTACGTTCCTCTTTATTTTCCCTCCCTCGATTTTCTTTCGATGTCTAGTTGAGTCAGATTCATCGAATGATTCATGATATCAGCGGTAAGGGTCGTACTTGCGATAACTAGTACTTCGACCATGGAGATTATCAAAGAGATTAGGGCCTGACATTGGACCTAAAAAGAAAATACAACTATGATATGATTTATAAATCAAGTAGCAACACACGTAGTGTAAATGTGCTGTAACTATGGATGCCATTTAAAGTGTTGGTGTGGCCTAGCAACCACACAGACCAAGCATAAGAAGTTAACTGAACGTAACGATCTCCTCTCATTGCAATTGAAGATATGTATACTGCCATGCGAATATTGGAATCAATATCAAGAAGATTGAAATTTTCAATGTCATGAAAGAGAATATTATTTCGAATGCTCCTAAAAACCGCAGATATCCCCAGTTGAGTTGTCTCCTTAATTGAAGCTTAGCGTGGTTGTGAGATAGGATGGGGTGGAATTATTTTTATCCTTGGGCAATGGAGGATAGTTGATACTTGTCCATCACTACCTGTTTCCCCTATAGACTCATGATCAAGATTCACATTTTCACTATCATCCATGTCCTCATTATCTTCATTGTCATCGTTATCATCATCTCCACCTTCATTGTTGTCTTCAATATCATTACTACTCTTGTCTTCCCTTTGATCAGTGGGAGGATTCTTAACTATGGAGGGAACTTATTAATTCTCAGTGGTTGGGGGATCGACCTTAGACTCTTAATCAGGCTAAGTAACTCTAGCAATAGGAACAATACCAAGATGGTGATCATTGTGTAAAGTTTTAAATTGTCGCATCTTAGGATTTGTCAAAGGGAATTTCATATTCTTCTCTTCAACTGGGATATTTTTCAAAGATTAGAGAGCATATACCAGAGCTGCACTACTAAGTTTCCTTGGAATGTCTATAATTTGTGAGATGCCAAAGTAAGCAATTTGAACAGAATATTCTCTACCAAGGTAAAGGGTAATAATAGGACTTACACTTTTGAATGAAGCCAACTGGATAGTGCATAAAGAAATATTCATTTTAAAGTGGCTTAGCTTATTCCAAAGGCCAATAATAATGCGACAGCCCTTTTATGATTCTAGATAAGTCAAAGATGGAATGTCTTATCAATTCTTAATACTAAATAAATACCCAATCTCCTCTGGTGTGGGCACTCTACCCAAAGGGTGAAGGAAAACTCTATTGATGCTATTTAGAGAAGCATAGCCATTTTGGTGAAGCTAAGCAAGGGAAAGTTTTATGAACCGGAAGACAAGCCAAATAAAGTGATTCAACGGAGGACATTCCCAAGAAATGCATATGTAGTGGTTACAGGATGTATATCCTTTGGATGGAACATGGGTCTACTAAAAGGGATCTAGAACCAAAACATCCCTAAATAGAAGGCCATGCCTATTACAAATTCTCTAAGCACCTGCTTCATATAATGTAGATGCTAAAGGATCTAGAGGGTTGCCAAGAATTACAGCGCCCTTAAGGTTGATATTAGGGGAAACCCCTACGTAGGCTTCACATTCCATTAGAGGAAGATGAAGTAGACGATGAAGTAAATGTTGAAGCAAAACCGAAAGTTGTTATAGGTGAGATGAACTATGAAGTTGATGGACTTGCACCTATTGCAAAGAGACATGACGAACATCTACGGCTCGTAACTAAACTTAATAAATGAGCAAAGTTAGGTAAGATTTAATTCTGAACACCATACTAAAATTAAACCCTATGTAGTCGATGTATAAGACCCAATGGTCGTCATTGTGTATTGATCAATTGGATCCCATATATTGATGGGGGAAGTCATACACAACCCAGTCTATGTAGTGTGTCTTGTATCTAGAGGATAATGAATGCGAACACTCTATATAGGTAGCTCGCTCGTGTTGGACAACAAGCTCCACTGCAGAATGAAATTGTGTGTCAAATTTTACCTGTTACCGTACAACTTCCAATAACAGAACCATCATCTAGAGGTGACGTAGAACTTTCCTTTGCAACGGCATCGAAATGAAGTGTTTTGACACAAAGTAGTGATGAATGGCTCCATTATATGTCGAATTGTGTTCGATGTGACTGCGATCCAAAATTTCCCACCAAAACTCAACCACTATTCCACACCGACCAAGAATTGCTAAAGCTAGCTACCTACCCCTTTACACTTGAAAAAACTTAATCAAAATTTCGAAAAATCATGGCCACATAAAAGAACTTGGAGCGAACCTTTGATAAACCTGAAGCTGACTCGAAGTACGTGGAAAAGGAAAAAACTCGAGACTTACCTCGAAAAATTAATGAAAACTCGAGTCAGCTTCAGGTCTTCAAGGCCCTTTTATCTAATCTTTGTTAGCCATGGCCAAGCTCAAGAGGGGAATAGAATGTGTTGTCAATCCCAAGATTGGCTATAGGCTGATAGCTGATGCTTTTAACCCCCAATGTAAGGAAAACCACCAAACTTAGTCCAAAAAAGAGGCAAACGATGGCGTCAAAGCAAGACAGTCAAGATGAACTCGATCAAATCAAATGCCAAGTTTCCTAAATCGACACTGGCAATAGTTAAAGGAAAGCAGCGACACCAATTGAGGCCTAGGTCAAAGTTTGCAAAGGTAGAAATTCAAATTTATAAATGAGGATGATAGGTGAAGTTAAAGTGAATGTGGATTAGTAACATGATGTTACTTAAGTAGAAAAAACATAGCATTAAAATTAGTGCCGAGTTAAGATTCTCAGCTCGGTGCCAAGTTGTAAAAAACGGATAAAGAAAAGAAAATGAAAAGGAAAAAGAATAGGAAAGGAAAACATTGGAAATGCAAATAAAATAAAAAAATATGGAAAATGTAATCCTATCAAATCAAATGAAAAAAGGGACTTCTAGAATTTCTAGAACCGACTGACGAGGTTAAGTGGGATACTTCAACTCTCATACCGTCCAAAGGATACAGATCCTTAACTATCTAAAGAGACATATCGATCCAAAGAAGATGCATTAGTTTGTAAAAACAGTTCAAAGGATGAGGACATCTTGTCAGGTCAGAGTTTGAAGTCGTTAGCTTGTCTTGATCCAATGCTTACCATGTTAACACAAGTTATACTTTAAGGGAAAAGTGTTATGGTGCCTTTGAACTAAGCAATATCTAGGTGAATTAGAGCCATTAAATGGTCATGAAATAACCTAGAATCTAGAATAGAAAGCTTAAAACTAGAATATTGATGAGGACCTAAGAATCAACACTGAGCTTGTTGGCCACTAGAAAGTAATTAGATGCCAGAGAGTTGTCATAACATAAATAGACAAATACAAAAATGCGTCGGACATAAAGCCTGGTGTAAAGGAAACTATCTCAAAATACTGTATATAAAAACTATATGCATAAATAAAATAGAAAGCTACTAAGATACATTCGATCCTCCCCATAAATGTGGTTTAGAGGTAATCTAGATAGCCCATATACAAGTAAAGTAAACTCACCACAAAACAAGGGAATCATACCATAACCCGCACTTCCTGTATAATCAATGAACCAGCCCAGCTAATATAATGTGACTAATATATAACGGTATACCGTGATATGATAACCCAATATACAAATGCAGGGGTAACATAAATATCATAATATAAGTCTATGTTAGAATACACAACAATAATTTCAACCAACTAATATAACACACACAATATAACGATAAGCGATAAACAAAGAATATAAATTGATATTCATCATTCCTGATGAGTGGAGTCTACAGCAGATTCAAGCCTAAGATAAATAGGGTCAATAACAAGTTATGCCATAGACCCTGAGTCGCATCTACTGTGACCAAACTCATGTAGATCTCATCCTACCCCACATCGAGCATAAGCAATATGTAGTCTATTCTAAATATCTGAAACTTGAGTACACATTGGACATCCATCTATATTTCGAAATATAATGATCCAATGATTTTGTTGAGGGTACAAAAAATAAAGCCAGTACTAGATTGTTCCATAGACTCAAGCCACGTCTAGCTTGAATCAAACTTGTGTCGATCTCGTCATATCTTACATTGAGCATAAGTGATATATGATCTACTTTAGATATTTGAAACCTATATGGATCTTACTATATCCCACATCGAGCATAAGTGATACATGATCCACTTATAGACTGTTATTATCATCTCCTCCTTAGTCATCGTGGATATATTAACAAATCCACACTACATCTCAACAAAAGAGAATGACGTATGTGTCCTATAATGCAAAGAAATATTAGTGCCATATGGATATAAATTAATCAAAGATAACATCATGTAATCAAATACACCTATCACCAACGAAGACTGATATCTCGTCATCATATATCTACATGAATGGCCACTACTGTAAGGTCAATGATACTTGCAACCACTAATATATAGCCAATATGATGTAAGGTCATCAATATAAGACCGATACAATGTATGGTCGCTATTATAAGACCAATAACATCCATCAAAGCATACCTACCGTAAAGTCAAAATAGAGAAGAATGGATTAATTCCACTTAATCATATAAGCTCACCAAATGTGACCATGAAACCCATAATTGCACCAATATCATTTCCGATTGTTAATGATCGCATACGTACCACTTTACATTAGTCTCAAAATCTTGAGCATTGAGTTGCATTTTACTTTCATATGTAGTCCAAAGTCTTCTCGTAGTCACGCCAAAGCCTCACACCGAACCACACTGAACAACTCCCAAAACAGGGAGAGAACACCTCCAAATTGCTCTCCATCAAGGCCTTATTGCTATGGACAGGTCCTCACCCGTGCATCAATGGTATAGGCACCGGTAGACTAGTGGTTTCCTACAGCTAAGGCAGTAAGCCTGGGCTTGTACTTCCCATGCCACAACAATCACTGGTTCATGTGCCTTTTCCTTCGTCACTTCACCTGAAGAGTTGCATAGCTCCTCTAGCCTTCTTCCACCACAATGGACCTCTTTTGAAGTTTGTTGGTTGATATTTTTGAGGTGGTTACTTATTTATTTGAAAATCAATTTTGATACAAAATCCACTTTATTAGGCGTAGAGTTCTGCAGGACAATTTCAATTACTCAACCTCATTAAACATGCCAAATTGAACTAAGCAGACCATCTCATCTTACATGATGATTGCATGTGTATCGATGCACCTACTTGTGCAAGCATATATACACACGTACATGCAAACACGTATAAACTTAAAAAATCATGTATAGAGCTTCATCGGAGCAATTACTCGATCTAGTGTTTTCTCATGCAACTTAACACACTAGACAGTCGTTATGGCTATATGAGATTGCTGGTAACTTGCTTATATAGATGTATGGATATTCCTATACACATATATAATTAATCACAAAATTATATTTATATTCACACATAAACAACAATTATCAA
Source organism: Allium cepa (assembly GCA_030765085.1). Classification (NCBI taxonomy): domain Eukaryota; kingdom Viridiplantae; phylum Streptophyta; class Magnoliopsida; order Asparagales; family Amaryllidaceae; genus Allium; species Allium cepa. The sequence goes on along the minus strand of CM060928.1, from coordinate 102,887,640 downwards.
AAATTCTAATCATAATACAAGAATTGTATTTATTATTATATAATTTCAAATACACATATACGAATACTTACCCATATACATATAAATACACATATATTTAAGTAAATAATTTAATTATATAAAAATCAAGTCTCACTTTTATTTATCAAATCTTTATATAAAAGCCAATATCTTGCTAAACTATTTTATAAAATTGTTCCATTATTTTATAAAATACAACACTGGCTTAGAAATCATTTTAAGCCTTTATAATACTTAGTTTTTTCAATTAAATTAGGTATTCACCTTATAATTATTTTATAAAACCTTATAATTATTTTATAAAGCAATTTCTCTATGCCTGTTTTATAAAATCTTATAATTTTACAAAATATCTCTTTTATAATATTTTATAAAGTCTCATTCTATTTTATAGAATATATCAAAAGTAATATTCTATAAAATCTCATTCTATTTTATAAAATGTCTTTCACTTAGAAATTTATTATTCACCTAAATAATGTTTACAAATCCTAATTAAGTATCATTAGGCTTTTAATCACTTCAATAATAAGTATATTGCTCTTAGCTCACTTAATTAGCTAACTAACATCATTTTATAAAATATTCCTTATACTTACAAAATATTTCATTTTCTTAAATAATATCTATAAGTACTTATTAAGCATCATAGTCCTTTAATCACCTTAATAATAACTATAGAGTTCAGAACTCACTTAGTTAGCTCGTTAACTTTTCTGAAATCAGTTGTCATATGATTTAATTATTACTTACTAATGACATAAACATCATTATATCCCTAAATTAGCCCCAAAACAATCACAACAGCACATATAATCATCTACTAACTCCAAATCAATTTTTGTACCTCATTAAATTTTCAAAAGTAGTAATTAAGATCGTAAAAAATAATTAACTAATTAATCATGTTCACAACATGAATATAAGCCTAAATCAAACCATATAATCCTCTGAATTACTTCAAATAGCTCATATTCCTAAATAAATAAACATATGAGGTATAACATGCAAATATAAAAAGAGAATCATCTTAGTCACCTTCTTCTTCAGCAAATGAAGATGTGGTCAAAAAAATCCAAATGCTGCCCTCTTCAAATTTGAGATTAAGCTCCAAATTTTGATTTAAGCCAAACAATTGATGGGGTTTGTGAGGAATAGGTAGAGAAGAATTGTGGTGGTTTCAGTTTGAATTTAGGAATGTTATTTAAGCATGGGTTAGTGGATTTAGGGAAAAGGGATTAAGGAGAAATTCTAAAAGTGTAACCCTAAAAAATAACAAGAAATTGAAGAAGAAAATTAAAAGTAAAACAATGACTGAAAAGAAAATTTTCATGAACATTCGAGTTTGGCTTCAGAACTTGCACTGTGGAGTTTGTAGCGATTTTCATTTATAACACTTCGGTATTCGAATTAATATGAAGAAGTTACGAACGTTGGAAGAATTGACATGTATATATATATATATAATATATATATATAACCTCGCAAATCAACATAGTGATTGGTTGACTCAAAAGGGTCAGGGGTCGACTGGTTGCAGTCGATCGAAAGAGATAGGGGTCAACCGTGCCTATGTAAAATCAAATGGTTATTGGTAACCGCTAGCGTTGTTGAACGGCTATGATTACTTAATTGGGTCTGAAGGCTTTGGTAACTGAACGTGATTATACTAAAGATTCCCTAACCTAAATCTAACGGCCTAAATTTTTTTGCAAACCCTCCATATTTTAGCCTAATCTAACCCAGGGGCTCACACAACTCTTTACGGTAAGAAAAATCTTTCAAAATTTATCCTCTTCCCTCACTCTAACAATTCTTAAAAATCAAACAAAATCAACTTAGAAGAACAAAAGCGTTTGAATCAAGGCAGAGCAATTAGAGATAACACACAAAGGGGTGATTCTTAGGAAAAAGCAGATGGTAAGAGCTTTGGCTTGAGGTGAGAGCGAACAATTTTAGTAAGATGATTATTATAGTTAGTCTATTTTAATTGATTTAGGGTGCTAGAAATCTAATTTATACTATATAAAAGCATAAATTGGAATATGCAAATTAGACTAGAGTTGAACCACTGTAAACTATTAAACTTGTATTGATTTATACACCTCTTTATTATTAAATTTGCAAACCCCAAGTTGATAAACCCTAATTTATAAATCCCTAAATTGGAAAATTGGACATTGAAATTAGAATCTACACTGATCAATTTGTAATTAAGGTTCAACTAAAATAGCGAACGACGTTATTCAAATACCAATCAACAATCGAAAGTTAAAAGTAGCTGAATCCTAATTTCAGTATGCGACTGATCGACCTTGACCCCTAGCAGTCGACTTTAGCGGTCGACCGATTAGAGTTGGTGAACAATTGGTAGAATTGTAAAATGCACAGTTTAAACCTCAGCCTAAGGCCCAACTTTACTAATAGAGAACTATGAAAACTTTAATTGTTTAGAGGCCTATTTAAGGGCACTTGGATGTATATAGAACTTTTAAGAAAACTAGCTCCCTAGGAGTGGACGCTAGGTCATTGCAGTGTTGGGTAAATATTGTTTACCCAATTCGAAAGCGAGCAATGGACAGGAGGTAATTTATTTTTGCAAATGGTACTCATGGGTGGTTCCATGGTGGCCTGCACCGATGAGCATGCCTGATAGGAATGGTTCGGCACAACGGGAGTCCTAGTTTGCATGAATACTGACGTGACGTGATACGACTCGGATAGAGGATCCCACCGCATGTGATAAGAGGCAAACACTATGGTCGAGAGGTATATATAGATGTGGACGATGCGACACTTGGACGAGTCGGCATTGTGGGTTCACCCACGATGCGCTTTGGAGTTACGTATAATTAGAGGGAAATCGATTGCCCAATTGCTTAAAGGCATGATATAGATGGGAGTAGCTCCATTATTGCCTAAAGGCAGTGTATTTATAGTCAGTAGCCAAGAGTGCGATGTTTTACATACTGAGTAACCCTAAGAGAGGTGGCCAATCGTTAGATAAGAGATTCGTTCCTTGGTTCAATATATTGCCTACATAAATTGTAGTGTAGGAATGTATTAGACATGAAACCTATGTAAACAGACCTTTGGAATTCATGGGCACTTGTATCACAGCCTATATCATCAAGAGTAGTACTGAAGTAACTACACATGATCATCACATATTAAATCTATACTCATTCACCAGACTTTTGGTGGACCCATTCTCTTTCCTTCTTTTTCCCCACCATAGGTGGACAAGGCAGTAGGTGATCATCCCATTCTTAATGCTTAGAGAGTCAAGCTTATCCTAGGAGACTGCTTTTTACAATATTTTCCCTCCATATATTTACAAATCTTATCAGTACAATTTATTTCTTTTACCAGACTTGGAGTAATATTTTCTATTTACTACGTATTGGAGCGCATATCGATTTTCTAAAACTTGATTTGGATATTCTCTATAGATATTTTTCTATGTTATGGTTTATTCCTTCAGCCATGAGTTCCGAAAGTGTAACAACCCGCACTTCCCGACATGAATTATGCCAAGAAAATACAAGCTGTTGGGCTTTTAAAAACATTGCAGAGCATAAGTAAATGGGTGGAGTTATAAAATATTCTACGGTTTCAGATCTCGCGGCGGAAGGAATTAAAATATAATTGCAGAAAATAACATTTCCAAAAAAATAGTTTCCAAACTACTTGCTTATATATATAGTATGCTCAAAGTATAATATAATCTTTAAAAATATTTAATACAATAAATTGCCAGTAGATAACAATGAATAATGTGATAACTCCAACATGAATCTCTTTTCTACACGTCCTATGCCCCCATCATCTGCTAACATATCATCCTGTGGTGGTGGGAAAAAAAGAAGCGGAGTGGGTCAAACATAAAGTCCGGTGAATGAGAAAAAGACTGATAAAATGATTAAACGCAGTTAATTCTAGATCTACTCTAAATGTCATAGAGTGTATATAGCGTGTTAGTGCATTCCTAAGGTCGTATACATAACGATAGTTATCTAAATCACTGGGAATGATCTACAATTCAAAACCTTACACTATCAATCGGCCAAATCAGGATTTGTTGTCCCTTATCTACTCGCACTACGCCTGGAGAGGGAGAACACAATACACAAACTCGCATAGTAACTCATTGTATACACCCACGTTCATCTTTCGATCATAGTGGAAACATGCCTATAATTGACTAATCCTATGTTCACCGCGTGCGAATCACTGCCAGTACCGGGTCCCTACCTAGTACCTTCATTTTTCCTATGGCCACTTATTGTGCAGCACCAGCGTCCACCAACACCACATTGCGCATTAAAACATGCAGTACCTGAATATCTTACTAGGACAAGGCCTCTCTCAGGAAGTCTTCCCACCAGTTCTACGCCCGCCTTACATAACACTCGATGAAAATAACGTGAATAAATTGCCTTCTTCTCACTAACTCCGGTTTTAAAATCCGCCTAACGAACAACCAGTTACCTACGTTTACATATCTTCTAAATCTTATCCGCTCAGCGAAGTAAACTCCCCCTACAACTCATACAGGGAACTAACTTCCCTACTTCCTCACATTCACATCAAATAATGCAATATACAATTCAGCATTCACGGATTTCATTTAATAATTGGCCCAAAAGCCTAAAAGTCCAAAACAACCCAATAATAAGTTGGACGGTTAACCTAGAAGCACCATCGGTCGACCACCCATGGTCGACCTAAGGTCCTCACGGTTGACCGTTCTAGTTCTTTTTTATTAGGGTTCAGCTTTTAATTTTTTTAATTACTATATGCGATTAATTTAATTTGATTTCATTTGTTAATTTAATCCGATTAGTTTTTCTATCATTAGTAACAGTAATTAGTCCAAATTTTAGTTCTTAATATTTCAATTATAAATCAATTTGTGGTCTAGATCAGGGTTTTACAGTTTCAACATTATTTCTAATTAGATTTATTAGATCTACATATTTACTAATATTAAATTTAATTAACAATTTAATATAGGTGTTTAACAATCTAATCAACTTGAAAACAAATCTAAAACTAATTTATTTAACCACTTAATCAGATCTATGGCCACTCACCTCTATCCTTCGCTCTAGATCTAAGTCTAACTCCACTTGTTTCCCCTTGATCTGCTTAACCTTCCTTCTAATTACTTGATCTCTTTTAATTTTTGACTTAGATTAGGTTTTGGGTGTCATTTGGGTATTAGGTTTTGAGAAGATAGAAAATTTTGCAGCACTTCATTACTGTGTTTGAAAACTAAAAATTAGGATTTGCGTTTAGTATTAATTTATAGAGGCAATCAATTAGTCATGCACATTAGATCAACATCTGAAACATCTGAACCATACCCCGTTTACTTGATCCCCACGCATGCAATCCAGACCATCCAAACAAAGCGACATGAAACTAAAACCACTCGATAATTTAGTGTTCATGTCGACCATCCTAAGGGTTGATCAACCGGCCAAGGTCGACTAGCCCTACTGAGGGTTGATCTGACCCCATTTATACTATATTCTTATTCTTATTTTCTTTTTACTTCTCGATCCTCATAACTCTCTCATACTAACTTGGATTAAGACAAGTTCTGTATGAAAATCATCCAGAATGTACTACGAACACAATCGTGCAAGTCCCATTAGCCAAATTCACACGTTTGTGAAAATTACTATTATGTCCTCATTTTATTTAAATTATAATTTCTCTGATTTAATCTGGAAAAATCTTGAGGTGTTATATTCTCCCCCGTTAAAAGGATTTCGACCCCGAAATCTCTAAGGATGAAAAAATGTAACTTATAACTAGTAAACAAATTCTACATCCATCTACTCATCTATCATTCATGGCAATCACAGTTCTTAATAATTTCTAATGCAATTATGTGTTTAGTCAATGTGGAATGCTGCACTAAAACTATTGCAAAAGTAAAATTGTTCTACTGATAAAGGGGACCTCCTATTTATGCAAGAATGCTCATGCTATGCATCCAAATATATGCAAAATCATAATGATATACTTTTAATTCTACATGCATGCCCAACCATACAACCTTATGCAACATCCATGTGTAGTAACAAATCAAGAAATAATATGCACATGATATGAGTGTATGTACCTATATGGCCGACTATCCTAACATTGAAACAAAACCAATTGAATCGGTTAAATACAATAGCATCCATCACTCATAACATGTCATAATGACAGGTTTACAGCCATATATATCATCCAAAGGTCTCTACCTAAAGGGTATACAACCTAAATGCTAAGTTCAAAGGTAATCTAAGCTTCTCTAATTAAAATGTTTTAACTAAGGTAACTACCCCCACATAGGCACTTTCACAAGTACTTAATGATGGCTTTCCAATATTTATGCCATACCTATCTCTCTTCAGGGATTTTCTACTTGCATTTCCTCAATCGTAGACACGGCTCCATGGACCCTACATGGACTCAGCTCCATGGACTACCCCATGCCTCTTGTCGATACTTGCTTTCTACCTATTTTGTGCAGTCCTGGTCTTTTTATCAATAAGATCCTAACTGCATTGCCCAACTCTCACCACCATCCAATACATTCAATTTCGATCATGTATGCATTGGTAATTTAAACAATCCTTACTACTAACTCAAATGGTGTCATCTTTCACCATGCTAAATAATTCGAGCATAAGTATGCTCTCGCTAACTATAGCTCCATAAAACCCCTAATGCACAACATATTGCCTTAACTCTTTCAGTGGTATACTTAACCACCTTTATGCATAGATACCATGTGGGATAACTCAACTATGGATTTCAATTCCTCTTTCCATGGTTCTTTCCACTTAGCCCTTTGTTATACTTCCTTTTCCCTCATGGTTACCAAATTGATGATTTCCTTAATTTAAAAAGATATCACAACTTCTTTTCTAAACTCAGCACAATTCAAGTCATTTCTCTTTACTCTTGGACTATTTCTAAACTCTCTAAAATCATGGTACCTTGATATCATGTTTATGGTCTACATGGATATTATCTACGTTCTACAAAAGGAAATTTGGTCTATCTCCCTTTAGCCTTAACAACAAACATTCTCAAATTCATTAGAGTTATAATTTAAGATCATCCTAACCAAATAATATCCACTTAAGGGTTACTTCACTCGCAGGTGGTTGGTACGCACAGACTATGTATTATATGTTAGCCTTCCATATATTTTCTTAAGAAAATAACCGTCCTCCGTCCGAGCGATGTTTGAAAAAAACCTTTTTATCCCCTTATTCAAATATTTCCGAAAAAAATATGATCTTCTTTTACATAAAATTTCCTTCGCATTCTTAATGCATGCTATAACAATGCCTTTTTCTTGACTGAGACTGAAATTCTTGAATTAACCATCCATCCCAAAATCTTTAATAAATTATCATTTAGGATATCCTCTTTGCATTTTGTGTTTTCAAAAAAATTCTATTCCTTGGTATCATCTCACAAATTGGGCTTTTTTGACATAGCCTTTTATTACTCCATTCCAAACACCCTATGGTTGAGATAGCCAAATATAAGGTGACCCCATGCCATTTTAATCCAATTAACCCGATAAAAATAATTTGGTTTATACTTAGGGTCTTTTGCATTTTAATGCATTAGAACTACACTTTTTCGTGAAAGAAAACACGAACACTACAACTTTATATAAATTATATAAAAGACGACTTGTGCTATGTTTGGAATTATAAGGAATCATCTCTATATTTATTTTTGAAATAGAAAGTACAAAATATGGTAATCATCCCTATTTTGTACATCTATTTCTTTTGGGGTATATTCCTTGTTATTTCAAATGATACACTTTTATACCGAAATTGGATAATTTATAGAAATTTACATTGCTACATACTTCATTCTAATGAATTAAAATGCAACTTAAGTCCCACTACATTTTATAACAAATTTTAATTTGGTGTTTACTACGCCATATCAATTATTCAAAAATTTGCTACGATGATTAACTCTACATTTTTATTTTCTCAAGACATGTAGGTCTTCAAATCTGGAATTAATCATACCATTTCCTTTATGAAAGTCCTTATTGGTTTAGGGACTGCTACTCTCCTTATTTTCCATGTTCCAATATATGCTATATTAACCCTATAATTTTAAGATCCATATTAGGCATACATGGAACACATTTACATTATATAAACCAATAACATAAACCAAAAGGTATACTTTTCCATTCTTGTCCACCTGGTCCACCCGCAGTCTTCAAAGGTGCAAAATAATACTTGGACCACCAAGAGCCTATAAGTATCCTATCCTTACCTATATGGTATCAACCGCACTGCTATAATGTCGAGCCTATAGTTATTGTTCTAGTTAGATTGCCTAATGTAATCAAGGAAATGCCTATTTGTTACTTAAAATTCTCTGTAAGGATCAAAGTAGACCCTATTTGGCCCTCTAACCCTTTATACCAAAAAAATTCATATCTATATAATCCTTTATGTAATAAAGCATCTTACCTACTATTTTCTTATATGGAAATATGTTTACCCAAATAAAACTATACGATCTTCCTTATGCACAGGTCTTACAATTCTAACTATACTTGGGTGTGAAGATACATGGTGCCATTTACTCTACACTATTTTAGAAACTTTGACATGCTACTTTTAAAAATTGATTGGAAAGGTCATTAAATTCTAGTTTTTACTTTTTTATCTTTGTCTCAATCATTCCAGTTTTTTCAAATTCCATAGCCAATCTTATCCTAGTTGGTTGTTTAATCCTGTTTATCTAACTCCAAATCTATTCTTTTCATTTAAGTGATAGTCAAAATATTCTCACTTTACCTTTTAAATAAAAATCTTTGATTTTTAATTTTCTTTTTCTAATAAAACTAGGAAGTTTTAAAACTATAAAACTCTCCTTTCACTGTAGCAAGTGTTTCCTTTTTACCAAGATCATAATATTTTTCTTTAACCAAAACATCAAAAATGATTAAATTAGTAAAAATATACATAAACACATCATTTAAAATTTTCTTTCATAAATGAGAAATTTTCACAAATCGTATTTTTAATTGTCAATATTATTTTATTATTTTCATTATCGTATTCAAAGTTCGATAAAAACTTTTAGGAAATGTTTTCAAATATATACTCATTAGTTAAGCATAAAAGGAGTTCAAAAGTAGTGCCTTACAAGACTTTTCAAAAATTTCCACAAGCTCTATTATTAAAAGAAAAATACACATTGTGCTTAAATGTGACAATGGGCATAAAAGACAAAATAAATGTTCTAAAACAATTATTGGAAAAATAAATTTTCACCCATTTATCTACTTTTACCTCTTAACAAATTTCATAAAGTTTGTCCTACGCTTTTATATTAATCATAAACCGGCTTTTTTTCAAAAGCCTGTTTAAAAACACATTGAACATTGAAGGTAAGTATATCAACCGACCCTTCGTAATACTCGAAAATCGGCATCTTACATCATCACATGACTTTCAAACATCACACAAGATAGATCATTGGGGTAAAATTAGAATAAAATGCTAAACTAAGCCATCGATAAGATCTCACGACGAATGATAACATATAATATAGTGAATATACATAAACAAAATAGAATAAAATTATATAATGACCGCACTAGTGGAAGCAACTGACAAATAAATATCAGTACAGAAAATCAGAATACATCAACTCCTAAAAAGCAAAGAGTTGCGAATAAATACCAGATGCAACAGTCTCATATACAGATAATAGGTCTGTCATGTACAAATAGAAAAATAAGTATGTAGATCCAAAACCTCCATGCCACGCCCCCAAAATATTCTAACTGCACACTTTACCAGCGTGTCCCCAAATGAACTTACTCCGGAACTACTCAATTGAGTACTTGAGAGTTGTCACGACATAAGCAGATAATGACAAAATGCAGGTCAGACATAAAGTCTGTTGTGAGTGGAACTATCTCAAAATTATATATATTAAAATTATATACAAATAAACAGGGACTAATAAATCACAGTCGGCCCTCTCCATAAACGTGGTTATGGGTAATCCGGACTGCCTATAAACAGGTATAGTAAATCCATCTCAGAAGTAGGCGATCATACAATTACCTACTCTTCTTCTATAACAAGAAGTTAGTAAAATATCTTCCATTGCACTACATTAGCCCAAAACAACTAATGATGTAAGGAAAATATATCATGATCAAACCGTGATCCTAAAACAACAATCACTATTGCTAAGATCGGTAAGATACACCCTAACACGTATGGTCAATACTGTTAAGATCGAATATGTACCCTACAATGCACTTGGTCACTAATGCTAAGACCGAATAAGTACGCGACAACCTGTATGGTCACTACTATTAAGACCAGTTGTCCATAAGATTATGAACGTAGCACCCAAAACATCCAAGCGATCACAATAAGATAAAGCTATTCACAGTCTCAAAAGTTCGTGTTGAGTGTGCCATAACCATCAACAATACTCTAGGTACACTATAACAGGGTCGATGCATGGGTAGGTCACATAACTTAGCGTACGTAATAATCGCTATGGCTATGTGAAATGCCCATAACGGATTTGTAATCAATTATATTTATATATAATCAAACAATTACAAATCTATATAAACAAACAGTCACATAAAAATTCTAACTACGATACTATTTTTTTTGAATTATTGTAACATCCCGCCGTTTTGTTCGTTTTGAATCGACGGTAAACCACACACGTCAGACTCAAACCATACAGAAGGGCGGATTGTTATGGGATGAATAATAAAAAGTAGAGAAAGAAAAAAGCAAAACAGAATCTTGCAGCGGAACGACAAAATATAATAGTCAAATAAACAGTTCATGAAGACGTTTTACAAAACATTTGATTTTACTTATGTAATACATATCAGAGTTGCACATACCAGAGAAAAATAAATGATGCAACGAAACAATATGAATGCAGCGGAATAATATAATAAATAATAGTAATACAATCTTCGTCTTCGTCCTCCAGAAATAAAGTCTTCAAATCCTGAAATGCTCAAGCTGACCCAAGCGAATTGAAAAGACAAAACACTCGAGTCAGAACTAAAAGATCTTATGTGAGTTAAATCAACGATAAATAGTATGAGTAGGACGGCATCAGAGATGTTTACGGGATTTGACATCTACTATGCTTTGTCTAATGTGAGTGCAATAACTTAAGAGATGTTCGGGATTTACATCTCCTAAGGATCCGTTAAACTATTTACTATGTAGTAATATTTCGCTATTATAATAGTGTCTATAGTAAAATGAGCTTACTTTTAAATAGCGTTAAGGTGTGACCTAATATTCCCCTTAGTACATAATAGTCCCAGTAGTCCATCCAGTATCAACGCATCTCCAGATCAAGAGACTACACTAAATACTCCACGGGCTACGGAAGAAAACCAAACTCGTACAAGGCACGCTAGGGTAGGTGACATGGCACAACTAGGCAATGCCAAGGTAGATATTCCAATTATGCTTTCGGACCGGTGGTGATGCGTAGCAGCTACTACCGCCCACCTCGAGCCACACCCCCAAAATCAAAAATGGCCCCAATCAATCACAACCGATAAAATGTGCTACCTTATTAGCCCGTCAATCGCTCCTGTTTTAGCCACCTTATGCCAACTCACGGAAGTTGGGTCCACGCATATACCTCAAAGGAAATGCCGCCACCATCCTACTTCATTCTGAAATCCCCACCGCGTACACGGTTGTTAAAGTGGTTTCCGGAGTTGGCAGAGAGTATGACAACTTCAGATCCTGGTCTCTTTAACAACCAAATGTTATTATAACACCGTGGTCATTTCAAAATAATTATACTTCAAAACCAGAATATAATATCCATTTAAAAACCATATAAATAATGATATCATTTCCATTTCAAAAACCAAATCAATATTATATCATTTTTATTTCAAACATATCCTTTTCTAAAACCATAACACTTTCAAAGTTATAATATTTCGAAACCAAACGCTTGGAATGTAACCTTTCAAAACATAATACTTTAAATTTCCTAACTTTGGAACATAACTACGCCTCTTAAATGGCTTAATTATTAAACTACTTTAGATAATAAAATAGCTTCTTTAATTTCACAAATCAATTCCAAATACAGATTTGAACCCCTAAATAAACCATTTCAATTTCCATATATTTCAAAGCTATATAAGTTCCATCATTTCAAAACTAATTCTTTGATGGTTCCTATATATCAAATTCAATTACTACTATTCAGATTTGAAATGTTTGCTTAATAAATCAAATATCATTTAAGTAAACTTTTAAACTTCAAATAATTGGATATTCTTTCAATTTATTTAACTTAATATATTCACTTGAATCAAATTGATATTCATTAAATTACTCTAAACCAAAATCAAGTTATAAAAATCATACCCTTTAAAATCTCAATTTTATTTAAATTTCAAATCAATTTTCATTTTATCTTTTAACCTTAATTTATTGAAATCATGATAAATTCTATATCAAAATATAATTTAAATGAACATTTAACTATATTATATTTTAAATAAAATCAAACTTTATTATTAACTTATTTATATCAACAAATTTATACATAGCTTAAATTTAAGAATTTAACTATATATAAAATAATATTTATATAATATTTAAAATAAATATTTATTAAACCATATCTTTATTTCCAAAACCACATAAATCAATTTCAAAATATTTATATATTTATATAGACCACGGTGTCTGTATATAATTTTCTATCTTATGGTCAAGTGATACGGATATTTATCATTTCAATCCGTAATTAAAAATGAAAATACGGTTATATATCATTTCAAACCGCAATCCCAAATGAAATAAAATCCATAACAACTTGTAGTTTATAAAAATATGAAATACAACATCCATTCATCCAATATCAATCATCAAACATTTATCACAATCATCATCCAATTCAAACAATAATATCTATATAGAACAGGTAATACTTAACAAGAATTTTACTGGCAGTTTATATGCAGTAATAAATTAAATAACAAATTTACTGGCAGTTTATATGCAATAATAAATTAAATGACAATTTAATTCGATATATTCAATTTAACTGAGATGATGATTAAAAATATGCCAATAGTCATAAATAAATTTCAATTCACATCATAAATCAATTTAACAACATAAGAAATTTTAGAAGTTGTGAGTGAGTTAAAACAGTCAGCTTTTGAATTTAAATTGAATTTAAATCCAATTTAAATCCAAAATTGAATTTAAATCCAATTTAAATCCAAAATTGGAACAGTCTTTGAATTTGTCCAAACTAGCACCAAAATGTCCAAAATTTCTACGAACCTAGCGGAGAAAATCGCACGTGAAACGGACCTCGTATGTGAAAGTTATAAATTTAGAACATTGAAAATCAAAAATTAAATAACTAACAAAACAAAATAACGTACACTTCTATCACAAGCCATGTCAGCAGCATGCATCAGAACACTTCTCCCCTCGTGACTGAAATAGGAACCCTAACCGCCACCATCACACCAAAACGCACGATCGCCGTGCCATGGCCAAAGCTCTGGAGCTCGATGCCGCCACCTACCCCCTTGCGACCACCCACGTTCGTGCCCAGAAGCTTCGATCGACCAGAAATAAGAAGCAACCGCCACTGAAACCCATGGCTACCGAAACCTTAATCCACCAATTGCCGACGATCCATCCTTTAACAAGCCAAACGAACCACACCGATGGACAGCGCACTCGATTCTCCACACTGCAGTGCCATTGATTCCTTGATCGGGCGATGATCATCAAACGCCCAAGAACGGCCGAAAATAAAAGGAAAATTTTTGATCGGATGATAGATCGAATCGAGAAACAGATTACAGATCTGAGTTGCGCTTGTCGAAAGCTTCAGATCGATATATAATTTGATATGTATTGAGAAGTATAAAATTATGGCTTTGAGTTAGATTTGAAATTGTAATTGGAAATTTTGTTTTGTCTGCCATTAGAAATGAAGAGGAGAAACTGGAATTGTACGTACAGAAATAAGTAATAGAAAGGCTGCTAGGGTTTATAACAGGATATATGTAGGTAGAGCTGAGAATAGAGGAACGAATACGATTGGTTTGGATCGTTGAAAGATAAATGGCCCGAAAAGCCCGTTCTGGCTCCGGAACGAAATTGGATCGTCCCGTATATCAAAATACATGTTTTTAAATAATTTAAACGCAATGGAACAGGTTTCAAGTCCAAATTCCATCGTATGAAGGAGTTATGTTAAACTCAAGTTATTTCAAATTGATTTCAATTGATTTCAATTTCATTGATTTCTAGGCGTTTCGTGCCTGTACAATCAAACGACAAATCCGATCGATACAAAACATGAAATCCTACAACAATTCACTGCTATGGATCCGATGAAACTGTTTTCGTCGAAATCCGAGTCATTTGGACAAAATGGCAATATTTCAGTTAATTAAATAAATAAATATTAAACTAATTACATCACTTTTTAATTTAGTTATATCACTTTTTAATTCAAATAAATTAACCAATCAATTTCTCATTTTTTTGATTCCATAAACATTTATAATAACTCAAAAAAAGTTTCCATGTTGATCCAAAGCTAATTATTCGCTAATTATCAGGTTTACTTTCAATTTCAATAAATACAGAAATTGTAAATTAAAATTTCAATAGTTCCATTAAATTGACCATTTCTTATTATTCAATCTGTTATTATCAAATGGGTGAAATTGCATTGGTCCTATATTTTTTACATTAATGTTCTCAAATCCCATCTAAATTTCCAATAACGTAATATTTAAATATTTAATTTCACTTAATTGCAATTAATCCAATTTATGAAATTTTAAATTCTAGTAAATTAACAAATCTTGATTTCCATTCTCTATATTCAACCAATTATCGTTTTATGAATAGAATTAATATTATTTCTGAATATTAACTTAACATCACATAATATTTAACTTAGATTTATTGCGATAAATTCCAATTCAACTTAACGGATTAAATATATAGGCAACTAATAATAATTGTTTGCAGACCAATGCTACAGTTACTTACATAACGATGGTTTTACTCACTTACCATTCATTCAATTTTATTTTTAAAGTTAATTTAGACTTGAAGCTTTATATAAGATATTGGTATAATATTTTCATAACTAATATTTAAGTAAGTGTTTTAAAATAGTTTTATTCTAAATATTTCCAAGTATATATATTTGGATAAGTAATTTAAATTATTTTAAAGTATTTTAACTCGGTGGACTTTTAGTGGAAATAAATAATATCGGGAATGTTATTCCGCGAGGGAAGAGTGATTTGAAATTTGTTTTCAAATGGTTGAAGTGTGAAAATATATCTTGCAAAGATATTTTAAAAACAAATAATTGGGAAAATTATTTAAATCTGGAAATTGTCGTGAATGATGATTGGTAGTTAAATAACCGACTATCGATATTTGCCTTTAAATGGCTTTTGAATTTCAATGCGACCGGGGGTCAGATTCCAAGTGGATATCCGAAAACCACATCGAATCTTTGTGATTTGTGATAGATCTTTTATTTAAAAGATCGAAGTGAATTTTTTTTGTGATTTGTTTGAAATCTGAATGAACGCTTATTTTTAAAAATAAGCGCTCGTTATTTGGATTAGCCGGAAGAGGACCTTGTGTCATAAAACTCATTCCGAATAACGATGCGATGAAATGGGATTGCATTTGAAGACGGTGTTGAAGACTGGGTATTTTCGAAAGCGAAAGGATTACCTGTCGAATGTCTTTGCACCGGGTTGCTCCGGTATAGAGATTCTATCACCCTTTGTGATGGGGATTCCGGACGTGATTTGTAAACATCCGGATTGCAAGGGCTTCTTTGGAAGTGCCTTCGGTTCCGTTCGAACCCGGAACGGACTTGTATGGATGTGTGGCTGGCGTTACACTTTGAGATGTAAAGCTGGTTTCTATCGAATACATTTCTGTTGCTGGCAGAGAATTTATTCTCTTAGCTTAACACCCTTCTCTAAGACGTACGAGCTTAGAGGTTATGTAATTGATGGTTAGTAGTGATACATTACCAATTTGGTAATGTGGCACACGAAGTGCTGCTGATCATTTGTTGATCAAAGCATGACTTTGTGAAAAGTGTAGCTTTGTGGACGAGACTTCATCGAACTTCACACCCAGGAAATGGTCAAAACAGGAAAGATGCAGCAAGGTTATGAGGGTCGCGCCCTTTAGGGTATGTCATTTCCTTCTGGAAAAGGATGGTGTCAGGTATAGAGCCCTGGTATTAAACCTGTGAGGTTACTGCAAATACTTTTCTTTGTGGTTGTTGGTGTAGAGGATCCTCGGATAAAGGTCCCAAAGGACCGGGGGATGGCATACTCATGTAGTAGTTACCTAATTACAGAGGTAACCCGGTCTTGTGTTGGTAGAGAGCTGGTTAAGTTCTCAGGACGTCCCGCTAGAGGTGTACCCATGTGGCAGTAGGAAGTTCCTTAGCCTGACCATTTGTTGGAAATCCAAGGAAACAATACGCGCCCTATACGGTTTTAGTTGTATAACCTGCCATGGATTGTGGGGGTAACCTGCTATTGAACATGGTAGCTATAGTAGGCATACAATAATGGTTGTATGCTGACTAAGATTAATATTCTACTTTCGAAATGTTTTCTGCACTGTGCACTAATAATAATATCAAAGGATTTTGCGTAGTAAGCATATTTGACTATCATAAGAAGAAATCTCCTCCAATTCTGCGATTGCATTGTGTGTGTGGCGGGAGGTCTTATGGTAGTTTCATTTTCCAAAAGCATAGCGGATTTCTTTTTATTTTCTTTGTGAAAATAACTATTTTAAGATCTCACACCAGTCCCATGACTGACCTGGAGTTTATTGTTCCCTTTCTAAACTCTGGGTGGGCACAATTTTCCACACGGGCAGCCTAGAGTCAGGTTAGCAGTTATTCGGGAGCAAAATCAAAAAGTTGTTGTGGAAACAAGAGTTGGAGCTGGATGGCGAGGCGTATCGCTTATATATGTAATATTTATTTCCATTGTTTGTTGTTGTACACTCTTACAATGTAATGTGATGTAATGTAATAACCGATATAGTGATTCTGTTTAAAGATATTTATTGATATATTATATGTTCTTCCGCTGCGAAATGTGAGATTCTGTTATTGTTTCTGTATTTTCTTTCTTCTTCTTCTACCTCTTCTTCTTTAACCCTAAAGACTCGTAAACTGTTCCTCTTTGGCTGAATTGTTGTGGTATTTTGCCAGCTCAAAAGGGTACGGTTTTCGTGCCTTTACACAAATGAACCATTTCAATTTCCATATATTACAAAGCTTTATATGTTCCATCATTTCAAAACTAATTCTTTGATAATTCCGTATATATCAAATTCAATTACTACTATTTAGATGTGAAATGTTTACTTAATAAACCAATATCACTTAAGAAAACTTTTAAACTTCAAATAATTGGACATTCTTTCAATTTATTTAACTTGATATATTCATTTGAATCAACTTGATATTCATTTAAATCACTCTAAATCAAAATCAAGTTATAAAAATCATACCCTTTAAAATCTCAATTTTATTTAAATTTCAAATCAATTTCTAGTTTATCTTTCAACCTTAATTTATTGAAATCATCATAAATTCTATATTAAAATATAACTTAAATGAATATTTAACCATATTATATTTTAAATAAAATCAAACTTTATTATTAACTTATTTATATCAACAAATTTATATATAGCTTAAATTTAAGAATTTAACTATATATAAAATAATATGTATATAATATCAAAAATCAATATTTATTAAACCATACTTTCTTTCCAAAACCATAGAAATCAATTTCAAAATATTTATATATAGACCACAGTGTCTGCATATAATTTTCGATCCTATGGTCAAGTGATACAGATATTTATCGTTTCAATCCGTAATTTAAAATATAAATACGGTTATATATCATTTCAGACCGCAATCCCGAATGAAATAAAATCCGCAACAACTTGTAGTTTATATAAATATAAAATACAACATCCATTCATCCAATATTAATCATCAAACTTTTATCACAATCGTCATCCAATTCAATCAATAACATCAATATAGAACATGTAATACTTAACAAGAATTTTACTTGTAGTTTATATGCAATAATAAATTAAATAACAAATCAACTGGCAGTTTATATGCAATAAGAAATTAAATAACAATTTAATTCAATAAATTCAATTTAACTGAGATGATGATTAAAAATACGCCAACAGTCATAAATAAATTTCAAATCACGTCATAAATCAATTTAACAAACATAAGAAATTTTAGAAGTTGTGAGTAGGTTAAGACACTCACCTTTTGAGTTTAAGTTGAATTTAAATCCAATTTAAACCCAAAATTTGAACAGTCTCAGAATCCATCCAAACCAACGCCAAAATGTCCGAAATTTCAATACGAACCAAGCGGAGAAATACGCGCATGAAATGGACTTAGTATGTGAAAGTTATGAAATTTCGAACATTGAAAATCGAAAATTAAGTAATTAACAAAACAAAATAACGTACACTTCTATCACAAGCCACGTCAAGAGCACGCATCAGAACGCTGCTCCGCTCATGACTGAAACAGGAACCCTAGCTGCCACCGATCACTCTAAAACGCACGATCGTCGCGCCATGGCCAGAGCTCTGGAGCTCGACGCCGCCGCCTACCCCCTTACGACCATCCACGTTCGCGCCTAGAAGCTTCAGTCGACCGAAAACGAGAAGCAGCCCCCACTGCAAGCCATGGCTACCGAAACCCTAATCCACCAATTTCCACGATCCATCCATTAACACGCCAACCCAACCACACTGATGGACATCGCACTCGATTCTCCACACAGCAGTGCCCTTGATTAGTCGATCGGGCGACGATCATCGAACGCCATGAACGGCCAAGAATAAAAGGCAAACTTCTGATCAGACGATAGCTCGAATCAAGAAACAGATTACAGATCTGAGTTGCGCTCTTCGAAAGCCTCAGATCGATATATAATTTGATATGAATTGAGAAGTTTGAAATTTTGGCTTTGAATTTGATTTGAAATGGTAATTGGGAATTTTGTTTTGTCTGCCATTGGAAATGAAGAGGAGCAACTAGAATTCTACATACAGAAATGAGGAATAGAAAGGCTACTAGGGTTTATAACATGATATATATATAAATATATATAGGTAGAGCTAAGAATAGTGGAACTGATACGATTGGTTTGGACCGTTGAACGATAAATGACCCGAAAAGCCCGTTCTGCCTCTGGAACGAAATTGGGTCGTCCCGTATATCGAAATAGATGTTTTTAAATAATTTAAACGCAATGGAATAGGTTTCAAGTCCAAATTCTATCGTATGAAGGAGTTACTCTAAAATCAAGTTATTTCAATTTGATTTCAATTTCATTGATTTCTAGGCGTTTCGAGCCCGTACGATCAAACAACAAATCCGATCGATACGAACTTGAAATCCTATAATAATTCACTGCTACGGATCCGATGAAACTATTTTCGTCGTAATCCGAGTTAGTGGCCAAGATGGCTATATTTCAGTTAAATAAATAAATAAATATTAAATTAATTATATCACTATTTAATTCAAATAAATTAACCGACCACTTTCCCATTTTTTGTTTCCATAAACATTTATAATAACTTAAAACAAGTTTCCATGTTGATCCAAAGCTAATTATTTCACTAATTATCAGGTTTACTTTCAATTTCAATAAATACAGAAATTGTAAATTAAAATTTCAATAGTTCCATTAAATTGACTATTTCTTATTATTCAATCCATTATCATCAGATGGGAGAAATTGCATTGGTCCAATATTTATTACATTAATATTCTCCAATCCCATCTAAATTTCGTATAACGTAATATTTAAATATTTAATTTCACTTAATTGCAATTAATCCAATTTCTAAAATTTTAAATTCTAGTAAATTAACAAATCTTGATTTCCTTTCTCTATATTCAACCAATTATCATTTTATGAATAGAATTAACATTATTTTCGAATATTAACTTAATTTACATCACATAATATTTAATTTAGGTTTATTGCGATAAATTCCAATTCTACTTAACGGATTAAATATATAGGTAACTTATAATAATTGTTTACAGACCAATGTTACAGTTACTTACATAACAATGGTTTTACTCACTTACCATTCATTAAATATTTTTTCGTTAAATAAATACCATATTCACACTTGTTTCCATATATTAAATTTTATAACTAAGTATACATTACATCCAAATGGTTAATATTAGCTTTAATTATCATTGTTACCATTCATTTTTAGTTATTACTTCATTATCAAATTACCAATTTCTATTTCTTTCAATATTTAATTACCAAAACCCTATTAAGTTAACAAATTTAATTATCAAAATTTACAAGTCGTTACAATTGTCGTTTAGCTCTAAATGCATATATACATATACCCGCTTGTGTAAACATACGTATACGCATATTTGGATAAGTAATTTAGTTATTACTTAAATTAAAGCTTTCTTTTATTTGCAATACTTCTTCAATAAAAGTGAAACATCTGCTTATATCATTTTACAAAATCTCATACTATTTTACGGAATAACATATTTGCTCATAAATCGCTTTATAAAGTACAATGCTAGCTTATAAATCGATTTAGCACTTTAAAAATACTTATTTCGCCTCATTGAAAATCAAGTATTCACCATTTTACAACTTTATAAACTCTCGTATCTATTTATAAAATATATTCTTCATTTATAAAATCATGTAACCATTTTGTAAATATTAATTAAGCTTCATAGGTCTTTAGTTACTTTAATAATAAGTGTAGAGTTCACAAACCATTTAAATTAGCTTACTAACATTTTCCAAATCAATTTAAATGATTTAATTAATATTTTCTAATGACGTGCACATCATTACACTACTTAATTTATCTCCAAACAAAATAATAACATCATAATCAATCATACATTTAGCCCAAGTCTAATCTAAGGCTTACTAATAATTTTCACAATATAGTATTAGGGTCTTAAACAATTAAATTAGCTAAGGGAAACATGTTTATAACATGAATACAAGTCTAAACTATAGCACAGAAATCTCCAAAACATTCCATAATATTTCATAATTATAAATGAATGAAGTAATGAAGTAAAATACCCAAATTTAACAGGAGAATCATCCCATTCACCTTAATTAAACCCAATCCAAGCTCTAATCACAATAACACAATCCTAGCTTACTTTATATTTTGAAATGCACAACAATACTCTGATCCAAGCCAATTCCTTCGCAGATTTGGTAGAGAATTGAAAGCAAAGAATTATGGTTATTTCTATTTTATTTAAGTAAATTTATTTAATGAGTTTAGGATTTGGGACTAAGGAGGTGATTAAGGGGGATTAGGAGGCCATTAGATAAAGAGGAGAAGGAATGAACATGGAATGAAATAAAGAGCCTAGAAAATATAAACAAAGTTAAAGGCAAGCTAGTGGGCTTTGCCCAATTCTCTTCATCCAGCGCTATTCATCTCAAAAATCATCAACTCCAAACATAGACAAGTTTATACTCATTTTACTCGCGTCGAAAAAGAAAACTCAACCAAGGGTGTATTAAGTACTAATTTTTCCGTTTAAAAATCGAATATAAGAGGCATTCTTTAGCTTAATGATTAAATATTTAAATTAATCATTTATATATTCGATCGTTAAAATTACGGGGCGTTAATTCTCCCTTCCTTAAAAGAATTTCATCTTCAAAACTCGCATGAGTATAAGAAAGTAACATGATTAACCAAACTTCTCGAATCTCTATTATGGAAAATTCCAACAGTACCTTCCCTTGTGCGATTAGCACTACGGAACTCCCAAATCAGAATGCATCACAAACTAAGAAATATGCGATTACCTATGTCAACCCACATTCTGAAAAATTCATACCTCTCTTAAGAAATATTTTTACTACTTAAATGCCAATGAAAGCAAATAGGCACTTAAATAGCTATATATCAGGTCTTAAGCATGTGATTGTACTATACCAAGAGGATTGCACTAATACAAAATTCAAACATGTATAACCTTAATGTATTTACCAATACTTCCATAATCATACATGACAATCTACTGGAGAGTATGCTCAAGTGAGTTAGTTTCAATATATATAATTAACTTTGAGCCCTATGAAATGATAGCGAACTCGTGTAGATCCCTTCTCACTCCATTCCAAACATGTACGAAATGTAATCTATTCCAGATAGCAAAGGAATACAAATCGATTTTCATCATTGCATATGGGTGGAGTCAATAATGGGGAATTATCGCGATCCAACGATTCCATACAAATAAGGCAAGTACATCGACATACTCAGACATTTCTCTCCATTCCATTATAAATAGATTCAGTGCACTAACATACTCAGACATCTATCAGGATCCAATAATAGACATGGCGATTAATACGAGGCAAATGATATTGTTAGTGTCAAAACTGGACACCAACACCCAATTATGCAAAAGCTCCAATATTTAATCCAATCATATAAATATGTAACGAAATAAATGAAGAACTGAATGAAAACAATCGAAAAGAAAGTAAAAGGAGACAAGATTTATAGTGGTTCGACTAACTTTCGCTACGTCCACTCCCAAACAATCCTTTTTATTATACTAAAGTCTGTTGACAGTTACAGTCCAAAATCCAAGAACAAAATTGACAGTATAGCCTAGGTTGAAGATAAAGAGAAGCAAAAAGAAGATCCCTATTTTGACAATATGCCTATTGTATTTATAGCGGAAGACGTGCACGAGTCTGGCTGAAATTTCGATAGAAGGTTCGGGAGACCAAGACAAGGCCACCCAAAATTTTTTAGGTCCATTGAGGCCCACAATAGAGATTAGTACAGATCCCTATTTTGATGTTCATGTAGGGTGTGATACATTTGGGGGGTTCCCCATGATGTTAGCTACCTGTTCTCTAAATTGTATGCCATTTTGACTTATAATTTGTGAGATATCGTGTTTTCCATGAAGTGGTGTTGTTTAAATCCTGACTTCTGCAAATCCATATGGATGGAAGGGTACCGATCCCTTCAACTTCTTCCAAATGCCATGCTATCCCTATAGGAGCTTATCCATGTTGTATTATGCTTAGCCTCCAAGTTTCATGCCAATTGGATTAGTAGAACTCGAGATATTGACCGATCTTTGTTGCAATATGGTGTTAAGGTTGATATAGCCGATCCCTACGGAGGGATAGTAATCGATCCTTACAACTTGCTCTAAATGCTATGCAATCCGTATGGAGTGTTCCATATATTCTAATTAGCTTGTCCTCTAAGTTTCATGTCAATTGGACGTGTAGATGTTGAGATATTGATCGACCCTTGTTATGAAGTTGGGGTTAGCCGATTCCTGAGAGAGATAGCTACTGATCCCTATTGAGGGATAGATGCCAATTCTTCCAACTTCTCCAAATGCCATGCGATCGCTAGGGTAGTTTTCCTAGGATCTCCTTTTTTTTCCAAAGTTTCACTTCAGTATGCCTTATGGTTGTTGAGTTATGGAGCGATCATCATTGAGTTGTGCTATTGAGCTGAATATGATCCAATCCCTCTTCTTTTGCCCATAACTCTAGCATACGAACTCCGATCGACTTGAAATTTAAAATGTAGCCCCATGATTCCTTCCTTATCACTTCGTACTAAGTGCACCATGATTAGGACAAAAATTAGGAATCCGATCTGAATACGCTTGACCATCATTCATAGTCTCATTTATAGCCAATCTTCGAGCTTGTTTACCGTTTTCCGAGGCCTCCCATCTTAATGACCATGATGTCTGTCGAGTTAAATTCGCATGTGTATTGCTTTTCCAAATGGTGGATTAATAGATCTATAAGGCTAATATAACATATAACCTTAATATGTGATTAATACTATAGACGGTCACGAATTTAAGACCGACACAATTTATCTAGCTATACATAACCCGAAATAACCCCCAAATATAATAATTATTTATTTCCAATCAAGGATATGCACTTAATTATATCATATAATTAAACTTTAATCAATCAATAACAATCAGCAACAAATAGAAATCGAACAACGAGAACCGATCAAATCATAACAAGTAAGAATAAGTAACAATAACTGGCATATAAACTATTAAACATGCATACAAGCAATTGACAAGAATTAACCAATAATAAAAATCAGTCAATAGAAAAATCAAACAAAAACATCAAACAATGGTAAGCAAACATAAGTAGTAGCAACAACAGCAAGCGACAAAACAATGAGATATTTAAAAGTGTCTATACCAAAATGCTAGGTAACCATCAAGAGCCAAAGGCGCATGTTGAACCATAAACTCACATGAGGCTATTCGACATTCAAAGGGAATAAATGCCTATGTGGTGCAATTTCTTTCATGAATATGACACACAAACGACTACCACATTTCTCGGCTACATAGAGGAACACCCATACAATATGCAGGATCATCAGGTCACCAAACCCTTGAATAAATCTAGCAATCAATGCCTCTACTTTCCTTTTCTTCCAAAAAAACTCATTCTCTAGAAGAGGAAATTATACTAATTAAATCATCATAAAAATGAAGATTTACATTTTCCTAGGTTTGCTTGGGTACAAACTCACCTTGACTGAACAATGTTAGCATGGATAATATAATAAGTGCACTAGGGCGCTCGCCTCGGCGAGTACCATCTCGTCACTTAGGAGATTATCCGAATCGCCAAAAAACTAATCGAGAAATCTTTCCCCAACTACGACACACAATATTAATTATACTACATTAAAATTTTATAATTTCTATAGATCATTCTAAATGATATGGTACTTGTTCCAATCCTTCATTTTCTCATATAATTTCTTTGTTAAATAACGATTAGCCACTTGACTCCATCCGTATAAACTCTAATCCAGTTCCTTGATCTGACTGCAGAAATCTCCTTACATAACTAAGGTCATGCTTCATAAATTTCTCAATCATCCTGGAAACCTGACTCAAGTGCTCGTCTATTAGAATCAAGTGAAAAACTCTATCCTAACTGGTGCAAATCACCCAAAACATTTACACTCGAACTAGGTTAAGAACGGGTATGTGACTGGACCAATCTTTAGGAAATATCCCTTTCAAAAAATGTGATTACTCCCATCATCTAAGGTTTACTGATGCAAGGAAACCAATTATAACATGAACGACTCTAGACAAACGCCTAAAAGTCATCCCCTTGGACTTTGCTCATTACTGGGCATCCATTAAACCCTACCTAGATATAAATCCAAGTCATACTTCATCGACCGAACCCACTCAACTTGAAAGCCCGTGCATTAAGTTCGCATGGTAATACTTCGGTCGCTTCACCTTGGTTTTGCAACAATGGTGACTCATACAAGGTTTATCTCTACCGAATAATTTACCTACTATAAAAGATGTAAAGTTTAACTTATCTACTGGGTAACTAGCAATATATAATATATACTGCTCAAATGTCGAAAGCAATAAAAGTAAGTTTCCAAAAATAGAGCATAGCTCACTACATAAGCTCTTTTTGATTTCTTGATCCGTAAGCTTGCTAGGACTCGAAAATCCCTGAGAGGCATAGGTCATCATCACTTACACACCATTCGAAAATGTAGGACAGTCCTTCTTCAAGTGATCAAGCTGATCGAAATCGAAGTACTACACATCGCTTTAGCTGGACGACATTCCATAGCAAAATACCTTCCATATGCCACGGGAGCGGCATACTAGACCAACTTTTATTTTTCGAACAACCTCAATCTTCCATGTATCATGGTCGTTATGCCTTGGTTGGAGTTTTGATTGCTTTAAACTTTCGCTACTTCAAACGGTATCTTATAGACATTCTCATAATGGAGAACCATCCCAATGAGATATTCAGAATTAGACTCTAATAGGATAAGGATAAGCAATGAACACCAAACCAATGCTAAAGATCCAAGGATAATCACTTTTCCCACGACAATGAATTACCGACCAACTCAAAACGCAAAAATAAAAGGTTGAACCAGTCAACCCTCCTTCGCTGATAAGCTATCCTGCTCAAGATGGATGGAATACTCAAGATACACACTCTTCTCGATCTCAGAAATGAACCGAGAATTTAAAGCGGCACGTGAACAAATAGTGCATCATAGGTCTGCTTATCAACCACCAAAAATACTACATCCTACCCAGCCAAAGTCTCCCTTCCCCAAATGCGGAGAAACAGTCTCACTCATGAGAATATTCCCTAGACTTATATCGATGGAAGCCTTCTCATGCATGTGTCTAAGACCGTGCCTCAGTATCAGTCTCAGGACTCAGATATGGCTACCCTCTAAGGTTAAGTAAACTATGGCACTAGTCTAAAGCTGGTGGAGCTAAAAAGACTGATGCTCAAAGAGCTATACCACTTCTGGCGGTAACCGCGATCTACTGGAAATGTTCACATGTGATGGAACATCTTTCCCAGTAGCTAAATAGTCTGAGAAAATTAAGCATCTTAGATTACCTATTCGCAGTCGTCATGTATTTCATCTACTCATATGGATAGCCTAACAAAAATACATTAGCAACTAGCAGTAGAAATAATTTAAATTCAGAGGACAAGTGATATATACAATATTGTACAGTAGAAAAATACAAGATGCTCTCTCAACATATCTCATTTGATAAGATTGGTTAACTCAAACTGGTCTACTTGGTCTGAGCGTTGAGCCTAAGCTCTGATGCCGACTATAATAACCCTACCATCGTAATACCCTAAAATCGACGCCTTACATCATCGCATGACTTTCGAATACCATAAAAGATAGATCTACGAGGTAAAATTAGTACAAAACACTAAACCAGGGCAATAATAAGATCTCATAATGGAACGAAAATATGTAACATATTGCATATACCCAAACAAAATTGGACAACAATATATAAGAGTCTGCATTAGCAGAAGAACCTTACATATAAATATCAGTACAGAAAACCAAAATACACCAACCCTCAAAAAACACGAAGTTTTGAATAAATATTAGATACAACACTCTCACATATAAATAACAGGTCTGTCATCTACAACTAAAATAACAAGTATATATATCCCAAAACCTCAATGCCTCCAAAATGCTCCAGCTGTGCACTTTGCTATCATATCCCTAAAAGAACCTGATCCTGAACTACTCAACCGATTACTCGAGAATTATCATGACATAAGCAGACAAAGACAAAATGAGGATCAGACACTAAGTCTGGTGTAAGGGGAACTATCTTAAAATACTGTATATTAAAACTATACACAAATAAACAGGGACAACTTAACCACAACCGGCCCTCTCCACAAACATAGCTCAGGGGTAATGTGGACCGTGTATAAAAAAGTATAGTAAATTTATCTCAAAAGCAAGAGATTATACCGTAACCTGCTCTTCTCTTATAACAATAAATTTTTTGCACAATATCTTCCATTGCACTATACTAGCCCAAAACTACTAATAATATAGTTCAAATATACCATGATCAAACCGTGATCCCAAAACAATGATCACTACTGCTATGATCGATAAGATACACCCTAACGCATATGGTTGCTACTACTAAGACCGAATATGCATGCCACAACGCATGTGGTCACTACTGCTAAGACCGAATAGGTGCTCCACAACACGTATGGTCACTACTGCTAAGATTAATCGTTCATAAGATTACGATCGTAGGATCCAAAAACATCCATGTGATCACAACAAGATAAAGCTGTTCATGATCTCAAAACGCCATGTCGAGTGTGTTATAGCCATCAACAACACTCTAGGTACACCACAACAAGGTTGATACCTTGGTATGTCACATAAGTTCATGACCTAGGTAGGTCACATAAGTCCATACCAGTGGTATGCTATAACAAGTTAATACGAAAAAAAATTGCATATTACTCTAAGGTCGAAATCTTAGAGTATAGACTTGCTCTCACTCCGTATTTGACGTATGGAATCAACATGCATGGATTCGATTGCCGCGGTCTAAACACCCATCGAACAACTCTAACAAAACCCCATACTAACCCAAATCACATTTCAAATGGAACGCATGACCTCAACATCATAACACTCCTTTCGTATATGTTCCCGATCTATCTTAAAATCTACAGTTTTGGAATACGTGCTAGGGTAGGTCCCATGTGGGCCCTAAAATCAAAGTAGCCCAAAACCTACCAAAATATCATAACTTGTAGCCCTTAAATTATGATGAAAAATGCTCCAAACCATACCTCAGTCCAACTTCGTATGCGAAAGTTATCGGGTTTTGAAGTTTGAATAGCACGAAGCGGGTAAGTTAAATGGGGTTCCATTCAATCGAATGCACCAGGGCAAAGTTGACATGTATCCTCTTGACCAGTTAATTGAATGGACCTATTTAGTAGATTGAACTGATAGGTTCCAGGCAATGAGCATGGGCGGTGGGAAGATTCCTCGGACTGGATGCCGATTAGCGTGCCGTTTCCTACGACGCTTCACCCGATGAGTCACCATGCTACTAGAGCCTACCTCCATCCCATTGGACATGTCTCGCGGTTCATTTGTTGATGCTTTAGAAGTGACTTCTTAAGTACATGAAGAATTGGTTTCGATTCCAAAATCGACTCTTTGCACAAGTAGAGTTCAACGGGCAATTATAGCGACCGGCTTCTTCTAACACGCCAAAACGACATACCCGGCCTCCGCGCCATGTGAGTAGCCTATATGTATGTCAACACACACTTATGCATGCCTATACACACATGCTCATGCAACACATAGACAAACACAAATTGCATTTTGGACTTCACATGGATGATTGATCCGCCCGATGCAACTTAGCGCATAGGATAGTCGCTATGGCTATTTGAAATGCTTGAAACAGACTTGTAATCAACTATATTCTATATATTCAAACAATTACATATCTATACAAACAAACAATCACACAATAATTTTTACTACAATACCATCTTTTTTTTTTAATTTTCGCTTAGCTCCGAATGCATATATAAGTAGTGCATATATACATATACTTATATTCGGATAAGTAATCCAATTATTACTTAAATCAAAACTTACTTTTATTAACAAAACTTATTCAATAAAAGTGAAACAACTCCTTATATCATTTTATAAAATCTCAGAATATTTTACAAAATATCATACTTGCTTATAAATCACTTTATAGTAAATCGATTTAGCCCTTTAAAAATACTTATTTCGCCTCATTGAAAATCAAGTGTTCATAATTTTACTATTTTATGAAATCTCATTTCTATTTTATGAAATATGTTCTTCATTTATAAAATCATGAAACCATTTTATAAATACTGATTAAGCTTCATTAGTCTTTAATCACTTTAATAAAAAGTGTAGAGCTCATAAACCATTTAAATTAGCTTACTAACATTTTTCAAATCAATTCAAATGGATTTATTAATATTTTCTAATTCCATGCACATCATTACACTAATTAATTAATCCCTAAGTCAAACGGTAACATCACAACAAATCACCAATTATCCCAAATCTAATTTAGGGCCTACTAACTATTTTCAAAACATAACTTTAAGATCTTAAACAATTAATTAGTTAAGGGAAACATGCTTCTAACATGATTACAAGTCAAAACCCTGGCATAGAAATCTTCAAATCATTCCATAATACTTCATAATTATAAATAAATGTATTAATGAAGTAAAACACACATATTTAATAGGGGAATCATCCCATTCATCTTAATTAAGCCCAAGCCAAGCTCTAGTCACCAGAAACCTAATTCTAGCTTACTTTAAATTTTAAAATGCACATCAATACTCCTATCCAAGCCAATTCCTTCGTAGGTTTTGTATAGAATTGGAAGAGAGGAATTATGTGATTTTTATTTGATTTTATGAAATTTATTAAATGGGTTTAGGGTTTGGAGATTAAGGAGGTGATTAAGGGGTGATGAGGAAGCCATTGGAGAAAGAGGAGAAGCTCCAACATGAATAATGTGATAACTCCCATGTGAAGTACGATGTAATAGTTTCAAAATCACTTGCTTATATATATACCGTGCTCAAAGTACAATATAATATCTATAGACATTTAATAAAATAGATGGCTACAAGAGAACAATGAATAATGTGATAACTCCATCATGAAGCTCCTTTCTCCACGTCCTATGACCAATCATCTACTAACCTATCATCTTGTGGTGGTGGGAAAAAGGAAAGAAGGGGAGTGTGGATCAGACATAAAGTCTAGTGAATGCGAATAAGGCTGATAAAATGATTAAATGCAATTAGTTCTATACCTACTCTAAGTGTCATAGAGTGTATCTATAGTGTGTTGGTGCATTCCTAAGGTCATATACCTAAGGATAGTTATCTGACTCACTGGGTCAGATCTAGAAGTCAAAACCTCAAACTACCGGTCGGCCAAATCAGGATCTACTATCCCTTATCTACTCACACTACGCTTGAAGAGGGAAAACAAAGTTTGCAAACTCGCATAGTGACTCAAATCGTAGCAGAAAAATGCCTCTTATCGACTAATTCGCTGTTCATCGCATGCGAATCACAGCCAGTACTAGCCCCCGCATAATATCGTCATGTTTCCTATGGCCACTTATTGCTAAACTCCAATGTCCACCAGTACCATGTTGCGCAAGAAAATGTGTAGTACTTGAATCTCTAATTAGGACCAAGCCTCCCTTCAGAAGTGTTCTTACCAGTGACATGCCCACTCGTACATAACACTCCCTGAAACTAATGCGAATAAATCACCCTCGTTTCACAAAATCCAGTTTCGACATCTGCCTAACGGACCGCACAATTGCCTATGTTTACTGATCTTTTGGATCTTATCCACCTAGAGAAGTGAATTCACCCTCCAACACATATAAGGAACTAACTTCCCTACTCCTCACATATTCATTAGTGCAATATATAGTTCAATATTCATCAATCTCATTTACTAATTGGGCCTAAAGTCCAAAAGTCCAAAACTGCCTAATAATAAGCCAGACGGTCGACCTGGAAGCACCAAAAGTCGACCACCTACGGTCGACCTAGGGTCCTCATAGTCGACCGTTCTAGTTCTTTTTTGTTAGGGTTTTAATTTTTATAATTTATAATTACTGTACACGATTAATTTAATTCGATTGTGTTTGTCAATTTAGTTCGGTTAGTTTTGGCGCCATTAGGAACATCAATTAGTCCAAATTTCAATTCTCCATTCTTTTTATTTCAATTGTAAATTAATTTTGGGTCTAGATCAGGGGTTTTACAGTTCAACAGTTATTTTCTAATTATATTAATTAGATCTATAGATTGAATAATATCAAATTTAAATTAATAGTTTAGTTTAGGTGTTTAATAATCTAATCAAATGGAAAATAAATTTAAAACTAATTGATTTAACCACTTAATAAGATCTATGACCACTCACCTACGTCCTTAGCACTAGAGTTGAATCTAACTCTTTTTGTTTCCCCTGGATCTTCTTAGCATTCCTTCCAATTGCTTGATCTCTCTTTTAATTTTTGATTTAGATTAGTTTTTGTGTAATGAATGGGACTTTTGCCCTCGAAAATCGACACTAATACACCCACTGTATTTCCTGTTGAGCATTCAAGTGTCGAAAAAACCAATTACTAAGGGAAAAAAGAAAAAGAAGGCATAGCAGAATCTCATATGATTGAAATAACATATATTATTTCGATTATATTTACAGTGAAAAAACCTTTAAATACAAATATCAGAGTCGATCCAAGCTCAGCTTGGATGGTTATAAATACCCATAGTTACAAATGCTAAAAAACAACATACACATTGAAAAAATTAACTACATCCATATGTTGATGAAGATCTCCAACCATCCTCTGAAGACTCTAAGCGTCTTCAGCTAATCCTAAAACTACTCATATGTAACCTAAGTATAAAAAGTACCCGGATCAGTCTGGCAAACCATCGTAAGAAACACAAATCATATGTATATATAATAGTGTCTAGATCTGCTTTGATGTCAACTAAAACCTTCGAAAAGAAGAGTATGTCTTAAGACCACGTCACATATAAACACGAATGAGTTTTTACCTTATGTTAACTCAAGTATTTTATCAAATCATTTGATACTATTTCTAATTAATAACATATCAAAATAGCTGGAATTATCATATTTGTTTAATTCGACGGCATATTTAGGTATACAATAAAGTCCATAGAGGTATGCACTAGAGAATGGATTTCCAATAATGACAAGGTATAGGACTACCTTCTGACAGTACATCTCTAGAGAAATGTACCGAGGCAAAATCATGCTGCCCTCTACCAACGCAGAACCGGCCTACCTCTACCATAAATAGTTCCGAATATGTCATCTCCCTGGTTGTTCCCGACTATTCATGGCCACAACATACGCAACAAACTTGGTATATAGAGGGAAATTTAGAAAGGTGGTGATCATCTTCTAATGGCAATGATCCACATAGCCCTGTCACATCTACTCTATTTTGCCATTACCGATGTGTGAGGCTTGAGGTAACATTTTACCTTTCACATGATAGATCCCACTTTAAATGCCACATTGCCATTTCCTACGACACACTAATTGGTTCCCACAAAAATACAACCCCCAAGTTCATACGCCTCAGGGAAGGGTGTTAAGTATAAGAGGGGTTACCTCCTACACCACCGAACAGATGTATGTTTGTAAAAACCAATGTACATGGTATTAAAAAAGCAATGCCAGACATTCATCCAAACAAGTTATCCAGAAATAGGACAAACCAAAGGTATTCTTACTACATCCTGTTTAGGAATCACCGTTAGGATTAGTAGTGAGCAATCATTGCGTTGAAGATTGCAAAAATAAGGTACTATTGTGACCATATTTATATAATATGGGAATCACGATGTTAGTGGCAAGTAGCTCTCCATTATAAAGATCTCCGTCTTCAAAATCATTGTCTTCAACTGATGTGCACGTAAATGTGCATATTTTTACCACCATATTTATTCCTTTTGAATTAAACAAATGATCATATTGGGTATTTTAACTTGTTTTAACTAAAATCCATATTAATTCCAAATTGTCACATATCCATCTTCATATAGGGGTAAAACGGTCATTTGTGTGCATATATTTTTTTGAGAAAAATTAATTGGAAATTTATATATATTTTTGTAGGAATTTGGTCTCAAATAGGAGTGGTTTCATGAAGGAATATGCATGCACAAAGAATATAAAGGAATGAAGATGGAAATAATTCAAAGTGAAGATCATACAGGACCCTACCTACCCACCACCTTAATGTATAAATTAGAGGCTAATACACATGCTTATGGAATTAATGGCTTCATTTACACTTAAATAATGATTAGTAGAAGCTAATGATTACTTGGCCTTCACACTTTCTCAAGGGTAGTTTGGTCATTCGTCAAATTATGGATCAGGGTTTCATGCATGTATAAATAACCCTTTATGCTTCATGTAACCCTCCTCTTACTTAGTCTCTTCCTCTTCATTAGTTTAGGCACAAAATAAAAGACAAGTTCTCTTTCTCTTTTCCATGGCTACTTAGACATTTTTACTTTATGTATTTTTCCTTTCTTCTATGCAATGTTAATTAATGCTCTCTTTCTTTTACATGCTCTAACAACCCTATATTTTGTGATTATTTTAATTGTATATTTTGATTATTTTAATTGAAATTCCTGATTTAAAAAACTTTATTTTATTTATGGATAAAACTTTATTTTATTTATTCAAATGAATAATTTTGTTATTTTAAATATTAATTTTGATTTGTATATGAATTATAATTTCAAACCTGAATATATTGAATATTTCCAGAAAATGTGAATTTTGGTCAATCTAGTCAAACTTTGACTTTTAAATTTAAAATTTAAATATTTTAAAATTTTAATTTTATCTTTTATTATGAAAATAAATTAAATTTCAAGAATATTGCTTTTCGCTTCGTTAAAATCCGATTTATATTATGAAAGTTATGCTTTTTACAATATTGTGTATAAATTGATTTATTTAACAAAATTTGTTTATTTTAAATTATATAAATAATATTTTTGTTTGTTCTAATTTGTATATATATGTATTTATGACATGTTATGCATATATATTATTTTTAAAACATTTTATAAGTGTTGTTATAATTTTCAAATGCTTATTGTATTTTGTTTTCAATTTTTAAAGTCTAGTTTCAATTATTAAGCTATTTTCTTATTTACTTTATATTTTTCCTTAAATTATTTATTTATTTTATTTTTTATTTTATTTTTTTCAGTATTTTATTTTATTTTCTGAATTGTATTTAGTTTATTTTGATTTAAATGAAATAAGAAATACTAAGAGAGAATGACCTTTCATTTCTATGTCTTTTCATTAACTTGTCTTTCCATTTTCCTTTTGTCTTTTCATTTTATCTTTTGATCATCCAAACTTTTTTGCATTGCCGTGTATTTTTCTTCTCATTCACGTAAAAAAATTCCTTTCTCTCAAAACTCACGGCTAGGAAAAAATGGTAGGTTTTCTAATGTCTTCTTCCTTTATCTCTTCTCCTTTTCATATTTTCAATTGATTTTTACCTTTGCTTCTTCTAGCTTGCTTGACCTAGTTCCTACTCCATCAGCTCCACCATTATCTCCACCATCTACAGCAGCAACCACCACCTATACCTCCTCTAGATCAGGCCGTGGCCTCCCCATGTTGAAAACTCCACAAAAATTGCAAGCGATCCCCTTAAACAAGCCTAGCCGAGCTTTAAAGGCCACATCCACTTCATCCATCACCTTGGCCACCCCCTTAGCCACCACCACCAACAGCTACACCTCCTCTAGCCACCACTATAGCTATCAACACTTCTGACCTGACCTGTACTAGTCTGGGCCGAGCCCATACGATGGCACAACCGAGCCAAATGTTGCACAAACCACTCTATTTTGCCTTGAACCCATGTATGCTTCATATTGTAACTCTTCCACCACCTTCATCAACTTGTAACCTGACCTATATGATACCATACCTGACCCAAGCACACATCATGGCTGAGTATATAGTCCCCTAAGGCCAAGCATTGGAGTTGTTGAAGCAAGGTCTAATCTATCTTGTTCGTTATTGCTCCGTATTTCAATTTGTTTCTATATTGTTTTGTGTTAAATATATTCATATGTTATATTGCATTGTCTTGTTTTGGTTGTTATGACAAGATGATATCTTGGCACTCTCCACTCATTTGAATCACTAGTCGTGCTGTATCGTGCTTGTCATGCCTTTGGAATCGTTTTGTGTGTCGTAGTGGTCTTCATCTTGAAAGGCGAGTCTTTCTCACTCTGACAAATTTACTCATGAAATGGTGAATCGATAACAAGTGTTTAGTAATTAAAACTGTTTATGCAAGTAAATGATGATTTTATGATATGTATGCCATGTTATTACCATGTTAAACTATTAATTATCAACTGACATCTGATATATGACATTATATTTTGACATTGACATTGTTTATACTGTTAATTTATTTATGATCACATTGCAAGTTCCCTGTTAGAATAGAATCACTATGGGTTGAAATGATACATACCCGAAGACTTTAGAATAGGGAAAAATCATTATGGGCTGAAATGATAGGCCTAAACGATTTTTATTTATTTTTATTTACTTAGGATTGCGGGTTTGAAATGATAGAACCCGGGATTTTTTTTTAAACTGCGGATTGAAATGATATATATCCTTATCACTTGACCTAGGTTAGAAATTATATACAGACCCCATGGTATATTTTTTAAATGATTTTATTAAGATATGTATTTTTAAAAGTATGAAATTTTGATTAAAAAATATATATTTTATGGTTTTGTGAAGGTTAAATCTTAAGTTTTTAATTTTTGAATTTAAGTATGTAAATTTGAAATATATGTGATTTTCGACTTTAAATTTTATTTTAAAAAAATGTAAGTAGATAATGGAAATTAAATTTAAAGTTCGAAATGATATTTAAAGTAAAATTCCAAGTTTTATTTAATTTATAAGTTGATAAACAGTGAAATTTTGACTTAATAAATGAATTGAGTTTTAAAAATTGAACATTTGATTTTAAATTTATTATGATAAATCATATGTTAAAATGATTTAGATATGAAATTTAGAAGTATAGAAATATGATTTATAAATTTAAATAGCAAGAATTGAAGTTTTGTTGTTTTTTGAAAAGTTGAAATAAAATCTGAAATTTAATTAACAGCATTTTCTAAAAATGTTGTAGTCTTATGACAACATTTTAAATGTTGTTGTTTTGAACGTAACTATGTTTGAAATAACTAAGTATCTATTACGGCATTTTATAAATGCCGTTATTCTTGAACTAACTATTTTGAAAACTATAAGCTACGATAGCATTTTATAAATGCTGTCGTTACTATATTTTGTCAATGTTTTGAAATGTTATAGATTTGAACACTGTTTGTGTTATATTTTAAAGTGTTAAACGATTTAACTATTGGAATTGATTATTTGTGAAATATAAGGAGTTTTGAATATAATTTAATATTTAAATTTGAATTTTAAGGAATTTACATTGAATTTGAATTTAAATAAGGTTTACTTGGTTATGTGTTAAATTGAATGAAATCAAATGAGATAAATGAATTTTTGAATGTAATTTTGAAATGTATTTTTGTAATGATATTTGAAATAATAAATGAATGGCATATTTGATTTTTAAATGATATTTAAATTTGAATATTTGAAACTGAATTCAAATAATGATATGATAATGAGGTTTTGAAGGATATGATATTTTAATGATTTCGAAATGGTTTTTAATGATATAATGTTTATTTTGATAAACAATGTGAATTTGGAATGATATTTGATGTTGATAAATGAATATTTGAAGTTTATATTTGTATGAAAAGATATTTGGTTTAATTGTAATTTAAGTTTATTTAAACAATACAGGGTTTATGAAATGAACATTTCAAAACTAAATAATAATGAAATTAGATTTGAGATATGAATTTATGAAATTATAAAGTTTAGTTTTGAAATGTGGGATATTAAAGTTTGGAAATATATTAAAATTGGATGGTTTATTTTGTAGATCAAATCTATATTTGAAATTTATAAGATTTGAAAAGTTTTGTTGGAAAACTGAATTGAATTGAAACTGATGGTTTGAGTTGAATTAAATTGAAAATTTGAAAATTGAGTATAATTGAATAAATTTAAAAATTCAAATGTATGATTTCGAAATGTTATGATTTTCAAAGTGTAATGATATCAAGTATTTTGGTTGCGAAAACTTTGAATTATTATGATTTTTGAAAGGTGAATATATGTTTGAAAT
This sequence comes from Allium cepa, assembly GCA_030765085.1. Taxonomy (NCBI): domain Eukaryota; kingdom Viridiplantae; phylum Streptophyta; class Magnoliopsida; order Asparagales; family Amaryllidaceae; genus Allium; species Allium cepa. Next base: position 102,850,098 of record CM060928.1, on the reverse strand, counting down.
AGAAATGATATCATATTGACTTGGACATAATTTTGGAATGAAAATGGTTTTGGTTTCGAAGTATAAACTATTTTGATTTGAATATAGTTTTGAAGTAAAAATAGTTTTGGTTTCGAAGTATAAATTATTTTGATTTGATTATAGTTTTGAAGTAAAAATGGTTTTGGTTTCGTAGTACAAACTATTTTGATTTGAATACAGTTTTGAAGTAAAAATAGTTTTGGTTTCGAAGTATAAACTATCTTGAAAGGAATATAGTTTTGAAATGAAATGATTTGATTTTTGAAGTATAAACTATTTTGAAATGACCACGACGTTATAATAACGTTTGGTTATTAAAGAGACCGGGATTGAAGTTGTCATACTCTCTGCCAATTTCGAAAACCACTTTAACAACTGTGTACGTGGTGGAGATTCCAGAATGAAGTAGGTTGGTGGCGACGTTCTTGAGTTATATTACGTGGACCCGACTCCCGTGAGTTGGCTTAAGGTGGCTAAAACAGGAGCGATCTCGGGCCAAAAGGGGTAGCTCCTCTGGTGGGACACACTTCTTCGATACTATACTCTTACTTGTGGTTGATTAGATGGCCATCCTCCGATTTAGATTGGGAGTGTGTTCCGGGGTAGGCGTAATGGCTGCTACATTACCACCAGCCCGTGTTCATAATTGGTATATCTACCCTGGCAATGCCTTGTGTGTCGTGTCACCTACCATACCGAGCCTTTACTACGAGTTTGTTTTTCTCCCGTAGCCCGTATGGTATCCCCTGATAGTCTCCCGATATGGAGATATCATGATATTGGATGGACTATTGGGACTATTATGTGTGAAGGGTGATATGGGTAAGCCCGGAACGCTATTTTAAAGAAAGTTTATTTTACTGTAGACATTATCATAATAGCATAATATTACTACATAGTAAATAGTTTAACGGATCTTTAAAGGATGGGCGATCCCAAGCATCCTTTAAGTTACTGGTGCATTTTGCTACTGTTCACTTGAGTTGATTTACAGTTCATAAGTATTTATGTCCTGACTCGAGTGTTTTGTGTTTTGCTTCACGCTCGAGTCAGACTGAGTGATTCAGCAATCAAGATTCACCTTCGGAGTTGGAGCTTGCTCGAACATCCAGCCATCTATTTTGCTTTCTGTGTCCAGTGATTTCAGTGATGTATTCTAATTTGTACCTGATGTATCTTATACTCTTCTATTGTATCTTGTTTAACTCTGATGTATCTTTTTTTATATAGTAGCTTCATGAACTACTTTCTCTTTAGTTCCGCTGTATTATTATTTACTCTGTGTCTGTGATCTGTGTTTATTTATTTACTGTATATTTTGAGGTTTGCCAAATTTTATTTACAACGTGGTATTTTAAGCAATTCAACTCCAACATGTGCGGATGCGAATGGTTAAAAATAACGGGCTGTTACATTGGTATTAGAGATTTGGTAGCTCTAGGCAAAACCTAGTATATAGGGTAAATGTATTTACAGAATCACATTTATTCGAGTTAAATCTCTTCATTTTTGACTCGATCTCTTTGAATTTTGGAACATTCCCTACGGTTCCAAAATCCATTCGTGTCCCTCACTATTTATCTTCTTTTGATTCTGGAGTAACCCATAAATCCACTTCGAAAGATCTTTATAATGAGTCGGAAGTCTGGCCAATCTAAAATTATTTGTAAAGGGGTGAAACTCCTTTACAATAGCATCGATTCACCAAGGATTTTATATCCTCGGTTTAGATGCTAGTATCTCTTATTATCCCAAACTCTATCTCTTAAGACCGAATGTTGATTTTTTCCTAGAAAATCCACATCGATCTTATTCTTTAAGTCACGGTTGACCCAGTTAAGGTTGCTCGTGATTTATACAAGCTCATCCCATTTGTTGTTTAATCATCTTATCTTTGTTTCCAACTTATCTTCAATCATTCTTGAAGTGTATTCGTAAACTAATATTTAAATTGTTTTATACATTGTGTTGTTTGAGTTGTTGATGTTGATTTGGGTTTCTGATAGATTCGTCTGATCAAAGCTATCGATAAGATTTCCAAAACACTTGTACAGAGCAAAATGACACAATATGTTTTTCAAATTTAGTAATGAAATAAATTTTGTAACTATACTATATTTTTTTGATTTTTATTGAATTGGTTGTTAAGAAATAATATTTGATCTTATATATCATTATCTCTTGTTTCATATATAAATAATGGAACTATAAAGATGGTTATAAATTTATTTGGAAATTTAAAATGAATTTAAAACAAGAATTTGAGAATTTAATTTTCGATGGATTTCAAACCTTGTGTCAAAAGTTTTAAAGGATATATTATTTATAGTTTTTTCTAATAGAAATTTGTTTCCAAAAAAATTTAAAGTTTAAAATTAGTGCTCTTCTCTTTGTCACTGGAAAATAACTTCGGTGATGGCTGCAGCATCATTGATATTCATTTTTGAGTTTCAAAGTGAAGAGATAGTTCTGTAGTCTTGCTACAGTTTTGTTTTAGGGAATTTAATTGATTTGAATTTCTAAAATTGGACTGATTTATATTGTTTTGGGAAATTTAATTGATTCAAGTTTCTAAAATAAGACTGGATTTATAATATATGATGATATATAATTTAAATTTAAATGGATATATATATATAGTATATGTGCATTTATTTATCTCTAAATATTTTGGAATTTATCGGAAATTTAATTCCTAAATTTTATCTTGAAAGATAATTTAAAGTACAATTTCAAGATTTGGATGAATATTCAAGCTTAAAATGATTGAATTAGAGGTTTTATTTGTATAATACACAATTTCATTATAATATAACTTACCTTAATTTGTAGAAGTTGAATATGTAATTGGAAAACATAAAAAGGAATATTTTTAAATAAAATTTGAGTGGTTATAATAAATATTATACACATAAATCTTAGTAATAAAAAGATTAACAGAGGTAAATAAAGAAAAGGGGGAATGGAATAATTTACAATATAAATGATGTTAAAGGAACTAAGAATAATTTAAAGCAGTTATAATAAGTGTAAGTATATTTAACATAGGTGATAAAATATATTGAGAGGATTAAATTTAATTATAATTAGGAATAAAGAAGAATTATATTATTGAGTACATTTTGAGTATATTAAATGATTTTTCTTTCAAATCCATGATTTTAAAGACTGTTTATTTAAGATAATTGGATGATAAGATAATGAAATTAGAGATGATTAAGATTTATTTAACTTATGCAAAATTTATTTTCAATTTAAGTTGAAATTTTCATAGTTTCAAATTTATTATCTTATTTTGTTTTTCAAACTATCTTTTGGTTGTCCTTATTTCCCTTATCTTGTAACAGAATGGGGAGGTTATTGCTTATACCAGTCTGTTTAGAAATCTTTCTATAATCTTTGATAATCTTGGGACTCATTTTTGAATCCGAACACTACTTGCCAGCCACAGACCATCGGTTAAGCGGAAGGGGTGAATCAGATTCTAAAAGATCTTTTTTCGTGCTTGTGTTCTTGATTCTGGAGGATCATGAGAAGATCATATCCACCTTGTTAAACTTACCTATAACAACAATTATCAGCTAAAATTTCAATCTTCCTGCCATCTTGTCTTAATCCTATTTCATTCTATCCTTTTCTATGTATTCCCGTACCTCATTCCTTTTCGAGGACGAAAAGTTTTGAGTGGGGGAGAGTGTAACAACCCTGTATTTTGTGATTATTTTAATTGTATATTTTGATTATTTTAATCCAAATTCCTGATCTAAAAAACTTTATTTTATTTATGGATAAAACTTTATTTTATTTATTAAAATGAATAATTTTGTTATTATAAATATTAATTTTGATTCGTATGTGAATTATAATTTCAAACCTGAATATATTGAATATTTCCGGAAAATGTGAATTTTGGTCAATCTGGTCAAACTTTGACTTTTAAATTTAAATATTTTAAAATTTTAATTTTATATTTTATTATGAAAATAAATTAAATTTCAAGAATACTGCTTTTTATTTCGTTGAAATCCGATTTATATTGTGAAAGTTATGCTTTTTACAATATTGTGTATAAATTGATTTATTTAACAAAATTTGTTTATTTTAAATTATATAAATAATATTTTTGTTTGTTCTAATTTGTGTATATATGTATATGACATTTTATGCATATATTTTATTTTTAAAACATTTTATAAGTGTTGTTATAATTTTCTAATGCTTATTGTATTTTGTTTTCAATTTTTAAAGTCTAGTTTCAATTATTAAGCTATTTTCTTATTTATTTTATATTTTTCCTTAAATTATTTATTTATTTTATTTTGTTCAGTATTTTATTTTATTTTTTGAATTATATTTAGTTTATTTTGATTTAAGTGAAATAAGAAATACTAAGAGACAATGACCTTTCATTTCTATGTCTTTTCATTAACTTGTCTTTTCATTTTCCTTTTGTCTTTTCATTTTATCTTTTGACCGTCCAATTTTTTTTTGCATTGCCGTGTAATTTTCTTCTCATTCACGTGAGAAAACTCCTTTCTCTCCAAAAACTCATGGCTAGGAAAAAAAGGGTAAGTTTTCTAATGTCGTTTTCCTTTATCTCTTCTCCTTTTCATATTTTCTATTGATTTTTACCATTGCTTCTTCTAGCTTGCTCGACCTAGCTCCTACTCCATCATCTCCATCATCTACAGCAGCAACACCACCTATCCCCTCCTCCAGATCAGGTCGTGGCCACCCCATGTAGCAAACTCCACAAAAATTGCAAGCAATCCCCTTTAACAAGCCTAGCCGAGCTTTAAAGGCCACATCCACTTTATCTATCACCTTAGCCACCCCCTTAGCCACCACCACCAGCAACTACACCTCCTCTAGCCACCACTCCAGCCATCAACACTTCTGACCTGACCTGTACTAGCCTGGGCCGAGCCTATATGATGGCATAACTGAGCCAAATGTTGCATAAACCACTCTATTTTGCCTTGAACCCATGTATGCTTCATATTGTAACTCTTCCACACCTTCATCAACTTGTAACCTGACCTATATGATACCATACCTGACCCAAGCACACATCATGGTTGTGCATAGAGTCCGTTAAGGCCAAGCAATGGAGTTGTTGAAGCAAGGTCTAATCTATCTTGTTCATTACTGCTTCGTATTTCAATTTGTTTCTTTATCGTTTTGTGTTAAATATATCCAAATATTATATTGCATTGTATTGTTTTGGTTGTTGCGACCAGATGATATCTTGGCTCTCTACACTCATTTGAATCACTAGTCATGCTGTAGCGTGCTTGTCGGGCCTTTGATATCGTTTTGTGTGTCGTAGTGGTCTTCAGCTTGAAAGGTGAGTCTTTCTCACTCTGACATATTTACTTATGAAATGGTGAATCGATAACAAGTTTTTAGTAATTAAAACTGTTTATGCAAGTAAATGATGATTTTATGATATGCCTTGCCATGTTATTACCATGTTAAACTGTTAATTATCACCTGACATCTGATATATGACATTATATTGTGACATTGATATGGTTTATACTGTTTATTTATTTATGATCACACTGCAAGTTCCCTGTTAGAATAGAATCACTATGGGTTGAAATGATACATACCCGAATGGACTTTTGAATAGGAAAAAATCGTTATGGGCTGAAATGATAGGTCTAAGCGATTTTTATTTATTTTTATTTACTTGGGATTGCGGGTTTGAAATGATAGAACCCGGGTTTTCTTTTTAAACTACGGATTGAAATGATATATATCCGTATCACTTGACCTAGGTTAGAAAATTATATACAGACCCCGTGGTATATTTTTAAATGATATTATTAAGATATGTATTTTTAAAAGTATGAAATTTTGGTTAAAAAATATGTATTTTATGGTTTTGTGAAGGCTAAATTTTAAGTTTTTATTTTGTGGATTTAAGTATGTAAATTTGAAATAAATGTGATTTTCGACTTTATTTATTTTAAAAAATGTAAGTAAATAATGGAAATTAAATTTAAAGTTTGAAATGATATTTAAAGTAAAATGCCAAGTTTTATTCAATTTATAAGTTAATAAACAGTGAAATTTTGACTTAATACATGAATTGAGTTTTAAAAATTGAACATTTGATTTTAAAATTTTATTATGATAAATCATATCTTAAAATGACTTAAATATGGAATTTTGAAGTCTAGAAATATGGTTTATAAATTTAAATAACAAGAATTGAAGTTTTATTGTTTTTGGAAAGTTGAAATAAAATCTGAAATTTTATTGACAGCATTTCCTAAAAATACTGTAGTCTTATGACAGCATTTTAAATGTTGTTGTTTTGAACGTAACTATGTTTGAAATAACTAAATATCTATTACGGCATTTTATAAATGCCGTTATTCTTGAACTAACTATTTTGGAAACTATATTTTGTCAATGTTTTGAAATGTTATAGATTTTAACACTGTTTGTGTTATATTTTAAAGTGTTAAAAATTTAACTATTGGAATCGATTATTTACGAAATATAAGGAGTTTTGAATATAATTTAATATTTAAAATTGAATTTTAAGGAATTTACATTGAATTCGAATTTAAATAAGGTTTACTTGGTTTTGTGTTAAATTGAATGAAATCAAATGAGATAAATGAATTTTTGAATGGAATTTTGAAATGAATTTTTGTAATGATATTTGAAATAATAAATGAATGACATATTTGATTTTTAAATGATATTTAAATTTGAATATTTGAAATTGAATTCAAATAATGATTTGAAAATGAGGTTTTGAAGGATATGATATTTTAATGATTTCGAAATGGTTTTTAATGATGTAATCTTTATTTTGATAAAGAATGTGAATTTGGAATGATATTTGATTTTGATAAATGAATATTTGAAGTTTATATTTGTATGAAAAGATATTTGGTTTAATTGTAATTTTAGTTTATCTAAACAATATTGGATTTATGAAATGAATATTTCAAAATTAAATAATAATGAAATTAGATTTGAGATATGAATTTACGAAATTATAAAGTTTAGTTTTGAAATGTGGGATATTAAAGTTTGGAAATATATTAAAATTGGGTGGTTTATTTTGTAGATCAAATCTATATTTGAAATTCATAAGATTTTAAAAGTTTTGTTGGAAAACTGGATTGAATTAAAACTGATGGTTTGAATTGAATTAATTGGAAATTTGAAAATTGAGTTTAATTAAATAAATTTGAAAATTTCAAATGTATGATTTCGAAGTGTTATGATTTTCAAAGTGTAATGATTTCAAGTATTTTGGTTTCGAAAGAGTTATAACTTTGAAATACTATTATTTTTGAAAGGTGAACATATGTTTGAAATGGAAATGATATCGCATTGACTTGGACAGTTTAGGAATAAAAATGGTTTTGGTTTCGAAGTATAAACATTTTTGATTTGAATATAGTTTTGAAGTAAAAATGGTTTTAGTTTTGAAGTATAAACTATTTTGATTTGAATATAGTTTTGAAGTAAAAATGGTTTTGGTTTCGAAGTAAAAACTATTTTGATTTGAATACAGTTTTGAAGTGAAAAAGGTTTTAGTTTCGAAGTATAAACTATCTTGAAAGGAATATAGTTTTGAAATGAAATGATTTGATTTTTGAAGTACAAACTATTTTGAAATGACCGCGGCGTTGCAATAATGTTTGGTTGTTAAAGAGACCGGGATCGGAAGTTATCGTACACTCTGCCAACTCCGAAAACCACTTTAACAACTGTGTACGCGGTGGAGATTCCAGAATGAAGTAGGTTAGTGGCGACATTCTTGAGGTATATTACGTGGACCCGACTCCCGTGAGTTGGCTTAAGGTGGCTAAAACAGGAGCGATCTTTGGCCAAAAGGGGTATCTCCTCTGGTCGGACACACTTCTTCGATACTATACTCTTACTTGTGGTTGATTAGATGGGCATCCTCTGATTTTGATTGGGAGTGTGTTTTGGGGTGGGCGTAGTGGCTGCTACATTACCACAAGCCCGTGTGCGTAATTGGTATATTTACCCTGGCATTGCCTTGTGTGCCGTGTCACCTACCATACCGAGCCTTTACTACGAGTTTGTTTTTCTTCCGTAGCCCGTATGGTATCCTCTGATAGTCTCCCGATCTGGAGATATCATGATACTGGATGGACTACTGGGACTATTATGTGTGAAGGGTGATATGGGTAAGCCCGGAACGCTATTTTAAAGTAAGTTTATTTTACTGTAGACATTATTATAATAGCGCAATATTACTACATAGTAAATAGTTTAACGGATCCTTAAAGGATGGGCGATCCCAAGCATCCTTTAAGTTACTGGTGCATTTTGTTACTGTTCACTTGAGTTGATTTACAGTTCATAAGAATTTATGTCCTAACTTGAGTGTTTTGTGTTTTGCTTCAGGCCCGAGTCAGACTGAGTGATTCAGCATTCAAGACTCACCTTCGGAGTTGGAGCTCGCTTGAAGATCCAGCCATCTATTTAGCTTTCTGTATCCAGTGGTTTCAGTGATGTATTCTGATTTGTACCTGATATATCTTATACTCTTCTGTTGTATCTTGTTTAACTCTAATGCATCTTATTTTTTTTATATAGTAGCTTCATGAACTACTATTTCTTTAATTCCGCTGCATTTTTATTTACTTTTTTCTTTGATCTGTGTTTATTTATTTACTGTATATTCTGAGATTTGCCAAATTTTATTTACAATGCAGTATTTTGAGCAATTCAACTCCGACATGTACGGATGCGAATGGTTGAAAGTAACAAGCTGTTACACATGCTTCTTTTGTTTATTTACTTTTATGTTAGTAGTGTAGGTTTATTTTTCATGCAAGTAGAATAGTTTTGTTTCATTACTTTTCTCTCCTTTTCTTTTTCTTTCATTTTGCAATCTATATTTGTTGTTTTGATAACAAAAAAGAGAGGCTAATCCTTTCGAGTTAGGGGTAATGAAGCCTCTAATTATATAGCTTCAACATTTTGACAATTATAGCTCTCTTTTTATGCTAATGACAATGCTTGAAGTGGTTTAATTTGTTGTTTTTTGTTTTGAATTTGATAGCCTATATTGTTGACATCAAGTAGGCTATGCTTAAACAATCACCAACATAAATGCCTCTTCATAAAAATAGGATTATGGCATAAGAAAGTGATTTGAAATTCAAATTTGATGGACTATATTTCTGATTAATGGTTAATAGGTCATACTTAAAATAGATTTCATTTTTAACTTTGTTTTCATTTTCATTAGGGTTAGTAAATGGTGTAAAGGTTGTGTTATAGTTCGATGGCTTATGTTGAGCTAACTAATAGCACAAATAAGCCATACTTATGATAAACACATCATTTAAATTCACTTATGACCAAAAAAGAGAGATCATAATTTCATAATTTGTTGAACTATATGATCTAGAGAGCGGAATTATTTCTAAATTGTCATTTAACTCTCATATTTTTATCACTTTCTTTTTGATATTTTTCTCCTTTTCTAACTAATCACATTCTTCAACTTTGGTTTAATTTGATTGTATAGATTTTTAAAATCACAATTCCCTGTGGATTGACCCGTATTCGCCACGTACTACAAGTGTACACCGTGCGCTTGCGGTTATTTTTATTTCTAGATTCGTTCGGCTATTTTCTTACTCGATAGAGATTTAGCCATCCGAACAAGTTTTTGGCGCCGTTGCCGGGGAATTGTTTTGATTTTGATATTCTATTCTTCGAATTATATTTATTTGATTTTTGTGTGTTTTATTTTGTGTGTTTGATTGCATTAAAAAAAATTGTGTTGTGTGATTATTGTTTACATTGTATTTGTGTGTTGTTTTCTAGCTCTAGTTGCATTTTGCATTTGATTAAAAAAAACTCCACAAACATTTCTCCAAATTTACATTGCATTTCATTTTCTGTTGCACAAACTTGCATTTCATTTACATTGCATTTCTATTTTACATTGCATTTCTACACTCCACAAACCTCTGTTGCATTGCCTCAGTACACAGTGTTTCCTCTCTGTCACAAAACTGCGCCATACTCTTCGCTGCAGTGCACATAACTCTGCACATCAGTGCACTCATATCATCAACCACACCTCCAAACCTCACTGTTTCCACAACACTTCCACAAACAACCATTTGAGAAAAACAAATTGAATTAGTATATATCTATTAGTTTTGTTTGAATTGCATTGTTGATTGCTTGCATTTGAGAAAAAAAATTAAAAAACCAAAACAAAAAACAAAAATTCATTGTAGTTGCATTGTTAATACACGTTTACTTTCTGCTTTGTATTTCATCTTAGATTTTGATTAATAATAATGGTTAGACATCAACAACACTTAATTGTATATTGACAAGTTGTCTTCTTTGAACAATTTAAATTCTTGGTGTCTAGGCTACGACAGAGCAATAACCATTTATAAATATTATGTTGATTCGTAAATATTATAGTGGTTGTTTCTCTGAAGGTACTTAAACCTTCGGCTGCATTGCTACGGTGATTCGTGGTGCACCGATAAATCCTGTCCGTTACCTGGCTGAGAACTATCTTGTTTATTTAAGACAATTTGTGATAATACAATTTTGGGTTAACTTAGGATAAATCATTTGTAATTAAAACCTTGCATTCATTTAGTTGCATTAGTTCATGCATATTGAAAAAAAAATTCAAAATCCAAAACAAAAAAAATCGTAAATATTTCTTAACTTAGTTTTATTTTCCTTTTCCTTTGAAAATTTTCAAATGAAAATTCTAAAAAATACAAAAAAAATTTACTTAGTTTTTTTAGAAAATCCTAAATCAAAAAAAAAAAAAATCTTTTCAAAAAAACAAAAAAAATTGAAAAAAACAAAAATCAATTTCCCTTTTGGAAAATAAATTCTATTTGTAAATATTTTTCTTTATAACAAAAATATTCTTGAAAATGTTCAAGTTTCTCCACTTACGTGAATTTTACAGTAGTTGTGAAAATCAATATAATCCATATAATTTCACTCAAAATTCTTATGGATATTTTAACGGCAACTATTTCGTAATAATTCAAATTTTGAACAACAAAGTTTTCAAAACGACGATCAACCCTCGAATCTCGAAAATAGCATTTTATCTTTACTTGAATTCTCTACACAACAAAATCAAATTATAAACTATTTGTGTAACTCATATTTGTGCAATAGTTCAAGTCAAAATAATCAAAATTTGAATTCACTTCAAAATTCAAATGATTTAAGTATAACCCATGCCAATTCAATTTCGAGCATCAAAATAAATTTCAAAATCAACATGAAAATGTGAAGCAATTTTCAAATAATTTTGGCAATGGGAATAGTTTCAATAACGATGCGATTGAAAATTTTGGTTATCAACAAATTTAAAATGAAAATTTTCAAATTAATAATCAAGAATTTGATTTTGTTGACCAAATGGTAAAAGATAACGGGGATTTATTACTTGAAAAATACAAAAAATTTCGTGAAAATCATAATCAAATCTCAACTTGCAAAAATCAAATAATAATCTACCATTTATCGAAACAGACAATTCTTGTTCTCAACAAGTCCAAATCGAAAATTTTCAAGTTAATAATTACAAATTTGCTTTTCTTGAACAAATGAATGAAATTTATGATGATCACACGGATTTGTTGTTTGAAACATATATGAAACAACGTGAAAAACAAAATCAAATTTTAACGTGCGATGAGTCAAGTGATAATCCATCTTTTACCACAATTGACGATTTTCAAATAACAACTTTTGAAACTGAAAATGATGATCTTAATGAAGTTGTTGAAAACACGGTAATTGAGTTGGATTTCAATTCTTTTAAGGGTGTGGAACCAAATTTAAAATTCGATCTTCCTTTTCTCGATTTCGAAAATTTGAATACAACAACTTTGAATTTTGAACTTGAGACATGTAATAAAGTTGTTGATAATCCAACAAAGGAAGACGAATTTAATAAACATGAATTTTTTGGACTTTTGGATGAAGGGTTGTTAAATTTCGACGGGAAAGATGAAAATCACCATTTTGATTTTGAAATCAATAACTCTGAAAATGTTTTCAATGCTAAGCTTGAGTTTCAAATTGGTGAAAATAAACTTGAACTTCAATCAATTGTTTTATCGACCCCAAAAATCATCGAAAACAAAAAAAACTTGTATAATTTTTAATAAAACAATATTTGTTTTTTTAGATCAACGTTCAACTTCGAAATCTTTTACGGTTTGGTTTTCTGCACTTGAGTTATGTCTTACATACTTGGTGAGACAAATGAATCGGTTCTTGGAAGACCAGTTCATTTACTCTTTAACAGCATACTTTCTGATGACTTGTAATAATCATCTTTTCATTTTTATTTAAATAAAGGTTATGTTTTTATATTTTCTCCTTCCACTTGGGTTGACTGTGGGGATACAATCAAAATCAAGTGTGGGGGAGACTCATCTTCATTTTTTATTTTTCTCCATGTTTTATTTTTGCTTTTCTTTTAAAAAAATCAAAAAAGAAATTATAAAAAAAATCCCAAAAACATATTTTCTTTTGATTTATTTTTAAAGAAACATTATAGGATAAATATATGGTTTTGGTTTATTAAATTGAAATCTTTGAAAATTTATTTGTCTTAACAAAAATAAAAATGAAGTTTGATTACAAATAAGAATGGTTTAACTAGTATATAGAAAGATTCGTATGTGTTAATTATGAAGTATATCCTAATTGAAAATTTTTGTTTTAAAAAGTGGTTGATTTAAAGTAAAGGATATAACATTTTTTTGTCTTCTAAGTTAAATGGTGCTAAGATGATTTTGCAAAACTCTCCCTCTCTCTTAATAAAAATATAAAAAAAATAATAACATCCAAGTATTCACTCTCATTTAAAAGTCCTCACGGTTATAACATGGGTGAATTACTTGGAATCTTTGATTATGTGCTTTCATACTCATTTAAAAGTCCTCACGGTTATGCATGTATGGAACACATGTAAAAAAAACAGACTTAATAAAAACCACCTACGGTCGATAGGTATATGCATGAAAGTGTGTGCACTCGCCATGCTCTGTACTCCCCTCACATAAGCCCGTAAGGGAGTGCATGGGTGGGAAATCTGGCCTCGGTTTACCTGAGCTAGGTGTGTAATTTTTCTTGCTAATAATGAGAGATCAAGCTCTGTACTCATTATCAGATATCACAAAAGAAAATTCGATTTCTGAATTTGAATTTGGAACGTGGAGTTTTGATTGAGTATGTTGGATTTTTGAAACGAGAATTGGGTGAAATTTTTTGCGGCGGTATTTCATCTTTCTTGCTTTTGTTTTGATTCAATTTTTAGGCTGGGCACGTGTTGTATATATAAAATAAAATATTCAAATTTTGTTTTTGTTTCGTTTTTTTTTTTAGTTTTAATTTTTGTTTAAGTTTGAGTTTGAGTTTAAAAAAAACAAAAGAAAAGGAGTTTGCTCGGTTTGTTTTTTAGTTTTGCTTTAACTTATTCTTAAAAAAAAGAAAAAAATTGTTTGATTTATTGTTTTAATTTATTTTAATTTCCATCCCTCTATATATAATGTATATATTTGGTGTTTAATTTCTGTTCAGGTTGTCGTAGTAGAAGAAGAAAGCCCGCTTGCCCAAAAAAAGAAAAAAAATAACTGCTTGCTTATTTATAATTTTCTTTTTATTTGCCCTGCATTGTATATATCTATTAGTTTTGTTTGAATTACATTGTTGATTGCTTGCATTTGAGAAAAATATTAAAAAACCAAAAACAAAAACAAAAATTCATTGTAGTTGCATTGTTAATACACGTTTACTTTCTGCTTTGCATTTCATCTTAGAATTTGATTAATAATAATGATTAGACATCAATAACACTTAATTGTATGTTGACAAGTTGTCTTCTTTGAACAATTTAAATTCTTGGTGTCTAGGCTACGGCAGAGCAATAACCATTTATAAATATTACGTTGATTCGTAAATATTATAGTGGTTGTTTCTCTGAAGGTACTTAAACCTTCGGCTGCATTGCTACGGTGATCCTCGTGCACCGATAAATCCTGTCCGTTACCTGGCCGAGGACTATCTTTTTTATTTAAGATAATTTGTGATTATACAATTTTGGGTTAACTTAGGATAAATAATTTGTAATTAAAACCTTACATTAATTTAGTTGCATTAGTTCATGCATATTTAAAAAAAAATTCAAAATCCAAAACCAAAAAAAAATTGTAAATATTTCTTAATTTAGTTTTTTTCCTTTTCCTTTGAAAATTTTCAAATGAAAATTCTAAAAAAAACAAAAAAAATTTACTTAGTTTTTTTAGAAAATCCAAAATCCAAAAAAATGTATAAAATCTTTTCAAAAAACAAAAAAATTGAAAAAAAACAAAAATCAATTTCCTTTTCGAAAAATAAATTCTATTTGTAAATATTTTTCTTTATAACAAAAAAATTCTTGAAAATGTCTGAGTTTCCCCACTTACGTGAATTTTACAATAGTTGTGAAAACCAATATAATCCATATAATTTCACTCAAAATTCTTATGGATATTTTAACGACAACTATTTTGTAAATAATTCAAATTTTGAACAACAATGTTTTCAAAATGACGATTAACCATCGAATCTCGAAAATAGCATTTTATATTTAATTGAATACTCTACACAACAAAATCAAAATATAAACAATTTGTGTAACTCATATTTGTGCAATGTTCAAGTCAAAATAATCAAAATTTAAATTTAGTTCAAAATTCAAATGATTTCGAGTATAACCCATCACAATTCAATTTCGAGCTTCAAAATAAATTTCAAAATCACGATGAAAATGTAAAGCAATTTTCAAAAAATTTGGCCAATGGGAATAGTTTCAATAACGAAACGATTGAAAATTTTGATTATCAACAAATTCAAAATGAAAATTTTCAAATTAATAATCATGAATTTGATTTTGTTGACCAAATGGAAAAAGATAACGGGGATTTATTACTTGAAAAATGCAAAAAATTTCGTGAAAATCATAATCAAATCTCAACTTGCAAAGAATCAAATAATAATCTACCATTTATCGAAATTGATAATTCTTGTTCTCAACAAGTCCAAACCAAAAATTTTCAAGTTAATAATTACAAATTTGGTTTTCTGGAACAAATGAATGAAATTTACGATGATCACATGGATTGGTTGTTTGAAACATATATGAAACAACTTGAAAAACAAAATCAAATTTCAACGTGTGACGAGTCAAGTAATAATCCATCTTTTACCACAATTGACGATTTTCAAATAACAACTTTTGAAACTGAAAATGATGATCTTAATGAAGTTGTTGAAAACACTTTAATTGATTTGGATTTCAATTCTTTTAAGCGTGTGGAACCAAATTTAAAATTCGATCTTCCTTTTCTCGATTTCGAAAATTTGAATACAACAACTTTGAATTTCGAACTTGAGACATGTAATAAAGTTGTTGATAATCCAACGAAGGAAGACCAATTTAATGAACACGACTTTTTGGACTTTTGGATGACGAGTTGTTAAATTTCGACGGGAAAGATGAAAATCACCGTTTTGATTTTGAAATCAGTAACTCTGAAAAAAAATTCAATGCTAAGCTTGAATTTCAAATTGGTGAAAATAAACTTGAACTTCAATCAATTGTTTTATCGACCCCAAAAATCATCGAAAGCAAAAAAACTTGTATAATTTTTAATAAAACAACATTCGTTTTTTCGAATCAACGTTCAACTTCTAAATCTTTTACGATTTGGTTTTCTTCGCTTGAGTTATGTCTTACATACTTGGTGAGACAAATGAATCGTTTCTTGGAAGACCGGTTCATTTACTCTTTAACGGCATACTTTCTGATGACTTGAAATAATCATCTTTTCATTTTTATTTAAATAAAGGTTATGTTTTTATATTTTCTCCTTCCACTTGGGTTGACTGTGGGAATACAGTCAAAATCAAGTGTGGGGGAGACTCATCTTCATTTTTTATTTTTTTTCCATGGTTTATTTTTGCTTTTTCTTTTAAAAAATCAAAAAAGAAATTTAAAAAAAAATCCCAAAAACATATTTTCTTTTGATTTATTTTTAAAGAAACATTATAGGATAAATATATGGTTTTGGTTTATTAAATTGAAATCTTTGAAAATTTATTTGTCTTAACAAAAATAAAAATGAAGTTTGATTACAAATAATAATGGTTTAACTAGTATATAGGAAGATTCGTATGTGTTAATTATGAAGTATATCCTAATTGAAAATCTTTGTTTTAAAAATTGGTTGATTTAAAGTAAAGGATATAACATTTTTTTGTCTTCTAAGTTAAATGGTGCTAAGATGATTTTGCAAAACTCTCACTCTCTCTTAATAAAAAATATAAAAAAATAATAACATCCAAGTATTCACTCTTATTTAAAAGTCCTCACGGTTATGCATGGGTGAATTACTTGGATTCTTTGATTATGTGCTTTCATACTCATTTAAAAGTCCTCACGGTTATGCATGTATGGGACACAAGTAAAAAAACAGACTTAATAAAAACCACCTACGATCGATAGGTGTATGCACGAAAGTGTGTGCACTCGCCATGCTCTGTACTCCCTTCACATAAGCCCGTAAGGCAGTGCATGGGTGGTAAATCTGACCTCAGTTTACCTGATTTAGGTGTGTACTTTTTCTTGCAAGTAATGAGAGAGCAAGCTCTGTGCTCATTATCAGATATCACAAACGGAAATTCGATTTCTGAATTTGAATTTGGAACGTGGAGTTTTGATTGAGTATGTTGGATTTTTGAAACGATAATTGGGTGAAATTTTCTGCGGCGGTATTTCATCTTTCTTGCTTTTGTTTTGATTCAATTTTTAGGCTGGGCACGTGCTGTATATATAAAATAAAATATTCAAATTTTGTTTTTGTTTCGGTTTGTTTTTAGTTTTAATTTTTGTTTAAGTTTGAGTTTGAGTCTGAGTTTGAGTTTAAAAAAAACAAAAGAAAAAGAGTTAGCTCAATTTGTTTTTTTAGTTTTGCTTTAACTTATTCTTAAAAAAAGAAAAAAATTGTTTGTTTTATTGTTTTAATTTATTTTAGTTTCCATCACTCTATATATAATGTATATATTTGGTGTTTAATTTCTTTTTAGGTTGCTGTAGTAGAAGAAGAAAGCCCGCTTCCCAAAAAAAAGAAAAAAAATAACTGCTTGCTTATTTACAATTTTCTTTTTATTTACCCTGCATTGTATATATCTATTAGTTTTGTTTGAATTGCATTGTTGATTGCTTGCATTTGAGGAAAAAAAATTAAAAAACCAAAAAAAAAACGAAAATTCATTGCATTTGCATTGTTAATACACGTTTACTTTCTGCTTTGCATTTCATCTTAGAATTTGATTAATAATAACGGTTAGACATCAATAACACTTAATTGTATATCGACAAGTTGTTTTCTTCGAACTATTTAAATTCTTGGTGTCCAGGCTACGGCAGAGCAATAACCATTTATAAATATTACGTTGATTCATAAATATTATAGGGTTGTTTCTCTGAAGGTACTTAAAACTTCGGCTGCACTGCTACGGTGATTCGTGGTGCACCGATAAATCCTGTCTGTCACCTTGCCGACAACTATCTTTTCTATTTAAGACAATTTGTGATTATACAATTTTGGGTTAACTTAGGATAAATCATTTGTAATTAAAACCTTACATTCATTTAGTTGCATTAGTTCATGCATATTTAAAAAAAAATTCAAAATCCAAAACCAAAAAAAAATTGTAAATATTTCTTAACTCAGTTTTTTTCCTTTTCCTTTGAAAATTTTCAAATGAAAATTATAAAAAATTCAAAAAAAAAATTACTTAGTTTTTTTAGAAAATAAAAAAAAATGTAAAAAATATTTTCAAAAAACAAAAAAAAAATTGAAATAAACAAAAATCAATTTCCCTTTTGAAAAATAAATTCTATTTGTAAATATTTTTCTTTATAACAAAAAATTCTTGAAAATGTCTGAGTTTCCCCACTTACGTGAATTTTACAATAGTTGTGAAAACCAATATAATCCATATAATTTCACTCAAAATTCTTATGGATATTTTAACGACAACTATTTTGTAAATAATTCAAATTTTGAACAACAAAGTTTTCAAAATGACGATCAACCATCGAATCTCGAAAATAGCATTTTATCTTTAATTGAATTCTCTACACAACAAAATCAAAATATAAATGATTTGTGTAACTCATATTTGTGCAATGTTTAGGTCAAAATAATAAAAATTTAAATTTACTTCAAAATTCAAATGATTTTGAGTATAACCCATGCCGATTCAATTTCGAGCTTCAAAATAAATTTCAAAATCGGGATGAAAATGTGAAGCAATTTTCAAATAATTTTGGCAATGGGAATAGTTTCAATAACGATACGATTGAAATTTTGATTATCAACAAATTCAAAATGAAAATTTTCAAATTAATAATCATGAATTTGATTTTGTTGACCAAATGGAAAAAGAGAAAGGGGATTTATTACTTGAAAAATGCAAAAAATTTCGTGAAAATCATAATCAAATCTCAACTTGCAAAGAATCAAATAATAATTTACCGTTTATCGAAATTGAAAATTCTTGTTCTCAACAAGGACAAATCAAAAATTTTCAAGTTAATAATTACAAATTTGGTTTTGTTGAACAAATGAATGAAATTTACGATGATCACACGGATTGGTTGTTTGAAACATATATGAAACAACGTGAAAAAAAAATCAAATTTCAACATGTGACGAGTCAAGTGATAATCCATCTTTTACCACAATTGACGATTTTCAAATAACAACTTTTGAAACTGAAAATGATGATCTTAATGAAATTGTTGAAAACACGATAATTGAGTTGGATTTCAATTCTTTTAAGGGTGTGGAACTAAATTTAAAATTCGATCTTCCTTTTCTTGATTTCGAAAATTTGAATACAACAACTTTGAATTTTGAACTTGAGACATGTAATAAAGTTGTTGATAATCCAACAAAGGAAGACGAATTTAATGAACACGAATTTTTTGGACTTTTGGATGATGAGTTGTTAAATTTCGAAGGGAAAGATGAAAATCACCGTTTTGATTTTGATATCAATAACTCTGAAAATGTTTTCAATGCTAAGCTTGAGTTTCAAATTGGTGAAAATAAACTTGAACTTCAATCAATTGTTTTATCGACCCCAAAAATCATCGAAAACAAAAAAAACTTGTATAATTTTCAATAAAACAACATTCGTTTTTTCAAATCAACGTTAAACTTCGAAATCTTTTACGGTTTGTTTTTCTGCGCTTGCGATGTGTCTTACATACTTGGTGAGACAAATGAATCGGTTCTTGGAAGATCGGTTCATTTACTCTTTAACGGCATACTTTCTGATGACTTGTAGTAATCATCTTTTCATTTTTATTTAAATAATGATTATGTTTTTATATTTTCTGCTTCCACTTGGGTTGACTGGGGGGATACAGTCAAAATCAAGTGTGGGGGAGACTCATCTTCATTTTTTATTTTTTTCCATGGTTTATTTTTGCTTTTTCTTTAAAAAAAATCAAAAAAAAATTAAAAAAAAATCCCAAAAACATATTTTCCTTTGATTTATTTTTAAAGAAACATTATAGGATAAATATATGGTTTTGGTTTATTAAATTGAAATCTTTGAAAATTATTTGTCTTAACAAAAATAAAAATGAAGTTTGATTACAAATAATAATGGTATAACTAGTATATAGAAAGATTCGTATGTGTTATTTATGAAGTATATCCTAATTGAAAATCTTTGTTTTAAAAAGTGGTTGATTTAAAGTAAAGGATATAACATTTTTTGTCTTCTAAGTTAAATGGTTCTAAGATGATTTTGCAAAACTCTCCCTCTCTCTTAATAATAAATATAAAAAAATAATAACATCCAAGTATTCACTATCATTTAAAAGTCCTCACGGTTATGCATGGGTGAATTACTTGGAATCTTTGATTATGTGCTTTCATACTCATTTAAAAGTCCTCACGGTTATGCATGTATGGAACACATGTAAAAAAAACAGACTTAATAAAAACCACCTATGGTCGATAGGTGTACGCACGAAAGTGTGTGCACTCGCCATGCTCTGTACTCCCCTTACATAAGCCCGTAAGGCAGTGCATAGGTGGTAAATCTGGCCTCAGTTTAACTGAGCTAGGTGTGTAATTTTTCTTGCAAATAATGAGAGTGCAAGCTCTATACTCATTATCCGATATCACAAACGGAAATTCGATTTCTGAATTTGAATTTGGAACGTGAAGTTTTGATTGAGTAAGTTGGATTTTTGAAACGAGAATTGGGTGAAATTTTCTGCGGCGGTATTTCATCTTTCTTGCTTTTGTTTTGATTCAATTTTTAGGCTGGGCACGTGCTGTATATATAACATAAAATATTCAAATTTTGTTTTTGTTTCAGTTTTGTTTTTTGTTTTACTTTTTGTTTAAGTTTGAGTTTGAGTCTGAGTTTGAGTTTAAAAAAACCAAAAGAAAAAGAGTTAGCTCAATTTGTTTTTTAGTTTTGTTTTAACTTATTCTTAAAAAAAATAAAAAAATTGTTTGTTTTATTGTTTTAATTTATTTTAATTTCCATCCCTCTATATATAATGTATATATTTGGTGTTTAATTTCTTTTCAGGTTGCCGTAGTAAAAGAAGAAAGCCCGTTTGCCCAAAAAAAAGAAAAAAATAACTACTTGCTTATTTACAATTTTCTTTTTATTTGGCCTGCATTGTATATATCTATTAGTTTTGTTTGAATTGCATTGTTGATTGCTTGCATTCGAGAAAAAAAATTAAAAAACCAAAAACCAAAAACAAAAAAAAAATTCATTGTAGTTGCATTGTTAATACACGTTTACTTTCTGCTTTGCATTTCATCTTAGAATTTGATTAATAATAATGGTTAGACATCAATAACACTTAATTGTATATTAACAAGTTGTCTTCTTTGAGTAATTTAAATTCTTGGTGTCTAGGCTACGGCAGAGCAATAACCATTTATAAATATTACGTTGATTCGTAAATATTATAGCGGTTGTTTCTCTGAATGTACTTAAACCTTCGGCTGCATTGCTATGGTGATTCGTGGTGCACCGATAAATCCTGTCTGTTACCTGGCCGAGAACAATCTTTTTTATTTAAGACAATTTGTGATTATACAATTTTTGGTTAACTTAGGATAAATTATTTGTAATTAAAACCTTACATTCATTTAGTTGCATTAGTTCATGCATATTTAAAAAAATTCAAAATCCAAAACCAAAAAAATTATAAATATTTCTTAAATTTGTTTTTTTCCTTTTCCTTTGAAAATTTTCAAATGAAAATTCTAAAAAATACAAAAAAAAGTTACTTAGTTTTTTTTAGAAAATCCAAAATCCAAAAAATGTATAAAATCTTTTCAAAAATGAAAAAAAATCGAAAAAACAAAAATTTCCCTTTTGAAAAATAAATTCTATTTGTAAATATTTTTCTTTATAACAAAAAAATTCTTGAAAATGTCTGAGTTTCCCCACATACGTGAATTTTACAATAGTTGTGAAAACCAATATAATCCATATAATTTCACTCAAAATTCTTATGGATATTTTAACGACAACTATTTTGTAAATAATTCAAAATTTGAACAACAAAGTTTTCAAAATGACGATCAACCATCGAATCTCGAAAATAGCATTTTATCTTTAATTGAATTCTCTACACAACAAAATCAAAATATAAACGATTTGTGTAACTCATATTTGTGCAATGTTCAAGTCAAAGTAATCAAAATATAAATTTGCTTCAAAATTCAAATGATTTTGAGTATAACCCATGCCGATTCAATTTCGAGCTTCAAAATAAATTTCAAAATCAGGATGAAAATGTGAAGCAATTTTCAAATAATTTTGGCAATGGGAATAGTTTCAATAACAATACGATTGAAAATTTTGATTATCAACAAATTCAAAATGAAAATTTTCAAATTAATAATCATGAATTTGATTTTGTTGACCAAATGGAAAAAGATAACGGGGATTTATTACTTGAAAAATGCAAAAAAATTCGTGAAAATCATAATCAAATTTCAACTTGCAAAGAATCAAATAATAATCTACCGTTTATTGAAATTGAGAATTCTTGTTCTCAACAAGTCCAAATCGAAAATTTTCAAGTTTATAATTACAATTTTAGTTTTGTTGAACAAATGAATGAAATTTACGATGATCAAACGGATTGGTTGTTTGAAACATATATGAAACAACGTGAAAAACAAAATCAAACTTCAACGTGTGACGAGTTAAGTGATAATCCATCTTTTACCACAATTGACGATTTTTAAATAACAACTTTTGAAATTGAAAATGATGATCTTAATGAAGTTGTTGAAAACACGGTAATTGAGTTGGATTTCAATTCTTTTAAGGGTGTGGAACTAAATTTAAAATTCGATCTTCCTTTTCTTGATTTCGAAAATTTGAATACAACAACTTTGAATTTTGAACTTGAGACATGTAATAAAGTTGTTGATAATCCAACAAAGGAAGACAAATTTAATGAATACGAATATTTTGGACTTTTAGATGACGAGTTGTTAAATTCCGACGGAAAAGATGAAAATCACCATTTTGATTTTGGAATCAATAACTCTGAAAATGTTTTCAATGCTAAGCTTGAATTTCAAACTGGTGAAAATATACTTGAACTTCAATCAATTGTTTTATCGACCCCAAAAATCATCGAAAACAAAACAACCTGTATAATTTTCAATAAAACAACATTCGTTTTTTCAAATCAACGTTAAACTTCGAAATCTTTTACGGTTTGTTTTTCTGCGCTTGCGATGTGTCTTACATACGTGGTGAGACAAATGAATCGGTTCTTCGAAGACCGGTTCATTTACTCTTTAACGGCATACTTTCTGATGACTTGTAAATAATCATCTTTTCATTTTTATTTAAATAAAGGTTATGTTTTTATATTTTCTCCTTCCACATGGGTTGACTGTGGGGACACAGTCAAAATCAAGTGTGGGGGAGACTCATCTTCATTTTTTATTTTTATTTTTCATGGTTTATTTTTGAGTTTTCTTTTAAAAAACTCAAAAAAAAAAATTAAAAAAATCCCAAAAAAATATTTTCTTTTGATTTATTTTTAAAGAACATTATAGGATAAATATATGGTTTTGGTTTATTAAATTGAAATCTTTGGTAATTTATTTGTCTTAACAAAAATAAAAATGAAGTTTGATTACAAATAATAATGGTTTAACTAGTATATAGAAAGATTCATATGTGTTAATTATGAAGTATATCCTAATTGAAAATCTTAGTTTTAAAAAGTGGTTGATTTAAAGTAAAGGATATAGCATTTTTTGTCTTCTAAGTTAAATGGTGCTAAGATGATTTTGCAAAATTCTCTCTCTCTTAAAAAAAATATAAAAAAATAATAACATCCAAGTATTCACTCTCATTTGAAAGTACTCACGGTTATGCATGGGTGAATTACTTGGAATCTTTGATTATGTGCTTTCATACTCATTTAAAAGTCCTCACGGTTGTGCATATATGGAATATATGTAAAAAAAACAGACTTAATAAAAACCACCTACGGTTCATAGGTGTATGTACGAAAGTGTATGCACTCGTCATGCTTTGTACTTCCCTCACATAAGCCCGTAATGCAGTGCATGGGTGGTAAATCTGGCCTAAGTTTACCTGATCTAGGTGTGTAATTTTTCTTCAAAGTAATGAAAGAGCAAGCAATTGAAGTCCTAGCACTATTTTTACTTCGTTGATTTGATTTGTTATTGAAAAGAAATGAAAATACCACTTTGATAAATTTTGATAATCAACTAAGGATCCTTTTCATAATTACACTTTGTTATCAACCGAAATAACGAGTTAAACTATAATCTATTTGTTATGATATCTTGATTTTTGTTGGAAATTTTGATGAGTAATTAACATAAATTTTCAAGATAATAGCCAAAAGCTATATTTAACTTATTCGTGTCGATTTAAAATAAATCCTTCATTTGTAAGTATTTTCGAAAACTTGCATTCATCTCTTTGTAAATAAATCTTGAATTTTGTAAATATTTTCATCCTGCATTTGGATTTTATGGGTAGTATCCGTTGAAAACTCTCACGAGACAACACTCGTCCTACTGGGGACACCCACAGGTTTAACGGCTTGTTGCATTCGCTCAATGCAATCGTGCTTCCTACGAAAACAGATTTATCTTAGTTTTCCTCTATTCGGGACGAATAAAAAGATAAGTGTGAGAGTATTTGATGTGCACGTAAATGTGCATATTTTTACCAACATATTTATTCTTTTTAAATTAAATAAATGATCATATTGGGTATTTTAACTTGTTTTAACCAAAATCCATATTAATTCCAAATTGTCACATATCCATCTTCATATAGAGGCAAAACGGTCATTTGTGTGCATATATTTCTTTGAGAAAAATTAATTGGAAATTTATATACATTTTTGTGGGAATTTGGTCTCAAATAGGAGTGGTTTCATGAAGGAATATGCATGAACAAAGAATATAAAGGAATGAAGATGGAAATAATTCAAAGTGAAGATCATGAAGGACCCCACCTACCCGCTACCTTGATGTACAAATTAAAGGCTAATACACATACTTATGGAATTAATGGCTTCATGTACACTTAAATAATGATTAGTAGAAGCTAATGATTACTTGGCCTCCATGCTTTCTCAAGGGAAGTTTGGTCATTCCCCAAATTATGGATTAAGGTTTCACGCATGTATAAATAACCCCTTATGTTTCATGTAACCCTCCTCTTACTTAGTCTCTTCCTCTTCATTAGTTTAGGCTTAAAATAAAAGACAAGTTCTCTTTCTCTTTTTCATGGCTACTTAGCCATTTTTACTTTATGTATTTACCTTTTTTGTATGCAATGTTAATTAGTGCTCTCCTTCTTTTACATGCTTCTTTTTTTATTTACTTTTATGTTAGTAGTGTAGATTTATTTTTCATGCAAGTAGAATAGTTTTGTTTCTTTACTTTGCTCTCTTTTTCCTTTTCTTTTTCTTTCATGTTGCAAGCTATATTTATTGTTTTGATAACAAATATGAGAGGCTAATCCCTTCAATTAGGGGTAATGAAGCCTCTAATCATATAGCTTCAACATTTTGATAATTATAGCTCTCTTTTTGTGCTTAATGATAATACTTGAAGTGGTTTAATTTGTTGTTTTTGTTTTGAATTTGATAGCCTATATTGTTGACACCAAATAAGCTATGCTTAAACAATCACTAACACAAATGCCTCTTCATCAAAATAGGATTATGGTATAAGAAAGTGATTTGAAATTCAAATTTGATGGTCTGTGTTTCTAATTAATGGTTAATAGGTCATACTTAAAATAGATTTCATTTTCAACTTTGTTGTCATTTTCATTAGAGTTAGTAAGTGGTTTAAAGGTTGTGTTATAGTTTGATGGCTTATGTTGAGTTAATTAATAGCACAAATGAGCCATACTTATGATAAACACATCATTTAAATTCACTTATGACCAAAAAAGAGAGATCATAATTTCATAATTTGTTGAACTATATGATCTAGAGAGCGGAATTATTTCTAAATTGTCATTTAACTCTCATATTTTTATCACTTTCTTTTTGATATGTTTCTCCTTTGCTAATCACATTCTTCAACTTTGGTTTAATTTGATTGAATAGATTTTTAAAATCATAATTCCCTGTGGATCGACCCGTATTCGCCACGTACTACAACTGTAAGCCATGCGCTTGCGGTAATTTTTGTTTCTAAATTCGTTCGGCTATTTCCTAACTCGATAGAGATTTAGCTGTCTGAACAAGTTTTTGGCGCCATTACAAGTGAATTGTTTTGATTTTGATAGTCTATTCTTCGAATTATTTTTATTTGATTTTTGTGTGTTTGATTGCATTAAAAAAAATTTGTGTTGTGTGATTATTGTTTACATTGTGTTTGTGTGTTGTTTTCTAGTTCTAGTTGCATTTTGCATTTGATTAAAAAAACTCTACAAACATTTCTCCAAATTTACATTGCATTTCATTTACTGTTGTACAAACTTGCATTTCATTTACATTTCATTTCTATTTTACATTGCACTTCTATAGTCCACAAACCTCTATTGCATTGCCTAAGTGCACAGTGTTTCCTCTCTGTCACAAAACTGTGCCATACTCTTCGCTGCATTGCACATAACTCTGCACATCAGTGCACTCGTATCATCAACCACACCTCCAGACCTCACTGTTTCCACAACACTTCCATAAACAACCATAGCCTCCTCTACCCTTGCCTGTCAACTGACTTGCTTCCACCATTTCACACTTCAAATACCACTGCCTCCATATACTGTTGCACACTTCTTCTTTGCCTCAGTACATCCTATCCTCTACATCCACTCATAGCAAACCACTCTTGCATACCCACCTCTCGACAAACCTGACCACATTGCCTACATCATTTCAACCTCAACTTCCATTTGAAACTACCCCATTTTAACATCATCTTATTTCTCTGTTAATCACATCAATATCAAGTTACATCATTTCAACATCATTCCATAGCCCTTCCATACCATACCACAGTCACAATTCTCCACCACCAACAGACTCTACAGCAAGCAACTTCAACACCCTTCCACCTTCTGCTTATAAAAACTTCACATCTCCCTTTCACCCGCCATCACCACACAACCATCCACTGTAAACACTGTTACCCAGTGTACTCAGCTCATCCCTGCTCATACATACTACAGTTCCCACCTTCACATACTTAGTTGCAACTGTGCCAACTTCATACTAACAACTCATCATGGTGCTCTGACATCTCAACTACAAACTATTACCAAAAATTCATCTCCCTGCATTCACCACCTTAAAACTTCATCACCAAACAACTTCTCCATAACTTCAACTTACTTATCGACCACTTCTGTCCACCATCCCCCTTCAATACATGACCCAACAGTCCCCAGAGTCATCAAGCTACAACAGTGCCACCAACATAACTTTCTGACTAAAGCCACCATTTCATCAACCTAATATACCGCCATTCACATCATTGCCACCACAATTGTCACTGCACTTGATAACCTCTGTTCAACTCCTCTACCACTTTGTCACACAACTACCATCGACATCACCCAACTCATATACCACTGAAACACCAGATTGCACAACACCACCATCCCCCAAAAAAATCGCCAGCGACTATCCTCTGACCAATCAATTCGCGACATCAGACTACCCCACGACCATCATCCTCCTTACTGCCGCCTCAATCAGCTGAAGACCGTCCTCCTCAGCCAACCAAATCGCCTGCATGAATTCCAACAATTCGAGCATCTTAACCAACCACCAAGACCTACTCACTCAATTCGAACAGCTCTATCGCCTCCAATTGCAAACACCTCGCCGTCATCTCTCGAACCAAAACTCATTCACCTGCCTCTGCCTTTGATTCAGGATCTTTATCTTTGATTTGGATTAATTGTTTTGGGATTAGTTTTTGATTTCATTATCAGATGTCGCAAACATCAACCTTTCTTCACTTTCGAACGCGTATATTAGTTCGAAGTGGTTTTCGGATAGGAATCGCCAAAATCCGATCCCAGTCTCTCCAAACAAATTATCGAAAAAAGATGTGTATGCAATAATCTTAAGCCTATTTCATTAAATCCTCTTTTCATATTTTACTCAAATATTATTTAAATTTTAAAATATCTTTTTATCCGATAAAATATCTTTTAGGGATTTATATCTTTAAACCATTTCGTTTCGGGATGTAGAGAATTATTAAATCTCCTTTTGACTTTGGAAATACTAAATCATTTCCTTTTAATTACTTAGGGAAAATATTTCCATATTCTATTATTAGCACATTTAATAAAGATTTCATTTTTTTAAAACTTGTTTTAAATGGGTCGAAAACAATGTTATTTAAGACAACGCTTATGGTAAACATAAATCACTTAGTACTGAGTAAAAAGGATTAATAGGTTTTAGATAAATTATACTCAATACAAATTTCTATATTCAATATGTACTTTTCGTCGAATAACTGTGAAATCGCCATTTAAATTCACGTGGATAGTACAGGTTCCCTCCTTCGAATTTAATATAGAGTTTAGCTAGAATGTTCTCTTTACCATCAAAATCCTATTTTTTAATCTTTTTAATCTTTTTGGAAAACTCCAAATCTCTATTCTTTTATCTTAAGAAAATTTGATCCGCATAAATCAAATTAACCATCCTCTCCATCGGGCCAGTTCGGATAGCTAGGGGAAGAAGGCAACAGGTTTTTCAAACTTTAGCTCAGAAACTACTTCTCTGTCACCAATAAGGCGGTAAAGTTATTTGATCGAATCTAAACTTTTGAAAGTATTTTGATTTATTATTTGGAAAAAATTCAAAATGATTTGGGATAAAAACCCAAGTTCAAATCATTTGTTCAACGGTTACCAAATTCCATTGCTAAATGGTCTGTGAATAGTGATATTAAAGCTTTACAGATTAAAACACCAATTTCATTATGTATATGCCCATTTTATAATTCAAATTCCTTTTAAAACATTTTAACATATTTATGAATTTATTTCATATTTTTAAAGAATAAAAACAAGCATTTTAAAGAATTAAAATAATATTTCATGAACTACCAAAAGCTGACGATTTTGAAAACCTGATTTGGAATATCTCAAACTTTACTAAATTGAATCTTGATTTTTCTTTTTTATTTGAAAACTATATGCACAAGGGTCTAGGAAATTCTTGTTTCAAAGAATTCCGACTTATATTCTATCATATACATCAGTTTGACTTTTTGTTTCATAAAACAGCGAACTACCGAAACGAGACGACTTATTTTTCACCTTTTAGTCAAATTTTATAAAACCTGAAATACTTTTAAATCACATTAACAACATAATAAATAAATATTAAAGAATTCAAAACAATATTTTACCATCTTAGTTGGTAAAAATCAATTTCACTTCTTTTCTTCTATTATAATATTATATTATTATAATATTCATTTTTCCAACATTTTCAATTCAAAATCCTTAATTTTGAACCATATGACATTTCTATATCATTTTCCACCTTTTAAAACTAATTGTTTTCATAAATGAAACCATAAATTTTATTTTTGAAATGATTTCAGAGCTCCACTTTTCCAATTCCTTTCTTTTTATAATAAATTCTTAGTCCATTTCAAAACTCCACTTTCTCATTTCTTTACTTTTCTGAAGTAAATTTCAATATTGTAAAATAACATTTATTTTGGTTTTAAAAATAAAGAGGCCTAACATATGGTGCATACATATTATTTTTGGGTATAATGTGAATAATTTTTCACAAGATATGTATTGTTAATTCACATAGCTATCATTTCTCATCATATATGATTTTCAATTTATAAACCATAATAATCATATCTACCATAGCCGGGTTTTTATGTAATCAACCAATCATCATCCAAACATATTAACAACCATATAAGAAATCATTTTAGCATATGATCAAGGGTATAACTTTGAGTAGTTAATGTCTATTATTTTCACTAATAGCAAGCAATATTAAGTGATTAATAAGTAATATAAACAAGTGATTAACAAGTGAATATCAAGTGATATCATCAAGAAATTCAAAGCGTGATTGACTCACTTTTATTTAAACCAAACACTTCCTACCAACACTCAATCAACCCAATACTCCTACTAACACTTCCAACTCTAACCAAAACATCGCGAAAACCTTCCTTTCCCTTGCTATAACACACCTCCGCCACCTTTACTACCTCCATAACTCATAGCCATCACCTACCTTCTCCTTCATAACCCACGTCATAGCTTCCCTCCTGTCACCATAACTCACGGCCTAAGGCCATCATGCTCACGGCCAAAGGAGAGAATAGAGAAAGAGAAAGAAGACATTGTGAAGAGGAAGAAGTGAAGATATGGAATGAACAAGTGAGAGAGTATATGTGTATTTATCGAATTAGGAAATGTTGGTAAAGACCATGAATACCCCTCCAACATCATGGCAAATTTCACCTCACCCATGTACCTCCTTTCCCTTCCATCACTTTAGCCCACACCCCCTCAATGTGCCTTGTTCTGCCTTGATTGAGTAATGGTGAGTGTGCTTTTTCAAGTAGCATTTGCTTATACATAAGGAGTTTATATGTATATATGTTTAGATATTTCTTTTGGCTTCGATTTGACTAATTGTGATACACATTTATATGTACATGTGTATGTATATGTATATACATCATGTGTGTATGTGTATCAAAATCGATTTGAAACAATTTTCGTTCGACGAAAGGTCGAAAATCCAAAAGCTAAATTCTAATTACATTTCAGTTTTTAACCAAACTATTTATTTATCAAAACAAAACTTGAAAATAAATTTATTATCACCTTTAAGTAACTAAAAAATATTATTTAAGCTATAAAAGTATATTATAATATTAAAATCCATATATGATAATATGATGTCGATTTTTCAAAATGCGACAAAGTTTATATATTTTTATAAAATAAGTTCATAAATCTATGAAACCATTATAAATCAGTTATTTCCGTTATATTATAGTTAAAGTGAATTATTCATCATTTAAAAAAATTATCTAAATATTTAAAATTAATTAAATATTCCAATTCAAAGTGATAAAATTATGGGTCGTTACATTCTTTCCACCTTAAAAGAATTTCGTCCCCGAAATTTCACCACAACCCAATACCTAACGGGTTTATCCAAAATATCATCTTTAAACGTAATTCCATATGATATACCCAGATCATCCATATGCAATATCTGACTTGATCTCCTATTTGAATCCACAACTTTACTTCCAAACTAGTATTGATCCCTTGATCCTCTAGTGCGGACTTTGATCAGGGTTCTTGATCAGAAACCTTCACTTCCTTAAACAGCCCTCAACTTGATAAAAATCGCAAGTGTCCAACCATAAATCCTCTATAATGTTCGTTGTTAAGAATCGAGCCAAAAATTATTTTTTGGACCGATGTAAACATCTCAAAATTCCGTACTCAAATCTTAGATCGGAATCGTGCAACGAAATGATCTACGTATCTTATATGTACTTAGTTATATCAAATTCCTGTCTCAAAATTATTTATGAAAACATTTTATAAAATCCCATCCAAATGTTTTAAACCTTTTCGTATGTCCCAAATATTTTTAACCCTCATTTAGAAAATATCTTTAAAAGTTATTCTTATTCTTTAAATACTCTTTTAATTTTTTTTACAAAAACACAACTTTTAATAAAATAGGCTTTACTAAAATCTTCTACCAAGTTTAATTTATCAAAATCTAATTTAGCAAAACATTTGTATGTTAAAACACTCATTTTCAAAATAACTTTATTTTGAATCAACTATCTTGAATTCAAATACCAATGTTATTATTTCAAAATATCACTAAATATCTTTTATTCAAACATTCGTCAAGAAAATTATCAATGAAGTTGATTTATGATGGAATCGAATTGGGAGTCAAAAGGATAACCTACTCATGTGGAAGGTGATTCATGATGCTTGCCTAACTAAATAGAAATTGCTTTCTCGTGGCCTCTGCATTGAAGCTAACTGCAAATTCTACAATGCAAGTCTTGAGACCAGAGAACATCTTTTCTTCGAAGGTTCTATTGTTCAAAAACTTTAGCAAAGAATCCTTGTTGTTTATGGCTATGATGCTAATATCAGTTCCTCTGCTACTCAGTGGCAATGGATCTTTTTTAACACTAGATGGAAAAACAACAAGAAACATATGCTTCTTCTCATTTTATGTAAATTCATATATAATATATGGCATGAGAGAAATCAAAGGCTGTTCGTACGCCAATCTTCCACTGATGAGCAACTTTTCCATGCCGTTGTTATCTAATTTCCTTTATTTTTCACTTTCTTCATTTAATCTCTACTATTTACATTTTTGGGTGTTTGAATCAACTTTATTTCAAATATTTATAAATTAATTAGTATTTATGAAATATTATTTATTTATTTATTCATTTAATGTATTTACATCCATTAGGAGTTTTCTGTTCGCCCCTAGTAATTAATTGGGTGCATATATAAAAGTTATATACGTAAGGATACGCGATAATACACATTTAAATTCGATTTAGATGGTATTCATTACTAAATGGATTGAAGATTTATTAGTATTATAGTGCATGATATGGAAAGCCATGACTAAAGAGAATAGGAGATATTTTTTATTTGAATTCTGGACTGGATCTGAGAATTGGTAAAAGGAATATTTCTCTCCTCCTCCACTGTATTTATGTCAAGCCATCCACTCATTTTTTAGCTCTTGAACTCTCTTTAATCTTGGATTGCTTCATTTCATATCAAATACATTAGATCCAATGGCACTCCACATTGTTGCAATGTCCAAAAATCGGTTCTAGGTGAATCTAGGATGTCCCATCGATCAATGTATGTTTAAAGGCTACATCCTTAAGGCATAAAACATATTTACTTTAATTATCATTCACTAGTTAGTACATACAATGATTTTATGCACATTAGTTGTTTCCTGTTTTGTATATTTTTTAATCACATTGATCCATATATGTTAATTATTTTGACATTTCGATCCTTGCGAAAAATCAAATAATAATAAATTTATCTAAGTTTTCGGCCAAGACATATATACATAATATATTATTTTTATGTATTAATTTTTAATTATTTAATTTTTTTGATAATTTTAATTTAGTTATTAAAATATAACAAATTTTAAATCATTTTTACATATAATATAGGTTTCGAATTTTAAAAATTTTATGTCATAAATATCATATATACATGTTTTATATTTAATGATTTAGACTAATATTTATGTTAATTAATATATTATAACATACATACATACATACACACACAGAGATATATATATATATATTGTTGATGCCAAAAATAGGGATCAACACCCAATAGAATCTAGTAGAGATTAAATGAAGAATGAAGTTACAGCAAAGCAAAAATCATAAATGAACACCAAGATTTTTATAGTGGTTAGGCAATCTTGGCCCGTGTTCACTTCATATTTTTATTAATCTTGCACTTGATTATGATTAAAAGAATGTTTGGATTAGGTGGGATCTATTAATAAAAGAATGAAGAATAAAAATGGAAGAGCCTTGGCATCCGAAAGAATGACCCCTTTTCTGATGCTATTTCTACTGTATTTATAGGGGAAGATGTGCTCGTATCAGGCTGAAATTTCTATAGAAGAACCTCAAAGCCAAGATGAGGCCACACAAGAATTTTGAGGCCCATTGGGGTCCATAATAGGGACCATCCCAACCCCTATTTTGATCTATATGGGACATTATCCCTCTGGTCAGTCCCCTATGACGTTAGCCACTTGCCCTCTAAATTTCATGCATTCTGACTTACCGCTTGTGATATATCGCGTTTTCCATGAAGTTTTGTTGTATGCATTCTGATTTCAGCCGATCCCTCAAGATGGATAGGGGCTAATCCCACCATTCTCCTCTGATTAGGGTGTGATCCCTGGGGTAAGCTCCCTAGGGTCCCCAAATCTTGCTCATAAAATTTCATACGCATTAAACTTATGGATTTTGAAATATCGATTTTTTTTCCATCGAGCTATACTTATTTGGCTAAAATATGTCGATTTCTTTTGTAAAATCCCTTTTATATGATCCCTTTTGTAACGGTCCCTTTTATACCGATCCCCTTCTTAGGTGAAGCAATTTGCGTAACTTGAGTGATGTGCACGTAAATATGCATATTTTTACCACCATATTTAATTTATTTAAATTAAATAAATGATCATATCGGCTATTTTAACTAGTTTAGACCAAAATTCAAATTATTTCCAAAACGTCACATATTCATCTTTATATAAGGCCAAATGGTCATTTTTGTGCATATATTTATTTGATAAAAATTAATTGGGAATATCTATATTATTTTGTAGGAAAATGGGATGAAATTACAAGTGGTTTCATGAAGATATGCATACACAAAAAGGAAACAAAGCAAATAAAGATGAAAATAATTCAAACTCATGAATATGGAGGACCCCACCTACCCACTTACCTTGATTTTCAATTAGGAGCTAATGCATATGATAAAAGGCCATTAAAGCTTCATGTACATTTAAGTGGAGGATTAAGACATGCTAATGATTACTAGGTGGTCGACCTACCTCAAGGGTATTTTGGGCATTCCCAAAAAATGAATTAGGGTTTTCAACTTGTGTAAATGCCTCATATCTTCTTGTAACCCTCCTCTTCCTCTTAGTTAGTTTTAGGCTTAAAATAAAACATAAGCTCTCTTTCTATTTTCATGGCTACTTAGCCATATTTCTTTTCATGTAATTTTCCTTTCTTTTATGCAATATTAATTAATACTCTCTTTTATTCACATGCTTTATTTCATTCTTGTTACTAATTAGTTTATTTTCCATGCAAGTAGATTAGGGTTTACATCTTTTTACTTAACTTTTATTTCATTTTTCTCTCTTCTTCCGCGTCTTTAGTTTCATGTTGCATGCTACTTGTGTTGATATGATAACACAAATGAGAGGTTAATCCCTTCAATTTAGGGGTAGTGAAGCCTCTAATCATGTAGCTTCAACATTTTGATAATTATTGCCCTCTTTTATGCTTATATGAATGTTGATGTGATTTATTATTCCATGTTGAATTTGATAGTCTATGTTGTTCATAAAAAATAGGCTATTCTTAAACAATCACAAACAAAAATTACCTCTTCATCTAAATATGATTATGGAAAAGAAATGAATGTTAAAATTGAAATTTGATGGTCTATATTAATAACTAACAGTTAATAGACCATAATAGACCATACTTAAAATAGTTTTTGCTTTCAACTTGTTATCATTTTTCATGAGAGTTGAAAAGCAGTTTAAATGGTGTGCTATAGTTTAATAACTTATGTTGAGCTAATTAATAGCACAAATAGGCCATACTTATGGTAAGCTCATCAATTAAACTTACTAATGACTAGAAAAGAGAGATAATAATTTCATGTTTTGTTGAAATATATGATTTAGAGAATTGATTTATCTCTAAATTGTCGTTTATTCTCATATTTTTCTCACTTTCTATTTTACGTTTTTCTATATTTTTAGCTTCACACTCTTCAAATTCTTTGTTTAATTTGATTGAACAGAAATTTAAAATCCATAATTCCCTGCAGATCGACCCGTATTCACTACGTACTACAATAGTATGCGGTGCACTTGCGGTTATTTCTATTTCAAATTTTTCGACTATTTTCTAAACCGATAGAAAACTAGTCCTTAAACAATAAGCATCAAACTCCAAATGACTTGAGATATGAAGTATAGCCTTGTGGGGCCCCCTTTGTCACTCTATATCGATCTTAACCAATTGGGACAAAAATCGAGAGTATATACCGATCCCCTTGGGAAAGGGATAGGCACCGATCCCCCGCCTAGGGGAGGAATTATTCCATACTTAGAATATTTTGGAGAGTCCATCTCTTGGTCTCGATTGATTATCGCTTCATATTATTGCCTGCATTTAATTTCTGGACATCACAATCATCGCTCATGACAATTGTCCTTGATGGCAGTCAAGTTTAACTTATCCAATCAGTCCAAATACGGCCGGGCCAAAATATCATATTATGCATATATATATTAAAAAATTATAAAATTGTTTTAGATTTAGAAAATTTTGTCTGTTAATTTAAATTATAAATCCCTTCCCACCAAGTTAAAGTGAGACCATCAAATGGGATTGTTGTTGTGGCTGATGTTCTCTATAGTTAAAAAACCTATATATATATATATATATATATATATGATACCTGTCATTCTTTTGGACATACATTTGATAAATGTAAACTGGCCCCCTTATGCCACCTATGAAAGAGAAACTAGTCCCTGTTCTTTTGAAGATGTCGCTTCTAAGACATTCTACTAGGCAATGAGGCTTTGAACAAAAGCAAGATCCTCCTATCAGTTATTATATTAAACAGTATTTCGTTCCAAGGTCGCCCTACCCTACATCCGCCAATCTCAGTGCACCTGAAACTTTGCCTAAATTCTTTCCCTCGATCTTAACTACAAATTCTGATTTGCAAACATATAAACACAGTGTTACAGAGATGAGATATGATCTTGGTGAAGAGACCTTCTTTAAGTTTGTTTCGAACAAGGTGGGCGAGGATAGATACTTATTTTATCATGCCAAAAGGGACGCACTAACAATGAAAACTGAAGGAGATATTGAGATATGGAATAAGAAACTCTTAGAAGATAACATATGTTGTAGGAAACAAATTTACTGATGTAACTCTACTGGCTATGTTTCAAAGCTTAATCTTCTTAGTTCAAGTAATTGCATGTCATTGATCCGGGGTCAACTGCTGAGTGTAGTGACCCCCCTTTCATGAGGTGGGTTGGTTATATTTTGTATTAGTAGTTATAGCTCTCGGTAATACTCCTATACTTGAACATTATTTTTTCTTAAAAATAAAACAGTAGTTGGTCCACCATAAAACTAGCTTAACTTTTAGAAAAAAAATTATAGTTGAAAAGAATTAAATGTAAAATATGTATTTTTAATACTTATTTTCTTATTATAAATATATAATTATTTGTTAAATTCTATATGAATAAAAACATAAAATTTTATAACAAAATAATTATTTTTATAATGTATATATTTATTTTAAAAGATTTTATTTTTCATATTATAGATCATAAGTTGAAATTTAGATTGTCTTATTAAGTCATAATTGGATATTTTAGATATTGAATTGGAATTTAAATTTCATTGACTTGGTCAAGATATATTTAGATATTTAAAAGAAAATTCATTTCACTTAATATAAAAATGTTTGAAATATATATACGTGTGTGTCTTAATAATATTTTGAGACCAGCAATGCATATATTAATGGCCAATATATACATTATAGATGTAAATCCCAACATCTATATACGTTTACATTAACTATGGACGCATTATTTTGTTGCATATGCATATTATACACATACAAGTACATAGTAATATACTAATAAATGACATACTTAATTTATTTAATTAACTTGTTATTAATTGAGTTAGAAAATTAAACAAAACTGCATTTTATTTAAATTAACTAGATTGATCTAGCACAACCCATCAGATTTTGTAAGTCCACTATGATCCAAATATGAAGTTTTTTTATAAATATACCAAATTCACTCATTGTAGATGTGCCCGTCTCAAATGTTCTATATAGTCTGATTAGTCCACCAACTAACTAAACCTACTTATCCAATGATGTCTAGAAAAGTAGTGCCTAGGATTGAGGTAGAATAACCAAGTATTCTTACCTCCCTGCCGGCCTAGCCAAATAGATGAAGTAAGTCCAAATGGTTGGCACAAATATAAGTTCAAGAGTTGTTTAGGTTTGGACTAGTGTTCAAATTAAGATTTTTAAATTTAAAAATATATTTTAAATTTTAATGTTAAATTTAAGATATAAAATGGAATTTTATAAAGGTTTAAAATAAATTCAATTGTTTTTAAAATGTTTTGGAGAATAAAATAATTAATTTTGAACTTTAATATATATCTAACTAATTTGATTAATTAAACTAAATGAAATAATTAACTAAAAGTTTAATTAATTAAATACACACATACACGTGTATGTAACTATAGTTATTACAGTAATATATTTATCTTGAATTTATTTAATATGAAGTATATTGAATAATTAATTAAATATCCAAATTAAAATTTAGTTAAATAAATAAAATTATTATATAAAATTAGTTAAAAGTCAATTATTTAACATGTATACATACATACATACATAGATATATATAAATATATATATATATATATATATATATGAACAAACTATAAACGTTATAGCGGTTATTCATCTTAATTAGTTAAAGATGAATAATATAAAAATTTGAAAACTATATATATATATATATATATATATATATATATATATATATGTAACATATTACATATGATTTAGTTAAAATTTTAAAAGGCTTACAATGGTCGTCCACTTTATTATTAAATAAAAGTGAGAAACCTAAACAACATACACATAAAAAAACAACCCAAAATACAACCAGAAACGACAAAACACAAGAGACCATGGGTAGTTATAAATACGCAGAAAATTAGCATATATTAACCCTATTCGCGTTCTCGTGTAATGACTTTCTGAAACAAAGACGAGATCGGAATACGATTTCCTACAAACAGTCTGACATTCCTTTCTTCCCAAATCACTGAAATAAATTACTTTAGTAGTTTTAGAAGGAGTGTCGATTCAAGGGACCTCCATCTTGTTGCTTTGTATATCCAAATATACTCAGCTGAAAAATTACGAAGAGGAGGTTTGGCCTTAAAATGGTTCTATACACGTTTCCACAGATGAAATAAGAATATGCAGGAGAAGAAAAGATGACCAACGTTTTCAGGGGTACGAGAGCATACTATATATCAGGAAACATTAGTAATATGCCTACCAACCATATTGTCTTGAGTGTGAACTGTATTGTTGATCATTTTCCATAGGAGAAGATTTTCTTTGGGTTTAGAACTAGAAGTCCAGATCTTAGAGGACCAAGGGAATATAGAGGGACTCTACAATTGAACAAGGGATACATAAGTCGAAGATATAGAGTGATAGTTGAGCTTATTCCATTTAATGCCTTCATAAACATCATGCTTAAAATTAAAATGTATTGAACTCCACAACGATCTGAGACTGATAGAACTAACATGAGGCAGAGTTATGACATTGTTATATATAATCACTAGCAAGACTGATTTAGGTATGACAGAGTTAGTTCTTAAGCTGTAGTTAATCAAGGATGACAGGATAACCCTAGGGGAACTCCAAGGAGAATGCCGGAATGAGTTATTAGCACTGAATTTAACCATAGGGAGATAAAGTGGTCTATATTTTAGCATAATTCTCCATTAATAACTAGCATCATTAGGGATGTTCGTGGTCCAGAAGGATTTCCTCCTAAGACTAAAATGCCGTTTCCAAGAAGCCCATAAGCAATTATTACCACTTAGAAGAATGTTAACATAACGAGAAGAAGCAGACTAATTCCATAGCCTTAAATTAATAATACCAATG
Source organism: Allium cepa (assembly GCA_030765085.1). Classification (NCBI taxonomy): domain Eukaryota; kingdom Viridiplantae; phylum Streptophyta; class Magnoliopsida; order Asparagales; family Amaryllidaceae; genus Allium; species Allium cepa. Next base: position 102,810,834 of record CM060928.1, on the reverse strand, counting down.
CCACCATATTTATGTGGAAGTTGAAATTTTTTGTATGTAACAGGAACAAGCTTTCTCAAATAAATATCTATAGGATCGATTTCACCCTAGAAGGTGGTGAACAGGGTGATACTGAAAAAATAAAAATTAATGAAGAAATATATAAAATAATTGCAGCACAGATAATAGTAGATTAATAAAAGCAGAAATAGAACAACAAAAATTTACCTAGCTTTGGCAAACCCTGCCTACGTGCTGCTTCTAAGGTTTCTTCTAGAAATTAAGTAGTTAGATGCTTACACACGTAAACTTGCGACACTCGCTATGACTAATCTAACTCTACACTCAAAACCCTGCCAAAACTCAGCCACTGAGTTGTGAATTATCAAACTACACCACCGGAGTTTGTCACCTAGTTACACGACTAGAATTTTACAAAAGTTGAAAATAAAATTGCAAAATGAAAAAAAAAATTAAATAAAATGCTATATTTAAACCTAAATAAACAAATAACCAACCCAAAACAAATTAACTTCTTTTCTTTGTTTTGGCCGGCTTCCTTTTATTTTCTTTCATGAGAAATATTCTGCTGCGTTCTTGTTTTCCTCTTTCAAAATTAGGGCTTTGCTGTGTTGAAGCCATGACTTGATTTTCGAGCAATTGAAATGATTAGTTTGCTTCGCTTTGCTCCTTCAATCGTCTCCTAGCTTTGATTTGCTTTTGGTTACTTCAATAAGTCAATTTGGATGTTCATTAATTGGTACATGATTTTCCCTTTTTAGTTCTTGACTTTGATTCGATTTACGAATTTGTTCGTGATATATTCTAAGTATGCTCACCGATTTTTGTCTCGAACTCGAATCTGTTTCTACCGATGATGATATGGGTAATTTATAGGGTTCGATCCCCTTAATTTTCATTTGAATATTTCATTTGAATTCGTCTATAAATTTTGCTTGGCCATTCGATTTTTCTTGAATACATGTGATTTGCTTAGACTAGTTCAATCTGAATATTTTTACGATATGCTTTGTTTGATTATCACGGCTTGCGTTTGGTTTTAGAATCGAAGATGCTTTTTCATCATGCTCTTTCCATTTTCAAATATTTTTGGACTTATGTGGAATTTTTTTATCTCTGCCTGACTAGATTTGAAACTGCTACATTGATAATTGTTCGAATTGCTAAATTTTTTCATCTGATTGATTTGGGACTCATGCAACCGCCTTACTGTTTTTATGATTTTTAACACATGTATAAATTCACGTAGAACTTCGCCATGTATACACATACATACATATGTATATGTGTGTATATATGTTGCGCCTACGTTGCTCTGGTCTCTTTGCTTTGAGTTGAATTCTAGTTGACACTGCATGTGTGTATATGTGTGTGTATATATATGTATATGTATATGTGCACATGTATGTAGCTGCTTTGTTTTGTTCACTGTATTGAATTTTGGTTTATGTGTTTTTATTGCTTGAACCTGGTTGCCTTGATTCGAATTAGTCTGGTGATCTGCACATTTCATTGATGCATTATGGTATCCATACATATATACAAACATATATTTATGTGTGAATGTGTGATTGCTTTCGTGCCTTGCCGTCCTTGTGCATACTGTTGTTTTGTATTCCTAAAGCTTGTTGTATGTGAACTCTGGTTCATGTTTTGCCTTCGACTTGAAATTTTATGGCCTATTTTCAATTTGTTGCCATTTCTCTATTCTTGGAATCCATTCACTTGTTCATCAATTAGAGTTACATATCATTGTGCCTCTGGTAGTGATGGTCTGTTGGTTTAGATGTATTGACACACTTGTGCACTTGTTAGCATTGTCTCATTTGTGTTGGTTAGCCCTAATTTCAGTTTCACATGTTGATTTACCACTTTGTCATGTTGAATGTTATAAGGCTGGTTTGTTGAGTCCTTTGTATTCACTTTGTCATGTTGAGTTGCTTCACATGTATATCATGTATGATGGCATGTTATATTGTCCTGAGTCTTGTATATGCCTCTGAACTGTTGTGTTCAATCTAGTTTTATCCTCTTGAATTCTGGTCTTTGGTATGTGTGCTCATCCACTTATTGCTTGCATATTCCAGTATGTGTTGTGTACTGCTTGTATCTCATTGATGCATTTCTTTTGTTCCATTGACTTGTCTTTTTGAACTGGTCTATACTAGTCTTGTTTGGTTGCTTCATGACTTCACTGTCGAGTCTGTTCTCATGTGTACATATTGAATTTTTGGTTTAGGCTTGTTTTATGTTGTTTTTGGATTCTTGTTGCATGAGAACTTGTATTCGACATTTTTTTGATATTTTTGTATTGCAACTGAGTTGAATCCAGCTTAGGGCTCGGGTTTGACCTTGTGCTGACCTGTCCCTGTAATTTTATCAAGTGTATATTAGTGTGCCGGCCTTGTGGCATGTACAGTGATACACTGTGTATGTCGCAAGTTGTTCATGCATGATGAATTCAAAAGAAATAATGACGAACAACCCAAACAATTGAGGCGAATAACATTTTCAAAACACACACATTAATTTGCACTGCAAAATATTTTCTTTTTCAATTTTACTATGTCAGTGTTTATTTCGCAGATGGCTCAGATGCTGGATTCAAGCTGAAATAGAGTTGAAGATAAAAATACGATTGTGAGTGAATATGTAGTGAGGTGAAAGTTGTAGATTGAAAGTGTGCTGTAATTAAAATTGTATTGTAATCGAAAATGTATATATGTAGTGAGAGCTCAAATTTGTAACATTCAAAATTGTAATAAAATATTTGTTTGAATAAAATATTTGTTCCAATATGAATTTTGTGTTATTTATTTTATTCAAAAAATATTTATTGATTATGTGGAAATTAAAATCTACAATAACAAATACATTTAAACAAATATATATATGTTTATTATCTTCAAACAAAAATCATAGGCTATTGTATTCTACGATCTCCCCCTTTTGATGATAACAAACATATATTAAGATTTTGAATTTATTAAATGTATTTGGTCATTCATGAAATCTATTTGCTCTCTCTATTTGAATGCTCCACCTACACAGATGCGTGTAGTTAAAACTGAAAAAATAATTAAAAATAACTTTGAATAAAAACATTCTCGAATATTGGTAAGAATATTGCTCAAAAATCAAAATCTTAGCCTCTCCCCCCTTTTTTATCATCAAAAATAATAATAGTAATTGAAATAGCTACGATTTTGATTAAAAATATAAATCAAATCAAGAGTGAAATATTATTTTCAAATTTCAATTCATCAAACAAAAATCATAATATTTTATTAATTAGAAACAAACTCCAGTTTAGAAAAATGGTTGGATTATGGAAAATTTTATATAGTGATAAGACTTTGAAATTTTCAATAAAAGGAATAATTTATGCATTTTCTCTTTTCAAATATTATACAAAAAATGTGAAGCACTTATTAACCATGCATAACCATTAGGACTTTTAATTGAGGTTAGTAGTCACCCCTCCTTTTTTAAAATAAAATATATAAAGTATTTTCTAACCATGCATAACCGTGAGGACTTTTAAATGAGATTAGAATATACTTGATATTTATCCCTTTCTTATATGCATCCCATCCATGCATAACCGCGAGAACTTTTAAATGAGAATGGAATCCCATATATAGGAATTCAAGTAATTCACCCATGCAAAACCACGAGGACTTTTAAATGAGAGTGAATACTTTAGGATATAATTATTTTATAATTTTTTTCCTTATTTTGAAATATCAAATTCTGCACACTATATTATGATGTATGGATTGACAGAAAGGTGAAAGTGATAGAAATGATCATGGAATAAGTATTACTTTAAAAATATTATAAAATTTGTCTAATTTTCATGAAATTATAAAATTATACTTCCTCTTGTTATGAAATATATTTTAATCACTATCCATCACTTTTCAAGCACTATAACAATTTTGATAAGTTCCAAAAGATTCAGTTAGTTAGTGATTATCTTTTCTAGAATACACCTCTTAGCGAAATAAACTAGAGTATTTTTAACATGGTGAAAATCCAAGTTTCAAAAATTAAAATAAGTGAAAATCAATTTTCTATAAGGGGGTTTTGTGAAAATAACTTCTAGTTGAAAATCAATATAAATAACTAAATAATTGCACAAATGATTCCAACATGAGATGATATCAGATACCACTTGTATTTGAGTTATTCATGGTGATATACAGTGGTATATGAGAAACATGTATGCTCCACAACACTTGAATTGTTTTAGCACGTATATCAAGCATAAGTAATGTAATTTAAATTTAGCAAAAATACACATTCAAATTTTTTTTATTCAATGCGGTTTTTCTTGACATTACAAATTGAATCCATAAAAAGCTAAAAAGAGAAAAGTTGTAGCATTATCGGTTAGCTATACAGAACTTCAAGAATTTTACAAATCAGAGTTAAGAAGCTTAAGATATGGTAGAAATACTTCAACAATGTCGATGAAAACATATTTAACAATATGTGAACAAAATCGAGTTAAGAGATCATGCCTCACTTTCCTTTGATTCCGTGATATCTGAAATGCGATGATCTCCATCTATACATTATAGGCTAAGGAACATTTAAATTTTTGTTTATTAACAACTCGAAGTCTATCTTTATTAAATTTGTTCCTTAGCCCACTTGTGTGTCCAAATTTTGGAGAAGGCAAGCGGTCTAACTATGGATGTAGGACCACCTTTATTATCTATTGAAATTTTTGGTACCCAAAATTGTCTGTATAATACACCATTAGCATCTACAATTGTACCCTTGGGATTCCAAATTTTTTTAAATTTCTAACCATTTATATTCACACCTTATGGAATCCATATTTGTTTAACGGTTTTTTGTTTGTATATATTTCGACAATTATTCTTTCCATGTCTAATATGTCCACACTTTACGTAATTAGGTATCATAATTTTCCCCTTAATAGTGTTATTAGTCATTTGTTCATATTTTGACACTTTTGCAAATCCAAATACTTTCCTTTTATTCTCGAGAGTTGATTTTCTTAGTGCATATTAAATGATTTATCTCTAGTGAAAATTTTTCGAGTAACCAACTCAAGTTTATTAACTTTGGATTTTAAAAGTTTATTTCCGTTTATTATCTTAGAACAATAACTAACGATAATATCTCTCTTTTCAAAATTCTTTATTTTTAAGTCCATATTTTCGTTTTTAAGCTCTCTAACTTTATTCTCAATTTCTAGCATCTCAGTTTCAAAGAGTTGGAGTTTTTTAAATTAATTTTTTTTAAATTCTTTATTTATTCAATCACCTTTTCAAACTCATGATTTAATCGAATAATTTCAGATTTACTCAAAATCACGTTTTCTTTTTCAAAGATTTTGAAATTTTCGTTGACTTCATTTAATTTCTTTTCAAAAATTTCACATTTAGAACTTTTCGACTTCTTAAAACGATCCAGCTCTTTTTGCAAAATGTTATTTTTACAAATCAACTCAGTTTTATTTTTCTCCCGAATTAAAATTTCTCTGTCGAACTTTTGGAAGTTTACTTGAAAATAGGCGAACCCTTTATCATGGTCCAAACACCTTTTGCAATTTGAGTTTTTATTTTTCTTAATATTTTTAAGCTTATTTTCCAAATCATTATTTTTCTGACACAGTTTAGCTTGTTTCCTTTTCAACTTATTATTTTTCATCTCAAGAGCTTTATTATTTTCAATTAATTTTCGGCACAAGAGAACTAAATCGTTAAAAGGAAAATCATTTATATCATCGGCTATTGAATCTTCATCACTGCTGTCTTTTGCAGATCCTGTCAAGCACGTTTCTTTAACTGAGTCGGTTATGGAAGATTTCTCACGGTTGTTGATGTTTGCACCATATATTGCATCAAAAGTATTTCAGATTTTCTGTGCATTTTCACAATTAGAGATAAAGTTAAAATTATCTTGATTAATATGAAAATATATTATATGCATAATAAGTGCATTAATCAAAGTATTTTTCTTGTCTACTATATCGCACCCATTATCGATAATATCCCAACATTTAAAATTAATAGATTTTAAATAAAATCACATTTTTAATTTCCAATTTAAAAATCTGTTCCATCAAGAATAGGAGGAATACTATTAGACTAACTCTCGCTAGATTTGCAACTAGGGTTAGACATCCTTGCTATTAACCTGGCTCTAATACCACTTGTAGGATCGATTTCACCCTAGAGTGAGGGATGAATAGGGTGATACTAACAATAATAAAAATTAGTGCAGAAATATATAAAATAATTACAGCACCGATAATAGCAGAATAATAAAAGCAGAAATAGAACAACATAGATTTACACAGTTTCGGCTAAACCCTACCTACGTGCTGCCCCCAAGGTTTCTACTAGAAATTAAGTGGGCAGACGCTTATATATGTAAACTTCGACACCCGCAATCGACAAACCTAACTCCACGCTCAAAAACCTGCCACAACTCAGCCACTGAGTTGCGAATTCTCGAACTACACCAACGTAGTTTTCACCTAGTCACACGACTAGAATTTTGCAAAAGTTTAAAAGAAAATTACAAAATGAAAATAAACACTTAAAACTAAACCCTATATTTAAGCCTAAATAAACCAATAATCGACCTAAAACAAATTAACTTCCTTTCTTTGCTTTGGCCGACTTCCCTTTTATTTTCTTTCATGAGAAATATTCTACTGCATTCTCGTTTTCCTCTTTCAAAGTTAGGGCTTTGCTGTGTTGAAGCCCCCGCTTGATTTTCAAGCAAATAAAGTGATTAATTAGCTGAGCTTTGCTCCTTCAATCGTCTCCTAGCTTTGATTTGCTTTCGACTGCTTCAATGAGTCGAGTTGGATATTGATTGATTGGTACGTGATTTTCGCTTTTTAATTCTCGACTTTGATTCGAGTTATGAATTTGTTCGTGATTCATTCTGAGTATGCTCACTGATTTTTGTCTCGAACTCGAATCTATTTCTACCGATGATGATATGGGTAATTTATAGCATTCGATCCCCTTAATTTTGGTTTGAATATTTCATTTGAATTTGTTTATTAATTTTGCTCGGCTGTTCGATTTTGCTTGAATACGTGTGATTTGTTTAGACTGGTTCAATTCAAATATTTTAATGATATGCTTTGCTTGATTACTATGGCTTGCGTTTGGTTTTAGAATCTAGGATGCTTGCTCATCATGCTCTTTCTATTTTCAAATATTTCCAACTTATGTTGAATTTTTTTATCTCTTCCTTGACTTGATCTGAAACTACTACCTTGATAATTGTTCGAACTGCAACATTTGTTCATCTGATTGATTTGTGACTCATGCAACTACATTATTTTTATGATTTTTGAACATAGTTATAAACTCACGTAGAACTTCACATGTATGCTACCACTTGTATTTGACTGGAACCACTTGTGTTTGTATGTGAGTTACCTTGTATATGCATACATATGTATGTATGTATGTATATGTTGTGCCTACATTGCTCTGGTCTCTTTGCTTTGAGTTGAATTTTGTTTGACACTGCATGTGTGTGTGTTTCTATATATATATATATATGTATGTATGTATGTATGTATACATGTGTGTAGCTGCTTTGTTTTGTTCACTGTATTGAAGTTTGGTTCGTGTATTTGTGTTGCTTGAACCTTGTTGCATTGGCTCGAATTGGTCTGGTGATCTACACATTTCATTGATGCATTATGGTCTTTGTACGTATATACATACATATGTCTATGTATACATGTGTGATTGCTTTGGTGCCTTGCTGTGCTTGTGCATATTGTTGTTTTGTATTCCTGAAGCTTGTTGTATGTGACTCTGGTTCATGTTTTTTGCCTTCAACTTGAACTTTTTTGGCCTTTTTCACTTTGTGTCCATTTCTTTGTTCTTGGAATCCATTCACTTGTTCATCAATTAGAGTTACATATCATTGTGCCTCTGGTAGTGATGGTTTGTGTTGACACACTTGTGCACTTGTTAGCAAGGTCTGGTTTGTGTTTGTTGGCTCTGATTTCATTTTCACATGTTGATTACCACTTTGTCATATTGAATGTTGTAAGGCTGGTTTGCTGATTCCTTTGTAGTCACTTTGTCATGTTTAGTTGCTTCACATATATATCATATACGGTGGCATATTGTATTGTACTGAGTCTTGTATATGCCTCTGAACTGTTGTGTTCAATCATGTTTTGTCCTCTTGAATTCTGGTCTTTGGTATTTTTGCTCATCTACTTTAGTGCTTGCATGTTCCAGTGTGTATTGTGTAGTGCTTGTATCTCAGTGACGCATTGCTTTTGTTCCACTGATTTGTCGTTTTGAACTGGTTTGTACAAGTATGGGTTGGTTGCTTCAAGACTTCACTGTCGAGTCTATTCTCATGTGTACACATTGAATTTTTGGTCCAGGCTTGTTTTATGTTGGTTTTGGATTCTTGTTGCATGAGAACTTGTACTTGACTATTTTGTGATGTTTTGTGTTGCACCTGAGTTGAATACAACTTATGGCTTGGATTTGGCCTTGTGCTGACCTGTCCCTGCAATTTTATCAAGTGCATATCGGTGTGCACGGCATTGTGGCATATACAGTGATACGCTATGAGTTGTTCATGTATGATGAATTCAAAAGAAATGATGACGAACAACCCAAATAACTGAGGCAAATAACATTTTCAAAACACATACTTTAATTTGCACTACAAAATATTTTCTTTTTTTATTTTACTTTGTCAGTGTTAATTTTGTAGATAGCCTAGATGTTGGATTCAAGTTGAAATAGAGTTGAAGATAAAAATACGAGTGTGAGTGAATATGTAGTGAGGTGCAAGTTGGAGATTGAAAGATGTGTTGTGATTAAAATTGTATTGTAAACGAAAATGTATATATGTAGTGAGAGCTCAAATTTATACTATTCAAAACTGTAAAAAATATTTGTTTGAATAAAATATTTGTTCGAATATGAAATCTGTGTTATTTATTTTATCAATAAATATTTATTAATTATGTGGAAAATAAAATAGTACAATAATAATTAAATTTAAACTAATGTATATATGTCTATTATCATCAAACAAAAATCATAGGCTATTGTATTCTACAATATCCCAATGCCATAGAAAGTGATTAAAAGCTCTATTAAGCATTGATATAAGTCTACTGGGAATAATGAAAATTTTAAAATAATAGGTGCACATTGCTGTAGCTATACTGTTTATGATTACCAACCTAGCAGCTTGTGATAATTTATTGGTTAGCATATTACTAAGCCTATCAGTAATCTTTTTGAATAATGGTAGGCATTGAGCTGTTGATATTCCGGTAGTACACATGGAAGCTCCAAGATATATATAGCATCAGAGTTAAGTTGTTGAAGACCAGAGAGTTGAATAATGAGGTTTGCTTCACTATAAGCAACACCAGCAATTCTAATATGAGATTTTCTTCTACTAATGCTTAAAATTGTCATTGATTCAAAGCAATTCAATGTTTTATAAATGTTAGTTATGGAGCCATGAGCAGGTTTCATGAACAGCAACAGGTCATCAACAAACATCAAAATGGGTATACTATGTTCCTTACACCTAGGATGTCTGTCTATTTTCTTTTCTATAATCTATTGGTTGATAAGCACAGTAAGGAGTTCCATTACAGCAATTAAAAGACTGGAGGTGATAGGATCTCTCTATCTAATGCCTTTTAAGTTCTAAAGCAGCCAAAGATTTCACCATTCAATAATAGAGAGACATGAACAGTAGAGATGCAAGTGTGCAAACAAGCCAAGAAAGGAAGTGGAAATTTCATTTTAGACATGATGGAAATGATAGGCTCCCACTTAACAGTATCATAAGCCTTTTGGATATCTAATTTATGGACATATCTTGGAGATAGGTTAGTCCGATTATATCCTCTTATAAGCTCTTGAGAAAGAATAATGTTCTCAGTGATGGATCTACTAGGAAGGAAACCATTTTGATTGTTAGAAATAATATCACTTAGGCAAATTTTATACGAGAAGATAGGATTTTGGCTATGCATTTGTATATAACATTACAACATGCTATGCGCCTAAATTGGGTAACATCTTATGGGAGCTCAACTTTAGGAATAAGGGTTAGCCTTGTATGGTTAATCCCATTTAGCATGACATTGGTTTTCAAGAAATAAAGTTCTTTGCAGAAGTCATGTTTGATAACGGTCCAAGTAAATTGAAAGAAGTGAGCAGAAAAGCTATCGGACCCAGTAGAGCTTGAAGGCTTCATATCAGTGATAGTTTTTTATATTTCTTCATAAGTAACTTGTTGGATCATAGAACTAGCCTGATCATGAGAGATAGCATTCGGTTTAGTATCAAAGAGAGAAGAAAGGTCAGGAGGAGGATCAGAGTTAGAAAATAGGCCTGAGTAGAAGGAAAGAAAAGCCTTTTTTATGTCATTTTTTGAAGAGTGTCGGTAGCCATGTTGATCTTTTATAGAATGAATACTGAGGCATGCCTTCTTCAGCTTAATTGATTTATGAAATATTTTTGAGTTTCTATCACCTCCTTCAAGCCATGTGTCTTTGTTCTTTAACTTAAACATTCCAGTTTCTATCTTGATAGTAGACTATAGTTGAGCAGTTAAAGTATGTTCCTTGTTTGAAATGTCAGAATCAGAGGGATTATCCTGCACAAGAATTTGCATAGCCTGTAGTTCATCTCTGAGAGTAGAAGATAGAGGACTACCTTTGCCAAATCTTTGAAGAGCCCATTGTTTTAGCTTGATTTTTGTGAGTTTGAGTTTGGATTGAAGAATAAAAATAGGATTTCCATAAACTGCTGTGCTCTAGAGCTGCTGAATTAAAGGTAAAAAAATCTACTTCATTAGTCCAAGTATTTAAAAAAATTAAAACAATAGGGACCTTTTTCTTCAACCAATCCCCAAGACAAAATGATAGGGCTATGATCAAATAAAAAAGGAGAAAGAAAATGTGAGATAAGTTGGGGCAAAGAGGAAAAAGCAGAAAGATTAAAGTATAATCTATCCAATTTGTAGAATGTTCTATTCCCAGATCTATTGCAATTATTCCAAGTGAAAAAGGCACTAGATTTAGGGATTTGAAAAAGTTGAGACTGATTGATAGCATGATTTAAAGGAGAAATATCAAAAAGCATGAGAGGATCACTTGCACATTTTTTAGAGAAAGATTGCATGCTATTAAATCACCTAGACAAAGCCAAGGAAGAAGAGATTGTTGGAAGGTGGGGAGAATGTCAAATAGAAGTTGCCTTGAAGTTTTAGAATTGTCTGCATTAATGAAGGCGGAAATAAAATGAAGACTGGAAGGAATATAAGTGATGCTGCAGTGAGTATATTTCCTATGAGTAGAGTAGCTAGTTATATGAAAGAATTGTGGATTCCAAAGGATGAGAATAAGCCCATAGGAAGCATGTCGTGATTATGAATGTGTGACTAGGTAGGAGCTATATGAATTGCAGCATTAGTAGTGGTAGTTTCAGAGTATTTATTTTCACATAGAGCTATCATTTGCAATTGATTAGATGAGATAAGTTACTTGATTTCATGAATTTCAGAATCATCATTTCCCTCTCTGATATTCCAGAAACCAATGTTTTGCATCGTTTTATTCATTTGCTTTAGAGGCAGAGAGTCTGGTGATCCTTGTTGAAGATTTATTATTATTAGAAGATGAGATTTTAGGAAGAATTTTATCAGAGGTAAAGTTCAAACCTTCATTAAGGTCATATATGGAAGAGAGATTGACTAAGTCATTGGTTAAAGCAGATTGTTGTTTATTTTTATTTGAGATGTTAATTGGACCAAATCGGGAGATGGAATCAGAGGTATTTAAGATGGACAGGTCTGGTGAGAACAATGCAATATTGTCAAGAGGTTTAAGATTAGAATAAGGACTTGAAGAATAATTTGTATCATAATGAGTAACCTGCATAGTTTGCATGTCAGATACATTCACAGGCAGACTTGATGAATCATGATTAAGACGGGGTAAGTGAACTTTAGAGGAAGAGGGAAAATTAATGGTGAGGGAGTGGGAATTTCAGGGGGTAAAGAGGGTAGATTTGAAGGCATATTAGCATTGATGATGTCAGAATTGAGTTGTTCTTCATTATGAGAATTTTGATCTATTAATTCCACTTCTCCCAATTCTTGCAATATGATTTGATTAAAATTGAATTAATTAAATATGATTTAATTCATCAAATAGATATAAATATTATGTAAGTTAATTAAACTATAATATTTATAAATAAATTATTATATATGTAAAAAAACAGCGTAAGTGGAACTGAAATAAACCCAAAACAGATTTTTTGAATAAGTACATATGTAAAGCTATAGAGTTAGGGGTATACCCTAGGGACAATTCTATAATTTATTATAAATTAATTAACTTTGTAATCAGTTCTCATTCGTAATAAAGTCCTTTTGTTATATATTTAGTTTTAGTACGTTATAACTAATTAAATATCTAATTAAAATATATTTAACAAAAATCCATAATTGCATGTTTATGATAGTAATTACAAATACTTGTAATCATGAGTATTGATCGCAATATAATAAACACATCATTTTTAATATTCACGGTCAAGATGCAAGAATATTGGATATCGATGTTTTCGTTGAGATTAGAGTACGTAACACTCTCCAAATGTTGGGAAGTGTACTACTCATGACTGGTGAGGGCAACAAGGGATTACGTACTAATAGCTATTGGATAATATGGAATGAATCACTCAATAGTTTTCTACGGTTAATACAAATAAGGTTAAATAGTAACATCAACATGACTAATTTACATAAATTTTCCATAAAAATACACATATACATGTTAGGGTTAACTAATTTATTATATTATTGGATAAATTAGTTGCATCGATATTTTCATTTATTGGATAAATGGATTGATATGTTACACGTGCACACACATATATGTGTATATGATACACGTATATAATATATATATAATATAAAATAATACACTTATATATATCTATATATATAATATACTAAGGAGTATGCAAATAATATATGTTAGGATTAACTAATTTACAAAAAATATTGATGTGATTGATTTATTTATGTTAGGATAACTAAATAAGCTCACAGCCCAAATAGGAGGGTGTTTAGAAAGGTGGTGTTGAAGGATTGGATTTGGGTAATCAAGTACTCTAACCTACCTAGCTAGCGATCTCACCCGAACAAATATGTGTCCCTAAAGATTGCCCTTAGTAGAAAAAGCCTAATTCAAATTAGGCCTTGGCCTAACTATCAAATTTTTTTGAAAATTAAAATTTTTCAGTTTTAGATTTAAAAAAGATATGTATTATAAAAGTTATAATATAATAAAAGATTTCAAAATGTTTGAAAACTAATATAAATTAATTTTAAAATTTGTAAAATTTAGTGATTTGGTAATAAAATATATTAATTAAATAAGTTAGTAAATTAAATTTATACATGCAATATATGTATGGCTTAATATATGTTATATTGTTTTAAAATGTTAAAATAACATATGTATACAAGTATGTTTATGAAATGAATATCAAAACTAGTATAGTTTAATTAAAATTGTCTAATTAAATGAATTAATTAAAAGGTTAATTAATTAAATAATATATATGTATGTATGATATATGTGTTATAATATAAAGGCTACGGTATATAATAAATATTCAATATAGTTATATTAAGATAAAATAAAATTAATTAAAATGCTAAGTAATTAAAATTAATTAAATATGATTTAATTAATATAATATTATACACAAGATCATTATATAAGTAATATGAAATATAAAAGTTATATAATAATAAAGCTTATATAATATGAATATATAAATTAAAGTTGGAACATTAAGCAACCCTGTATAGACTTAAGGAATAAATACATATGTAAATGTACATATATTATGATTTTCCAATGTGTCCAACACTTGAATCACGATGGAATTTCATTAGAAATACATTATTTCATAAGTCGATGTCACTAAGTATAATATATTAGCGATTATGAATCTTCTATATAATGTTGTCCTCTATCATATATATGTGTGTGTGTGTGTGTGTGTGTGCATATATATTAATAAATTACTTGCATACTCCTTGCTTGTTGATCAAACTCAAGTTAGGGATGTTATGTGTAGTATTATTAATATGTTGAATATATGTATATGTTAAGCAAACTCATGGTACATATACCATACTTAGGCCATTATGATATGTTAGGATAAAGTACCAAGGGTTAGGATGTGTATATGATACAATCGATAAGGAGTTATCCATAATTTGTGGATCTATGACTAAACTCAAAGTCATAATTCCAAGATGGACGAAACTTAACACCGATTAGTGAAGTCAAAAGACTTCTATGTTTCGACTTAGGCTTTGGCAAAAATTAAAGTTTAACCTTACTAGTATTACAAGAACATTTACTATGATATTGTCCTAATAATCTACCAATTAAAACTTGTAGAAAATGTTAACTCTAAAACTGTTTTCTGATAATGACAAGCTTATTGGGTCATACTATACCGATTAGCTAAGAGCAATTAAAATAGCATTGAATTACGAGCATCAATGGTCGTCTATTGCATGTAAACCTATAGAACAACCTACTTATGATGCGGACCCCGAACAAAGACTTACTTATGAAAAATAGGTTTCAGACCCAAAGATCACCCAAGTTTTCATGCTGTCTATGTTAGATAATCCATTGTACAGGCATCATGAAAACATGTCTGACCCTGAGATATTTAATGGTCTTAAGGCCCTATTTGGTGAACAATCATATGCCACAAGGGATGGGCTAACAAAGAAGCTATTCGATACCAAAATAACGAAAGGTCATAAAGTGGATGATTACGTGCCGATGATGAAGGGCTATATTAATAGCCTTTTGCAATTGGAATTATAGATAAGAAATGAATTGCAAGTTGATCTGGTCCTTGGTTCTCTTACTCCTCAATATGAACGGTTCATACTGAATTACAATATAAACCAATTAAAAGTAAATCTCATAGAGCTCCTCAATATGTTGAAGTCGACCGAGTCTGCATCTAAGGATCAAGGGGTTGTACTTGCTATTAAGGGTAGTGCATCATCTTTGAAAGGTTTGAAGAAGCAGAAAAGAGAAGGTAAGAAAAACAATAAATGTAAGAAGATCGATGATAAGGGTGAGTATCACTGCTGCCACAATAAAGGTCTTTAGAAAAGGAATTATCCTAATTACTTGAAGATAGAGAAAGAAGAATGGTTCTACAGCCCCATCGGCTATATTTATGATTCAAAATTGTTTTGTAATCAATAAAATCTTGGGTCTTGGATACAAGATCTAGAACTCATAAGTGTAATTTGTTTTAAGGGCTTGGGAACTGGCCCATATGGAAAAAGGAGAGACGAGGCTCCAAGTTGTCGATGGATTTATCATAGATGCAACGACGGTAGGAGAATATCATTTATGTTTTCCTAGTGGAGTGGTTTTGATATTAAATAAATGCTATTTTGTGAAAGACTTTATTTATGGGATTATTTCTGCTTTTAGATTGTTTGAGACCATATATATATATATATATATATATATATATATATATTCCGTTGTGCAAATAATGTTATGAACATTAGTTTGAATGGAAATAAAGTCTGCATTGGTGTTCTTAAAAATGGCTTTTTTGCAACCAATACTAATTATGTGCGTTCTGTGAATTATTCTTCCAATAATACAAATGATAGTTATTTTTGGTATCGTAGGTTAGGTTATATTAGTGAGAATGACTGACAAACTAGAAAACCAAAGGTTTTCTCCATTCACTTGATTCTAAATCATTTAACATATATGAGTCATGTCTAAAAGGTAAAATGACAAACCACCCTTCAGTGGGAGCTATGAAAGCATTGATGAACTCTCAGGTTTAATACATAGTGACATAGGTGGCGTAATGCCTGTAATTACCAAAGATAATATTTCTTACTTTATTAGTTTCATTAATGATTTCTCAAGACTAGATATGTGTATATTATAAAGAACAAATCCGATGTATGTGAAAATTTTATTGAACATAAAAATCTAGTAGAAAACCAAATGGGCCATAAGATTAAAATCCTTCAATCAGATCAAGAAGGCGAGTATGTGGGACGGGATTTTCACTAATACTTAAAAGATAATGGGATTATCTCTTAGATTACTCCACCTATACTTCTCAACAAAAGGTGTGTCGAAGCAAAGAAAAGGAACCTTATTGGATATGGTTTGTTCCATGAAGAGTAAGGATTAATTACCTCTACCCTATTAGGGATATGAGCCGGAAACCACATCACACATGTTGAACTTGTTACCCAATAAAGTTATACCTAATACGTCATATGCAATATGGTATTGGAAGAAGCCCTAATTCAAGTATTTTAAGGTGTGGGATTTTCCGACATACATTAAGAACGTTAGTTCGAGTAAACTTGAGGCAAGATCAGTACTGTGTAAATTTGTAGATTATCCCTAAATTCAGTGACTTTCTACAATACCATGGAGCAAAAGGTTATTGTTTCTCAACACGTTGTCTTCTTAGAAAAGGAATTTCTATCAAAGAAAATTAACAGCGAAATTGTAGACTTGGATAAGATCCAAGAAGTTAATGCTGAGGCTGAACCAGTGGAGAACCGAGTTCACCCTTATATAAAAACACACAAACTATTAGAAGGTCTAGTAGGGAATCTCGCACACAAGAGTGATACTATGGTTCTCTCATCGATGGAATGGAAGAGAACCGTGTTTTAGATGATGACATCATTCTATCTTTGCAACACGCACTGTAAAGTAAAGACTCTACACTCTGGAGAAATGAATTCCAATATGGATTCCGTGTACGAAAACAAAGTATAGACTTTGTCAGACGTACCAGAAGGGATATAACCAATCTACTAGAAATGGATTTTTAAGAAAAAGCTAAATGCAGATGGGGAAGTGGAGACCTATAAGGCAAGGCTAGGTTGTGAAAGGATTTTTCAAATTCAAGGTATTGATTATGGCGAGATGTTTTCGCCCATAGCCATACTTATGTCCATTCAGATTATAATAGCAATTACTGCATTTTATGGCCACAACATATGGTAAATTAATGTCAAGATTATATTTCTAAATGGCGATTTAGAAGAAACCGTCTATATATCGTTGCTCGAGGGTTTAGTGTCAGTGGGAGGGCAAGACTTGCAAGTTATTAAAGTCCATTTATGGACTTGAACAAGCTGCAAGGAGTTGGAACAAGTGTTATTATAAAGTAATCAAATAGTTTGGTTTTTAACAGAACATGGAGGATGTGCGCAAATATAGAAAGAAGCAGAGCAACGCTTTCTTTTTCTTAGTGGTATACGTCGACGATATTTATTAATTGGCAATGACATTTCGTTATCGTAATTAGTGAAAGCTTGGCTTTCCAAGAACTTCTCCATGAAGGATTTAGGAGAAGTATCTTATATACTAATATAATGATCTATAGAGGTAGATCTAAGAGGCTATTGGGATTATCGTAATCCTATACGTAGATACCATACCGAAAAGGTTTAGTATGGAGAACTCTAAATATTGAAATGTTCAAACACAGTCTGCAATCCTCCTTTCTAAAAAGGATGCTTCTCATAACAATAAGGAAAAAGAGCATATGAAAAGGATCCCTTATGCTTCACTATATGATCCATAATGCACGATATGCCATGTACTAGACCATATGTGGCATATGCATTAGGACGCATAAGCTAATGCTAGTCTAATCCTGTAGAAAAAAATGGACGGATGTAAAATGTATATTGAAGTATTTAAGAAATATTAAGGATTTATTCCTCATATACGAGAGGAAAGATCTCCTTATGAAGGGGTATATGGACTTTAACTTTCAAAGCGATATAAACGATAGTAATTCAGTGTATGGTTATGTGTTCACACTTGACGGGGAAGCCGTTAGTTGAAAATTTTCAAACAAGAGATAGTAGCTGATTCGACGATGGAGGTCGAGTATATCGCCCTCAATGAAGCAGTTAAAGAGGCAGTCTGTATGATAGCAAGTTTTTGAGTGAGCTTGGAGTGGTTTCTGATATAGAGAATCCTATAGTGTTGCTCTGTGATAACAATGCGGTGATTGCAAAGGAACTAAAAGTACACAAGAAGTCATGGCATATTCTTTGAGAGCTTCACCTCATTGTAGAATTCATTGAGAAGAAAGAGGTCATAATACAAAGGGTAGATACCTAGGACAACATAGTAGGTCCATTCACTAAGGATCTTGCTCGGTCAGCCCCTGAGAAGCTGATTGAAGGGATGGGATTGAGATTCCATAATTGGACCCAAGTTCAAGTTGGAGACTGATAAAGTTTGATGTATTCTCTAGGGGAAATTCTGTAATTTATTGTAGGTTAATTAACTCTGTTATCAATTATTATTCATAACAAGCGTGTTTTTATGTTATATATTTTGTTATAATATGTTATAAATAATTAAATATCTAATTAAAATACATTTAATAGAAAATCCATAAATGGTGTGTTTGTGATAGTAATTACAAATAGATATAATCATGAGATATCATAATATAATAAACATATCATTTTTAAATAGTCTTAGTCAGGATACATCGAGATTAGATATCGATGTATCCGTTGAGACTATAGCACGTAACGCTCTTCAAATGTTGGGCAATGTACCAGTCATGACTGCTGGGGACCCCAAGGGGCTGCGCACTGATAGTTATGGATAACTATGGAATGACTCGCTCGATACTTTTTTGTTGATTAATATAACTAAGGTCAAACGAAAAAATATTGATATGATTAATTTACACGGTTTCCTCGACTTGAGAATAACATCGATCTTTAATATAAAATCTCCACTCTGATTATAGTTGGATCATGCACGATGCCCATTGAATGACTATATTTGAGTCGAGTTTAGAAGCAAAACACTATTTAAGAAAGGATTCATCTCTTTTGTTATATATGGTGACTTAAGTGAACTCAAAGACAAAATCTTTGGCCATAATAGTTCGGTTTATAACGATTGTTATTATTGAACTAAAGATTTTGTACTTGGACTACAAAGTTGAATATAGCGATATTTGAATTTGAACATTACTAAATTTCATAAGTCTAAAGTGATATAGTTTTGACAAAGAAAATTGGTGTAAAAAAATTGTCACAACTGGGTAACACTTAACAAAGTAAAATTGGATTTTAAAAAAAGCAAGTAAGTGATAAATTTGACCAAAATGGCACACCACCTGCTAATTGATGTATGAACATTAATATTCAAATAGTTCGATATTAATTAATGACTAAATTTTCACCTAACAGGCCACACAATCGAAATATTGAATACTCCATTGACCAACGATTTAATTAATTAGTAATAGTTATAAATTAATTAATATTTATGAAATATTAGTTATAAAATTTAATTTTGATTTGATGAACAAATATTACTAAATGTATTTGTAATAGTTATAAATATATTAATCGATATACGATGTCAATACGCGTTTAAATTGGATATAGATGCAAAGTAGTTTGTTCACGTTTTAAATAGGTTTGAAGCCCATATAGGGAATAGTTGGTTTGGTCTAGATGGAGCAACATAGGTAGTGGCCATTTGATGGTTAGATGGGCTAGGGTTGAATGGATAAGAGAAAGAAAGAGTAAGAGAGAAATAATGATCATGACCTTAACTTCTCTCTTTATTCCTCCTATATGTAAGCATCTCAACCAACTCTTATTTTTTTTTACTTTTTGAAGCCTTCGTCTGTACTCCCTCTGCTTGAAAATAACCCAAAGCCAACATCCATTTCCATACTCAAATCAAAGTAAAACGGGTACTATTCAATAACTGGTGGTCATCGATTCAATGACTAGCACTCTCTTAAATGGGAAACTTGTTCAAGGAGTAGATCTCATCATTTCAAGGCATACTTATAGGCATTAACAATAAGATAAATTTTCTAATCTATTAATGAATATTAATGTGTATATAATATTTATTTCTTGTATATTATTTTATTAGCTAGGTGCCGATTCTATTATATTAATATATTATCATAATCTGATTGGTTGTATGTTAATATATTTTAGGATTTAAAAAATTATGTCATTGTTGTAACACACCAAAAACTTAAGAGAGAATTTACTAAAAATAATTAATTTTAAAATATAATAAGGGCAAAAACAGAATTTTAAAGACATCAGAATTTGGTTACGATAATTGCATCGATACATTTGTAGTGATTTTCTGAATGATTCTATATATAACACTTTGAAATCGAAGGTAGTATGGAGAAGAGCGTTTTAAAATTTGTAAATGAAATGAATTAAATAAACTAGTAAGGAAGTTAAACTTTCCTTAAATAAATAGCTCCACAGGTTGGCACCTGAGGGGGTCGCCTGTCGACATGTAGCCGCCGTCCGGTCCAAACCTAACAATCGACCGGTTGATGTTCAAGATCGATGTGTTTGAGCGACTAATGACTCGTATTGAATGAAACAATTTACTTCGGTGCGAAGTAAATGTTTCATGTTCAGGATGAAACCAAAGATTCTCATAGAGTTAATCAACGGTCAAGACTAATCCGAAGCCCCTATAAATACACTGCTAACCGTAACTCTAGTTCATTAGAAATTAGTCTGCTCTAATAAAACTCTACCAAATTCTTTCCACTCCAAACCTAAATTCTTCAAAAGTAAACTAAAAGAAAATAAAGAGCGTGGAGGAAAAAATCAAGCAAACAACTAACAAACTGGGAGAGATTCTAGTCAAGATTGAAAAGAAATCTTGGCTCTGAAGTGAGTGGGTATGCTTTTAATAAGATAGTTATATATGGTTAATTTTAATATCCCTTATCTAATCTAGAATGTTAAAAAATAAATTGCAGTATCATATTGTCTAAATCTTGGACTTGAATTATAAACTGAATTGAAGTAAATTTGTTAAATATGGATTAGTTTATGCTAAAACCCTTATCTAATCCTTTTCTAATCATATAATTTGTTATAACTGGATAATATTGATGTTAATAGTAAACCTAGATTTGAACTGTTCTCTATGAATCGAGAAAACTGAATTTGAATAATTGGAAATTTGGTTCACTGTAATTGCTATAGCATTGACTTATAAAAGACCCTTTATTGGAAATTTTTCAAAGGATGATTAAATGTTAATTAAAAACCAAAATATTTTAAAATCGGAAATTAAAACCTAAAATTAGCAACATCCAGTTGACATGCTATCTGGAGCGGTCGATGATAAATAGTCGACTACTCAAAAATTAGGCAGTCGATCGTAGGTGTTCCAAAAGTGTAATTTGAACCTTGGACTAAGAACTAGGTTTATTTATTTCAAATAAAGGTATTTCATGTGTGTGTGTGTATAATATATATATATGGATGTTAGTAGTAGGGAAGTTAATTCCCCATGAGGCTGCACTAGAACGTTGCAAAACTAGGTAAATGCTATTTATCCAATAGGGGTCGTTATTCGACTGGGGGTGATTCTATCGTAAATGGTACTCATAGGAGGTTATACAATGGACGCATAACACTAACTGATGACTGATGAAGTGTGTGGGCCCGATATAATGGGAGTTCCTTAGCATTTAAGGATACTGACATGACGTGATGTTGTGCTGTAGATGGATGCCAGTGCATGCAATAAGAGGAGTTACGTTACAATTGAGAGGTGGAAACGAATGCATATAACGAGACACTTCGGAAAGTCAGCATTGTGGACTCCCCCTCAATGCATTATGGGCGTATGTGTAGTTGTTGTTGTGGAAAAATTAGTCTGTTGTAGGATTTGTATGGAAACCTATGCGGAACAGTTACGCTAGTCGTAATGTGAGAGATGCAGTCTCATTAAGGAAATTGTAGTATAACCCTATATTGGAAAAGTTCTACAAATTATTAATCGATCAATAGTTTTCTATAGGTTCGATTATTTGTTCGATCCTAAGCATGAGGTTGCACAAGTAGTTAGTGTGGATGTGTGTGAGTTAAACCCCTTAAACAAAGAAAACAAGCAAGTCACAAACACTCTTAGGACACCTTAAGTCACATAGAGTATCATTAAATTCAACCGCACATGATCACCATATGTTAAGAGTGTACTCATTTACCAGACTTTTTTCCAACCCATCCATTTTCCTTTCTTTTCTCTACAGAAAGAGGATAGGGCAGCAGATGATAGGCCCGTGATTAATATGTGGAGTGGCGAGTTCATTATTAGAGTTATTTGTAACTTTATTTTACTCTCTATATAATAATCTATCATGTTCGGTGCTAAATATTTATCTAACTACGTATTTTATTTCTCTGTACTTTAGATCAGATTACATACTATTTTCTAAGACTATGTTTTGAGTTATTTTTTGAGATGGTTATTCTCTTTATTTATACATTGTTGCCTAACAATGTGATTTTTGAAAGTGTAGTATATCTTAAATAATATCGGTATGTCTTTAGTCTCTGTAACGTTTTAAATACCATGAAAGCTCATATTTCTCAACACCGATGCGAGCCCAAAAGTTGCCCTACGCTTTTGACAAGTGTGTCAGGAGATGTGGGTTGTCATATTCGGTATCAGAGCCAATACCAGCTGGAAATGTGTGTTGTAATGCTGTGGATGTTAGTTAGTATGGTACTGATGTAGGTTACAAACACAAGCCTTGGTTATGTATGATGATGAGCCAATAAGGATGTTGGGCTCTATAACGAATAGTTTGCAACGTCCCTTTCGGAAAGTTATACCATTATCTTCAAGCAAGTGGCAAGCAGAGCTTAACCCTAATAGAGAACCCACAGAGCGAGCACCAAATGTAGTTTATGCCCGCCCACCTATCGCTGATTTTGCTATGTTTTGTAAAATTTCATGAGCCTTGCAACAAAGTCGTACATAGAGATAGTATTATATGTAGATTTGAGGAAATGGATGCATACTTGCAAGAGGATTTTTGGTTTGATGGTCCGAGGGATGATGTAAGGAGATAGCTGCTACTTGGTATCTATAAGGGGAGGCCCTAAGTTGGTAGGATGTTTCCGAGGAAGAGACGAATGGTTAGGATGGCACTTAGGGGGGGTTTAGGAGATGTTTATAGACGAAGTTTCTATCTAGAGCTGAAGGGGAAGTGCAGTTAGATATGTTTATTTATTTGCGGCAAGGAGACATGTTCATAAAAGAGTATGTCAATTAGTTCAACAAGCTGGCTAGATTTTGGATGGAGTTGAGCAATACGCCATATATGAAGGCTCTGAAGTTCGTGAAAGGGTTGAATCAACCTTTTCAATATTTAGCACTTAACATATTCTCATGGGTGTGATGTATGAGGGTTTTTTAAAGATGGCATTGCTGAATACCATCTCAAAGGAGGAAGCAAAAGAAGAACCAAAGACGTTAAGACGAAAGGCACCATAGCGGAATCAGTGCAAGGGAGGATTGGGACCCAAGGAGAAGATCAAGAAGCAGGATATGCATTGTAGGAAGTGTGGTAGGAAGAGACATTTTGTGAAGGAGTGCAAGGTAAATGGTTCGAAGATCAAGTGTGACAATTGTAATCAGTACAGGCATATGAGGAAGGAGTGTCAAGGAACTTAGAAGACCTCAATCCAGGTTATTCTAGCTTATGCACTGGACATAATTCTAGCTCAAGTGTGCCTTTAGTAGCAGACAAGGGGAAGAAGGTTATGACCGAAGGTGTGTTAACTCTATTTGGTTTATACATTTGTATTGTATTTGATACTGAAGCATCACCCTCTTTTATTTTCAATAGACTTGTAGACGAGTTACACTTAGACACTAACATAGTTATAAACCCAATAGGTATATCAAAACTTATATAAGGGTCGAATTATTTATCTATGATATGTAAGGGTTTGAAATTATTTATTTTAAGGTTCGACTTCGACTGTGATGCTTTTGTCTTAGAGTGTACTAGGTTTGGGTTAATTTTAGGCATGGACTGGATAATGTTATATAGGGCTATTTTAGATTGTGGTAGGAAGGTTATTAGGTTAGGTACTTATAGTGGGTGCAGTTTAGAGGTTTATTGTGATCCCAGAGGCTCAGGTATATTGAGTTATCTGTATTCGTTAGACCAATCACATAATGAGTAAGATTAGGTGCCTGTGGTAAGAGATTACCTAAATGTCTTTTCTAAGGTTACTGGTGGAGAGAGAGAATAAGTTTTGAATTTATCTTGTAGATAACGCCAGACCTGTTACCTTACCCTTGAGGCATATAATTTCGAAGGAGAGATGCGGGTTGGAAAAGCAAGTGAATGAGCCATTATATATATGCTTCATTAGGAGGAGTATTTTGGAGTTGGGAGCACCAGTCATCTTTAACACCAAGGTGGATGGTTTTTTAAGGCTTTGTATTGATTATCGGGAACTCAATAAGCTGATAAAGAAGAATCATTACCCACTGCCCTACATAGATGATCTCTTTGATTAGTTAGTAGGGGTGAAGGTATTCTCATTACTTGATTTGTCTACCATATTCCATCGGTTGCATGTATCTAAGAATATTATTCAAAAGGCTACTTTTCAAACACCCGATGGACGTTATGAGTGGTTAGTCATGCCCTTTGGACTGACCAATGCACTTAGTTACTTTGGCGATTTGATGGGTCAAGTTTTTAGAAGGTTGCTTAATAAGTTCGTTGTGGCATATGTGGATGGCATTTTTGTTCATTCGAGTAGCATAGAGTAGCACATGATGCATTTAGAAGAATTGCTCGATGCGCTACATGAGCATAAGTTGAAGATGAAGGTTTTCTAAGTGTCAGTTTTGGCATAAGGAACTATGCTTTTTGGGACATGTTGTCTTGGAAATTGGGCTGGCGGTTAATCCCATTAAAGTTGTTGTGGTTCAAGATTGGTATATGCCAAAGAATGCCACAGAAGTGAGGAGCTTCCTTGGCTAGTGGGGTACTATAGGAAGTTCATTAAGGACTTTGCGAAGATCTCTGCCTTTCCGACCTGCCTTACTAAGAAAAATTTAGTTTTTCGTGGGACGCGAAGTATAAGGATGCTTTTATTAAGCTAAAGGAGGCATTTACTAGTGCACATATTCTAGTCTTACCTAATGGCATGAAGGCATTCACAGTATATACAGACTCTAGTGGTATGAGGTTGAGCGCAATCTTAATGTAAGAAGGAAGAGTGGTATGCTATGCTAGTCGATGGTTGAAGGTTCACGAGAGAAACTACCCTACGCATGATCTTGAGTTAATAATCATTGTTTTATCGCTCAAGTCAAGAAGGCATTATGTTTTAAGGGAGCAGTTTGAGCTACATACGAATCATATGTCCCTGAAGTACTTGTTCCCCCAAAACACTTGAATTTAAGATAGTAGAGCTGATGGAGTTTTTGGAATCATATGATTTTGATATCCTATATATTACGAGCAAGGGAAACATGGTGGCCGACGTCTAAAGTATGAAACATGCAGTGTTGAGTCCTTTGTTCTTAGAGTGGAAGCATTTAGAGTTCATTTCTATGTTTGACTTTCGACCATCATCAGACATTAGTCCGAGATTATTATCAGCTTTGGATGTATAGCCTACACTTATAGATCGTATTGAATGTAACACCTGGAAATTTAATAGAAAATTCGAAAGGAATTTAAATGGAAATCTAATAAGAAAAGTATATTTAATTGAAAGAAGGAATAAAAATAAACATAGAAATTTGAATTTAACTTCGAAACTTGCACCATTGCGTTCATAGTGATTTTTTGGACGATTTCATAGATAACACTTCGAAATCAGAGTTAGTATAGAGAATGTAACGACCCGTATTTTACGTATCGAAAGATCGTAAAACCGTTATTATTAGGTCGTTAGTGTTGTTAAGTCATCCAGAGTTTAAGTCGACCAGAGGTTAGGTCGTAGAAGGTCTTGAGTGTTGAGCGACCTAAAGATAAGGCAGAGCGACCCAAGGAAGTCGGTGACTTAAGGGTTTAGGCGACCTAAGGAGTTAGATTGTGTGATAGCTTAGGTAGTATACTAGCTTAGGTCGGTGGAGCAACTTAAGGAAGTTAACGACCTAGTAGTTAGCGGCTTAGGGGGTTTAGCGACCTAGGAGTTAGCAGCTTAGGGGAGTAAGCGACCTAAGAGAATTAGCGGCACAGGAAGTTAGCGGCATAAGAAGCTAACGACTTAAGTGAGGTAAGTCGCTAACGACTTAAGGGAGGTAGGTCGATTGAGGGACTTAAGGAGGAGAGCGACCTATGTTAGATGCCGTGTTGAAGTTAGGTCGTAAACGACCTAAGTTAGATTCTGTGTAGTTAGGTCGTGGACGAGATAAGGCTTAGGTCGTAGGTCGCGTGAAGGCGAAGGTGTTAGGTCGCGTAAAGGGTTAAGACGTTAGGTCGTGTGCGCAGTTAGGCCGTTTAAGGGCTTAAGCAGTTAAGTCATTAGGTCGGCAATACTGTTAAGTCGTTAGGTCGGCAACATCATTAGGTCGTGTTTGTGTTAGGTCGTTGAGTCGCGTGAAGGCTTGAATGTTAGGTCGCGCATATGCTCGAGTTGATAGGTAGTAGGTCGTGGGGTTTTGTTAAGCCGTGAGCGACTTAAGGGTGAGCCAAACCTGTTGTGATGCCTCTTAGGCAGATGGCGCCTAGGGAACAGCAAGAGTTGAAGGTGCAAGTTGATGATCTTTTACAGAAAGGATTCATTCGGCGTAGCGTGTCCGAATGGGGTGCACCAGTTGTGTTTGCAACCAATGCAGATGGATCGTTGAGGTTGTGTGTGGATCATCATGAGCTGAATAAAGTGACTAAGAAGAACAAGTATCCATTGCCGAGAATAGATGACTTGTTTGATCAGCTTCACGAAGCCAAGGTGTTTTCTCAGATGGATTTGGCAACGGGATTTACACAATTAAGAGTGGCAAAGGATAGTGTGCCGAAGACTGCTTTTAGGACACCATCTGGTTTCTTTGAGTGGATGGTAATGCCGTTTGGATTGACCAATGCACCAGCATATTTTGTAGACCTTATGAATAGAGTGTTCAAGGATCAGTTGAACAAGTTTGTACTAGTGTTCGTGGATGATATTTTGATTTATTCCAGTAATGAAGAAGAGCACAAGACGCACTTGCGTATTATTTTGGAAACCTTGCGGAAACATCAGCTGAAGGCTAAGTTTTCGAAGTGTCACTTCTGGAAGAGCGAAGTGAGGTTCTTAGGCCATATTATCTCTGGAAGTGGAATAGCGATTGATCCCGCCAAGGTGGCAGCAATCCAGGATTGGGTTAGACCTAAGAATGCATCTGATGTGAGAAGTTTTCTTGGATTAGCAGGATACTATCGTCGATTTATCAAAGACTTTTCCAAGGTAGTTGCACCATTAACAGGATTGACGAAAAAGAACCAAGTATTCAGATGGGATGCTAAGTGTGAGCAAGCTTTCGGAATCCTGAAAGAGCGACTAACAAGTGCTCCTGTTTTGACTATTCCAAGTGGAAATGATGAGATGGTGGTTTACACCGATGCATGTGGTACTGGACTTGGAGCAGTGCTGATGCAGAAGGGTAAAGTTGTTGCGTATGCAAGTCGATAACTGAAGCCGCATGAAAGGAATTATCTGACTCATGATTTGGAGTTGGCGGCGATTGTATTTGCTCTGAAGATGTGGAGACATTACCTATTGGGAGTTCGATTCGAGTTGTTTACAGATCATAAGTCGTTGAAGTATCTTTTCTCCCAAAAGGATTTGAATCTTCGACAGCAACGATGGCTAGAGTTTTTGGCATCATATGATTTTGGTATAGCCTATACTCCGGGAAAGGGTAATGCAGTGGCAGATGCGTTAAGTCGAAGACAGGCAGGATTAGGAGCCATGTTTTCAAAATGGAAGAGTCTCGAGTATTTGGCTGGATTTGACTTCAGACCCAGATGTAAAGTGGAACCTGAGATGTTGGCAAACTTATCGATAAGACCTACTCTTGTGGAAAAGATTGGCGAGAGCCAAAAGCGAGACGATAAGCTTGTCAAGATTATCCGTGATTTGGAATCTAGGTTGGACCCAGAGAAGGATAAAGGATTCGAGGTCGATCGAGAGGGTTGGCTTCGGAAGCAAGGACGACTAGTTGTTCCCGATATAGATGAATTGAGAGATGAAGTTCTAAAGGGGAGTCATCAATCTAAGCTGACAATTCATCCAGGTGGAAATAAGATGTATCGGGATATGAAAAGAACCTATTACTGGGAAGGTATGAAGAGGGATGTTTTGAATTTTATTTCCAAGTGTATGAACTTCCAGTTGGTAAAAGCCGAGCAGAAGAAGCCCAGTGGATTGCTTCAGCATTAGAAGTTCCTACATGGAAGTGGGAGCAAATATCGATGGATTTTATCGATGGGTTACATAGAACAAGAGCGGGAAATGAAGGAATTTGGGTCATCATAGATCGTTTGACTAAGAATGCAAGATTTATTCCTGTTCGATCTACTAGGACTGCATCGAAGTTGGCTGAACTGTATGTTAAGTGGATAGTTCGATTCCATGGTATTCCGAAAAGTATAGTGAGCGATCGAGACCCATTGTTCACTAGTGGATTTTGGAAGAGCTTGCAGGAAGTTTTGGGAACCGAGTTGTGTTTGAGTACAGCTTATCACCCCCAAACAGATGGTCAGACTAAGAGAGTCAACCGAGTTTTGGAAGATCTCCTCAGAGCATGTGTTTTGGACTTCGGAGGATCATGGGAAGATCATCTTCATTTGGTGGAATTTTCGTATAATAACAGTTACCAGTCCAGCATTGGTATGGCGATGTATGAAGCATTGTATGGAAGACCGTGTAACTCTCCGACATATTGGTTGGAAATGGGAGAAAAGTTGATACTTGGGCCAGAAATGATTCAACAGACTTCGGATTGCATAGAGATCATTCGGCAACGAATGAAGGCAGCCCAAGACCGTCAGAAAAGTTATGCCGATAAGCATCGTAAAGATTTGGAGTTCGACGTAGGTGATATGGTTTTTGTGAAGATTTCTCCACTGAAGAATGTTATTCGATTCGGGAGGAAAGGAAAATTGACTCCGAGATTTGTTGGACCATTCCCGATCATCGAGCGAATTGGAATGCTCGCCTATAAATTGGAGTTACTAGAAAAGATGTCTGGTGTGCACAATGTTTTTCATGTATCGTATCTACGGAAGTATGTGCAGGACTCGAATACAGTGGTTTCTACTGATAGCTGTGAAGATTTTGAGGTTAATCCAGTTGATAAGAGACCTCGTAAGCCGCTTCGTGTTGTGAAAACTGACATGAAATAGCTTAGGAGGAAGGTAGTTAGGTTGCTCAAGATACAATGGAGTGATGATGTTAACGACCGTACATGGGAGTGGAAGAGAGGATAAAGGCAGCTTATCCTGAACTCTTCGAGGTATGACCATAAGGTGTCGTGTCATCTCATGACATTGTAACTTGTTCTAGTCTTAAAATTCTGCATGGTAGGCTATTAATTGGATGCATGGTTTGTTGGTTGCTATGGATGGCAGGCATGCATAATAGTTTTTGGTTGTTCTTGTTTGTTTGGAATTTCGGGGGCGAAATTCCTAAGGGGGAGAGAATGTAACGACCCGTATTTTACGTATCGAAAGATCGTAAAACCGTTGTTACTAGGTCGTTAGTGTTGTTAAGTCGTCCAGAGTTTAAGTCGACCAGAGGTTAGGTCGTAGAAGATCTTGAGTGTTGAGCGACCTAAAGATAAGGCAGAGCGACCCAAGGAAGTCGGCGACTTAAGGGTTTAGGCGATCTAAGGAGTTAGATTGTGTGATAGCTTAGGTCGTATAGTAGCTTAGGTCGGTGGAGCGACTTAGGGGGTTGGAGCGACTTAAGGAAGTTAACGACCTAGTAGTTAGCGTCTTAAGGGGTTTAGCGACCTAGGAGTTAGCAGCTTAGGGGAGTAAGAGACCTAAGAGAATTAGCGGCACAGGAAGTTAGCGGCATTAGAAGCTAACAACTTAAGGGAGGTAGGTCACTAACGACTTAAGGGAGGTAGGTCGATTGAGCGACTTAAGGAGGAGAGCGACCTATGTTAGATGCCGTGTTGAAGTTAGGTCGTAAACGACCTAAGTTAGATTCTGTGTAGTTAGGTCGCGGACGAGATAAGGCTTAGGTCGTAGGTCGCGTGAAGGCGAAGGTGTTAGGTCGCGTAAAGGGTTAAGACGTTAGGTCATGTGTGTAGTTAGGCCGTGTAAGGACTTAGGCAATTAAGTCGTTAGGTCGGCAATACTGTTAAGTCGTTAGGTCGGCAACATCGTTAGGTCGTGTTTGTGTTAGGTCGTTGAGTCGCGTGAAGGCTTGAATGTTAGGTTGTGCATATACTCGAGTTGATAGGTCGTAGGTCGTGGGGTTTCGTTAAGCCATGAGCGACTTAAGGGCGAGCGACTTATGGGTTCGGCCTATAAATACACAGATCAGCTTCATTTTTGGGATCCAGATTTTTAAGCGACGATGTTCTGCCATTTTGAGAGCTCGAGTGCTACACTTCTTCACTTCTTTTCTACTCTTTAATCTTGTGCTTCCTTCCATCCAAATCGAAGATCCAAGAGCTTAGATTGAAGATCTCCATCCATCGAAGAGTGATTTCATCGTTTGAAGTGGAATTTTGGCAGATCGAGCTAGATCCTTCGCTGTCCAAATTTGGAGTGTGTTGCTTTTAAGGTGTTTAGGTGATTCAGTGAGTGGTGGTTATCTCTCACACGGACCCAAAGGAGTATATCGGATTAGTGGCTTGATTTTGTGTTAAAAATAGTGATTTCATGCATTTTTGTAAACCTAAGTATAGATCCATTATTTATGAAGATTTGACATCCATTATAATATATGTTAATCTATGCAAGTTCATCCATCAAGTTGTACAGATATTATTCTTGATTATGCTTGTTAGATTTAGACTCTTTATTTACAAGATTGCCATTTTTGTTATAATTGCTTTTAGATCATGTTTGAATGCTTAATTACTTGGATTAATGATTGACTTGATTGATTGTTATAAATTAGTTGATTAGTGGTTGGATTTGGACAAGTTGGTCGAAGATGATTCAAAGGCTAAGGGGGAAGCTCTTGAATAGAAAAGCTGCACGTGGCATATGTAGTGGATGATAAAGCTCATATGAACGGATTTGATGATGATGTTAAGATGGAGCTTTGCTATGAATGAGATGAGGCGAGGCATGATGTGAGGTAGCTTTGGTATAATCCAGACAGGATCATTCCAAGCATGCTGATAACTCGAGGGATGGTTCGAGTTTGTGGATAATGGTTGGCTCGAGAGGCGCTTGAGCTAGTATGAGAATAGTCGTCGAGGAAGATGACTAGAAGGCTGAGATTCATCGTTATTGAAGGTTCTAGCAGACTCAAAGCAAGAGTACGCCGGGCAGATTCAATAGTCCCAAAAGACTACAGTTGGTGGTCGAGTACTCTGGGCAGATTCGATAGTCCTAGGCACGGGCTGCGACGACGTGTGGAGTTTTGTCTAGAACCGGGGTTACCATTAGCCCTTGACGGACGGCTGAAAGAAAGGTGTCGGTCATTCAGTTAACGATGGTATCGAAGCAATGATAACAGTGATAGCCAGAGTCATGGATGTTTGGATGTTTTGGTTGTATCGTCATTCGGTCTCAAGAGCGATGTTTTTTCCGGGTGTTTATCTGATCTTGGTTTAAGCCTTGGGGGTTTGTACTTGGAAAACATCGACCTTGACTCGAGTGACGATTGCATTACTTTAAATGTCTGATTTGCTATGTTTACTTCTGCTTAGTGTGTCTGGGTGCTATCACTGTAGAAAGAGGTGGAGTGGGAGGGTTGGGTTCCTATTCCTTTTACCTTTATGTTATTTTGGTATGTTGTTAGTTAATTTACCGCTCACTAAGACTGTTTTCTGACTCAAGGTTTTATGTTCAACTCTTATTACCTTGGGCTGTTCATCCATTTTGGGATGGGCAGACTAGGTAGCAGGTGACAGGTGCTGTTCTTAGTGACCAATGATGCTGATGACGAAGACGAGCTGGAGGCTTGCATATTATTTTCTTACCATATGTACTGGATGTTCCGCTGCTTGTATATTCTCTGAGTGATATGTAGTGAGGCTTGATGTATTGACTATTCAGATTTTTGTATCAAACTACTATGAGGCTTATTTGATGAGATTCTGTTTTATGGAGCTTCACTATATATATATATATATATTCTATTGTATTTTACCCATGCGCTGTGAGTAATACGATAGACTTCGCTGTTTTTACCTTACCTTGATGATCATCCATGGCTGCCTGGCACACTTTACAGCGCACTATTTCCTTATTTAGTGCAGGAGTCATGGGCGGTTGTCACAGAGAAGTTACAGGTAAAGGAAGATTTGAAATAAAATAAATTTTAGTAAAAGAGAAAAAATATAGGCCGACCTTTGGGGTGACCTGGTCGACCGGTATAGGTCGACCATGAGCCTTCTTAGGTCGACCATGTAACTTGAAAGAGCAGTAACCTTGTAACATCATGGAAATTTAAAAAAAATTAAATGGAAATTTAATAATAATATTAAATTACAATAAAATAAGGAATAAAAAATAAAATTTTCAAAGGCATTCGAATTTGACTATGAACATCGGAGTTAATACGGAAATGTTACAGACGTTAAACGAAGTGGAAATTGAATAGAAACTTAAAGTAAAAATTATACAAATTAACATGGGAATTGGTCAACCCAAGGTGATTCAAGGTTGGTCGCTTGCAGTAGACCTGGGGATATAGGCGAACGACCATGTGCCTTGTAAAATGGAGCATTTGGAATTTCCTATAACGTGTTCAAATGGTGTAGATGGATCACCTTGCAACAAGGCGGTGATGAACGAACATGATTACCGGAAATATCCACTAAGCTAAATCTAACGGCCTAAACTATTTTGCAAATCGTAGGTAATTCAAGCCAAACCCAATCCTAACTCTCACATAACATTTTACAGTGAAGAAACTCTACCAAATTTTTCCCGCTTCTCTAAACTCTACAATTTCTTAAGATCAAAATAAAATCAATCTAGAAAAATACAAGAAATTGGAGGCAACCGAAACAAGTGGAGTTAGCTTTAGAAGGGGCAAATCGCAGGCAAGTGGATAAGAAAAGCATAGGCATGAGGTGAGTGGGAATAATTATAACTAAATGATTATATATAGTTAGGATTGTGATTATTTTACATTTAGAATTGATCTACTCTCTATGATCTATGTTGATGTTAGAAACCCGAAATTGAAATCTGTAACATAGATAGAAATTGAAATTACAGTAAATTGCTAAACCTAATTTGATGCTAGTACACCCTTCTTGTGATTGGATTTATATTAAACTTGTACTTATTCACCGGATTTTTGTTTAACCTACACCCTCCTTTCCATTTTCCCTCACCATAGGATGATACGTTAGCAATTGATGGGCGTAGCACGTGGATAAAGGAGCATCACGTTGAGGTTATCATATTCTTTTTTGTTCATATGTACTTACTTATTGTATTTAAAAACATATATTGCATTTTGAAACTATGTACATGGAAAATAAAGTATTTTGGAGAGTGTTTTCTAGAATGTATATTTTTCAGTAATTCCTTTCGATTAGAGATCTGAAAGTGTAGAATGTCTGAGAACTTACCATTATAATTATGCTCTATAATGTTCTAAAACTCAAACAACTCGTATTTCTTGGCATGATGCGAGTCCAAAAGTCAAATTAGGTTTTAGATGTGTATGTTGACGTGTGCAGGTTGCTACTTCGGATTGAGCTTAAGTTTAAGATCCCCTAGAATTTAGGTGTCTATTGAGATAGCGGACATGAAAATTTTCGAAAAAACAAGAGTTTTCAAAAAGGTTTCAAAAGGTTTTTCAAAAATGGACTTTTGAAAGATATGTTTGTATACGTATGTATGTATAGATAAAAGGTTTCAAAGGTTTTATATATATATATATATATATATATATATATATATATATATATATATATAACAAGAAGGAACGATATCAAGTAATTTTTCCAAGTACCATCTTTGGGAAAGCTGAAAATTATTCCCAATCATAGTAAGTGAGAATGATTATTAGTTCTAGAGGAATGGCTCTAGAAAGGCATCTAAATTTTCAAGTGTGAACATCCATATATGGTTCCATCAGTATCTAAAGGGAGGAGACAAGAGCATAACCCGACTAAGAGAGCATAACAATAATTTTCTGATATATGTATTAATACATAAAACACTATATATTTTGACTCATAAGGTAACTTTTACTTATCACTTTTAGAAGCAGGCAATTGCGAGTTAGAATAAGTGTTAAGGTTATGACAGTTGAGGTGAAAAATAAACTTTTTACATTTAGTAGAGTTTAGCCTATAAAGAAAGGCTAGGAGATGTTTTATATACAACTAGTTTTAGAAACGACGATGAGTAAAGAGGATTAGTACTAAGAGAACCATATAATAAGAATATGATGTTGATGATAGAAATAGGACATTGCAAATTAAAGTCATATTTCCCAACTAAAGTAGAAACATTGTTCTCATATTGATAGTAGTCATAAGGACTCTTGTTTATTTAAAAGTTTAGCTAGATTATTTCCATATTGAATATGGACAATATATTAGAAAATAAATTTGAGTTAACCATCTTACAAAAGAAGGACAGAAACCTTATGCACTTAAGCACTGTTAGGTACAAGTGGGCTTAAGTAATTAGGTTGCTATTGTTTACTTCGATTCAGATGATAAACCAACGGAAATGTTTCCTAAAAGTTAGAAAGAGTATATTTATTATGTTCTAAACAGAAAAAAGATTTGGTCTATAATTTTATATAATATAATTATATTAACTTTATGAAAAATTGTTTAGAAAGTAATAGTAGAGAATTTTATAGCTATTGATTTTTCAACAACTGTTTTAAAGCTTTTATTTTGTTTTCGATAAATTGTTACGCTTGTTGTCAATGTGCACTTTTCTTTTAATATTGAAACTTTCTGGAAAATGGAAAAAAAATTGAGAATAACTTAAGATCCGACTTTTAAACTCTTGTTATAAATAAGAAATGATTAGTACTTGAATGTATCTTTTGTCGATGTTTTTGTTGAACTTTAAATTAAAAATAGTAACAAGCTGAAAATACCTTATTTTCTTCAAAAAATACATTTTTGTGAAATTTCCTATGTATAAAAGAAAATTTTAGAATGGTGTGTTTTATGTACATATGATATGTTACACTAAACCGTTTTGATAATTTAATTAAAGAAGGATAATATGATCTTTGGAAGAAGGAAACACTTGCTAGAGTGGAAAGAGAATTGTATAGTTTTAAAACTTACTAATTTTGTGGAAATTGAACTTTTTTGAGAAAATTGTGTGATCCTCTAAAATAGAGGGGAGCACGCATGATAATATATATACATATACATATATATATACATTAGAAGACAAGGTACTGCCAACATGCTTGGCAGGTAGCTAATCTAAATACAAAAAATCAAAAGAAAAATATGGTACCCATAAAATGAGCTCCGGCACGGCCACTGTAACGGCCCGTAATTTTCGATACTTTAAATTTGTTAATTTAATAAGATTTTGGTAATTTAATATTGAAAGAAATAAAAAAATTGTAATTTAATAATGAAATAATAACTAAAATGAAACGTAACAACATTAATTAAAGTTAATCATTGACAATTTGAATGAAATTCCAATTAATTGAAGTGATTTAGAGGTTATACTTTGTTAAAAATTGAGTATAAGAAAACAAATGTAAATATTGAATCAATTAATGAAATAATATATAATTAATGATAATTGAATAAAATCAATGTTATGTAAGCAATTATAACATTTGGTTGTAAATAATAAACTTACAAATGTGATTAAATATAGAAATGGTGACCATTGTTGTTTGTTACCAATTCATTTAATTAATTGCAATTGAATGTCATTAAAAGTTACATTTACGTGAGTTAAGACAATAACTGAAAATTTTGAATGTAATAAAAGGAATAGAAATGTTAATTATATTCATAATGTAATAATTGATTTAATAAAGTAGTGAAATCAAGATAAATAAATAAATTTGGAATTTTAAATTATAATTTAATGTGTAAAAATTGACAAAACTCAATATAATTGAAATATAGTAGTTAATACAAATCAAAGATGGAAATTGGTGGATATTAGTGTAATGAAGTATAAAAAATGTTAACCTTGTCTGTGGAATGATAATTGATTGAATAGAAAGATTGAAATCAAATAAAGTCGCTTATTGAAATTAAATTATTTTAATTGAACTTAATTACAGTTGTAATTGAACAATGTAATTTGTGAAATATTTAACACTGAATTATATGTAAACTTGTTTTGATTTATTATAAATGTCTATGAAATCAAAATTGGTAAAAATGGTTAGTTACTAAATTGAGATTAAAAAAGTGACTCAATTAGTTAATTATTAATTTACTTAATTAATGTGAAAATAGCCACTTTGGCCACTGACTCGGATTTCGACTAAACTAGTTTCGTCGGAGCCATAACGGTGAATTATTGTAAGATTTCAAGTTTCGTAGCGATCGGACTTGTCGTTTTATCGTACGGACTCCAAACACATAGAAATTAATTTAATTGAAATCAATTTAAAATAAGCTGATTTTAACATAACTTCTACATACGATAGAATTTGTACTTGAAACCTGTGCCATTGAGTTTAAAATTGTTGAAAACATCTATTTTAATATATTGGATGACCCATTTTCGTTCCGAAGATAGAACGAGATTTTCGTGTCAATTATCATTCAACGTGTAAATCAATCTGGTCCATTCTTTCTGTCTTCATCTTTGCCTCTAAATAGCGCATTATAAACCCTAGCTACTTCTTATTTTCATTTGTATGTACGTATAACTTTCTCTGGCTACTTATTCTCAATGGCAGACAAACCAAAAAAATTCCAAATTCAATTGCAAATCAAAATCAAATCAAAAATTGAAACTCCTTAAAATATATCAAATTATATGTCGATCTGAAGCTCTCGACGAGCGTAGGTCAAATCTGTAGTTTGTTTTTTGATTTGGTTTTCCATATGGCCACAAATCAATGAATCACGGCCGTTTAATCAAGCGTTGATCAACTTCGTCCGATCGACGAATCAGGGGTATGGATGTGTAGAGAGGACCTAGGTGAGTTCATCGGCATGGGTAGTTCGTCGAATTGATGGTCGGATTGACCAGAATAATTCGATTAGGGTTTTATAGATTTGGGGCGGCCAGAGCTATAGATACCGACTTTCGGCGAGGTGGGTGTCGCGTAGGCGAAGGCGGCTTCCAGGGAGTTTTGGCATGGCCGCGGTAACGTCAGTCTAGGCACGGAGGCCTCGACGGCGATGATGGGAGTATCGGTCGAACGGGCGGCTGTACAAGAGGGTAGCATACGTGTTACTGTGCTTGGTTTTAATGTGCGTGTTCTAGGGCGCAGATGTGGACGAGGTAAGGGTTTTGTTTATTTTTTAATTTAAATTTTATTTTAAAAATGTTATAATATGCATAACTCTCACATACGAGGTCCAATTCACGCGTGGTTTGTTCCACTAGGGTCTTATTAAAATTTCGGACATTTTGACGATGGTGGACGAATTTTGAGACTGTTGAAATTTGGGTCTACTTTTGGATTTTAAATCGGTTTAATATCGAAGATGAGTCTTTTAACCCATTCTCAACTTCTAAAATTTCTTATATTAGTTAAATTAAATTTATAATGTGACTATAAATTTATTGATCGATGTTTGGTATATTAAAATTGTCATTCTGATTTAATATGACTTCTATTGCATTTTATTATCATTTAATTGAATACTTATTATTAAATTGTCAATTTAATACCTGGGTTGATTTTCAGTTATCTATTGATGTTCATTAATAGACTTGGATGATGATTGTGATGTATGTCTGATTTGTTGATATTGGATGACTAGATGTTGCATTTAATATTGTTATAATATTGCAAGTTCCTTATGGGTTGAGATGATACATACCCGAACAATCTATAGATTAGGAAAAAAAACTTGTGGGTTGAAATAGCAGAGTCGAACGATTTTATGGATTTTATTTAATTCGGGATTGCGGTTTGAAATGATATATAACCGTAAAATTTTAAATTGCAGATTGAAATGATAAATATCTGTATCACTTGATCCTAGGGTAGAAAATTATATACGGACACCGAATTGGTAAAATTAAATGATTTTAAAATCTTTAATTTTTTAATTTGGTTAATGATATTTTGAAGTAAAAATTGATTTATATAAGTTGAACTATATCGAAATTCAAGTTTTATGTTAAAATTGGAATTGGTTTAAAGAAATTGTTTAAAGGAATTGAATTAGAACTTTAAAGTTGAATTTGAGGTATAAATGAAGTTTACTGAAATTGAGTTATTAAAATTATTGTAATATAACTTTGGAATATATTGAATTTGGAGTAATTTAAATTGATACTTCAAACAAGATTTGGAAGCGACATAGAATTGAATATTTTATTGAGAATTTGAATTGAATGATTTGAAATTGAGTTTTCGGAAATTGAAATAGTCCAAATGTGTTGAAAGGAAATGAATAGTTTAAATCGATATTAAAATCAAATTCATGTTTTTGATGTAAACCGTTTTAAAAATATAGTATTGTAAAGATTCTAAATTTTAATATTTTCAAATTATTAAACTGTTTTAACCTATATAAACTATATTAAATCAGTTGAATCTATTTTTAACCATTTAATTTATTTTAAAACTAATTAACCCATTTTAAGTTATTTTAAATCTAATTAATCTATTTTAAAGCTATTTAACCTATTTTAATATATTTAATCTGTTTTAAATATATTTTAATTATTTTAAATCAATTAAAAGGTATCTTAAGTCTATAGTTAAACCATTTTAGAGTACTTAACTATTTATAACTGTTTTAAATATTTATAACCATTTAAACTATTTTCTAAATTTTCAGACTAAGTAGAGGGAAAGTGTTTATGTTCGATTCATTGGTTTAAAAGCAGATACAGTTAAATGGTGTTATAATTTAAGTTAGAATTTGAATGTTATATTTAATTGAATATGATGATTTTGAAGTGAGGATTTAACCTAATCGGAAATATGATTTTTAAAAGTAATTATGATTTCAGAAACGATATGATTTAAAAGGTGAATATGACTTCAAAGTGAATATGATTTCGAAAGTGATATGGTTTTGAGAATATGATATTTTGATATGAATTGTGAATTGACTTTTGAAATGTAAAAGAATCATCTGGTACGAAATAAGTGTTTGGTTGTTAAAGAGACCGGGATCGGATATTGTGATACTCTCTGCCAATACCGAAAACCACTTTAACAACTATGCACGTGGTGGAGATTCCAGAAATGAAGTAGGATGGTTTGGCGAACGATTTCTACATGAGGTATGAGGTGACCCTGTATCCGCGAGTCATCTTAGATGTGATTAAAACAGGAGCCACGCCGAGCCAAGTGAATTCATTCCTCCTATCGGACACATTTCTTCGATACCATTCTATTACTTTGTGATTGATTAGGTGGTCACCCTTTGATTTTGATTTGGGAGTGTGTCCGAGGTGGGCGGTAGTAGCTGCTATGCGTTACCACCAGTCCAGATACTCAATTTGTATATCTACCCTGGCATTGCCTCGAGTGCCGTGTTCATATGCCCTAGAGAGCCTTCTTCGAGTTTGTTTTGTGTCGTATCTATGGAGTGCTCCCTAATAGTCCACATGCGGGTAGAGTTTACACTATCTGTATAGACTACAACATTATATAAAATATGTTAATGGAGATATGGGTAACGCCTTAATGCTATTTTAATACTTTATTTTACTATAGATACTATTATAATAGCGTATTGTACTACATAGTAGATAGTTTAACGGATCCTTAAGAGATGAGAATCCCAAACATCTCTTAAGTTATTACACTTACGTTAGACACTGGATAAGAGAGTCAAACCCCGTAAATGTCTCTCACGCCATTACACTCATATTTACCATTGATTTAACTTACATAAGATCTTTTAGTTCTGACTCGAGTGTTTTGTCTTTTCAATTCGCTCGGGTCAGCCTGGGCATTTCAGGGTAGAAGACCTTATTTCCAGAAAACGAATACGAAGATTGTACTATTATTATCTATTATATTTATTCCATTGCATCATGTTGTTCCGCTGCATCTTCTTATTTGTTTATTCCTATTTATGCAACTCTGATGTTTGTGTTGTAAAGAATAATCAAATGTATTTATAAAACAGATTCATGAACTGTTATTTGATTATTATATTTTGCCATTCCACTGCGAGATTCTATATTTGGTTTATTTCTTCCTCTTTTTCTTATTTACCCCATAACAATCTACCCTTTTGAATGAATTGAGTCTGGCATGTGTGTTTGCTATAAACTTCCAAAAAGGTAGGTTGTTACAGTTGGTATCAGAGCTTTGGTTTAGCGTTGACCTTAGCTTTGTGGGGTCTGACTCACTAGTAATAGGGTAGTAATACCTTAAAATGAGTCACGGAGTGTGTATATATGAGAGACCATATTTTTTAGTGTTATAAAATGTTTTTATATTGTGTTAATTTGTTTCATTTTGTATTTATAAATTTTGGTTGGTGCATAGGATGCTATGACATCTATAGGGATTCCTAAACACTTAATAAAGCAGACCGACACAATTTTTGTTTTGAAATATAGGTAAATGAAATAATTTTGCCTATTATATATTTTGTATATAAAATAATAATTTTATAAATTATATAGTTGGTTGTTATATATTTGTTTGTTAGGTAGAGAAATTTGTAAATATTGATTTAAAATAGGATTTACAAATAAAGTAAATGTAAATTGGAAAATTTAGAACTTAAATTCCGAGATTTTTGAAAACTCCTTTAGAATGATTTTGGAATATAATATTAATATTATTTGGAAGTATTTTTTGATATAAATATTTCAATATAATTTGAAAGAAATGTTTTAAAGAAATTTTGGAAAGAAATAAGTTCAGTATTCCCTCTCTATGTCGTTGGAAAATAATTTTAGTGATGAGTGCACGCATCATCGACTTTCATTTTCGAGTTTCAAAGTGGGAAGGCCATTGTAGTAGTTTTATTGCAGATTTGTTTTGATAAACTAATATAAATTTGAAATCTAAATATGATTCGATATAAGTTGTAAGTTAAAATCTATGTGTCATTTTAAATGATTTAAAGTGGAACCCGACATTTAGTTCTTATATTCCATAAATTAGAGATTTCAATTATTGTAATGAAATGAAATTTTAACTATTTAATAATTGGAACTTCTAAAATGAAATAAGGAATTAAATGCGTAGTTATAAATGAAATATACAA
Source organism: Allium cepa (assembly GCA_030765085.1). NCBI lineage: Eukaryota > Viridiplantae > Streptophyta > Magnoliopsida > Asparagales > Amaryllidaceae > Allium > Allium cepa. Next base: position 102,769,379 of record CM060928.1, on the reverse strand, counting down.
GAACTTTGGAATTTGTAACTCGTAAGTAAAAGGATGAGAATCCAGAAGATGAATGATTGAACACTTTGTTATTTGAAAATAAATAAGATAAACTTGGGCACTATTTAATTTCATTCTTAAGACATATATATAACTTACCAATATATTAAATGTTGTTATGTTAAATAAGAACACGTAATGGAATATTATACAAGTAAAACTTAACTAATGAATGTGTTCAATGGAATTTCTTTATAAATAAAAATTTTGATATTTTAGTTGCTATAAACTTAGGTTATAATTAAAATGCTACTTAATTAAATGAAATAGAAAGTAAAGCAGTATAAGTAAATAATTATAAACTTAAGTTAATGTTTGAAGCTATTGTAATTAAAGTAAATAATAAAATGAATACTATATTAAATTAAATGGTTACAGCTTCAGAAAGTCGAAATGATGTAGAAAATGGATTTAATATTCAATAAAATTATATAAGAAAGGTTGAATGTAAATTAAGAAGTAAGAAACATAAATAAGAACTTTTGCACTAAGGAATATTAATATCTAATGGAAATAAAGTATATTAATTAATTAATGCAAACTAAACTTTAATAAAATGTATGTAATACTTGAATAATGAATTCAGTGGTTATTATAAACAATTGAACGGAAATAACTTATGTAAGAAACAAATGTAAAATAATGGAAAGGAATTGTCATTATGTGAATAAATGAAAAAAAAATGAAATTTTGTAAGTAATGAATGAAAGTAAATGAAAATAAGTGTTGAATGAATGAATGTGAATATATTTACCAAGAAACCTATATAGTATTTTAACACTTGACTTACATATGTTTAAATAAAATGTGTATGTGTAACATATGTAAGAAAATGTAAATAACATATGTGAATAAATGAATGTAAATATATGGAATTAAACATTATATGAATGAATGGAAGTTGCATTTTTGTGAGAAATAAACGTAAATTTAAGAAATGAAATCATTGTGAGGAAAAAAAAGAAAATTAGAAGATATGAACAATAAATTTAATTGAAAAAGAAAAAAATGAAGTAAACTTACAAATGTATTGGATTCTTTGTTTATATTGGCTTATGGATTGGTTGGAAAAGGATACTTCTAATCATTTGGATGTATGAATTAGCTATTTAGTTTTATCTAAGACTGTTGAGTAGATGGTATAATTAGTAATTGTTTTGCCATTCTATGCGATTAAAAGCATCTAAACTCAAACCGACCGTTTGTTTGTTATTTATTGAAACAACTTAAACATTTCACTTTTATATAATCATTTACTCCTTTGGATTATATAAGCGAAATAGAGGTTATGAAAGCAATAGCTACTACTTTTGGTTTTATGAATTAAGTGTTGTTTGCCCGAAAAATAGGCACGTTCTCGGATTACAGTTTTATAGCGATATTATATTTTTCCCGTTGTTGGGGCATATTATTTTGAAAACTAATGATATATATTCTTATTATTGATATTCTTATTATTTTTTCCAGACCTCTCCGTACAAAGGAGACTCTGCCGAAATATTACGTAAATTTTTGACTCAGAAAATTTGTAAAATGTGTTTCCAAACTTTTGTTAACTTGAATATAAAGGATTTAAGTGTTATAAATTGATATACTTTATTTAAATTATTTAATTTTGTAAACTTATTTGCTATAAATTTAATATTTTGAATAAGATATTGATTACCCGATTTCTTCTTTTCCTTTCTTTTTCCTTTTCGAGGACGAAAAGTTTTGAGTAGGCGAGAGTGTAACGACCCGTAATTTTTGATAATGTAAATTATGTAATTTAATAAGATTTTGGTAATTTAATATTGAAAGAAATAAAAAATTATAATTAAATAATAACTAAAATGGAACGTAACAACGTTAATTAAAGTTAATATTGACAATTTGAATGAAATTCCAATTAATTTAAGTGATTTAGAGGTTATACTGGATTAAAAATCGAATATAAGAAAACAAATGTAAATATTGAATCAATTAATGAAATAATATATAATTAATGATAATTGAATAAAATCAGTGTTATGTAAGAAATTATAACCATTGGTTGTAAATAATAAACTTAGAAATGTGATTATATATAGAAATTGCGACCATTGTTGTTTGTTACCAATTCTTTTAATCAATTGCAATTGAATGTCATTAAATGTTACATTAATGTTAGTTAAGACAATAACTGAAAATTTTGAATGTAATAAAAGGAATAGAAATATTAATTATATTCATAATGTAATAATTGATTTAATAAAGGAGCGAAATCAAGATAAGTAAATTAATTTGGAATTTTAAATCATAATTTAGTGTGTAAAAATTGAAAAAAAATTCAATATAATTGAAATGTAGTAGTTAATACAAATCAAAGATGGAAATTAGAGGATATTAGTGCAATGAAATATAAAATAGTTAACCTAGTCTGTGGAATAATAAATGATTGAATAGAAAGATTGAAATCAAATAAAGCCAATTTATTGAAACTAAATTATTTTAATTGAACTTAATTAAAGCTGTAATTGAACACTGTAATTTGTGAAATATTTAACACCGAATTATATGTAAACTTGTTTTTATTTATCATAAATGTCTATGAAATCAAAACTGGTAAAAATGGTCAGTTACTAAAATTGAAATTAAAAAGTGATCTAATTAATTAATTATTAATTTACTTGATTAACGTGAAAATAGCCATTTTGGCCACTGGCTCGGATTTCGATGAAACTAATTTCATCGGATCCATAATGGTGAATTACTGTAAGATTTCAAGTTTCCTAGCGATCGGAATTGTCGTTTGACCGTACGGACTCGAAACGCGTAGAAATTAATTTGATTGAAATTAATTTGAAATAAGCTGATTTTAACATAACTTTTGCATACGATGGAATTTGGACTTGAAACTGGTTCCACTGAGTTTAAAATTATTGAAAATGTCTATTTTGATATATGAGATGATCCATTTTCCTTCTGGAGATAGGACGGGCTTTTCGGGTCAATTATCGTTCAACGTGTAAATCAATCTGGTCCATTCTTTCTGTTTTCAACTTTGCCTATAAATTGCCCGTTATATACGCTAGCTACTTCTTATTTTCGTTTGTATGTATGTACAATTTTCTTTGGCTTCTTTTTCTCAATGGCGGCAAACCAAACAAATTCCAAATTCAGTTGTAAATCAAAATCAAATCAAAAATTGAAACTCGTCAAAATATATCAAACTACATACAGATTTGAAGATCTCGAAGAGCGTAGGTCAAATTTGTAGTTTGGCTTTCGATTTGGTTTTAGACGTGGCCTAAAATCGATGAATTATTCACAGCCGTTCAATCAAGCCTTGATCAACATCATTCGATCGACAAATCGGGGGTATGGATGTATGGAGAGGACGGAGGAGAGTTCATCGGCGTGGGTCATTCATCTAATTGATGGTCGGATCGACCAGAACAATTTGATTAGGGTTTTACAGATATGTGGCGGCCGGAGCTGTAGATGTCGATTGACGGCGAGGTGGATGTCGCACAGGCGAAGGCGGCCTCCAAGGGGTTTCGGCGTGGCCGCGGTGACATCGGTCTAGGCACGGAGGCCTCGACGGCAACGATGGGAGTATCCGTCGAACGGGCGGCTGTATGAGAGGGTTGCGTGCGTGTTACCGTGCTAGGTTTTCGTGTGCATGATCAAGGGCGCTGATGTGGACGAGGTAAGGGTTTTGCTTATTTTTTATTTAAATTTTATTTTAAAAACGTTCTAATCTGCATAACTCTCACATGTGAGGTCCAATTCACGCGTCGTTTGTTCTGCTAGGATCGCATTGAAATTTCGGACATTTTGATGATTTTTTGGACAAATTCTGAGACTATTGAAATTTGGGCCTATTTTTGGATTTTAAATCGATTTAAAATCGAAGGTGAGTTTTTTAAGCCACTCACAACTTCTAAAATTTCTTATGTTAGTTAAATTAAATTTATAATGTGATTAGAAATTTATTGATCGATGTTTGGTATATTTAAATTGTCTTTCTGATTTAATTTGACTTTTATTGCATTTTATTATCATTTAATTGAATATTGAATTTTAAATTGTCAATTTAATACCTGCATTGATTTTTAGTTATCTATTGATGTTCATTGGTTAATTTGGATGATGATTGTGATGTATGTATGATTTTTTGATATTGGATGACTAGATGTTGCATTTCATATTGTTATAATATTGCAAGTTCTCTATGGGTTGAAATGATACATACCCAAACGATCTATAGATTAGGAAAAATTGTTATGGGTTGAAATGACAGACTCGAATGATTTTATGGATTTTATTTAATTCGGGATTGCGGTTTGAAATGACATATAATCATAAAATTATAAATAACAGATTGAAATGATAAATATCTGTATCACTTGACCCTAGGGTAGAAAATTATACACGGACACCGGATTGGTTAAATTAAATGATTTTAAAATCTTTAATTTTTGAATTTGGTTTTTGAAATAAAATTTGATTTTATAAATTGAATTTTTATCAAAATTCAAGTTTTATGTTAAAATTGGAATCGGTTTAAAGAAATTGTTTATAGGAATTGAATTGAAACTTTAAAGTTGAATTTGAGGTATAGGTGAAGTTTATTGAAATTGAGTTATTAAAGTTGTTGAAATATAACTTTGGAATATATTAAATTTGGAGTTATTTAAATTGATAGTTCAAACACGGATTTGGAAGCGACATAGAATTAAATATTTTATTAAGAATTCGAATTGAAAGATTTATTGTTGGGTTTTTTGGAAATTGAAATAGTCCAAATGTGTTGAAAGGAAATGAATAGTTTAAAGTGATATTAAATTCATGTTCATTTTTCTAATATAAACTGTTTTAAAAATATATTATTGTAAAGATTCTAAATTTTAAGATTTTCAAATTAACAAACTATTTTAACCTATATTCACTATATTAAATCAATTTAACCTATTTAAAACATTTAATTTATTTTAAAACTAATTAACCCATTTTAACTTATTTTAAATCTAATTAATCTATTTTAAATTTATTTAATATATTTTAATAATATTTAATATGTTTCAAATCAATTTAACTAATTTAAATCAATTTAATAGTGTCTTAAGTCTATAATTAAACCATTTTGGGGTATCTAACTATTTATAACTGTTTATAATCATATAAACTATTTTCTAAATTTTCAGACTAAGTAGAGGGAAAGTGTTTATATTCAATTCATCAGTTTAAAAGCAGATACGATTAAATGATGTTATAACCTAAGTTGGAATTTGAATGTTATATTTAATTGAATATGACGATTTTGAAGTGAGGATTTAACCTAATTGAAAATATGATTTTTGAAAGTAATTATGATTTCGAAAACGATATGATTTAAAAGGTAAATATGATTTTGAAAGTGATATGGTTTCGAGAATATGATATTTTGATATAAATTGTGAATTGACTTTTGAAATGTAAAAGAACCATCCGGTGTGAAATTACGTTTGGTTGTTCAAGAGACTGGAATCAGATATTGTCATGCTCTCTTCCAATACCGAAAACCACTTTAACAACTGTGCACATGGTGGAGATTTTAGAAATGAAGTAGGATGGTTTGACGAACGATTTCTGTATGAGGTATGACGTGACCGTGACTCCCGTGAGTCAGCTTGGATGTGACTAATAAAGGAGCCACGCCCGGCCAAGTGAGGTCTCCTTCTATCGAGCACATTTCTTCGATACCATTCTATTACTTTGTGATTGATTTGGTGGCCACGCTTTGATTTTGATTTGGAAGTGTGTTCGAGGTGGGTAGTAGTAGCTGTTATGCGTTACCACTAGTCTGGATATGCAATTGGTATATCGAACCTGAAATTGCCTCGAGTGCCGTGTTCACTTGCCCTTGAGCGCCTTCTTTGAGTTTGTTTTGTGTCTTACCTATAGAATGCTCCTTGATAACCTACCTGCAGGTGGAGTTTACAGTATCTGTATAGACCATGGCATTATATAAAATGTGTTAAGGGAGTAACGCCTTAACGCTATGTTAATACTTTGCTTTACTGTGGACATTATTATAATAGCATATTATACTGCATAGTAGATAGTTTATCGGATCCTTAGGAGATGGGAATCCCGAGCATCTCTTAAGTTATTATACTCACGTTAGACACTGGATTGGAGATGTCAACCCCCGTAAACGTCTTCAACGTCGTTACACTCATATTTACCGTTGATTTAACTTACATAAGATCTTTTAGTTCTGACTCAAGTGTTTTGTCTTTTTAATTCGCTCGAGTCAGCTTGACAATTTCATGGTTTAAGACCTTATTTCTGGAGGACAAAGACGAAGATTGTACGATTATTATCTATTATATTTATTGCGCTGCATCTTGTTGTTTCGCAGCATCTTTTTATTTATTTATTTATTATTGTTTATGTAACTCTGATTTTATATTGTAAAGAATAATCAAATGTATTTATAAAGCAGCTTCATGAACTGTTATTTGATTATTATATTTTGTCATTCCGCTGCGAGATTCTGTATTTGTTTATTTCTTTCTCTTTTTCTTATTTACCCCATAGCAATCTACCCTTTTAAATGGATTGAGTCTGGCATGTGTATCTACTTAAAATGTCAAAAAAGGCAGGTCGCTACAGCCACCGCCTATTACACCCCAATACCGAGCTTCGGCATGGCCACCACCCAATATTAAGGTGTAAGGAGTATCTGAAAAACTATGAAAAATCCAATGAAATTGGTAGCTCGCTCTATCTAAGAAGGTAACTCCAAGCTGCTGACTCTGAAGACTGATTTGAAGAATGAAACTATGGTAAAGCGAATGATCTGAATGGAATAACGAGTGATCAGGACTGAAAACTCCACTCTGAAGGATCGATAAGACTGGAAGGAGTATATAGCTGAATAGTGAATCCTCCTGAAAATAGAACTCCACTATGAAGATGAAGATGTATTGAGAAGAACCCTTTCCTGCATACAGTAATCTGCCAGCCGCAATCCTGCGTACCTACAATAAGAAACTAACACCATATCTAGCTCCAGACCTGTATCTAAAACTAAACTAAATAAAATAGTTAGAATGATACACATATATGCATAAAAGAAATAGAAATAATTGATACAAGAGCTAAGCTAATATGAAAGATAAAATAAAGAAAAGAAAAATGACTAAAAGGAATCCATGATCGAATGAACAAAAAGATCTAAAAAAAAAAATAAACAAAAACCAAAAAATTATAAAAACAAAACAAATAAATCCTTATGGTCCATTGATCAAAAGGATGTTATGATACTTAGTGAAATCATCAACTAAGTTTGAAAAAATATTAATATTACAATTATTACTGTCAAAAATATTATTTTTATATTAAAATATATTAATACTATGATTAACCTTATTAAGATATACTTTAAATAGATTATTTTTAGACAATTTATATTTAGGATTAGCTATCAATTAAAACATAATAAAGAAATTATAAAAATCAATTTATTAAAATGAGTAAAATTATTTTTGAAAATTCTTTGATTTCTTTCAAACCAAATATACCAACAAATTATAATGACTAAAGTGTCAAGTAAAAATATATTTTCCTTTTTGAATTTAAATCTAAAACAATTCCAACAATATTCGTAATCATATATTTTATTTGTTAGATTAAAGATTTTAAGGATATTATTCAAAATGAAATAATTATCCATGCAATCATAGTATACATGTTTAATATCTTCAAAATGTAGATTATAAAAATTACATTCATTAATTATATGCATATTTTTTTCTTTTCAAAAATTATATAGTAATTAAATTTCCATGCATAATTAACCACATGTGTATTTTAGATTTGGGTGGAGCATTTGATTTCCAAATAAATTTAAAAGAGTTATCTGTAACACCGAAAAAGTTAACAAATCTATAAAAAGACTTAGAAGTATAATTCTTACTCTTGTCCCATTCCCAACTAATATTATCTTTATCATTATCAATATTATATTGGTTTAATCTAGCATAAAGCAAAGCAAGCAGCCTTGTGACAACCGCCCATGACCCCTGCACTAAACAGGAAATAGTGCGCTGTAAAGTGTGCCAGGCAGCCATGGATGATCATCAAGGTAAGGTAAAAACAGCGGAGTCTATCGTATTACTCACAGCGCATGGGTAAAATACAATAGAAAATATATATATAGTGAAGCTCTACAAAACAGAATCTCGATAAATAAATCTCACAGTAGTTTGATACAAAAATCTGAATAGTCAATACATCAAGCCTCACTACTTATCACTCAGAGAATATACAAGCAGTGGAACATCCAGTACATATAGTAAGAAAAAAATATGCAAGCCTCCAGCTCGTCTTCGTCATCAGCATCGTTAGTCACTAAGAACAGCACCTGTCACCTGCTACTTAGTCTGCCCATCCCAAAATGGTTGAACAGCCCAAGGTAATAAGAGTTGAACATAAAACCTTGAGTCATACAACAGTCTTAGTGAGCGGTAAATTAACTAACAACATACCAAAAGAGCATAAAGGTAAAAGGAATAAGAATCCAACCCTCCCACTCCACCTCTTTCTACAGTGACAGCCCCCAGACACACTAAATAGAAGTAAACATAGCAAAGCAGACATTTAAAGTAAAGAAATTATCACTCGAGTCAAGGTCGGTGTTATCCAAGTACAAACCCCCAAGGCCTAAACAAAGATCAGATAAGCACCCAGAAAACATCGCTCTTGAGACCGAATGACGATACAACCAAAACAGCCAAACATCCATGACTCTGGCTATCACTGTTATCATTGCTTCGATACCACCGTTAATTGAATGACCGGCACATTCTTTCAGCCGTCCGTTAAGGGCTAATGGTAACCCCGGTTCTAGACAAAACTCCGCACGACGTCGCAGCCCGTGCCTAGGACTATCGAATCTGCCCAGAGTACTCGACCACCAACTGTAGTCTTTTGGGACTATCGAATCTGCCCAGCGTACTCTTGCTTTGAGTCTGCTAGAACCTTCAATAACAATGAAATCTCGGCCTTCTAGTCATCCTCCTCGACGACTATTCTCATACTAGTTCAAGCGCCTCTCGAGCCAACCATTATCCACAAACTCGAACCATCCCTCGAGTTATCAACATGCTTGGAATGATCCCGTCTGGATTATACCAAAGCTACCTCACATCATGCCTCGCCTCATTTCATTCATAGCAAAGCTCCGTCTCAACATCATCATCAAATCCGTCCATATGAGCTTTATCATCCACTACATATGCCACGTGCAGCTTTTCTATTCTAGAGCTTCCCCCATAGCCTTTGAATCATCTTCGACCAACTTGTCCAAATCCAACCACTAATCAACTAATTTATAAAAATCAATCAAGTCAATCATTAATCCAAGTAATTAAGCATTCAAACATGATCCGAAGGAAATTATAACTAAAATGGCAAATCTTGTAAATAAAGAGTCCAAATCTAACAAGCACGAATCATAAGTATCATCTCTACAACTTGATGGATGAACTTGCATAGGTTAACATGTATAACAATGGACGCCAAATCTCCATGAACAATGGATCTACACTTATGTTTAAGAAAATGCATGGAAATCACTATTTTAACACAAAATCAAACCACCAATCCCATATACTCCTTTGGGTCCGTGTGAGAGATATCCACCACTCACCGAATCACCTAAACACCTCAAAAACAACACACTACAGATTTGGACAGCGAAGGATCTAGCTTGATTCGCCAAAATTCTACTTCTAACGATGAAATCCCTCTTCGATGGATGTAGATCTTCAATATAAGCTCTTGGATCTTCGATTTGATCTTCAATTTGGGTGGAAGGAATCACTAGATTAAAGAAGAGAAAAGTGGTGAAGAAGTGTAGCACTCGAGCTCTCAGAATGGCAGGACTTCGTCGCTTCAAAATCCGGATCCCAAAAAGTGAGGCAAACCCCTTGTATTTATAGGCCGAACCTTAGGTCGCTCGCTCGCTATTAGGTCGCTCACGACTAACTATGGCCGACCTACGACCTAGCAGTTCCCCCGACCTAATGACCCTGCAACTCAAGCTATCAGGCGACTCAACGACCTAACACACCTGTACTCGACCTAAAACATGCACGGCTTAACGACTCAGCCCTTCACGCGACTCAACTACACACGCGACGTAACGCTCAACGACTTAAGCGATCTAACAACATCTCGACCTAGCGACTTAACAACAAACGCGACCTAACTACTAAGTTGCATTCCTACCTAAGTCGCCTAGATGACTTAACGACCTAACAACGTAACCCTCTACGCGACTTAACGACTTATCCAAGGTCGCAACCTAACCACTACAGCGACCTAACTACACAAAGCAAACCAAACATAGGTCGCATACGACCTAACTATACACACAGGGTCTCACGACCTAACACCTAAGTCGTCTGGACGACCTAACTACTCATAGTTACTAGACTTAGGTCGCTCACGACCTAACTATACACAGAACCTATCTTAGGTCGTTAACTCGCTCAACCATCCTATCTCCTTAAGTCATAAACTCCTTAAGCCGTTATCCATTAAGTCGTTAGTTTCCTTAGGTCTCTCCAATCTCCTTAGGTCGCTTCATCCGTTCACTCGCTCCACCGACCCAAGCTTCTACACGACCTAACTCCTAGGTCGTTCCAAATCTCTTAAGTTGCTCAACCTTATCCTTAGGTCGCTCGACACCCTAGGTCCTCTCTAAGCCGCTTTTACGTCCTAGCCTCCAGACGACTTAAGCTTTGGACGACTTAACAACACTAACGACCTAATGACAACAGTTCTACGATCCTTCGATACATAGAAATATGGGTCGTTACATTCTCTCCCCCTTAGGAATTTCGCCCCCGAAATTCCAAACAAATAAGAGCAACCAAAAAAAAACTATTCTGCATGCCTACCATCCATAGTAATCAACAAACCATGTATTCAATTTCTAGCCTACCATGCAGAATTCTAAGACTAGAACAAGTTACAATGTCATGAGATGTCACGACACCTCACGGTTATACCTCGAAGAGTTCAGGATGAGCTGCCTTCATCCTCTCTTCCTCCTCCCATGTACAGTCGTTAACATCATCACTCCATTGTATCTTGAGCAACTTGACTACCTTCTTCCTAAGCTGTTTCGTGTCAGTTCCCATAACACGAAGCGGCTTACGAGGTCTCTTAACAACTGGATCAACTTCAAAATCTTCACAGCTATCAGCAGAAACCACTGTATTCGAGTCGTGCACATACTTCCGTAGATACGATACATGAAAAACATTGTCCACACCCGACATCTTTTCTGGTAACTCCAATTTATATGCGAGCTTTCCAATTCGCTCGATGATCGGAAATGGTCCAACAAATCTCGGAGTCAATTTTCCTTTTCTCCCGAATCGAATAACATTCTTTAGTGGAGAAATCCTTACAAAAACCATATCACCTACGTCGAATTCAAAATCTTTACGACGCTTATCGGCATAACTTTTCTGATGGTCTTGGGCTGCCTTCATTCATCGCCGAATGACCTCTATGCAATCCGAAGTCTGTCGAATCATTTCTGGCCCAAGTATCAACTTTCTCCTGTTTCCAACCAACATGTCGGAGAGTTACACGGTCTTCCGTACAATGCTTCATACGGTGCCATACCAATGCTTGACTGATAACTGTTATTATACGAAAACTCTACCAAATGAAGACGATCTTCCCATGATCCTCCGAAGTCCAAAACACATGTTCTGAGGAGATCTTTCAAAACTCAGTTGACTCTCTCGGTCCGACCATCTGTTTAGGGGTGATAAGCTGTACTCAAACACAACTCGGTTCCTAAAACTTCCTGGAAGCTCTTCCAAAATCCACTAGTGAACAATGGGTCTCGATCGCTCACTATACTTTTGGGAATACCATGGAATCGAACTATCCACTTAACATACAGCTCAGCCAATTTTGATGCAGTCCTGGTTGATCGAACAGGAATAAATCTTGCACTCTTAGTCAAACGATCTATGATGACCCAAATTCCTTCATTTCCTGCTCTGGTTCTAGGTAGTCCATCGATAAAATCCATTGATACTTGCTCCCACTTCCATGTAGGAACTTCTAATGGCTGAAGTAATCCACTGGGCTTCTTCTGCTCAGCTTTTACCAACTGGCAGTTCATGCATTTGGAAATAAAATTTCCAACATCCTTCTTCATACCTTCCTAGTAATAGGTTCTCTTCATATCCCGGTACATCTTATTTCCACCTGGATGAATTGTCAGCTTCGAGTGATGACTTTCCTTCAGAACTTCATCTCTCAATTCATCTATATCAGGAACAACTAGTCGTCCTTGTTTCCGAAGCCAACCCTCTCGATCGACCTCGAATTCTTTATCCTTTTATGGGTCTAATCCAGATTCCAAATCACGGATAATCTTGACAAGCTTATTATCTCGCTTTTGGCCCTCACCAATTCTTTCCACAAGAGTAGGTCTTATCGATAAGTTTGCCAACATCTCAGGTTCTAATTCACATCTGGGCCTGAAGTCAAATCCAGCCAAATACTCGAGACTCTTCCATTCTGAAAACATGGCTCCCAATCCTGGATGTCTTCGACTTAACGCATCTGCCACTGCGTTACCTTTTCCCGGAGTATAGGCTATACCAAAATCATATGATGTTAAAAACTCTAGCCATCGTTGCTGCCGGAGATTTAAATCTTTTTGGGAGAAAAGATACTTCAATGACTTATTATCTGTAAACAACTCGAATCGAACTCCCAATAGGTAATGTCTCCACATCTTCAAAGCAAATACAATCGCCGCTAACTCCAAATCATGAGTCAGATAATTCCTTTCATGTGGCTTTAGTTGTCGACTTGCATACGCAACAACTTTATCCTTCTGCATTAGCACTGCTCCAAGTCCAGTACCACATGCATCGTTGTAAACCACCATCTCATCATTTCCACTTGGAATAGTCAAAATAGGAGCATTTATCAGTCGCTCTTTCAAGATTCCGAAAGCTTGCTCACATTTAGCATCCTATTTGAATACTTGGTTCTTTTTCGTCAATCCTGTTAATGGTGCAGCTACCTTGGAAAAGTCTTTGATAAATTGACAATAGTATCCTGCTAATCCAAGAAAAATTCTCACATCAGATGCATTCTTAGGTCTAACACAATCCTGGACTGCTACCACTTTGGCGGGATCAACCGCTATTCCACTTCCCGAGATAATATGGCCTAAGAACCTCACTTCGCTCTTCCAGAAGTGACACTTCGAAAACTTAGCCTTCAGCTGATGTTTCCGCAGGGTTTCCAAAACAATATGCAAGTGCGTCTTGTGCTTTTCTTCAGTTCTGGAATAAATCAAAATATCACCTACGAACACAAGTACGAACTTGTTCAACTGATCCTTGAACACTCTATTCATAAGATCCACAAAATACGCTAGTGCATTGGTCAATCCAAACGGCATTACCAACCACTCAAAGAAACCTGATGGTCTAAAAGCAGTCTTCTGCACACTATCCTTTGCCACTCTTAATTGGTGAAACCCCATTGCCAAATCCATCTGAGAAAACACCTTGGCTTCGTGAAGCTGATCAAACAAGTCATCTATTCTCGGCAATGGATACTTGTTCTTCTTAGTCACTTTGTACAGCTCACGATAATCCACACATAACCTCAACGATCCATCTGCTTTGGTTGCAAACACAACTGGTGCACCCCATTCGGACACGCTACGCCGAATGAATCCTTTCTGTAAAAGATCATCAACTTGCACCTTCAACTCTTGCTGTTCCCTAGGCGCCATCCGCCTAAGAGGCATCACAACAGGTCTGGCTCCTTCAACTAGATCGATGCGAAACTCGATCTCTGTATGCGGCGGTAACCCTTTGACCTCATCAAAGACATCCTCAAATCCATTTACGACCGGTACCGATGACAGTCCATCCCGTGGAACAACTAGCGAATACATGAAGCTCATGAAGACGCCTTCCTCATGCTTACATCGTATCACAACCTTTCGCCCTTCCACATTCTCGATTGTCACCTCCAGCCTTTCACAATCAACCTTTGCCGCATACTTCCTAAGCCAGTCCATACCCAAAATAATTCCAAACCCCGTAAAGTTTAGAACAAAACAATCACAAACAAAAGAGCAATCATGACTCGATACAACTAGACCACGGCATATCATACACAAACAGGATGAACCCCCAACTGGATTAGTCACAACCAATGGTCTATCAACAATATCAGGTTCTAAACCCAACCGGCATACAAGTTCATTACAAACGAAAGAATGCGACGCTCCAGTATCGAATAACACTCTAACTGGAACACCACAGACGGAAAGGGTACCTTGTACCACCACACTCTTTCCTTTTTCTTCTGCAGTCGGAGCTTTGGAAGATGATGGCACAACTCCCAAAGCATAGGCTTGCACAATCTGCCTGTCCTTCCTTGGTTCTGGACAATTCTTCTTGATATGCCCCAGCTTGTCGCAGTTGTAGCACTTCATCAGCACCTTTGGATTCTGGCAATCTTTGGAGAAATGGCCCTTCTGCTGACAGTTATAGCAGGTCACTTCGCCCTTTGGCTTCTTCTGGCCATCCTTACCCTTCTGCTGCTGCTGCTTCCTCTTCTTGTTTCCACCTTGCTGCGGTTTAGACTCTTCCTTGGTCACAACAACAACAGATCCTTCTTTAGGAAACTGGTTCTCATGCCTGAGAGCCTTCTCCACAAGCTTCTCAAACGGATCGTCCAAATGATCCACCAACTGCCTCCCAAGATAAATGTCCAAGCCATTCACAAACTTCTCGTTCTTCTAATATGGGGATTCAATATATGACCGAGCATACTTGGACAAGGCTTCAAACTCCGAAACATACTCAAGAACTGGTCTTCCACCTTGCTTGAGTTCTACAAACTTCTTGAAAAAAACGAATTTCTGAGCTGTAGAAATGAACTTAGCTTCAAATCTGACTTGGAATTGCTCCCAAGTAATTTCTTCCTCTGGAGTATCAATGGTGATAGAGTTCCACCAGTCAGAAGCTCTCCCTTGAAGCTGTCTTGATGCGAGCTTCCTTTTGGTTGCATCCTCGATTCCCAAATCACCAAAGATTCTTCTACAAGCATCTATCCACCTCTGAACTTCAATGGTTGATTCTATTCCCAAGAAAACCTTTCCTCCAAGAGCAGTATAGTCTTTACACTGCTTAGCAAAATCCACCGGTTTTGGAGCTTGAACTTGAACTCCAACATCTACCGTTGGCCCCGTAGTTGGCATCCTTCTCATGATCGAAGTCATCATAGCCTCGAACACAGCAGCATAATCAACAGCCCCCTCAGTAGCACGGCCTTCCCTAGCAGCTGGCCTCCCTCTTCGACTCATTCTTAATATCTATAAAAAGAATGATTAGTGCACCTTGAGAAACAACTGCATAAGGAGTTCAAATCCCTCTAAGCTACTATATTATACATAGTAATCATCCATCAAAATACAATTACGTCTCTCATACGTAGTTACGTCAGCGAGCGTTGGCTAAAATCGATTAACCAAGGCTCTGATACCAAATGTGACGACCGCCCATGACCCCTGCACTAAACAAGGAAATAGTGCGCTGTAAAGTGTACCAGGTAGCCATGGATGATCATCAAGGTAAGGTAAAAACAGCGGAGTCTATCGTATTACTCACAGCGCATGGGTAAAATACAATAGAAAATATATACAGTGAAGCTCTACAAAACAGAATCTCGACAAATAAACCCGACAGTAGTTTGATATAAAAATATGAATAGTCAATACATCACATATCACTCAGAGAATATACAAGCAGTGGAACATCCAGTACATATAGTAAGAAAATAATATGCAAGCCTCCAGCTCGTCTTCGTCATCAGCATCGTTGGTCACTAAGAACATCACCTGTCACCTGCTACTTAGTCTTTCCATCCCAAAATGGATGAACACCCCAATGTAATAAGAGTTGAACATAAAACCTTGAGTCAGACAACAGTCTTAATGAGCGGTAAATTAACTAACAACATACCAAAAGAGCATAAAGGTAAAAGGAATAAGAACCCAACCCTCCCACTCCACCTCTTTCTACAGTGATAGCCCCCAGACACACTAAATAGAAGTAAACATAGCAAAGCAGACATTTAAAGTAAAGCAATTATCACTCGAGTCAAGGTCGGTGTTATCCAAGTACAAACCCCCAAGGCCTAAACCAAGATCAGATAAGCACCCAGAAAACATCGCTCTTGAGACCGAATGACGATACAACCAAAACATCCAAACATCCATGACTCTGGCTATCACTGTTATCATTGCTTCGATACCACCGTTAATTGAATGACCGGCACTTTCTTTCAGCCGTCCGTCAAGGGCTAATGGTAACCCCGGTTGTAGACAGAACTCCGCACGTCGTCGCAGCCCGTGCCTAGGACTATCGAATCTGCCCAGAGTACTCGACCACCAACTGTAGTCTTTTGGGACTATCGAATCTTCCCAGTGTACTCTTGCTTTGAGTCTGCTAGAACCTACAATAACGATGAAATCTCAGCCTTCTAGTCATCCTCCTCGACGACTATTCTCATACTAGCTCAAGCGCCTCTCGAGCCAACCATTATCCACAAACTCGAACCATCCCTCGAGTTATCAACATGCTTGGAATGATCCCGTCTGGATTATACCAAAGCTACCTCACATCATGCCTCGCCTCATTTCATTCATAGCAAAGCTCCATCTCAACATCATCATCAAATCCGTCCATATGAGCTTTATCATCCACTACATATGCCACGTGCAGCTTTTCTATTCAAGAGCTTCCCCCTTAGCCTTCGAATCATCTTCGACCAACTTGTCCAAATCCAACCACTAATCAACTAATTTATAACAATCAACCAAGTCAACCATTAATCCAAGTAATTAAGCATTCAAACATGATCCAAAGGCAATTATAACTAAAATGGCAAATCTTGTAAATAAAGAGTCCAAATTTAACAAGCACGAATCATAAGTATTATCTCTACAACTTGATGGATGAACTTGCATAGGTTAACATGTATAACAATGGACGCCAAATCTCCATGAACAATGGATCTACACTTATGTTTAAGAAAATGCATGGAAATCACTATTTTAACACAAAAACAAACCACCAATCCAATATAGTCCTTTGGGTCCGTGTGAGAGATATCCACCACTCACCGAATCACCTAAACACTTCAAAAACAACACATTACAGATCTGAACAGCGAAGGATCTAGCTTGATTCGCCAAAATTCTACTTCTAACGATGAAATCCCTCTTCGATGGATGTAGATCTTCAATCTAAGCTCTTGGTTCTTCGATTTGATCTTCAATTTGGGTGGAAGGAATCACTAGATCAAAGAAGAGAAAAGAGGTGAAGAAGTGTAGCACTCGAGTTCTCAAAATGGCAGGACTTCGTCGCTTCAAAATCCGGATCCCAAAAAGTGAGGCAAACCCCTTGTATTTATAGGCCGAACCTTAGGTCGCTCGCTCGCTATTAGGTCGCTCACGACCTGACTATGGCCGACCTACGACCTAGCAGTTCCCCCGACCTAACGACCCTGCAACTCAAGCTATCAGGCGACTCAACGACCTAACACACCTGTACTCGATCTAAAACATGCACGGCTTAACGACTCAGCCCTTCACGCGACTCAACTACACACGCGACCTAACGCTCAACGACTTAAGCGATCTAACAACATCTCGACCTAGCGACTTAACAACAAACGCGACCTAACTACTAAGTCGCATTCCTACCTAAGTCGCCTAGATGACTTAACGACCTAACAACGTAACCCTCTACGCAACTTAACGACTTATCCAAGGTCGCGACCTAACCACTACAGCGACCTAACTACACAAAGCAAACCAAACATAGGTCGCATACGACCTAACTATACACACAGGGTCTCACGACCTAACACCTAAGTCGTCTGGACGACCTAACTACTCATAGTTACTAGACTTAGGTCGCTCACGACCTAACTATATACAGAACCTATCTTAGGTCGTTAACTCGCTCAACCATCCTATCTTCTTAGGTCGTAAACTCCTTAAGCCGTTATCCATTAAGTTGTTAGTTTCCTTAGGTCGCTCCAATCTCCTTAGGTCGCTTCATCCGTTCACTCGCTCCACCGACTCAAGCTTCTACACGACCTAACTCCTAGGTCGTTCCAAATCTCTTAAGTCGCTCAACCTTATCCTTAGGTCGCTCGACACCCTAGGTCCCCTCTAAGCCGCTTCTACGACCTAGTCTCCAGACGACTTAAGCTTTGGACGACTTAACAACACTAACGACATAATGATAACAGTTCTACGATCCTTCGATACATAGAAATATGGGTCGTTACAGGCCTAAGAGTTGCACCAACAAAAATTTTGTTAAAACTAAAATACCAAGGAGGGTCATTTTCAATAGAAAAAACTTCTATAATTAAATCATCCTTAAAATTACATATATCATACAACCTTTAAATTCTATCCTAAAAGGGATAACGGAAATCCAACGATCATGCCAAAAAGAAGTACTCTTACTTGAATGAGCTATTATATTACTGCCTAAGTTAAAAATCTCGTAACATTTTAAAATAGATTTCCATAAATTGGACGTTTTACATAAAACCGTAGGAGTAATTTGATATAAATTGTAACTACCATTATTGTGATATTTAGAAATGATTTCTTTCCAAGTAGCATTATCATTAATATGTTAAAACATCCATAACCATTTATCCAATAAGGACAAATTCATATTGCGCAAATTATTGACTCCTAAACCACCATCATTTTTAGATTTACAAACAGTTTCCTAATTTACTAAACATTTAATGCTGCTATTAGAGTTTTCCCCACTCCATAAGAAATCCCTTCTTATTTTGTCTATTTTATCAAGCACCCAATCTCAAAAAAGATGCATAGACATCCAACAGATCGGGAGAGCTGATAAACAGAATATATTAAAAGTAATCTACCCGCTCTCGATAAAATTCACTCATTCCAATTTGAAATCCTATTTTTTATTTTATATATGATTATAAACCAGTCATCATGTTTAAGTTTAGTAAATTTAACCACAAAACCAAGATAGTCAAATGGAAAGTTCATAGTTTTACAATTAAGCGTATTAGCAACTAAATTTTCAAATTTTTCAAAATCATTTAAAACTAAAAAAGAACTTTTATCAAATTTTATTTTTAAACCTGATAGTAGTTCAAAACTATATATAATAAACTTAAGAGTAATAATGTGTCAAGGTAAATAGGAAGAAAAATGCAAGGTATCAACAACAAATTGAATAACAGATATATCGTTACGCGATATATCATTACCTACATTCCCCGGAGATCCATTATCAAACGCTTTTTTAATTATCTTAGAGCAAACATTTGCACCTAAGTTAAACAATAAAGGTGATAAAGGATCCTTTTGCCTTAAACGTCTCTTAGATTGAATTTCATTACCTAAAATACCATTAACCATGATACTAGAGTTACCAGTTCTAAGCAACTTCATAATCCAGCTAATCCATCCATGACTAAATCCTCTAGCATGAAACATATCTATAAGAAAATCCCAATCTACTGAATGAAAAGCTTTTGCGAAGTCCAATTTTGTAATTGCATAGGTTTTATTATTCTTACAACGGTGATTAATGTATTCTTGAACAACAGCCACACCATCGGTGATATTTATCCTCTTAATAAAAGAAGATTATGTACAGTCAATTAAATCATTCATTCTTGTACTAAGTCGATTAGCTAAAACTTTTGAAATAATTTTAAAGGAATAGTTAATCAAAGAAATAGGTCTAAAATCTTTTAAGTTATTAGCACCTACTTTTTTGTGCAATAAAATAACATTTGCAAAATTAAAACTTCCTAGTTGCAAATCTAATTTTAAAACATCCCAAAACATTTTATAAAAGAAAATTGGGAACCCATCCGCCCCTAGGGATTTATCCCCTAGTAAGTCATCGATAGCTTCCCGAATTTCCTCTTCAATAAAATGATTATCTAACTCAAAAAGATCAAAATTAGAGTCAGATGGATAAAGATCGTTCCATCTAGCATTACTTCTATGATTGTTTTTATTACCAAAAATATTTCTATAATAGTTTGTAAAAGCCTTATTTTATGGAAATTGAGTTAAAATCAATGGTTTTGATTAAAAAGGGTAAAAGTGAAAATATTATGACTATCACTTAAAAGGAAAGTAATAGATGGTTTAATAAGTATAGACTATTTATGTGTAGGACATAGGTTGTATACCCTTTAGATAGGGATCACTGGATGGTCGGAATGGTTATATAAGTGTCGGTAGGACATGCTGTCAGTGATGAATGCTGATGTATTTGGATGTATTGTTTGAATTTTTATCTTTTTCACATTTAGGATAGTATGTCCTCTAGGCAAACACACTCATCCTTGATAGAATGTTATATCTTGATAATTGTTATACTGGTGGATGTTATGCATATGAACGTTGCATATGAGTTGCATGGTTGTACGTACATATAGAATTGCGAGTATACTTATTTAAGATGTTTCATACATTTGGATGCATGGCATGGGCATTTGCACAATAGGAGGTCAACTGGATCAATAGACCGCATACACTTTTGCATTAGAATAGGTTCACGTACATTTTATGTTGCATATTCAAGTGCATAATGCATTATAAAATTTCTACGAACAATGATTGCTTGGAGATAGTGGATGACTAGACGGTTTTAGCTATTGATTGCTGTGTGTATGAGTTACATTCTATCCTTTGAGTTTTTAAGGACGAAATCATTTTTAAGGATAATGTAAGACCTTGTGAATTTAATAGAAATTTAAATGAAAATTTGATAAGAAAATTAAACTAAAATAAAACAAGGACTAAAAAAGTAAAATTTTCTTAGAAGTCCAAATTGGCTATGAAACCTACATTGCATTTGTTGCATTTACTAAATGATTTCCATATGTAACACTTCATAATCGGCATCAGTACAAAAATGTTATATGTGTTAGAAGAAGTAGAAAATGGAATAGAAACATAAAATAAAAATTACACAAATTAAAATGGGAATCTGTTGACCCACCGGGGTTGAAAGTCGGCGGTCGATCTAGGAATATAACAATCGACTGTGAGCCTTGTAAAATCGAGCACTTGGGATTTTTTGTGACGTGTCGAACAATATTGATGGATTGCTTTACAAACAAGGCTGTGATGAACGTACGTGATTACCGAATATTCACTAAGCTAAATATAACGGGCTAAACTGTTTTGCAAACCCTATAAATCCTAGCCTAATCTAACCCTAATTTTCCCATAATAGTTTATAGTAATGAAACTCTACCAAAATTTTCCTTCTCTAAACCCTAAAATTTCTTAAAATCATTATAAAATCAACCTAGAAAATACAAGCAATTGAAGATAGACGGAGAAAGCAGATTTATCATTGGGAGGGGCGAATCTCAGGCAAGTGAATAGGAAGAGCTTAGGCATAAGGTGAGTGGAAACAATTTTAATTAGATGATTAGTTACAGTTAAAATTGATCTACTCTCTATGATATAGGATGATGTTAGAAACCCTAAATTGAAAATCGTAACCCAGATAGAAATATAAATTATTGTAAATTGCTAAACCTAATTTAATGCTATAACAGCCCTCTTGTGATTAAATTGCTAAACGCTAAATTTTTAAAACCCTAAATAGGCATAACAATAAATTGGACAATCCAACATTGAAATTGAAACATTGACCAGTCAAATTGGAAATTAGGGATCATCGAGTATTGCTAATGACACAAATAAATGTTAATCAATAGTCGACAATTAAATTAGCAAAAATTCTAATTTCAGTATATGACCGGTCGGCCCTGACACCCAGTGGTCGAACAGTTAGGTTTAGCGATCGACTGATAGACGTGTAAAACGTGCAGTCTAAACCTCGACCTAAGGCCCAAGTATATTAATAAAAATATATATAAGTGCTAACTATTTAAAGGCCTATTTAAGGATAATTAGATGCATGTTAGGACTTGTAGGGAAGCTAGTTCCCAAAGAGCGGACGCTAGGTCATTGTGATGTTGGGTAAATATTTTTTACCCAACTTAGGATCAATTAATCGACTGGAGGTGATGTATTTTGCAAATGGCACTCGCAGGAGATTCCATGATGGGCGTGCATAACTAACGAGGATGCCTGATGGAGTGCGTTTGGCACAATGGGTCCTAGTATGCACAATTTATTATGCACGTGATACGGTTTAGATAGAGGATCTCAGAGCATGCAATCAGAGGCCAACATTACGATCGAGAGGTGGAGGTGAATGAAGATGGTGAGACTTACATTACCGACGAGTCAGCATCTCGGGTTCATCCTCTCCGGGCGTAGTGAGGGGGAATCGATTCCCAGTAGCCTAGTGGTGGCGATAGTAGCGGAACTTTACTTCTATAGTAGCCTTGCCGTGTTGTTTCCCATAGTTAGTAACCAAGAGGGAGATGTCTTACGTATTGAGTAGCTCTAGGAGTGGTGGCCAATCGTTAGATATGAGACTCGATCCATAGTTCGTCCATTGCAATAGCCTATAAAAATTATAGTATAAGAATGTACAAGACAAGAACTCTTAAGTAATTGACTTTTGGAATTCAAGGACACTTTGTAGCAATATCATATGTCATCCAGAGTAGATTTAAAGTTAGCTGCATATGATGGTCACATATTAAACTTTTACTTGGTCCCAGACTTTTATATGATCCACTCCCTCCTACCCATTTTTCCCCACCATAGAATGATAGGTTAGCAGTTGATTAGGCATAGCACATGGGGAAAAGAGCATCACGTTGGAGTTATCATATTCTTTGTTGTTCATCATTTAGTTACATATCGTATTAAATGTCTAAAAACATACATTGTACCTTAAAACTGTGTATATGGAAAATAAAGTATTTTAGAGACTGTTTTCTGAAATGTCTATTTTTCGGTGCTTATATTTTAATTCCTTCCGCTATGAGATTTGAAAGTGTAGAATGTAACTAACATTTATCATTATGCTCTATTATGTATCAAAAACTCAACTGCTCGTATTTCTTGGCGTGACGCGAGTCCGAGAGTTACACTAGGCTTTGGATCGGTGTGTCGAGGAGTGCAGATTGTTAAATATCAGGAGCGTTATGTGGATGCTTTGATTGTTCCTTACTGGCCAAGTTTGTGATGAGTTGTGCCTGATCAAACTAAAGATTCTCCAACCTAAATCTTACGGCCTAAACTACTTCGCAAACCCTATAACTTCTAGCCTAACCTTACCCTAATTATCACCTAACACCTTACACTAATGAAACTGTCAAAATTTTCCCTCTGCTCTAAAACTTAAAATTTCATAAAAGCAAAATAAAATCAATCTAGAAGTATACGAGTAATTAGAGGTAGATGGAGCAAGCGTAGTTAGCATTAGAAGGGGCGAATCTCAGGCAAGCAGATAGAAAGAGTTTAGGCTTGAGGTGAGTGAGAACAATTTTAATTAGGTGATTATTTACAGTTAAAGTTGATCTATTCTCTATGATCTAGGATGATGTTACTAACCGTAAATTGAAACTTGTAACTTACATAGAAATTGAAATCAATGTAAATTGACAAACTTAATCTGACAATAGCACACCCCTCTTGTGATTAAATTGTTAAACCCTATATATGAAAACCCTAAGTTGGACTATCTGACATTGAACCTGAAACATTTACTGATCAAATTGGAAATTAGGGATCACTGAGCACTACACAGCGATATGAATTAAATGTTAATCAATAGTCAACAACTAAATTAACGAAAACCCTAAATTCAGTACATGAACGGTCGAACCTGACCCCCGATGGTCGATCGATAATGGTCAACCAGTTAAGGTTAGCTTTTGACTAGTAGACATGTAAACTGAAGAAATTGAACCTTGGCTTAAGGCCCAAGTTTGATAATAAAGGTTAACATGAACCATAATTATTTGCGGGCCTATTTAAGGGCATATTGTTGTATGCTAGGAATATTATGGAAGCTAGTTCCCTAAGAGGGGATGTTTGGTCATTGCGAGGTTGGATAAATGTTCCTCACCCAATTTGGGACTGACTAGAGACGATGTAATTTCGCAAATGGCAATCATAGGAGGTTCCAAGATGAGAATGCAACATTGACGAGAATGCCTAATGAAGTGGGTCTAATACAATGGGTTCTAGTATGCACGATTTCTGATGCATATGGTTCATTTCAAATGGGAGTTCCCATAGCGTACAACAAGAGGCCAACACTACGATTTAGAGGTGGAAGCCGATATAGACGAATAGACATACTGGTGTGTCTGCATCTCGGGTTCTTCCCCTCTTAGTGTGGTGAGGGGGAATTGGTTCATAGTAGTCTGGTGGTTGTTATAGCAGTGGGAATTTTGTCCTACAGTAGCCTAGTAGTGGTTATAGTAGTGGGAATTCAGTCCTACGGTAGCCTAGTGGTAGTGTTTTCATGATAAGTAGCCAAGTGGGCGGTGTTTCCTTGTTTAGTACCGTTGTGGCTATGTTTTCATATTTTTAATAGTTTTGTCACATTGTTTACATTGAGTAGTTCTAGGAGCGATGGTCGATCGTTAGATGTGAGGATCGATCCATTGTCAATCCATTGCAATAGCCTGTATAAATTATAGTGTTGGAATGTATTAGACAAGAATTTTTAAGTATCAGACCTTTAGAATTCACAGACACTTGTAGCACACACTATCTCATCTAGAGTAGAGTTAAAGTTAACTTCTCTTGATCATCATATATTAAACTTGTACTTATTCACTAGACTTTTGTCTAAATCACTCCCTCCTTTACATTTTCATTATCACATGATGACAGGTTAGCTATTGATTGGGCATAGTACATGGACAAAGGACCTTCATATTGAAGTTCTCATATTATTTATTGTCCATCATGTAGTTACTTACTATATTAATAGTCTTTAAAATATATATTGTATTTGGAAATAGTGTATATGGGAAATAAAGCATTTTGGAGACTTCTTTTTTTGAAATGTCTAGTTTTTAGTATTTATAGTTTAAATCCTTCCACTGTGAGATCTGAGAGTATAGAATGTCTTAGAATTATGCTCTGTAATGTTTTACTAACCAACAGCTTGTATTTCTTGACATGATGCGAAGCTGAAAGTTACACCAAGCTTTGGATCGATGTATCGGAAAGTGCAGTTTATTACATTTGATATCAGAGAAAGGTTAAAGATTCCCTAGGATTAAGGTGAGTACTGAGAGAACATACTAGATTTTTTTTGAAATAATGGATTTTCAAAATGTTTTCAAAAAAGGTTTTCAAATTTTTTTTAAAATGGACATTTCAAAGGTATATATATGTGTAGACAAAAGGTTTCAAAGGTTTTGCGCACACACATACACACCCACACACACATGTGTGTGTGTATGTATATATATATATAAGTATAACGAAAAAGAATGATATCGAGTACTCTTGCCAAGTGTTATACTTAAGAAAGTTGAGAATAATTCCCAATCACAAATAGTGAGAATGAGCATAAGTTCTTGAGTAATGGCTCTATAAAGGAAGCTAAGATTTTGAGCATGAACATTCCTATATGGTTCTATCGGGATGTAAAGAAAGAAGATAAGATGAGCTTAACCCGACTAAGGAAGCATTATTATAATTTTTTGATATACGCATAATACACAACACCCTATATATTTCGACTCATAGGGTAATTGTGGGCTTATTCTTTATAAAAGTGGACAATAGTTGGTCAGAATAAGTGTTCAAGTTGTAACCGTTGAGGTGAAAAATAAAATGTTCACGTTTATTGGAATTTAGCTCATAAATAAACGCTAATAGAAGTTTAAATACCAAATAGTGGTAGCAAGTAAATTATGGATTTAAGGGTCAATAGAGAAGATTTGTACCATGAGACCCATGAAATAGGAGTATGATGTTGATAACGCAAGGGGGATATAAAGGAGGACTTTATAAATTTAAGGAAGATTTCCCAATTAAAGTTATCATATAGGTAGTAGTAGTAGTAGTCAGGACTCTTTTTATTTATTAGTATAGATAGAGTATTTCTCTATTGAAGTTGGATGCTGTATTGAAAAATAAACTTGAGTTGACCATCTTTGAAATGACGGACAAAAAACTTATGCACAAAGCTTGGATAGGTGCAAGTGGGTTTAGTTGATTAGGTTACTATTGTCTACTTCGATTTAAGTGATAAATCAATGAAAATGTATTTTAGAAGCTAGAAACTGAAGATGTCCAATATTTTAAATAGAAAGAGAAAGCTGGTTTTTGATTTTATATAAACTATTTAGACAAACTTTATGGAAATTATTTAAAAAGTAAAAGTAGAGAATTTAATAAAAAAAAATTTCAACAACTGTTTTAAAGCTTTGTTTTGTATTTTGGGCACATTGTTACGTTTACCCTCAATGTGCACTTTGCTTTTAATAATAGAACTTTGAAAAATAAAAATTGAGAAGTATGTAAGATCCGACTTTGAACTCTTTTTATAAAGAAGAAACGGTCGGCGTTTGAAAATATCTTTTATGAAATGTTTCTATCAAGCTATAAAGTAATAAATTAAAAATATCATATTTTCTTTAGAAACACATTTTTATGAAAATTTCTTAGTTATGAAAGAAAATTTTAAAATGGCGTGCTTTATGTACATTTTGCTAAATTAAGCTTAGAAGTTTTTGTAACAACCCTTCCTGAGATGGGCCTAATTCCAACCCAAAAAAGACTCATCAAAACTTAAAACCATCTCAAAGCTGACTATTGGTTGGTAAAAAGAACAATATAGAGCTATTTGTCTATGCATTCAAAATCTCACAGCAGAAGGATAAAATATAATAATAACAACAGTACCATTTCATTCAAATTTCAAAATATTATTCAAAACCATAGTAAAATATCCATAATGTCAAAACCCAATAGTAACCGTATATATTTGAGATATTCAAAATTACAACATTGCTTTTATTCCATGGGCACATAAAAAACAGTATAAAATAACAAATTATAGTCTACTGCCACAAGCATCATCAATGTCTCCGCCTTTAGCATTGCCCTTCTTAACCTATGTTGAAAGGAAGAGGGTGCCAGAAGAACATATATCCGGTGAATAAAAATCTCGAGCCTTACTAAATTAGTACTTTAGTATTATAGTTTAAATAGGAATATGTCTTACATTTCTATCTACAATGTAAGTCTTTCCAAATATAAGCCCAAAGGCTTTTCTCAAAACTAAAAGGCTTTCCAAATATAAGCCCATAGCTAACGTGCTATTATCCCAATAACCCATATCTAAAGTCACTAATGACCTATCAATGTAAGAGATAGTATTCAAATCACTTAATACCTGTTAATCGAAATTAGGCAGACTCTAACCATATAATATCTTATTTAAGGTAGTTCCACATCATTTACTACTTATAATCCCAAGGCGAAAACCTCACTAGCAGCTATCTAGACAACATCGCACAAAATCTCTTCAGCCACTTAATACTTCTTATTAAAGCAGACCCTTTTCTGATATCCTCTACCATGCCTAACCCATAACCCAACTATTTACTACTTCCTACATATAGAAGAGGCGGGCACACATACAGCTACTTAATACCTTCAATCTTTGAAGCAAGTCCTTCGTATTATGACTCGTGCCCCATGATGACGTCTCACATTAGCCAGACTATTTGTAGGTACTGGTAGCCAGATTAGCTGGGCAGATTTACCTATAGAACTTGAGACTAACCTCACATCCTCATAGTTACTTATTATAGGTGATGTCTTACATTAGCCCTAAAGTCACACCATTAATAGCCAAATTAGCTGGGCATAGTTCCATGTGTTTTTGATTGGCCTCACATCCCTATTACTTAATCATAATTTATATCACACTTTACATATATTATCACACATCTCACCGTTTCCATGATCAAGGTCTTACAAGAATCTTTCTTATTTCGTCTCTAACATAATTACCTTCCTAAAGGTGATTTCATAAAACTGATAACCTATTTAACTACGCAGTTATACATTAACTACGATAATATATACATACGCACATGCATGTGCCTTATTTCTATGTGTGCGGAATATATGCCCTAAACTAGCTTTTAAATGTCAACTCTTTAAACAATTATAAAAGTCTCATTCCATATTATCAACAATACCATAATTCCAATATTCATATCAAAAAATTCCAATCTAGAAACTTGTATACAATTAAAATTTAAACTCAACGTATTACATCAAAATAATGGATTATATTGCTAATAAAAAGTTACAATTCTAATTTTTACGCTCACTTCAACTCCTTTTTCACATAAAAATAATATTTAATTTGAGGGAATCAGCAATGCAAACTAAGAATAAAATTCCTACTACACACACTATACCATAATTAAAGTCCTTTAATAAAATTCGAAGAAAAAGGATAAAGAGTGGAATAGAAGGTAAAATCATAAAAACTGCAAATCTTTACAGCTTCCATTATTTTGACATAAATGAATTTAGATTTCAACCTAAAATTGACATTTTGCATTGAATGAGTTTTGGGGGTTTATAATATGACGTTTTCGCAAATCAAAACTCCCTAAGAAAAATTCAAACCCAAATTACACTAATGAATTACAAAAATAGAAAAGCTTGATTTCCACTCATTGGATAGCCTTAGCTCTACCTCCTTTGGATTTGACGTGCCTTTTGATGATCTCTATCAGATCTCCTCTTTTTGATACATATATACAGCAAGGGTTTTGTATATACGTTAGATTTAGAAAATTAAAGATTTAGAGGAGAAGAATTTGAGAAAATAAATAATAAATTATGATAGATCTAAAGGATTTCTTACCTAAAACCCTAATTGAGTTTTTCTGAATCTCGAAGAGACGAACTAACAGGGTTTCACTAATGTTTCCAAATATTATGTAAATGAAAGTAAGGGTTCTACGGTCTTATTTATACTGGTGATTAATAACTAGAACCATTGGATTTAAATAACTATATCCAAAGCATCCAAAAATAAAAACCCTAGCCGCCACCTGATATGGATGGACAACCGCCCCTTTGCCATAAATTGACCGCTAGCGGACGATTATTGTTTGCATCAAAACAGGCACGAACACCTAATAAATATATGAAGAGAAGTAATTTTAAGAATAATAAGTGAGAATTAGTAGAAAATAATTCACACAAGACTTATAGCGGTTCGGCATACTCCGACCTATGTCCACTTTAAGGAATTTGTCTTTTATCATAGAAATGTACAAGTAAAATTCTTATGGTTCGCTGTCGAATGGTTTGCAATCATAAAAAAATGTATAACAATGGTGAAAGAGCTAAAAGATCCATGAAATGAAGACTCACATGTTCAATTTATAGGTGTAGGTCGATGGGAAAGCCTCAAGCACATCCAAACCCACGTTCATCATGATCTCCTAGCAGTTGTTGAAGAAGAAAACGTGGTTAGCACAGCAATCTCTATGGATCGGTACCTGACCTAGCCGTGGGATGGTACCGACCCATAAAACTTCACCAAAATAGATTTTGGACTTTTGGAGATTGGTCGCTTTAGCATTAGCTTCATGGTTCCTTAGTTGCTAGAGCCATAATTTGGTTATTTTTGAGTTCAATTGATGGGTCTATGGAAGGATGAAGTTATTGACTTGAAGTGCTTGAGGAGATCGAAGCAAGTTGCATGAGATCAGTGGTTTGGATCCTAAATAGGGTTATTGGCATCATGATCGACGATCTTAGTAAGTTGGAGGCAAATTAGGCAACCACTTATGGTTTCACGATGACCTGTCATGGACCGATGAAGACCCATCACCTTGTATTTTTGACCTTGGAATTTTTTTTAGGTAGCTTCCTCTTTTCCATGTTATTCTAGATGTACTCAGTTTCTAGGACTGTAGTTTCCCTCCGGGCTTTTTGCCTTGATAACTCCAAGTTTGATATGTTGAGTTTGTATGTATATGCTTAATCAAAAGGTGGGATAATACATGTCCCCAAAGCACGCCTTGCGAATGGAAGGTGTGCTTTGCTCAAGAACAAATGTCGAAATAAATGAAACTTTAGTAGTCGAATTTTCTTGTTATCAGTGGATCAAGCAATTGTGAATCTTCTCGTTCCTCTGGATTCCCTTATCAATCATTAGTTGTTCCAAACCTGCTATAGGATATGACTCTAGACTTTGCCTAAGTGTAGTCTATACATCATCATCATTCCGATTTCATATGGAGTTATCACATCACATATCAAAATCGTCCCATGTTCATATGGATTCATCGGTTCTATTCTAAGTACAAGGCATTTTAATCCTTTTATCAAATTTGTATATGTTCTGGGGTGCGATCTCTCTACATCTTTTTGTATTTATTTCGAAGTGCGATCTCTACGGATCATTTTAATGTTAATGCTTAAGTTAAAGGCATGTTCTATTTTAATCGTTGGCTGAAATCTTGATCTCTCCAGATCGTTAGTGGAATATGTGGCTATTCTGAGCCAATGGTTAGGTCTTAGTTGAAATCCTGATCCCTTCGAATCATTAGTGAAATACTTAGCCTCTCTGGACTGACAGTTAGCCTACGATCTCTCGGAATCATTAATCAAATATGTGACCATTTAATGCCGATGGTTAAGTTCGTGATCTCTTCGTATCGTTAATTGAATTCATGGCCGTTCAAGGCCGATAGCTAAATCTATGGTGTCTTTGGATCATTAAGTGAATAAATGACTATTCGAGGCCGATAAATAAATCTATGGTCTCTCCGAACCCTTTCCTAGCCCCAATCCGCTCACTCCGCAGTGAGGGGACACAACATCAAGCAAGCCTATCCACTCACTCTCTAGTTATAGGACTTGCTTCTTGCACTATGATTCTGACCCGCCGGATAGGACATAAGCGATTAATTTTAGTAATTGGATAAAATAAAGCATTCATCTATAGGGTTTGAACATAAACACCAAAAACACATCACAATATCCTTCTAGGTGTTGCAGCCTTAAATCCAACTTTGAGCGTGCCTAGGGATCGATCGATATCTTATGCACTAGTAAATGGCTCAACTGCAATAGCACATTGTTTATCGGGAATGGAAAGGAAAAATACTTGAAACAAATCTGAGTTCCTACCATCCTAATTAGGAGATGACTATCCTTGAACTCAATCCGAGGCCATCTCTATTTGCTACGGATGATGGCCAACTTTATTCCACCACCGTCGCACACTTTTGAACATACTGTGTAACTAATTATTCCTGACCTATTCCTCAATCGGGTAACGCAGATGCCTGAAATCATTCATGTTGTGCCTATACATTTCATGGAATAGTGGTACTTTCTTGATGTCCTTTCACGCTTCATGGGTTTTCTCCATGCTGGCTTTTGATAGGGAATCTGTCCTCTGGTCTCCAAGTAAATTCATTTTGGGTTTTCATTCAAATTTATATAAGAAGAGAATTGCGGTTCCCTTCTTTACCATTCGATCCTTCAAAGTTGTCATCCACCTTTCTTTTTTCCTTTGCCTTTGTCTCAGTCAAATCCTACTTTGGACGGTCCTGCGCCATCCACAACATTAATTTCTTCCTACTCGGCTTTAACGTGTTCTTGATGCAAGTTTCTTTTAGCCTCAATGTAAAATTCTACGAGATCCATCGGAGGATCCCATTCTAAAGCAGGCTTGAAATCTGTCCTACTAGCTATTCCTAAAACTGCTACCATCAAAACAATTGATGATTCTGGCTAATCGACCGCGGCAGCCGCAGCATTCAATCTTGTCAAAAATCTCCTAAGGGTTTCTCCGACCCTCTATTTTACACAAGTTCGTGTCATCACATTCTTAGGTCGTGAAATATAGACCTTAAACTATCTCATAAACCTATCCACCAATTCCCTCCAGGTGCTGATGGAACCGTTTTCCAATTGTCTAAACCGTAACGTAGCTAATTCCGTTAAGTGTAGAGGAAAACATCATCCCATAACTTCCTTAGACGCACCGAGCACTTCCATGTGCCGGATGTGCCTCATCTAGTGGACTTTTGGATCCATCTTTATGTTATATGTATCTAATGTTGGTAGCTTAAAATCAGGTGGATTCCTAGCGAATTGAATACTTGGAGTGAATGGACTCTTGTTCCCATCCTTCAAGCTTTGGTTAGGAAATCCACCTATCGTTGCTCTTCTTATAATTTTAACAAATATTTCATCATCATTCAAAGTAATTCTAAGGTCTGCATTCTCATCCTGCCTTCTGACTCCACGAGGGAAATCCAGCATATACTCTTCTAGTTGTGTATCAGCATTCTGATTCACATTAACGTGCCTAGCATCGCTCCCCAGATGTGCCCATTCTCCTCCTAGATTAGTTTTGGTTATACCACTAAGTACCAATGGTTCAGTACCGAGCAGCCCTGGTCTGGTACTCGGTACCAACCAATCCAGCTCTTTGGGGGGGCATTCCAACTCCTTGTATTCCATTCCCTGGTATGCTAGCTCTGGCTCTAGGTTTTTGAGTCTAATTTCCAGCGACTCTAGTTGTTCCTGTTTACCCCCACCCTTTTGAAGAAATTCTCCATCGTTTCATCTTGGCGGATTATCATCTTCTCTTGCATCTGGCTCATCATGGTTTCTATCTCATCTCTGGTAATGAAGATGGATGGATGGTTGGCTCCTGAGGGCGCCTCCTGGCTGCCCCCTTATTGATTTCCACCCACAAAGTCTTTCTTAGTAGATAGTCTTGTCGTCTTAGTTATCTTCAAATCTCGAATTAGCAAGTTCAAGAAATTCTTGGTGTAAGCACCAAAATCTTTGCATCAAAAATGGTGCAAACCTCTAATAGATATATGAAGAGATGTAAATTAAAGAAAAATAAGTGAAACTAGTAGAAAATAATTCATAGAAAGTTTGTACTGGTTTGACATACTCGGGCCAACGTATACTTCATGGAATTTCTTTTTTATTACTGAGAAGTACAAGCATAGTTCTTGTAGTTCATCCTCGAACGGCCAACAATCAAAATAAATGTATAACAATGGCCGAAGAGCTAAAAGATCCTCGAAATAAAGCCTTCCATCGTCTATTTATATATGTAAGTTGATGAGAAACCTCAAGCATGTCCAAACCAATATTTTCCATGGTCTTTCGGCAGTTGCTGAAGAAGAAGGCATGGCTAGCTTAGCAATCTCTACGAGTCGGTACCTAGCTATGGCTATGGGTCGATACCGTCCTATAAAACTTCACCAAAATAGATTTTGTACTTTTAGAGATTGTTCATCTTACCATTAGCTTCATGATTCCTAAGTTGTTTGAATCATAATTTGCTTGTTTCAGAGTCCAATTGATGGGTCTACGGAAGGATAAAGTTGTTGACTTAAAGTGCTCAAGGAGACCATAGCAAGTTCCATGAAATCAGTGGTCTGAAGCTTGAAGAGGGTTATTAGCATCATGACCAATGAGCTTAGAAAGATAAAGCCAAATTAGGTAACCTCAGATGGGTCAATAATGACCCATCATGGCTCGGTAAAGTCCCATCATCATGGGTCGGAGATGACCCAACACAATGGGTCGGTGAAGACCCATCACCTTGGATCGGTATAGACTTATCGCTTAGTATTTTTGGACCTTGGAATTTTTTGAGGTTGCTGCCTATTTTCCAATTTATTCTAGGTAAGCTTGGTTTCTAAGACTTGTAGTTATCTCTTTGGGCTTCTTTCCTAGATAACTCTAAGTTTGACTTGTCAAGTTTGTCTCTATACTGCTTGGTCAAAAGACGGGATAACAACTGGTAAAGGTCAAGGGGTCGACCTCTTTATCTATTTTAGGAAGGAATTGTGTCATTGTTTTATATAATTATTTTTTTCGTTAATTACACTTTAACATTAAATTAATTTTAACATTTACTTAAGCCCCAAGTCTATCTACTATTAAATTATGAATTTAAAATTTGAGGATCAATTATTTATTTGAATTTGAATTATTTAAATTATTTTGAATGCGAAAACTTCAAACATTCATAAATTTTCCATTTGAGTTTCATTTTCAACAAATTATATATGTAAATTGATCGAAATTTCACCGTGAACACAATGTCATAACTATTATGCTCAAATTCCAACACAATTTCCATTTTTACCTTACCTTATCTAGTTTTTTTTTAATCCAATTTACCTATGGTTAATTTTATGCGGTGTTATAGTTTTTGGTAATTTAACTAAAGATGAATAACATGATTTAGTAAGAAGGAAATGTTTATTGAAGTGATAAGAGAGTTTTACGGTTCTAAAACTTACTAGTTCTATGAAAATAGAGATAAAATTAAAGGTTATAATTTAAAAGGGTAAATGTGAAAATATTATGACTATCGCTTAAAATAGAAAGAAATAGATCAAAGTTAGATAACAACCCACTTGGAAAGAAATTGACTATGGAATTTCGAAGCCGTAAAATGGTTGGGACAAAGATAAAATGGAAACATGGAAATTTATTGACCTTTTGAATCAACGGTTGAATTGGAAGGATATAATACTAGGTCAAACTCCATGTAGTAGTGAAGGGTAAGCACACCTTGTGTCTTTATACCCAACTATAATTTGAATCATATAATCTCTATGTGAGGAAGTTTGAAAAGTGCGCTTTAGCTTAGAAAACCATATTTCAGAATAAGGAAAGAGTAAGTAACGGTGGTTATCAAGGGATGTTATATATGCAAAGAGTTTTATTCAGTTTGAAGTGTGAAAAGGGTCAAGTAGGATCTACTACAATTTTTATACAGTAAGTTAAGTGACAAAAGGGCAATCCAGATATTTGACAATACCATATAGATAAGGATAGGATACCTATAGGTTGCAAGGGTCCAAGTATTGTGTTGTTTCATTGGAGGGTATAGGTAAACCAGGTTGATATGAGTGGGAAGTATTATTAACAAGAGAGTAGTCCCCACAGTAGCATTATGCAGTGGTATTAGTAGATATTGTTTTCCGCAATAGCCTATGGGCGGGGTTACCTTATTTAGTTTTATCATTGTAAATGTGTCCTAAGTATGCCTAAGTAAACCTTGGAATTGTATGGCTAGTAATTGGCACATGTTTGAATCTTGAAAATGTTGGGTGATAGTAGTCCTTGAAGTTATAGATCATGCGATGGATCTAGGTTTGTAGATTTGAAGGGCATGTGCAAGTAAATTGTAAATTAAGTTATCATGGAAAATTGTTAGGATATATGTGATCCTGGGTTTCTTTGATAATTAATATGGACTAGTATACGTAACCGAAAGTAGTTATAAAATAAGAATGACATTTAAGTAGTATTTTAATTTATTGGAATGTAGAAGGTTGCAATGTAAATTCTTATGGATTATCAAGTCGGACTTATAAACAAAAGTGTATCGTTCGAAATGACAAGGAATACACACAAAAAGAAGAGATGTATAAAACAGAGGTATTTGCTATATTTTGCACTGTTTATTTCAATAACTATGAAGAAGATAATTCTTTGTAACTCCAAGCATAACACAAACTCATTTTGGGTAAGACATAAAAATTTACATCGTCAATCTTTTCGTTGAGAGAGATGTAGTTTCAATGCATTAAAATACAGAAATTCCTATGTATAAACCAAAGTATTGGTCATCATATGTATCCGATTAATATGGCAAGACATTAGTCCATATTGAGTAAACTCAGTTGTGAAATAGTTAGAATAAAGATATAAGAGGTTATGTTTAGTAAAATGGTCTCATTTATGGGAGAACCTTAAGAAATGGCAAATGTTTTGGACGTTTAAACCGCAAAAAGTATCCTAGATAAGATTATAATCAAGATTCTATAAGGGATAGTTAATTCAAGGGTTTGAGTCCCAACTAAGACAAAGATATTGTTATTTACATGCATTGATAATGCAAAGGCGATTTTCATAGATAACTAGATCAGGAATTTTTTTTATAATATTTGAAGGAAGGGACAAAATATATTCTTCTCAATCATCCCTTGGATTAGAATAAGACTATTTACTTGAGGAAATTATGGAATATTATCTTAGAATACACAGTTGTGTGCATACCAGTCACATGAAAAAAAATACCACTTAGATGAGTATCACCAATGGTAGAGTGATTCTAAGTTATGACTTTAATTAATTTTGGACTTTTATTGTTAAGGTTGGAGGGGAAGATGGACCAAACTTTCATTTGTTGAACTTAGGATGGATCCCTATAGCCTCTAAATCGGATAACTAGGTACCGTGAATTTTAATGGACTAAAGAAACCAATCAAAATTAAAATGAGATGATTTAAGTTTTATTGAATTGGAAAAGAAGATTTTTTACTTTCCACAATTTAAGAATTAACCTAGTTGGATGCCATTTGGTAAAGTGGAATATTAGCAAAGAGCTAAGTAAGAAGTACCATAGAAGGAGATACCATCCATATTCGATTTGTCTCACTTGATATCTAGAAGTTGAAGTGATTTGGTATACCACTAGATGAGTTAAGGCGGTATGTTGTGCATTGAGAATTTTGTAGAGCTATAGTTTTATGGGAGCATACATATGCTTAAATTATTTAGCATGGTGCATGTTGACACCATTTTATTAAGTTGCAAGGATCAAAGAGAATTACCTATGCATACATTCGGATTAAAGATTTATGTCAGTGGTAAAGGATGAAAGTGTAACTGAAAAATATAGATAGATTTATTTCATAAAAGGACAAAGACTACATAAGATAGGAAGAAAAGCATGTAACAATAAGAGACACATGGGATAGTCCATGGACTTGAGCCCATAATAGTCCAAGGAGCTAAGTCATCCATGGTCCATGGATTTGAGTCCACAATAGGAAGTATACAACTAGAAAATCCCCAAGGGAAGATAGAATACGGCTAAAGTATTATGAAACTGTTATTAGGTACTTGCAGAAGTGTGTATGCAATACAGCTACTATGGTCAAGCTGTGTCAGTTAGGAAAATTGAAAAGGATAGTTGAGTTCCTTGTTTGTTATGCACCTAACTGTATTTTTGGATATAGGACAAATCAACTCCGTAATGAACTGATTAAGCTTGTTAGAGTCCAATAAGGAGAAAATCAAGTTGATAGTATATGGGAGCTTGAGGAGAAAGTCTGATCTACCCATCCCGATCTCTTTTCTGGCAAGTTTCCATTTTAGTTAGAAGATATTATTTTTATAAATAGGTTCTAGCTTAGGTAGAGACCATTGGATGGTAGAAATGGGTGTAAACATGTCAATGGGAAATTTTATGAAAGATGGATGCTAGTGGATGTATTTGGATGTTTTTTTTGGGTTGCTTGTTATACACGTTTATGATAGTATATCCCCTATGTAGTACACACACATTCACATTGTCCCTTATTATTATCTAGCTAATTTTATACGATACATATGGATTCTGGATTGTTATTTATCATATATATAGATGTTGTATATGGATGGAATGGTTGTGCATACATGCAGAATTGCAAGTATAATTGTTTTGGACGTTGCTTACATTTTGGATGCATGGCATGAGCGCTTGCATGAAGGGAGGTTGCCTAGGTCAGTAGACTACCTACCTTTTGCATTAGCATAGGTTCACTTGCATACACACACACACACACATATTGCATTAATTTTTTTAAGAAAAATGATTACCATGGATGATGGAGGAGTAGTGGCTATACTTATTGGTTGCTATGAGTATAGATTACATTTTTCCGTCCTTAAAGATTTTGAGGATGAAATCCTTTTAAGGACGAAAGAATGTAATATCTTGAAAATTTAACAGAAAATTTAAATGGAATTTAAATGAAAATTTAGTAAGAAAAGTAAATTAAATTAAAATAGGGGATAAAAAGAAAATTTCCATATAGACATCCGAAATTTGTAATGAAATATGCACCATTGCATTCATAGCGATTTTCTGGACAATTTTCATATATAACACTTTGAAATCAGAGTTAGTATGGAGAAGTTACGGGCGAAGAAATATTTGAAATAAAATAAATTTAAAAGGAAGAGGAAAAGATAAAAATGATGGACTAACCATTTGGGTGGCATAGTTGACCGGTATAGGTCGACTGTGAGCCTTCTTGGGTCGACCATGCAACTTGGAAGAGCAGTAACCTGGAGCACTATGTGAACATTGTCTGGACGGCTTCGATCGTTCTTTCGTGGCTAAATTTTTGATGAGTGTGCTTAACCAAACTGAAGATTCTCCAACCTAAGTCTAACGTCCTAAACTACATTACAAATCCTACAAATTATAGCCTAACCTAACCGTAATTCTTACACAACAGTTTACAGTATTGAAACTCTGTCAAAAATTTTCTCTCCTCTAAACCCTAAAATTTCTTAAAACTAGAAGAATACAAGGTAGATGGAGCAAGTAGAGTTAGCATTAGGATGGGTGAATCTCAAGCAAGCAGATAGGAAGAGTTTAGGCTTGAGGTGAATGGGAATACTTTTAATTAGGTAAATATTTACAGTTAGAATTGATCTATTCTCTATGATCTAGGATAATGTTAGAAACCGTAAATTGAAACTTTTAACCTAGATGGAAATTGATATTGTTGTAAATTGCTAAACCTAATTTGATGCTATCCCACCCCTCTTGTGATTGAATTTCTAAACACTAAATTTGTAAACCCTAAATATGCAAAGTCCTAAACTGGACAATCTAATGTTGGAGTTGAAACATTGAATTATCAAATTGGAAAGTAGGGATCACCAAGCACTGCTAATGACATGAATTAATCGTTAACCAATAGTCGACAATTAATTGACAAAAAACCTAATTTCAGTCTATGACCGGTCAACACTTACCCCAAGCGGTTGACTGGTGGCGGTCGATCGGTTAGGGTTAGCCATTGATCGGTAGACATGTATGTCGTAAAAATTAAACCTTGGTCTATAAGGCCCAAGTCTACTAGTAAAATTTAACATGAACCATAATCATTTGTGGGCCTATTCAAGGGTATTTGGTTGTAAGTTTGGAATAGTAGGGAAGCTAGTTCCCTATGAGAGGACACTAGGTCATTGCGGTGTTGGGTAAATGTTCTTTACCTGATTTGGAATCGGATAATTACTAGAGGCGATGTATTTTCATAATTGGCACTCATAAGAGGTTCCATGTTAGATGTGCAACATTGACGAGGATGCCTGATGGAGTGGATCAGGCACAACAGGTTCTAATTTTCCTATGATGCACGTGATACAGTTCAAATGGGGGATCCTGAAGCATGCAATAAGAGGCAACACTATGATCGGGAGATGGAAGCAGATGTAGACAATTAGACCTAACTTTGAGTCGGTGTCCCGGGTTCTTCCTCTCAAGGCGTAGTATGGAGGAGTCGGTTCCTAGTAGCATAGTGATGGTGGTAGTAGTGGGAATTTAGTCCCATAGTAGTGTAGTGGCGATGCTTTAATGGTTAGTGGCAATAGGGGAGGTGTTTCCATGTTTCGTAGCATTGTGGTGGTGTTTCCATGTTTTAGTAGCCCAGTGACGTTTTTTACACTGAGTATCTCTAGAAGTCATGGTCGATCATTAGATGCGAGGATTGATCCTAAGTTCAATCCATTGCAATAGCCTATACAAATTTTTGTGTAAGAATATATTATACAAGAACCTTTAGGTAATAGACCTTTAGAATTCGTCGACACTTTTAGCACACCCTGTGTCATCTGGAGAAGATTTAAAGTTAACTTCTCATGATCATCACATATTAAACTTATACTTATTAACCAAATTTTTGTCTGAACCACTCCCTTCTTTCCATTTTTCCCCACCGTAGGATAACAAGTTAGTTATTGATTGGGCATAGTATGTGGAGAAAGAAGCTTCACATTGGAGTTTCCATATTCTTTGTTGTCCATCATGTAGTTACTTACTGTATTAAAAGTCTTTAACAAATATATGTACTTTAAAATAGTGTATATGGAAAATAAAGTATTTTATACACTATTTTTCTAAAATGTCTATTTTTAAGTATTTATATTTTTATTCCTTCCATTGTGAGATCTAAAAATTTAGAATATACTAGAATTTACCCTTATAATTATGCTCTATGATGTTTTAAAAATCCAAAAGCTAATATTTCTTAGCATAACACGAGTCTAAAAGTTACACTAGGCTTTCGATCGGTAGTCAGGAAATGCAGGTTCTTACAATGGATCAAGTCAGATGCAAGATAAGGAGTTAGTTGATATTTTTGAGAAGCTTGGTAGGGAAGAACGATCGGTTCATTTGAGGCATTATGCCATTGACTCGAAAGATTGGTTCCGAAAAGATGGTAGATTGTGTATTCATCTCATTATGGATACGATCGATATATTGCTAAACGATTCTCATCGCACTAGGATGACCATTCATCTCAAAAGGTACAAAATGTACCATGACATAAAGAGGGTTTTTTTAGCCGGTTATGAAGAAGCGTGTGGCAGAGTATGTAGCTCGATGCATGAGTCGCCAGAGGGTAAAGATGGAGCAGAAGAAGGCGGGAGGATTTTCGCAACCATTAGATGTTCCAAAATGGAAGTGGGAGAGTATTTCTATGCTCTTAATTGATGGACTATATATGAGTGGGAGAGGAAACAAAAGTATTTTGGTCATAGTTGATCGACTAACCAATATTCTCATTTTATCCTGATGAGGAGTACGAGAACCGTGGCGTCGTTGGCTACATTATACATGAGAGAGATCCTTAGGTTACACGGAGTTTCTTCTAGCAGCATTATCGATCAAGATTTACTTTTCACCAACGAGTTTTGGAGGAGTCTACAGGAGGCTTGGGCATCCGGTTAAGCTTGAGTACCACTTAACACCTGTAGACGGATGGACAGATGGAGAGAATGAACCGAGTGTTTGAGGTCTTTCTTTGGATGTGTATCTTAGATTTCAAATCTCTTAGGAGGATCATCTACCATCAGTGGAGTTTACCTACAAAATAGCTATTAGGTGGGTTAAAATCCAACATGTTTATTTGTGGCTTGGTCTTACGAGATACCTTTGATTTTCAAAATAATTTTGACAACTTTAATAATCCAATTGAGTGTGTTTTCTCACGCTGGTTTTCCAGACTGACTCAGTTGTTACTTAACTATAATGCTCGTGTCATACCGAGTATTATAATGTACAGATTCTGGATGGAATGTTGTGGAGCTTAGGAGACGAGCTGGATGACGAGACGTATTTCCGTAGATGTATATTCCGCTGTACCGTAAGTTGTGTATTCAGTTTTGGAAGGATGAGATATTATAACCGTCCTGAGTTGTGATGTTGATTGTAATGTACTCTGATGATGTATGTATAAACCAGTACAGATTTCTTTGTGTTTAAAAGTTATTGTTATATATTTTATTTATTCCACTGTGGTGGTAAGATTCTGATATTGTTTTCTATTTCTTCTTCTACCTCCTTCTACTTTAGCCCTAATGGTTCGATTTTTCGGCATCGAAAAATCGAATCGTTACAATTAGGATGGCACATGTAGGTCACCATCAAATTGGTGGGACACTATAGATAGGATTGTTCTAAGGCTAGAAGTGGTGAGGGAGACATCAGAAAATGTAGACTCAACCCGTAGGAGGATGAAAACTGCACAGGATAAGAGACCTATAGGGTTGGAATTCACAGTATGTGACATGGTGTCTACGAAGGTCTCACTTCTTAGGCATGTTATGAGTTTTGGTAGTTTAGGTAAGCTAGCATCGAGGTTTGTAGGGCCTTTATTGATTACTAGTAGTGTAGGAAGTTAGCTTATATAGTGTAGCTTCTTAAGAAGTTAGCGGGAGTACATGATATTTACCCTAAATCGCACCAGCATAAGTGCTTGCATGATACAGCAACCATAGTCGAGCCGATTCAGCTAGAGGAGGTGGAAGTAGAGAATGAATCATTTGTTTACCATGCACCCACTTGTATTCTTGAGCTTGGTATAAAATGACCACATAACAAGGTTATTAAGCTTGTTAAAGTTAAACGGGGAGACAATCCAGTAAAGAATACATGGGATCCCGAGGAGAGGATTAGAGCTTCCCACCACAACTCTTTTATTGTATGTTTCCAATTTATATAATCAAGTATAGCTAAATTACGTTTTTAGGTTTTAGATTAGCATG
The DNA here is from genome assembly GCA_030765085.1 of Allium cepa. Lineage (NCBI taxonomy): Eukaryota > Viridiplantae > Streptophyta > Magnoliopsida > Asparagales > Amaryllidaceae > Allium > Allium cepa. Next base: position 102,727,177 of record CM060928.1, on the reverse strand, counting down.
ATGTAACACACCGTAAAATTTAATAAGAAATTAATCAATTAAAGTAAGGTTAAAAATGAAAATTTATTAATGTCGAAATTTGACCATGAGAGTCGTACCATTGCATCCGTGGCCATTTTCTAATCAATTTCCATGTATAATATGTTGAAATCGAAGTTCAAATGGAGAAATTATGGACGTTTAAAGTTTCCACATCTAAAATAATTTGAACTTGTTCAAATTTGAATTTAAATATAAAGAAATAAACATGAAATCTGAATTTTAAAATTTGAATTTGAAAAGATAATGTTAAGAGAGGCTTAACTTTTAAGCAAGGGTTAAAGTTAACGTGTAACAATAAAATTAAATTAACTAATAAAAAAATAAAAATGGAGGAAATAAATTGGGCAATTCGACCTTTAAGGGGTCGACCACCCCTAGCCAAGGGGTCGACCGCTTAGTGTATAGAGGGTCGACTGCTCAAGGGTAAAAACGCCCAATTCTAAAGGTGGAGGCTAGGGTTTTGTTATTTTTAATGGTCTGGATTTGTTTGATTTTGATCCATCTGTTCTGGTTCTTTCTTACCTCTAAAAATATCCCCTAGTTCCCACCTTTGCTTCTTTAAAATTTTGGAACGCTAGCGAAGCTTAATCAAAAAAACTCTCCTTAGGGTTTCATAAATAGTTAATAATGGTATGTAATTTCAATTTCTAATCTCTATTTCAATTTATTTTTCAACCCTTCTTCTCTATCTTATTAATTCTGAAATCTAATCTATATACAATCTGATTGTTGTATTTCAAAATGGGAAAGATCTATTATAGAATTAGGAGTGGTAGAAATCAGATCTCTTCTTCTACTTCTTTAGATTACTGAATCGGTTAGGATTTTCAGGTAGCAAGTTTAGATATTTATTTCTTTTGATTCCTAATATATTCCTCTAGTTTTCAATTATTAATTTAATCTCCATATAAATTCATTTTATTGTATAAAGAGGGAGATCTAAAAGAGGGTTAAAAATGGTGGAACCAATCTAGTTAGGAGGAAAACAATTCTTTGTGAATATCAAGTTTTTCTCATTTTTTTTTAATGAATAAGTATTATTTGGATTCGATGTATTGCTTGAGAAATTTAGATAACGAATAATTAAAACCTAAAATCACCAGAATTTTCCCAAGCAAATATCAATCTTTGTATATGCTAGGATTATAATTTTTTTTTGTATTGGTATATTAGAATCTAATTAATTGTTAGAATTAGATAATCTATGGCCAATTTTATATATTTTTCCTCTATTGAATTGGAGTATTAAAGGATTCAATAAAGAAATTAATTAGGAATGATGTGTAAATTATGAATTGGATTCTTGTAGTTTACACCTTCTATTTCTAGCACATTAATAAATAGGGATTTCCTTTCTCTCCTCAAAATGATGTATATAGGGGTTGAACTGAACATAGGCAATCTAATTGGTGAGGATTTGTTCTTTAAAATAGAAAAGGGTTTATAATGCCTTAATATGGAATAAACTGTAGGTATTCCCTATGTGTACAAATCTATTCTATTTGATTATGGGTAGTAGCTGCTCTTGTTGGAATTTTAGATTTGTTTGAGATTGATGTTTCAATATACCTTGTAAGCGAATTATTATTGAATCGTTGCAATGCAATGTAATGATTAGACTCTAAATTCCATGCAAAAGTTATAAATATACAAATATAATATAATGTATTGATTATAGTATATTGAACGTGATAATTAGTATTGTTAAAATAGTTAAGTAATATTAATATAAGGGAAGGGAGCTAGAGTAATTAGGGAATTAATCCCAAATGAGGAGGCATAATAAGGGGATACTTTAAATAGCCTCATTTGTTACTCGTGTAGGGTGACATATGTATAGTAGATACACATATAAGTTGACTAAGTTATAGGGATGCGAGTTTAGTCCAAAGTTACATGGAAGTATGCCTAGTTAAATCTGATTACTAGTAGTATGGCTTTGCGGACTAATATGGGACATTGCCTGTAATAAATAACTCTATCTAACAGGAGGTTGGTCCCAATTATGTAGGGTAACCCTTCCCAGTTAATCTGGCTACTAGTACCTACAAATAATCAAATTAATGTGAGACGCCACAAGTGGGTTATGTGTCCTAAATTGCATGTTAGATACGGTAGGTGAAATCCTTAAGAAGGTTCCACTTCTGATTTGAGGTATTAAGTGGCTATGGTACGGTCCGCTTCATTCTTAGGCGAAGTATTAAGTGACCCAATAGGACTTCTTACGGTATTAGCAAGGAAAAACCATGTAGGGACCCCTTTTGGGTTAGGTTATAAATTACGGGTATCTTTCTATTTTGTAGGTCTTAAATGAGTAGAGTCTTCCTAAGCCCCATTAAGAAGGTAGTAAATGGTTTAGGTATTTCCTCGAACATTGTACAAATTAGTTACGAAGAGTGTGAATAGTCAGATTGGAAGAGACGTGGGGCTTAAAGTTGGCTTTGGAATAGTCAGACTGAAAGAGCCTTCGAGCTTGCAGTTGACTTTTGGGTCATTGGTCTAGAAGGGTCTTTAGGCCTATAGTTAACTTTATTCGAACGTTATATAGTTGGACTGGAAGACCCTTCGTCTTACAGTTGACTTTATACGTGTATTAGGAATTTATACGTAAGACTTATTTCTTATTTACATAATACCACCCATGTACAATTATGATAAAGCATGAGATTTTCATTTCAGCAGACACTTGTTGTTCTGACCTACTTCTGATTACAACATAGGTTAGAGAGAGTAATACCGATTTTAGAGACGAAGGTGGAGGTGAAGACTAGTGGCAATTATATATCTATTTACGCCGCCTAAGTATTTTTGTTGTACCCCGTTCAGACAGTTATATTATTTTGAGATATTTTTATTATATAGGCTTGATGTAAACATGTTGTAATATTTAACATGTTATTTTTCTTAAATGGTTTTCTTTAGGAAATAGGTACTTGTTTCTGTTATAATATTTTATCCATTCCGTTGTGAGATTCTAAAAGTGTAGATGGATAGCTCCGTTGTGTGATTCCGACTCACACATGTGGGGTAGCGCCCCGCGGTCTTCGGGCCATTCGTGTGTCAAAATTAATGGCTTGCAACCATGAGATAGCGTCTCGTTATGCGTTGCACGTGCTGATGAATTTTCATGCTCGCATGTAGGTGAGATTTCGTGCTCCCGTTCTCGTTATGCGTTGCACGTGCTGATGAATTTTCATGCTCGCATGTAGGTGAGTTTTCGTGCTCCCGTTCTCGCTTTGCGTTGCACGTGTTGATGAGTTTTCATGCTCGCGTGTAGGTGAGTTTTCATGCTCCCATTCTCGCTTTGCGTTACATGTGCTGATGAGTTTTCATGCTCGCGTGTAGGCGAGTTTTCATGCTCCCGTTCTCGCTTTGCGTTACATGTGCTGATGAGTTTTCATGCTCACGTGTAGGTGAGATTCCGTGCTCCCGTTCTCGCTTTGCGTTGCCCGTGTTGATGATTTTTCATGCTCGCGTGTAGGTGAGATTCCGTGCTCCCGTTCTCGCTTTGCGTTGCCCGTGTTGATGATTTTTCATGCTCGCGTGTAGGTGAGATTCCGTGCTCCCGTTCTCACTTTGCGTTGCACGTGTTGATGATTTTTCATGCTCGCGTGTAGGTGAGATTCCGTGCTCCCGTTCTCGCTTTGCGTTGCACGTGTTGATGATTTTCATGTACTCCCATTTGAGTTTTCATACCCCCATTCGAGTTTTCATACTCTCATCTTGTGATTTCTGGATTTCTTATGATGATTTCTAGAATTTGAGCTTCACCAATTTTTGTGATTTCTATTGATAAGTTTTATCAATTTTTGTGCATTGGTGAATTCGTGTGTCATTGACTTGTTATGAATACAAGTTTAGGGTATGATATCCCTTTCTATCTTTGAGTAGATTCTTGTGACATTCTTGATGAATGAAAATCCACTTATCGAAGTTGCTTCTGATATCGCTGTTTTAATCACGTGTTTTAAAAATTGTTTCAAAAATAAAAATCGTTTTCAAAATTTTTACAGTTTACGCTTTCAAAAGAATGAGGAAGCGATTTAAACATTTCAGAAAAATCGAGGACTATGACCCCTTTCTTTTACCGATTCGCTTAATTCTGGACTTGTCCGTTTGAAAATGTGAAATGTTATTTTTAAAATACACAATTCTTGCACTTTCAAGGAAACGATGAAGTGAATTAAACGATTTAGTAAAACTCGTGGTTATGGGACATGTGCGTTTGCTATTTCGGTTAATTCCGGACTTGTTAATTGAATATTTTGTGATTGTATTGCCCATTGAGTGCTTTAAGAATCCTGGTCGATGCGCTTGATCAACGTTATCGATAGGAATCTCCTAGACGCTTTAATGAGACAATCAGACACAGTAAATTGAATTTTTAAAATGAATTTTTTTTTGAAAAGATAATTACATAAAGTAAATCGTAAATTTCGAAAGTTTTAGCTTTTCGGGAAAGAATATTATTTAAAACAACTCTTTCCCGATACTTCTATTCTTGCGATTCCCGAGGGGAACCAAGACTTTATCGTTTGTACCAATGCTAATCGTGTTGGTTTGCATGCCATTCTCTTTCATAAGAGAACGTGTTGTCTCTTGTGTTTCTAAATCATTGATGCCTATTGAGACTAGATATGACACCCATGGTCTAGTGCTCGTGGCTATTGATTTCGCTCTTTAATATTGGGCATCATTATTTTTGGGTGAGAAATTTGTTCTCTACCCTGATCATGAATCTTGGGAATATTTATTTTCTCATAAGGAACTTAATTTACGCCAACCATGTTTGACTCGCGTTCCTTACATCTTATGATCTTGATATTCTTTACCACTCCCGGATGGGAAATCGTGTTGCCGATGCACTTGTCGTAGGCAACAAGTGGTTGTTTCTTTGATGATGTCCGAATGGAATCATCTTTATACCAAGTTCATCAGACGTTTCGATGTACTTCGTTTAATTGAGCTTCGTCTCATTCCTTTTATGGACTTACGTCTGATGTTCTTTTATGTTGATCGGTTCATTGGACGTACCGTTTTTGTACTACGTCGGCGTTCCGAATTAATGAAGCTTTGATGCATCTGGCGTATCGTTATTGTACTACGGTGTTGTTCCAAATTATTCGTGTCTCACCTATGAAAGGTGTTGTGCGTTTCAGTTGGTCGGGAAAGTTAGTGCCTCGATATATTGGGCCATTTCCTATCACTGAACGTATTGGTTTCTTGACTTATCACCTCTTATTACCGGCTAAATTTTCCGTTTTTCATGACGTGTTTCACGCGTCTTCCTTCTACGGAAATGCCTTAGGGATTCCGATTTTATTCTTGAGCCCGGTATTATTGAAGAAATTGAAGTTTCACCAGATTTGACTTTGAGCAACATTCTATTCACATCAATGTTTCGGGGGTTTAGCACCTTCGAAATAAACATGTTCTTCTCGTGAAAGTTCAGTGGTTCTCAAATCCTATGGATTTCACTTTGGAATCTAGAGAATTCATCGAGCAAACACGTTCAAGCTTTCTCTTTCATGCTCTATATGGTGAACTTCTTATTTTCAAATTTCGTCATTTTATGATGACATGCTTTTATGGTTGTTACCTTTTGTCCATTTATTCCTTAAGATTGCGAGGACGCAATTTCTTTAAGCAGGGGAGTCTGTAACAACCCGGTATTTTGCATCAATTATAATCGACAATTTAAACGATTAATATTGACACAAATTTCCATTTGAAGTTTTTAAATTTGAATTAAAATTCTTTTATAAATTGTTAAAAGAAATTTTGGGCTTTGAAATTAAATAGTGGTCCATGTTTTTATATTGGGCCGTGTTAATTCTCAAAGCATAAAACCCGATCCCCCTTTATCCACTTTTCATTTGTTCACCAACCCTAAACAAAATCACGAAAACAATGGCGGTCGTTCCTATCGTTCTTTTCGAAGCTAGGGCTTTTGAAGCGCCGGCTTTAATTGGTCGATCGAGTGGAAATCGCGCTCGTGCTCTCATCGGCTGCTCCAACTCGTGGCATAGGTGAGTGATTTTTCACTCACATCTCAATTCATGTTTGGTTTAATGCTTCGGTTATGTGGATTTATCTCCATTGATTCCTGATTTGAAACTTGTGAGGCCTGTTGAACTGACTCATTGCAGTTGTTTTGACCTGCAGTTTTTGTTGGCATCGGCTTGACTTTGATTTGTTATTCCATAGCTTTGACATAGGTATTCTGTATCATATTCGACTTTGACTTTGCATTTTTGGTGTAATGGTTTCGGCCCTTGTGCCTCTGATTTTGATGGCCTCGGCAAAGTCATTGTCCACTGGTCATTGATCGTTTGTTTTGGGTTTTGATTCACTGTCGCAGCCTGTTAATTTGTGCTTCCCTCGATATTGCACTTGCTTAAATCCAGTTTTGATTTTTATTTGAAATTGCTACATTTAATTCTTTGTTCAATGCATATTTGAATTTGGGTTAGTTTAGAGCATTGTAGTTGATGTCTCGTCTCTGGCTATATTTGGGTCAATAATGGAAATATGTTTTGATAGTTCATTCCTGACATATTTGACACTTTCACTTGAGTATTGTTCATGCATCCCTGGCTCTGGTTCATTTTTGAATATTGCCACTGCAATGTGAATTGTTGAGTTCCTTGCGACAGTTTGGGCACTGCCTTCATGTCTTTCATGATGCATATTCTCTGTAGCACATTTGTGCTTGGTTGTGCAATTTTTCACTGCCTGTTTCTATTTGCACATGGGCTTGTATTTGTAGCCCTGTCCACTGTTGCATTATGTTGTACACTGCATCGATTTATTTTCGTGAGATTTGAACTAGTTTGGGTGGTCAGTGACACCTTGTAGCTTCCCTGACCTGTGCACTCCATTCTCTTGTGTTCACCCCTGTAGTATATACTGATGCATGAATGTGTACCCATTTGGTTTGATGTTGAGACCACTGTGGCATTTGTGACCTGCATATGTTTTCAGTTGCAGTTACATTCGTCTCCCTTTTTGTACCTGTTGCACTGGTGTATGCATATCCTGCTTTGAACCTTGCACTTGAATTGGATATGTGCAATGATATTGAACTTCTTCATGTTTCACTGTATGTTAAAATATGATATTATCTCTTCACTTAATCACTGCCTTCAGGTCATTCATGTTGCAACTGCAATTTTCAGTGTGGCATTCATTCTCTATTATGTTGATTGTGTTGCAGTGTTCGTATATGGATATTTAAAACCATATCATTGTTGAGGCTGTGACATATTGTATTGGGTTTTTGAGTTTGGGACAGTGTTGTTCACTGCTTTGGGTTACCTGAGCATTGTTTTGACTGTCTTCATTTGTTTGTGTGCTGTGGTGCCATAATTTTGGTGCCCTCACCTTCATTCTACTGCCTTCATGTAGTTTGTATCATCTGCCTTTGTGCATCTGACTTGATTTTTGCAGTTGCCATCCCTGTCCACTCTAATTCATTGTGCAGTTATGTGTACATATATATGTACGTTGCTTCATTTGCTTAGTGCATTGCTCACTCTTCTGACCTTTGCATTCGTGAAACTGTTTTTTCAAAATTGTCGTTTCATATCTGGTTCATGTGTACTTAGTTGGGCTTCTTTCTGGTCAGTCTGCATTCATTGTTGTTGTAGATATATTCATAAGTGTTGACCATCTTCTTTGTTTTGTGTTGTTACACTGCCTCCATTCAAAAGTATTGTTGCATGGAGCTCTGTTGTATATTCGATTATTTGACCTTGTACACTTATGTTGCCCCTGTGTTGAACCGTAATTTATTTGGGTTTGACCTTGTGCCCGGTTGTGTACATTATCACTGTAGTGGAAGGGCAGTGCACGCAAGCGTGAACTGCAGCCACACGGTATTCATTGGGTACGTCATCACTGTAGTGGCAAGGCAGTGCACGCAAGCGTGAACTGCAGCCACACGGTATTGGTTTTATTGTTATTTTTTTTGCTTTTGATTTATGGAACTATTTCGTATTCCATATGTTGTAGTGGCGTGGCAGTACACGCTTGCGTATACTGCAGCCCTACTCGAGTTGACGTTCTAATTGATGTTTCCAATTACTTGATTGTTTCCTTTGTCCAATTCATCCTTATTAGTGATTGGATGGACGAGATTTATTGTGATTGTCATCTATTCGTTATTTGATTATTATTGCTTATGTGCATTAATAACTGAGTTTGAATTAGACTGACCCGGGTATTATTTTCTTTTGAATTTAATACTCGGGTCAGACCCGAGTTATTTCAGGTTGTAGATATTCTGCTTTGGGATGTTGCTTGAGCTATGAAGTCCTTTCATATCTTTTGGAGTTGTCGTCGTCTTTTATTGTAGTCAGTGTAATTATATAGGAAAATATGTATTCATGTATATTATATCCGTTAATGTACTTGTATATATAACTTCCTGAGTCGACTGTTGTAGTTGTATCGCATGTACCGTGTCAAATGTATTGTAACTGACATCAGTTATTATATATATATATATATGAGACTTTCTGTTTCATCTGTGTTCCGCATTTATATTATCTGTGTTACTAGTTTATATTTTGTCCTAGACTATTATAGCCACTGTGTAGTAGCTTTGAGTTTGCATCGGCATGTCGGATTCCCTCCTGAAATGAAATGCACATTTTTACTATCTGACATATCGGTGCTCGCACAAGGCAATTACATGGATGGTCGCTCCTCAACAGCCTCATTCTCCGTGCTAGTCGACAGCACTACACCGTAGTGTTCTTGGCTAGCGTGGGTATAGAGGTGGGGCGTCACATTTTAAATAACTGAATTTTTAAAAGAAAATTTTGATATTTGGAATACGTCTAATTTAACATAGCAGATGGTAAATTTTCATCAGATAATATGAAAGTTTATTTTCTTGTGTAATTTTATTTCAATTCAAATCAGTTGGAATTTGATGGTAATAAATATTTTCCAAACCTGAATATTTTTATACAATAAATCATCTACTACTGTTGTCTCGTTTATCTTATTTTTAGAAAATTGGCAGTATTTCCGGTACCGTTTATTGACTTTTGATAGGATGATCGCATCACTGATATCTGTATACCGTTTTGATCGTCTCGATGTACTGATCTCTGTGGTATATTCAATTCTATGCATTGAAGTCCGGTGTGCCGGTGAAATAGTGATCCGTATCGGTACCGTTTAAACCTTTTGAAATCTTCTGTCTGTTCGTTCAACCTCTGTGTGAATATCTATGGCCACTATCTTTTTAATATTCCCAAAATTTATTGTCGTGACAGATTAGTTTCCGCTGTTTCATTTTTGGGAGCTATTCGTCAATTCCAAATAGTTCTCTGTCCTTTTATATTCACTTCTACCATTTGTTTAATTCACGTTTAAAATTTTATTGAAGCCTTCACAAAGTTAATTTCTGAAACAAATTGGAATATATAAAGCTTCTCATCTTTCCTCCTCCCAAAACCTCCTTTCGCCTTCTTCCTCCAGAGGCACGCTCCACTTCCACAGCCGATGCCAACCTCTACCCGTGCCTAAGCCCTCGCCATTTCCTTTGTCCCACCATGCTCATCAACCTGCTCGACCCACCTAATGGCCTTTTGCCTCCGCACCCCACGACACAGTGCCTCCATGTCACCTTAGCCTCTTCGAAACCCCCTTCTTCCTCCACTCGAGGCCTCCGACCTGGCCAGGGCAAGTCTGATCACCCCGAGATCCAAACCATCGTGCTTTCTTCTCTCCTCACTTCGGCTATAGCCGTCTTCCTCCTTCTTTTCTACTATTGAGCTGTTCATATGTATGTGGTACTGTATGGGATATATATAGTTTTGAAACTTGTCTGTTACTATATAGATTCGTATGTGTATATATTAGTTGTGATATACATATATAAGATATATAAAGTATATAATATATACATATTGTTTAAGCATAAAATACTATTTTAACTTTTGAAATATTCAATATTTACAGTATTATATATAATATTATATAGTAGCTTTTTCGAGTGGATATAAATATTAATATATATATATATACATATATATTTTGGTTTGTATATAATGTTTATAAAGTTATTAGTTCTTGTTACGTGTTTTGCCTACATACCAGTTTTCAAAGCCGCACATATATGTAACTTTATATATTAATTTTACAATTTTTATGGCGTGTCTTTGTAATATTGTTAAATGGTTATGTATATTTTTCTGTTGAGTATATAGTCATATATGTTTTTTGATTTTACAATTATAGGTTTGTGTGTGATATATTGTATGTCAGTATATTATGTATGTTCGTTTATTTCATATATGAGCAACTTTAGTTAGTATATGTATTTGTATAAATTAAGTTTATATATATATATATGATATATGATATATGAATATAGATTTTTGAATATAAATTTATATATAGCATATGTTTTGATTTGTTTATACTAAACTTGTTGGTTTTGTGTATAAGTATATATATTTATATATATATATATAGGTATGTAGTGTATATGTATAGTAGCATGGTTTAAAAATATGGTAAACAATAATAATTTTTATAACATGTATGTAAGTTTGTGTACATGTGTATATACATTAGTTTTATGTATATATGGTGAATTTGGTTTTCAATTATATATGTGTGTATATATATATTGTATGTTGTGATTTAACAATGATTTTTAAAGTACATATATATTTAATTTAAAAATGTGTTTGTAGTTAGAACACGATTTTGGGTGTGTGTGTATATATATAATTTTATACGTTGTATCTATATAAGTTCACTTATACCATTTATCATCATCGATCCAGTTCTAATTTGATTTTGCCAATTCCTATTTTATCAGCTTCGTTTGTCGAATCGTGTCCATCTAGCTTTGCTTTGGATTTCGTAGCTCATCTCATTCTCATTCATCTCTAGCCTCGAAAGGTGAGCAATCACTCACGATTAACGTTCTTATATTTATTAAATTTGATTTCAATTGAAACGACCATTGAAATATGCCGTTGTTAGTTATTTACACTGTTATATATATATATATATATATATATATATATATATATATATATCCGCGTGTGTGTTATTATCTGTATATGTTCACCTGTGACATCTCACACCATTATCGGTTATTTATATTGATGATATATGCATATTATATTATTATTATATCCGTTCTCACTTTGCAAGTTCCCTGTTAGTATAGAATTCCCTATAGGTTGAAATGATAAATACCTGTGCGATTTGTAGAATAGGAGAAAATCGTTATGAGTTGAAATGATAAAACCAAGCGATTTTCATTAAATTGAATTTGGGATTGCGGATTGAAATGATATATACCCATATATATTTAAATTGCAGATTGAAATGATAAATATCCATATCACTTGACCATAAGATAGAAAATTATATACAGACACCGTTGGTCAATATTTATATATGTATATTTTGAAATGATTTCCAAGGTTTTGAAATGAATATTTTAGTTCTAATAAATGTTAATTTTAAGATATATATATATATATATATACGTGTTATTTTTATAAAGTTTTAAATTTTGATTTTTAAAATTATATGTTTTGAAAATTTTAAAATTATAAGTTAGTTTTGGAATTATAAGTTTTAAGATTTTACTTACAATTTTACTATTTCAACATATATATATATATATATATAATAAGTTTAATAATAAGATTTGATTTATTGAAGTTGATTTAATTAATATATAACATGTTTAAGTATTAATTTAAAATTTATACTTTCGAAAATAGAGTTTATAATGATTTTAATAAAATTCACATTAGAAAGAGAAATAGAAAAATGGGTTTGAGATTGAATTTATTTAAGAATTATACTCAAATAAGTTTGATTTGAAATTTATTAAATTTGGGATTTTAAAGATATGATTTTTTAACTTGATTTTGACTAAAAGTGATTTAAATAAATATTTCAAATTTACATAAATTGAAATTGTATATTTAGTTTTATTTAAATTTGAAATTTGAAGTTTATTTAAATGTTATTTGAATGATTAAATAAATATTTCAAAATAAATAACAGTGAAGTGAATTTATACACACACACACACACACAGATATATATATATATATATGAAATTATCAATTTTAGTTTTGAAATGTTGAATATTTAAAGCTCTGAAATATATTGAAATTGAAATGGTTTATTATGTGGTTCAAATCTGTATTTGAAATCGATATAATTTGAAATGGTCTATTGAGAAACTAAATTGAGATTGAATTAAATTTGAATTTTGGAATTCGAGTTGATTTGAATCAATTTGTGAAATTCGAGGAAACAATTTTATTATAGAAAATATTTTCAAAATTATATTTAAAACTGTTTATATATTTTAATATAAAATATTTTAAAATAAACTATTTTAATAAAAATCATATTTAATATAAACTATCTTAATATAAACTATTTTTATATACTAACTATTTTATTTTAAACTATTTTGACCTATAACTACTTCATATAAACTATTTTATTTTATTAACTATTTTATTTTATACACTATTTTAATATCTAAACCGGTTTAGTGGGAAGTGTTACGGTTTTTCAAGGTATTATGATTTCTAAATTATGATTTCCACGTGTTATGATTTCCAAAGTATTATGATATTTAAATTATGATTTCCAAAGTGTTATGATTTCCAGAGTATTATGATTTCCAAAGTGTTATGATTTCCAAAGTATTATGATTTCTATGTCATGATTTCTAAATTATTATGGTTTTAGAAGCTTTATAATTTCAAAAGTGTTATAACGTTGAAGTGCTATGATTTTTGGAATTGGATATATTTGAAATGGAAATGATATCGTATTTGGTTTTGAAATGGAAATGATATCGTATTGATATGGTTTTGAAATGGCAATGATATTTTGGTTTTGAAGTATAAACTATTCTGAAATGACCGCGGTGTTATAATAACGTTTGGTTGTAAAAGAGACCGGGATCGGATATTGTCATACTCTCTGTCGAAAACCATTTTAACAACCGTGTACGTGGTGGAGATTAATGAAGTAGGATAGTGGCAATGTTCTAGTTAAGGTTTATACGTGGACCCGACTCCTGTGAGTTGGCATAAGGTGGCTAAAACAGGAGCAATTAACGAGCCAAGTGAGGTAGCTCCTCCGATCGGACACGCTCCATCGTATGCCATTCTATTACTTTGTAATTGATTTGGTGTGCACCTTTGATTCAGGAGTGTGGCTCGAGGTGGGCAATTGCTGTGGCTCTGCGTTACCACCATCTCGGAAGTGTAATTGGTGTATCTATCCTGGCATTGCCTAGTTGTGCCGTGTCACCTACCATATCGAGACCACTACGAGTTTGTTTTGTATCGTACCTATGGAGTGCCCTATGATAGCTCCAGTTTACGGGGTATCATGGTATTGTATAGACTATGGCACCATAAAATGTGTTAAGGGGGAAATGGTTAATGCCTTAACGCTATTTTAATAGTTTACTTTAGTTTAGACATTCTAATATAGTGTATATTACTACATAGTAGATGGTTTAATGGATCCTTAGAGGATGGTTATCCCAACATCCTTTGAGTTACTTGTATTTCAGTTGTTATTTCACTTGAGTTAGATTTATTGATATAAGAATGTTAATCCTGACTCGAGTGTTTTGTATTTTGCTTTACGCTCGGGTCAGACTGAGTGTCACAGCATTTGAGACTCGCCTTTGGAGTTTGGAGCTTCATTTAGAGATCCATTTATCTATTCAGCTTTCAGATATTCAGTTGATTCCAGCGATGTATTCTAGTCTTGTATTTGACTATCGTATTAAGACTTCCATGTATTTGAGACTTCTGTTATATTTTCTTTTAACTCTGTTATATATTTCTATAGTAGCTTCATGAACTACTATTCTTTTGTTTCAGTGCTTATTGTTATATTACTCCGTGTCTGTGATTCTATGTTTATTTTATTTGCTATATATGTTGAGTTTTGCCTAATATAAATTAACAAACAGATATTTTGAGCAATTCAAATCCGACATGTACGGATGCGAATGGTTGAAAATATCAGGATGTTACATCTGTGTAATATGTAATTTTTTAATTTTTGAACCTAATAACTCGCCTTGAGATGGGCCATGGTTTGATGGGCTTTTATTGGGTCGAAATTAGGTCCGTTTTCGGCGGGTTGTTACATTTGATATCAGAGCTTAGGTTACCTGATCAACGGGGATAGGTATACGTATGAGTGATGTTTTTGTTATTTTATTTGAAGTATTTATCAAAATCCTATTATAGATAAATATGTATAATTATTTTTAATTTACTCTATAATTTCCAACCAAAGAAGTTGTTGTGACCATACTCTGAAAGGATGGCGAGGGGACTATGGGTTAGAAAATAAATAATATAGTAAGGGATGTATGAAGGAGGTTATATTGTTAGGAATGTAAACGGAAGCTGAAAAGATTATAACTTTAGAATTAATAGGAAAGTAAATGTGCGATTAATAAAGGGTTAGAATAATTTAATTGGATGTAAATGGACTAATTAAAGAAATTGCTAAGGTAATTATGTGATTATAAAATTGGAAAAAGCTGCAACATTCGAAAATTAAATAGATGATGAATGTGTAGTAAGTGAGGAGTTGCAAGAAATTACATAGAATAAAGCGACTATTAAGGTAAAAGGTTAAATAGGTAAATAAATATCTTTAGGAAACATTTGTTAAGATCATAACCATTTAATATGGACCAAGTGATATTTATGGGAACAATAAATAAAAATGTTTAGTATTGATTTAGTATTACAAGGTAGTATAACGTAAACATTCAGAAGTAAGGGATGAAAGAAAACGTAATTGCAATAGTGGAAGCAATTATTAGGAAGTTGTTATTTTGAAAAGATTTTTTCTAAAATCTAACTCCACATGAAAGATTTGATAAAAGGTTTTCTTTGGAAACTTCCTTGAAATGTTTTGAAAAGTTTTTCAAAGGATATACTAAGGAGTTATTATTTTGAAAAAAAATGGAATTTCAAAAATTCAAAAATTAGAAATTTTACTAAGAAAAGGATTGTGAATAAAATGAACTTATGGAGCCAAAAGTTTTGATTAAAAGGTTTTCAATAAAAAGGTTTTTATTTCTAAAACTCTTAGTTTAAAATTTTGTTGGGTTAAAAGGTTTTTGGTTTAAAGATTTTCGATAAAGGGACATTTCTTTTTGAAATAAATATAAAATAAAGCATAGGTTGGACTTGATTATTTTCCAAAGTTTAGAAATTCTTTAAATTCTTCTTTTTAAAATGGAATGAAACCTGGGTAAAAATGATGAAGAAGCCATTTAAATAGGAAAAATATAAACAAAGGCAAAATGGGAGATTTGGATAGGAATAGCTATAGGAACTCATAAAATAGAATTAGAAAACTAGCTAGAGGTAATTTAGGAGAGAAATAATGAGAATGAGATAGGAAAATATTAGGGTAAGAATTTAGCTTGTTACTCCACCTTTTATTGTTTAAAGTTATAGAAGATGTTCTTGAATATTCTGATGTAAATGCATAACTTTCAAAGGAATAAATCTTTGATGTTGAAAGTTTTTGTAAAAGGGAAATTACTTTACTTCTTTTTGGGATTAAGCAATCCTATTGAAATTTTGATAGTTTGTTTAGTAATTGAGATTTTGAATGTTTTGGGCTAAGGTCCCTACTTTTAAAGAAGTAAGTCTTTAAAGTAAAAGTACTAGAGTAGGAAAATTATTTTTCTAAACAGTTTTTAGAACTATTGAATTTAGGATTAAGAATAAAGCGGTAAATATTTTAAAAACCGTGAAAGTTAGGTTCAAATATTTTAAGAAGGATTTGTCCAAATTTTTAATAAAAACAGAATAGATATATGGAATAAAAAAACATGGTGTTTAGATGTTTTTAAGAATTCAATTCCCCCAATTGTTTTTGGAAAGTTGGAAATTCTTTTGAAAAGTATGCTTAAAATTTTTCTTTAGAGACGTGAAAATTCTTTTGTAATTTTGAATTTCAATATCGCATACTAACTTAATGTTGATTTCTAAATTTATATTTTTTTGGAGTAGATAAGGATCACTATCTAAGTAAGAAGGGTTAAAGTGTCAAGATATGAAAAAAAATTAAAAATAATACGTACAACCCGATCTAATAATTTGAAATTACTCCCAAGTAGTTGTTTGTAGAATGTGGTAAAGTGTAAAGATATTTCAAATCTATAATAGGGTTGTACGTTAAAGTGCCCTTTGAATATGAATTTCCATATTTTGATTTATTGGGAGCAGGTTCCATGAAATTTCTATAACCATATAATTCCTTAGATATATATAAGAGCGATGTTCGAATTTACAAAGGGCATGCCAAAAGGGAAAGAGATGTGTAAGATATGGGTATCATTTTACGTACTTTACACTTTCTGTTTTAATAAAAGAAAAAGAAACAATCCCTCTTAATTTCAAACAAAGCAAAAATATCACTTGTGGTTGATTTATGGAAATTTTTAACGGTAATCCATTTTGGAAGGATAGCTCTAATAAATAAAATATAGAAAGGAATGTTATAGTTTAGAAATTGATAATTAGAAATAAGAAACATATAAATATCGTAATTTCTAACGGCAGTCGTATTAATTATAAATAGCATAGTGATTATAGGACTAAGATTTATGGACATTAATTACAGGTTTAATGGGAAATAAATCTGTAATTAATAAAGGATAAAAGGGAATGAGTGAAGGACTGATTAGGGAAACTAATATAGTATTTATAGAGGAATTTAATACCCATAATAAGAAAATTTTGAAATCAATAATATATAGAAATAAATTTAATAAGAGTTGATTAGAGATTGTCAATTTTGACTAATTATTATGGGTAATGGATAGTTATTAGAACTAAAAAGGGAAAATTAAGGAATGTGGGTAGTGATGTAATGACATTCTAGGAATGTACATCTTAAACTGATAAGGACCATTAGGACCCCAACATCATTAACACCAGTTGCTGATTAAGGGCAGCTTCCAACAAAATTTTCTTTTAGGGTATTGGATTTGAAATCACTAGTTCTCTCCTTTAGGGAAACATATTTTATATGGTATAAGGCATGTTCTTATTTTATCATTGTGTTGATTTTAGGGATGGGATTAGAGCACTAACTAAATATATATTAAGGAACATCACAACTAACGAAATTTCTTAAGGATACTAAGCTAGCGATAAGCCATAGGAAAGACTAGAAGTTAGTAGGGAAACTAGATTAGAATGCGTCAAACCCAAAGTTTATTGTGTGTCACCGTTCACCCCGTATAAGGATATGAAGATAATTTTCTAATTGGTCAAGGATAAAGAAAGATCCACTGGGATTGTTCTAGATGTTTAACATTGATAAAAAATTAAAGCTAAGTAAGGCAAGCTCAAAGAGTTGCCGTTGCAATTAAAGGTTCGACTTAGGAATGGAAGCATATATAGATAGACTTTATAGATGGGTTGCCTTGAAGCAATTAAACTATATAGGTTATAGTAGATTGGCTCATTTTACTTTTGATGGAAGTAATATGATTGTAGAAACTCTAGAATAGGTTTTTGTTAAGGGTGTGGTGCAACTACATGGATTTCCATTTGTTATTATCAGTGATATAGACTCTTTGTTCAAAAGGAATTGTGGAGGAGTCTTGCAATTTTCTTTAGGAACGACTTTAGAACTTAGTACCACTTACTACCCGCAGGCTGATAGTTAGATGGGAAGGGTGATAAGAATTTTGAGGATTTGTAGAAAGTTTGCATCATGGATTTTGAAAGGCCTTGGAGAAGGTAGAGGTGTTGAGGTGGCAGTTGATGGCTGCATAGGACTTTTAGGAGTCTTAGACTAACAGGCGAAGATATGAATTGGAGTTTTTAGTCAGGGACATGGTATTCTTTAAGGTTTTACCCATTAGAAATTATGAGGTTTAGTATGTTTGGGAAGTTGACGCCTAGGTTGGTTGGGTCTTGCTCTATTTTAGATAGGGTGGGGGGAAACTTGCTTATTAGGCAGAGCTTTCGGACTAGTTAGCGGGAGTCCATGATGCCTTTCATGTTCCATACTTGAGGAAATGTCTGCATGGCATTACGTATGTAGTAGAGCCTGGTCAGTTAATTAATGTTGAAATGGAGCCTATTGCCCCCTTATACTCCCACCCACATAGTGGAGCACGGTATTGAGAGGCTTCGTAACGAAAAAGTAAGATTGGTCTGAGTAGAAGGAGAGATAACCCAGCAGAAAGCACATGGAAAACCGAATAAAAGATGATGGTTTCTCATCCTTGGTAAACTTTTCTCTCCAAAATTATAGGTTTTTGGTTGCATCTTGGTAGCAAAATTGGATGGTAGGAGATGGTTGCCACACTTTTACTCTTATTTTTACACTCAAAAAGAATTTTATGTACAGTTAGGATGTTTGCATACATTTCTATATGTAACGACCTTGCATTTACGCTAGGATTGAGCTCACTAATGGTATTTTGCAATATAATCACATTGCATTTTTTGTTAAGTAGATGGTTATGTAGATTATTTTAAATAAATTAGTTGTATAACATGGTTGTTGTATGCGTGTTACACTATCTTCCCTTGTTGATTTCGAGGGCGAAATCCTTTTTACAGGAGAGAATGTAACATCCCATAAAATTTAATAATAAATTAAGTAATTAAAGTAAAGCTAAAAATGAAAATTAGTAAAAGTCAGAGTTTGACCACGGGAGTTATACCACTATGTCCGTGGCGATTTTCTGATTGTTTTCCATATATAATACAAATCAGAGTTCAAACGGAGAAGTTATGGACGTTTGAAGTTTCTGCATTTAAATTAATTCAAAAAATTTAAATTTGAATTTAAATTTAAATATAAAGAAATAAATACAAAGTTTGAATTTTAAAATTTGAATTTGAAAAGATAACATTAAGAGAGGCTTAACGTTTAAGTAAGGGTTAAAGTTATCGCGTAATGTTAAAATTAAATTAAGTAATAAATGAAATAAAAATGGAAGAAAATAAATTGGGCCATTCTGCCTTCAAGGGGCCGATCTCCCCAAGCCAAGGGGCCGATGCTAGGGTCAGCTGCTTGACGTATAAGGGGTCGATCGCTTAAGGGTAAAATGCATAATTTCGAAGGTAGCGGCTAGGGTTTTGTTATTTCAAACAATCCAGATTTGTTTGATTTTGATCCAACGTTCTACTTCCTTCTTACCTCTACAAATAGACCCATAGACCCTAAATTTTCCTTCATAAAAATTTGGGAACGCTAGTGAAGCTCTGTCAAAATCTTTCTCCTTAGGGTTTCAGAAACAACAAACAATGGTAAGTAATTTCAACTTCTAATCTTTGTTTCAATTTAAATTCTCAGTTCTTCTTCTCTGTCTTCTTAATTCTGAAATCTAAAAAATACATATACATACACACACACACACACACAGAGATATATATATATACATATATATATATATATATACAAATATATGTATGTACACACAAACTAATTGTAGTATATTAAAATGGGGAAGATCTAACATGGAATTAGGAGCGGTAGAAATCAGATTTTCTTCTTCTTCTTCAATGGACATCTAAATTAGTTAGGATTTTTAGGTAATAGGTTTAGATATTTATTTCTTTCGATTCGTGATTTTATTCCTCTAGTTTCTAATTACTAATCTAATCTTTATATAAAATTCACTTGTTTGTATGAAGAGAGAGATCTAAAAGAGGGCTAGGCATGGTGGATCAAATCCAATTAGGATGCAAACAATTCTCTACGAGTGGAAATATCAAGTTTTTCTCATTTTTGTAATTGAATGGTATTTATTTGGATTTGATGTATGCCTTAGGAAATTTTGGTAATGAATAATTAAAATCTAAAATCACCATAATTTTCTTAAGTAATTATAAATCTTTGTATATGCTAGGATTATAACTGTTTTTTGTATTGGTATATTAGAATCTAATTAATTGTTAGAATTAGATAATCTATGGTCAATTTAACATATTTTCCCTCTTTTGAATAGGAATTTTAAAGGATTCAAAAAAAATAAACTAAAAATGATGTGTAAATTATGAATTGAATTGTTGTAGTTTGCACCGCCTAGTTCTAGCACTTAAATAAATAAGGAATTCCTTTCTCACTTCGAAATGAATGTATATGAGGTTTGTATTGAATATTAGGCGATCTAATTGGTGATTATCTTTTCTTTGAAACAGAAAAGGTATTCTAATGCATTAATATGGAATAAGTTGTAGGTATTCCATATTTGTACAAATTTATTTTATTTCAGTATGAGTAGTAGCAGTTCTAGTTGGAATTGTAGTTTGTATGAAATTGAAAGTTCAAAATGCCTTGTAAGTGAATAATTATTGAATTGCTTAATGTAATGAATAGACTGTAAATTGCAAGAAAAAATATATATAAACAAATATAATATAACGCATTGATTATAACTTATTGATTATAGCGTGTTGAATGTGATAATTAGTATTATAAGAATAGTTAAGTAACATAAAAACGAAAAAAGGGAGTTAGAGTAAATTAAGGAATCACTCCCTAATCAGGGGGCGTAAAATGAGGTACCTTATATGACCTCAATTATTATATGTGTAGGATGATATATTTATATAGTGGATATACACATAAGTTATGGCTAAGTTATAACGATGCGAGGTTAATTTAAAGCTACATGGAAATCTACCCATTTAAATATGGCTATTAGCGGTGTAGAATTGTGAACTATAATGGGACATCGCCTATAATAAATAACTCCAACATACATAAGGGTAGTCTTAATTTTGTAGGGTAAACCTGCCCAGTTTATTTGGCTGCTAGTACCTACGAATAGGCAGATTAACGTGAGACCTTACAAGTGGGTTCTAGGTCATAAATTACGTATTGGATACAGTAGATGAAATCCTAAGGATGGGTCTATTTGTAGTTTGAGGTATTAAGTGGATATAGTAGGGTTTGCCTCTTTCTTAGGTGAAGTATTAGGTGGCCCAATAGGATTTCTTATGGTGTTAGCGAGGTAGAACCATGTAGAGACCCGCCTTAGGGTTAAGTCTTAAATGGTGGGGATCTTCCTATTTTGTAGGTCTTAAATGCTCCGAATCTACCTAAGCCCCATAAAGAAGGTGGTAAGTGGTTTTAGTAATTCCTCATATATGTATGCGTTAGTTATGAAGAGTGTGAATAGTCAGATTGGAAGAGCCTTCAGGCTTACAGTTGGCTTTGGAATTGTCAGACAGGAAGAGCCTATGGGCTTACGGTTGACTTTTTGGTAGTTGGGCTAGAATGACCTTCGAGCCTATAGTTGGCTTTATTCAAATGTCATGTGGTTGGATTGGAAGAGCCTTTGGCTTACAAGTGAGTTTATACGTATATTATGAATTTACGCATAAGAGGTATTTCTTATTTAAATAATATTTTCCAAGTACAATTATGGTAGACCTTGAGATTTTCATTTCACCAGACATTTGTTGTTCTGACCCACTCCTCATTACAACATAGGTTAGAGAGAGATGTTGATTTAGGGGATGAAGACCTGTGGCAGTTATCTTTTATCTACGCTTCTTAAGTATTTTTGTTGAACCCATTTCAGACAGTTATAATATTTTGAGATATTGCATTATGGTGGCTTGATGTAAACATGTTGTACTATTTAACATGTTATGTTTCCGCAATGGTTTTCTTTATGAAATGGGTACTTGTTTTTGATTTTTTATTTTATCATTCTGTTGTGAGATTCGAAAACTGTAAATAGATAGCTTTATGCACTAGTTTTGATGTTTTATTGAAATGGGCCAAAGGTTCAAGGGGCTTTTATTGGGTCAAAATTAGGTCCATTTTAATGTGGGTTGTTACATATACCTCATAGTTAGAGACCATTGGATGTTAGGATTGGTTGCAAAAATATCATTAGGACATGTTTCAGATGATGAATGCTAGAGGATGTATTTGGTGGATTTGTTTTTGCGCATATAGGTAATTTTATCCTCTAGTTAACATGCACACTCACATCGTCATCACTTGTTTGTTTTGCTGAGTTATATGCATATGTTTGTTGCATCTGGATTAAATGGTTAATCATGCATGTGAAATTGCAAGTCTATTTACATAGGATGTTGCATGCATTTGGATATATGGCATAAGCACTTACATTTCAAAAGGTCGATTAGATTAAGAAACCGTATACTCTTTGCGTTAATATAGGTTCATAAGCATTCCATGCTTGCATGTATATACTTCACTAGAATTTTAACTAAGTATAATAATTGCCAATGGATGGTGGATAAATAGATGGTTGTAATTATTGATTTTTGCATGCACGAGTTATATTCCTTGGAAAATTTGAAGATGAAATCCTTTTAGAAGTGGAGAATGTAGCACCTGAAAATTTAGAAGAGATTTTAATAAAAAGAATTAAATTTAAAATATAAAAAGAGGAAATGAAATTTTTAGCGAATATTTGAATTTGGCTACGAAACTTGCACCGATGCGTTCGTAGTGATATTCTGGACGATTTTCATGTATAACACTTTGAAATCGAAGCTAATATGAGAAGTTATAGATGTTTTAAAATTTGAAAATGAAATATATTAAATAAACTAATAAGGAAATTAAACTATCCTTAAATAAATAGCTCCACCGATTGACACCTTGAGGGGTCGCAGGTTGACATGTAGCGGTCAATTGGTCCCACGTAGCAGTCAACTGGTTGATGTTCCAAATCAGTGTGTTCGATCAACCTACGGCTTGGATTTAACGTAATATTTTTACTTAGGTGCAAAGTAAATGTTTTACGTTTAGGATGAAACCAAATATTCTTCTATGATTAATCAACTATCAGGACTAATCTAAAACCTCTATAAATACACAACTACCCTAAACCTTAACTCCTTTGAAATTAGTCTGCTCTACTAAAACTCTGCCAAATACTTTCCTCTCTAAACCTAAATTATTAAAAATAAAAATAAAAATAAAAAAAGAAAGAGTAAGGATAAAAAATCAAGCAAATAACTAATAATGGTGGGAGCTTCCAGTCGGGATTCAAAGGAAAGCTTGGGTCTGAGGTGAGTGGATATACTTTTAATCAGATGATTATACATAGTTAATTTTAATATGCCGTATCTGATCTAGGATGTTAGAAACTAAATAGGAGATTCATAAATTGAATTACAAACTAAATTGAAGTGAACTTGTTAAATAGAGATTAATCTATGTTAAACCCCTTATCTAATCCTTTTCTAATCGTATAATCTGTTAATATAACCGAATAATATTGATGTTAATAGTAAACCTAGATTTAAACTATTTTTTATGAATCGAAAGAAGTAAATTCGAATAATTGGAAATTTGTTTCACTGTAATTGCTCTAACATCAAATTACATAAGACTCTTAATTTTAAATTTGTAACGGACGATTAACTGTTAATTAAATAAACAAATCGAAATATTAGATATTAAAACCCAAATCAATGATGACCGATCAATCGCACTATCTAGAGGGGTCAACAACAAGTGTTCGACCTCTTTAGGAGCTCGCAATCAACCGGTTGGCATTCCAGAAGCATAACTTGAACCTCGGCCTAAGGCCCAGGTTTATTTATTTTAAATAAAGGTATTTAGTGTGTATATATCTATAAATGGATGTATGGATAAGGAAGCTTGTCCCCTAAATAGCGACACTAGGACATTATGGAATTGGATAAATATTATTTATCCAACTGGGGCTAATATTCGACTAAATGGTACTCATAGGAGGTTCTAACATAGACGTGCATCACTGATCGATTCTAGATGAAGTGTGTGGGCTCGATGCAATGGAAGTTCCTTGGCATTTATGGATATGGATGCGACGTGATGTTTTTTGATGATGGATCCATCCGCATGTAATAAGAGGTGTTATATTACCATTGAGAGGTTCACGATGCAGACGATGAGACACTTCAGCGAGTCGGTATAGCGGGCTCCCCCTTAATGCATGATGGGGGTACGTGTGGTTGAAGTTATGGAGACTTAGTCCCATCCTAGGAGCTGTAGGGAAACCTATATGGAACAGTTACACTAGTCGTAATGTGAGAGATGCAGTCCCATTAAGGAATTATAGGATAACATTATATTGGAAAAGTCCCAACAGTTGTTAGTTGGTCATTTGTTGTCTAAAGGTTCGATTAGTTATTCAATCCAAATATGAGCCTACAGAAGTAGATAGTGTAGGCGTATGTTGATTTGATCCCTTTAAATAAAGTAAACAAGTGATTCATGAACACTATCAGGACACCCTAACTCACATAGAGCATCATTAAAGTCAACTTCATGTGATCATCATATATTAATAGTGTACTCATTCACCATACCTTTTTTCTGACCCACCTCTTTTCCTTTCTTTTCCTCACCATAGGAGGATAAGGTGGCAGGTGATAAGCCTATGATTAGTACGTAGAAAGGCGTGCTCATTGGAGTTGCTTATCATTTTATTTAACTCTCGATGTAACTACCTATCTTATTCAGTACTTAGTATATATCAAACTATGTATCTTATTTCTATATACTTTAGATTTGACTATTTACTGTTTCTAAGACTGTGATTTGAGATGGTTATTTTCTTTATATATATTTTGTTGTCTTTCACTGTGAATTCTTAAATTGTAGTATATCTCAAATCGCATATGTATATCTTTAATCTCTATAATGTTTTAAGAACCCCGACAGCTCATATTTATCGGAATCGACGCGAGTTCGAAAGTCGCCCTAGGCTTTGGATCGGTATGTCAGGAAATGCAGGTTATCATAATTGTCATGTCTTTAATGCTTATGGCCAAGCAAAAATTCAAAAAATTATTTTAAGTTAATTTAATATTCATTATTTAATTCATAAGCTTTACGATTAAAATATTAAATCTTACAGTGCACAAAATATAGTTTAAATTTTTATATAAGTAATATTATACATAAAACGTTTTTGATAGAATTAAAATATTTTTTATACTTATATTTATTATTTAAGTCATTTAGTTCTATAAATAAATTATATTAATATATATATTTGTCCTAAAAATATGTTCTAAATTTCATAAAATTTGATTTAGACCCATTATTACTTTCAGTGGAAAAGAAGAAGAAAAATTAAATTTTTACACAGTTTACATAAGTGTCGAAATTAGTATATTGATTTTAAAATTGATTTTGAATTATAAAATTATATATAAAATATCCATATCCATAACATCTTTGAGATTTTTAGTGACATATTTAAATTTAAATTATCTTATAAAAGAATTTTTAATAATTTATAATATATTTCTGTACGGATATATAAATATATATAATTAAAAAACAAAACTTATATGCAATGTGCAATATAATAGGCATGCATATATATATTTATTTCATATTAAAAATATATATTTCTTCTAAGTACGTATATTATAAGTTTATAAGGTATTAATATATATTTATAATCATATATAAGAAAAAATCTTATTAAATTTCAAATTTCCGTTCAAATTTTTTTAATATAATTTTAAATGATTTAAATACACATACATATTTATA
Organism: Allium cepa; assembly: GCA_030765085.1. Taxonomy (NCBI): domain Eukaryota; kingdom Viridiplantae; phylum Streptophyta; class Magnoliopsida; order Asparagales; family Amaryllidaceae; genus Allium; species Allium cepa. The sequence continues at coordinate 102,701,557 of CM060928.1, read as the reverse complement.
TGTATTTTTTATAAGTTTCATATATATATATGTATGTATGTATGTATGTATATTTTTATAAAATGATTTAAAATATTATATATATATATGCAATATTTTATTTACTTGTAATAAGTATATAAACATATATTTGGACAACATATTTGTACATTAGATGAGACAACAAGTCTATTATAGTATAAATCCCAACACTTATATATGGGCATATTATACCTTTGCACGGATTGCTATATTACACATGCATACATATATATGGGTATATGCTACATATATATATATATATAATAATATTAATTACATAAAATAAAACTAATTTTCATAAATTTAAATAAGATAAAGATTTTATTTAAAAGAAATATAGAAATGTTCTAAATAAAATAGATTTCATAGGCCTAATAAAGATCCAAAATTGTAAAAAAAGAATTGAAATTGACTCATTACTATGAGTTGGCCCAGTTCCAACATCAAGTATGTATATCGTGATCTTTGATGTGTTCGACACTTGAATCATGAGGGTGTTTCATAAGAAATACATTGTTTCTTATATCGTATCACTCATGTACATATATTAAAGATTATGAATCCCTAATATACAAAGTTATCCTCTACCATTTATTTATTAATAAATTATTTGTACACCCTTTAGTTGTTCAGCAAAATCATTCTAGGGATGTGATTATCTATTACTTGTGATAATGTGATTATCTATTACTTATGGGCATATGATTTTTTGAGAAAATTAAAGGTCGGAATCTCGAAGCAAGCGGATCCTAACACTCAATTGATGAATCGAAAGATTTCTATATTTCTCTTTAGGTTTTGAGGAATATAAAATTCAAGTGCAAAATGAAATGAACATATTAACCTTTCTAATATTGTAAGAAAATATGTTATATAAATTTAAAATAATCTAATTTGACAAATATTTACAGCTAAAATAGTTGCTAAATTATTGAACAGTTAAATTATACAAATAAACTGAATTAACATTCAAAAAAAGTATAAAATTATACTATGTACTCACCAATAAATCTCTTGGCATATTATCACTTCAAGGCCTATGCAAGTGCCTAATTTTGCAACTATTAAATATGTATGTAATATGATAATTTAGGTGTTTATTTGCCCAAGACTGTGCATTGTCTTCTACAAGTTTTGAACTTTTAAGTAACACTAGAACGTGGGTATTTGATCCATATTTGATCATTTACAAAAGTTGTTTGGTGAATAGCCACATTCCGAATATACAAAATACCGATGAAATTGGTTTATTCGAAACGAGCAATTAAACAATAATACGAAATTGTTTATTCACTAAGATTGATTACTATAAAGATCTTATTGTGCTAAACATTAAAATAGACCAAGAGCTACAAGATTGACCTAAGGATTCAATCATTTAAGTGTTCATTTGATCGACTTACTTAAATTGTTACTTATTTGATATCCTTAAATGTTAAGGATGACCAAATGAACTTTTATAAAAAATTCGGTACAACCTAGAAGTACTGATTTCCTTAGACTGGTTGAACCATTTAAAAGGAATGTTAACGTACAAGACTCGATGTATTTAACATCCCCCATTTTGAGTCCTGAAAATAACCGTTAATAATGCTATAGTCATCAATAGTATTACTCTTCGGTGACACAATGTGGTTATGTTAATCATATCAGTAATACCAGAAGCATATGAGTATGAAATTTTTTGAAACGTATTTCATTAGTCAACTATCATTACATTTCAAAATAAGATTATCATATTTATTATGAAATCTCATTCGTTGCTCACATTTAGAGAAAATATAATAGTTATAAAATAATCCAAGAGCAATATATGATGATGCCCCTTAGTTGATCAGAGTCTTATAATTGAATATTATAAATTCTATCTTTTCATCCATTCAAACATAGAGTAAGCTGTAAACCAACACATTAGAAATAAAGAGTTCTAATATTAGTTAGCTTGGCTCCTACATCTCTCCGAAAGCTTGTTCATCTAACCTGGAAATCCCTACTCTCGACCCACTCAAATGAGAATCCAAGAGTTTAGGAGAAAACAAAAACTTTGGGTCAGACAAAAAGTCTATTATGAATAAAAATATACCATCTCAAACCAAAAATGATATCTAATGAAACTACGCCACCGAGCGAAACGGATTTCCCCTCACTAGCATCTTACCAAAATATGCCGGTCATAATCATGCACCTGTAACCACAATGGTTAAATCATAACATAATATAATCATGTGCTTGCATGCAACCTAGGTAAGTTTGACTAGTCTGTCATCCTAGTGTCATGTAAACCGAAAGTTTACCCTTCCCAACGATAGGTTATTTATCGCAAATCATAATTTTTCAATGGTCCCCATGAATCTAATGGTTTTGAAGGCTAACCAATAACCTACTGGGCCAACTTGGGCTAAAACGGAACCGGATGTCCACAGATCTCTAGATACAGTTAGGAGTAAAACAACTTAAATAATCTGATAATCATTTAGAGCTACAAGTTCCTTTATGTGCGTATACATCCTTTTGTCTCACTAATGACAAGGCCTATGCACTAGAATCGTAGACCTTTATCAACCGAGGCCAAGGCTGAAGCATAGTGCACGACCCTACACCAGTCTCATCTACAATCTTATCTTGTTTTAAATTAATGAGTCAGGTACTTTGATCAGCTCAAGGAATCCTAATGCAATTGATCTATCTGATTTTTTGGATGCAATTCTGCTCACACTGGGGTTTAGTCTGACCATACTGACTACTAAGACAACCTAGCCTTCTAATCCGTTCAGCTAGTAATGGATCATCTTTTTTGCTTAGAAGCTATCCTTTCGATCATTACCGACCGAACTTCCAAACATGATGACATTGCATTGTTCTAACTAGAACTAGATGTCGACCTTAAGGTTGCACCACAAGTAGCCAATGCCTTTAAATCTCTCTATTCTATTAACATAGCTAACACCATACTCTGATGTTTTCTACTAAGTGCATTTGCAACTTTATTTCGTTTCCTTGGCGTATACTCAATATCAAAATCATAAGCCGCCAAAAACTTTAACCATCTTTGATGTCATATTTTCAAATCCTTCTAAGAGAATAAATACTTCGAAGACTTATGATCTATAAATAACACGAATCTTTCTCCCTAAACGATAGTGTCTTCATACTTCCAAAGCAAAGATCACTGCAGCAACTCTAAATCATAAGTCGGATATCTAACTTCATGTGGTCGAAGCTGGTGAGAAGCATAGGCAATTACTTTATTCTTTGCATTAATATAGCTTCTAACGACGCCCCACATGCATCCGTATACACCATTAAATCTTGATTCCGATTTGAAATAACTAAGATGGGTGCATTAGTCAACAAATGTTTTAGCTTTAAGAATGCTTCTTCACATTTATCGATCGAGACATACTTTACACCCTTCCTTGTCAGTTTAGTCATACATCCCGCTATATGAGAGAAATCTTTGATGAAACTCCGATAAAAGCCAGCTAACCCCAGAAAATTCCTTACCTCAATCAATATCTCGAATTTTTTCTAGTTATTAACAACGTCAACCTTAGATGAATCTATGGATAACCCATTTTTTGAAATTATATGACCAAGAAGCTTCACTTCTTTCTTCAAAAAAATGATACTTTGAAAATTTTGCTTTTAGCTGATGCTGTCTTAACGTCTCTAGCACTATTTTAAGATGAAACTCATGGCCCTTTCATTCTTAGAATATATCAGAATGTCATCTTTAAACACTAACACGAATCTGTGCAAATGCTTTCGGATCAAATCCATAAAGTAACTAGACGCATTGGTTAGTCCAAAGGGCATGATTAACAATTCATATGAACCATATCTTGTTCGAAATGTCGTTATTGGAATACCATCCTCCACCACTCTCAGTTGATGGAACTTGTTGCCAAATCCAATTGGGAAAATACCTTAGCTCCACTCAACTAATCAAATAAATCATTTATTATTGACAAAGGATACTTATCCTTTATTATCTTCTCATCAACTTATGATAATCAACACACATCCTCAATGACCCATCTGGTTTTTCCATGAACACCGCGGCCTCTCCCTAAGGTGAACTGCTTGGTCTAATATAACTCTTTCCTACTAAATCCACCAACTGCACCTTTCACTCTTTCATCTCAGTCATTCTTCTCGGTGGTCTACTCACAGGTTTAGCTCGAGGTACAAGATCTATTCAAAACTTAATAGCTCGTTTCGATGGTACTCCTACGAGGCTCAAAAACATCTGCATACTCTCTTACAATAAAAATCCAATTCATTTCCTCCTCCACTTCCATTACACCCAATAAAGAACAAAAGTCGTGATCGAATTTTCTACCGAGTATATCATTCGACTATTATGGCATCTTTGTGATACCTTCCTATCATGACAAAATATCCTAGCATCTATTTTCTTAACCAGTTTATACCCAGAATAATCCCAAAACCCACAAAGTTAAACGCGTACAAATTGCAGGTAAATGCATAACCTAAAAGCTTAAATTCTAATTGGTCATATCTCATCCCAAGAATTGCATAACCTTCTATTGGATTTGCAAACCTTAAGGAAGTAATAAGGTATGATGTTTCTAGCTTTAACTTATCTACCAATTACTATCAGCTTTTCCTTTCTTGGCAGCTCTTCTATTATGAGCTCCCTTCTTCCTGAAGTGCTTCCTTTTCCTGCTTTGAGGTCTTGAGTTTCTACAGGATTGTCGCTTCCAAATGTCAAAGCATTTCCTCCAACCAAACCATCATCAACTCTAACTTGCACCATATTCACGAAGAACATATCTATTGGTACGGTTGCAGCACTCACTTTAGCGTTTGCTACTCGACTCGGATTTCTTCTAGTATTGGGTCAAACATTTCCATTAGTTGTGATGCTTCCTCTACCTAGATTCACTCTTCCATTCCTTCTTCCATATCTTATTTCTCATAATCCGTATATAGGCCTTAGTAAGATAAAGAAGAATGGTCTAAGACAGAGGGGAGATAAAAATAGAATACAAGCTTGTATATTGAAAATACAAATATGTTACTATAGCTTTATCCCATATTATCTAATTTATTTGGGTTATGTTTTCAAAAACATTTTAATCTTTTAATTTTTCATAAACTAATGCTCTGATACCAAGTTGTAACATCCCTAATTTTAAGGCCCTTAAATAAGCACTACTGATGCTGCAATCATCCATAGTATTAATCTTCGATGATAAAATGTGTTTATGTTAATCATATAAATAATATCAGAGGCATATGAGTATGAAAAATTTTCAAACATTTTTCATTTGTCAACTTTCATTACATTTTAGAAATAAAATTTTCATATTCATTGTGTAATCCCATTCGTTGTGCATGTTCATAGAAACTATAATAAATACAAAATACTCTAAGAGTGACATATGGTACGCCCCTTGGTTGATTAGAATCTTATACTTGACAGTTATAAATTCTGTCATTTCGTCCATTCAAACATAGCATAAGCTATCAACTAAAACAGCGGAAGTAAAGATTCCTAATATTAGCTAGCTTGGCTCCTGCATATCTTTGTAAGCTTATTAATCTGACCTGGAAATCCCTACTCTCGACTTACTCAAATAAGTAATCGAGAGTTTAGAGGGAAAACAAAAACTTCAAGTCAGACAAAAAGTCTATTGTGAATAATAATATGCCATCTCGAACCAAAACTAATATCTAGTGAGACCACACCACAGAGCATAACATGTTTTCCCCACACTAGTATCTTACCAAAATATGGTAGTCATAATCATGAACCTTCAACCACAATGGTCAGAACATAACATAACATGAACTTATGCTTGCATGAAACCTGGGTAAGTCGGACCAGTCTGTCATCCTAGGGTTATGTACACTCAAAGTTTACCCTTTCAAACGATTGGCTATTTATCACAAATCAAAGTTTTCCTAGGGTCACCATGAACTTAATGGTTTTGCAGGCCAACCAATAACCTATTGGGCTGACCCGGGCCAAAACACAATCAGATATCCATATATCTCCAAAAACAGTTAGGAGTAAAACAACTTAAATAATCTAGTAAGCATATAGAGCTACGAGCTCCTTTCTATGTGTAAACATCCTTTCGTCTCACTACTAACAAGCCCTACGCACTGGAATCGTATACCTTTACCAACCGAGAGCTAATGGTTGAAGCATGGGCACGACCCTACACCAATCCTATCTACAGTCTTATATGGTTTTAAATTAACAAGTTCATTTGATCAGTATAGGTCATCCTAACGCATTTGATCTATCTAATTTCCTATATGCAATTCTACTTACTCTTGAGTTTAGTCTGACCATACTCACTATTGGGATAGCCTAACAGGTAATTCTGCCCTAAAATCCTAAGATATCGTATAGGGTCATGAAATATGAGTATGATAATGATAAAAAATATAAATTAAACCAATCAATTGATAATAAGTGTAACATCATTTAGTAAATTATGTTCGATAAATAGTCTAATACATAATAAGTTTACTTAAAGTTTCATCAATAAAGAGTTTCATCCATAAAGAGTTCATCGGAAAAGAGTTTCATCCATAAAGAGTTTCATCTAAAAAGAGTTTCATCGAAAAGAGACCCACTGTTAAGGGGTTTCATCATTAAGGGGTTTCATCGACAAAGAGTTTCAACTTTAAGGAGTTTCATCGTTCCATAAAGATTTTCATCATTAAAGAGTATCATTATTACAGAGTTTCATTGATAAAGAGTTTCATCGTTAAAGAGGTTTGACCTCATCGTTGATGACTGCCATCGACAATGATGACACAGCTGACAGTCATTGACATTGATTATTGTCATCGTCGTCGATGACATTTATGACTGTCATCAAAGTTGATGACATTGATGACTGTTATCAATGTTGATGACATTCTCATTGATGTTGATGACATTGATGATTGTTATCCATGTAGATGACATTCTCATCGACGTTGATGACATTGATGACTGTCATCAACGTTGATGAATTAATTATTGTCATGGACATTGATGGAATTTCTGCAACTCCTATTCTTTGTCCTATTTCTATTGGTTAATAACAATTTTTTACCACTTTATTTTTAGAAAAACTACAATAGTTTGGAATTTATCACTCTCAATTATTTACAAACCCTTTATTATTTTCATATAATTATTAAGCCTTTCTAGCCTAGTAAATTCATAATAAATCAAAAACACTTGGAAAAATCTCTAAAAATCACCAAAAATTTGAAATATCGTATTCTTTAACATATAAAAATTTCAAGACCAAAATCATTATTTAATTATTTTTCAGAATTAAAACCCGAAATAAATTCCCTTTCTTCGTTAGGAAATTTATAAAATATTCCTATTAATTTAAAAAATTACGAAATTAAAAACCCATTTTCAGAATAATGTTTTACATAGCATCTCAGAAAATCAAAGCATTTGTAGATCAAAAACTAGGGTTTTTGTATTAAAACCTAACATAATAATTCCATAAAAATTTCAATAAATCATCATTCGATCAAACAATGGTAAATTAAACCATATAATGACATATTATCATCAATCAATCAATATCAATCCAAAAATCCAAAAATCAAACACACAAAGATGAAATAGATATTATTATTCACCTTGATTTGATAAAAAGAGTTGAGATTTGAGTTGTTGATTTGATTCCCCATAGATTTAACTTGATTTTCTAGCTTTTATCCTCTTAAATCCCCTATCAGTGGCCAGATTCTACTTTGTTTATATTTGAGTAAATGCAATATGAATGAGGATATGAGGGTGGAAGGGTTTAAGTTTAGGAAATGTGGCTTATTCCGATTTTGGCCCTCTCATAATTCCTCCTTCTTCTTTAAGTTAAAACAATCTTATTTGTTGATTAGGGATGGCCTAACTCAATTAATTGTCAAATCTCATCTCCTTATCATACCGCCTAATTATCTTATTCTAATTGATTAATTTAATTAAATCTTCCAAATAATGTTGAACAAAAATTAAGGGTATTACAATGTAACTTAGGCACAATAGAGAGTGAACGGTAACCTCTACTTCAAGAAGCGATGTTGAAAATGAGAAATGTATAAAATATTTATAGGTACTTAACATGGAATGAGAAATATGATTTCTATTCCAAATGTATTATTTATTATAGAAAATTGCATTTTGAGGTAGTTATTTCTTTGAGCTTAAGATATTTAATCTGAAACTCTCAACTATAAACTACTTACAGTAAATGAAATAAATAGCCCATGTTAAATGTTTAAATAGACCTTCGTATTTCATATGTTATTATTGCAATGGCAAAAATAGTAGGGGCATGTCGTATAACACTTACCGGTGGATGCATCAACATATAACAAATTGTTTATAATTACAAAAAACATTATTTATGAAATAATAGCTATTTTTTATTGAATGAAAATTGGCATAGTTTAATTTCATAATGAATATTGAGAATATTTCTTACGAAAAATCTATTATAGTATTGGTATTTGTTTTACAACATAAGTGATGCACTTACTATACATAATTATTTGAAATTTTTACAATTATTTTGGAATCGTGGATTGTCAATTTATTGAGAAATGCTTCTGTAATCATATTATTATGAATCATATTATACTCGTGAGAGCAAAGAATCTATTCGATGGAGGTGAAAAAAGAGTTAGTGAACTCTTCAAATTGTTACATATAGATGTATTTAATCAAAGGTCTAGTGATACCAAAACGGATCCATTTACTTCATTAAATTCATCATTGAATTATCATAGAAATGAATATGTGCATTTGACAAGTACTGTAACTATAATAAGTTCACATAATATAAAAAAATGTAGAAAACATAGCATGCAAAGGAAATAAAAGAATTTGATTTGATCGAACAAGTGAGTGTATAGGAAAATGGTTCTAAAAGTATCTAAAAACAAACAACATTCAATCTCAAAGTCACTCCTTCATATAATACATAATGATGTAAGGAGAAATCAGACTTTGGTGGACAAAGTACGACTAATGGTTTGTGAAGTTGAGTTAACTTCTTTCTATAAGAAACTATAATGAAAAGTAAGCACACAGGTTAAACTTAGTTATATCTAAAGCATAATTTACAGGATCATACAAGATAAGTGTCAGTAAGAACCCTTACATATCCTAGGTCAAGGAGTGAATAGGTTGTATGTGTCGAGAGGCTACATATAATATTATTTTTGTGAGGGATCTTATGTGGACTACTTTAAAGGAGTTTAGGACCAACCGATGGTCAGTTGAATAATTTATGTTATGAACATAATTTCCAGAAACCCAAAACTAAATCAATTTTATGCATATATAAAAGTATTTCATTAAATATCTTAGAATGTCTATTCCATCATACTAAGAAACAATTGTTGTTTCTAGAAATACCAATTTCATGACGAAGGTATTTCTCTAGAAATTATTGGTAGTAAAATGGGTTTGGGTATGATCCAAAGATAAAATTGACCATGAAGGATGAAATGAAATTAACCGTGCCTAAACAGACACAATACATTTGATTGTCTAATAAGAACACTCACACATTAAATAGAAAGTATGAGTTTCATTCTAATATCATGAAAAGAATTTCCTCAATTGTCCATTAAGGGTATCACTTTGCCGTATGGTATGATTTGCAAATTTGTTATGGATTCCAAGTACATTATCAAATTATGAATTTGGTAGTTTTAGTTGAAGGGAATTGATAAATTAGCCACAAATATGCATTCAAGAAGAATACCAATGCAATTGATAGAAAGCAACGTTAATAAGAATAACATCAGGAATTTCAACTTTTGAAATTAACATAGTAGATTCGTCTTTCAACGCACTAATGCTAAGTTGCGTTTTTTCATGCAAAATTAGACCTTGATATGATTTTGAATTTTGGTAAAATTCTAAATGATGATTTAAAATAGATTGGTCACGCATAACAACCAAAATGTCAGGTATGCAAGTATTATAGATGACCGTTAGAATTGATATCATAGCATCGTTAGACGAGCATTAGAATTGCCACACGATTATTACGTCTCTAAGTACTAGAGAGGATCCACAAACAAATATGATAGTATTATTTGATGAGCATCAAAATTAGAAAAATATTTTAACAGATAAATCAAAAAGGTTTCTGTTCTAATCAAAATGCAGAGGAAGCATATGTCTTTAGAATGAACATTAAAACATTTAAGATATTTTTAAACTATTAGAAAAAAAATATACCTTTGATTGTTAACGATGTACAAATGTTAAGTTCAAATTTTAGTTTGGTTGTTAAATCCTCGATATTGGGTCTGAAAATGACATTCTTTATAATTAGTATAGTAGGATATTGTACTTGTCCTAAATGAAATATATAGAAACCATGCTAAAATGTTTAATATGAAGCATATAAGATGGATTCCTGTTACATCAGTAATAGGAATTATATATAAGATATATTGTCTACTATATCACATTTAGCTTAGGTACTTGATACATTGAGGAAATATCAAATCCGACCTAAGACCAATAAACAGTAGTTAAGAATATTCTTAAATATCTAAGAAATACTAGAGAATTAAATATAGAAATAATGATCTCCTTATGAAAGAATGTTCAAACTAAAACTTCATAAGTGATTTCGACCATAGCATGTCAATCCTATATTCATGTTGAGGAGCTTTACATTTGGAAATGTTCCAAACAAAATGTTATGGCTAATTTAAACAATAGGGTATGTACATTACCTTGAATAAGTACAATAATAAAACCCATGTATGTTTGTATATGAATAATATGTAGTGTGTGTGTGTGTAGATGTACAAATTTATAACTAACTTAGGGGTAATTCTAATGTTGAGAACCCCATGGCGTTATTATGTAATAACTATGTTGTGATGAAGTTCGTGAAAGAACCTAAAAATCACTAGAAGTCGAGAAAAGTGCTCTAAAAAGTCCACATGATAATATCAGTTTATTGGCATCGGAGAGAGTGATTGTCATAGTAGATAATTAAAAAAAATATAAAATCCCTATTCACTAAAGGACCAACTCAATTAGTTCTGAGAAAACTGATCAAAACAATAAGTTTAAGATTCCATAATTGAATCCAAGTGCAAGTGGAAGATTCAAAGTGTCAAGGATATGCTGTAGGGGCAATTACGTAATTTTTTGCATATATCTATCTCTATAACCAATCTTGTTTATAATAAAGGTATTTGCTTTCTATTATATACTTTGATATTTAGTGACATAATTGATATTGTAATTAATTCAAAGTATATCGAATAGAATAATCATTAATTTATATGTCATATGATAATAATTAAAAGGAGTTGTGGTCATAAGAATTATCAATATGTAAAATAAAATATCATTTTAAATATTCTTGATCAAGGTGTTTCGAGAATAGATACAAATTCATCCATTGAGATTAGAATGCGTAACGCTCCCCAAATGTTGGGCAGTGTATCACTTATGGTTGTTGACGGCACCAAGGGGTTATGTAGTGGTAGTTGTTTATACTAAAAATGGCACAGCATTCTTGAAAGTATTTGAAGAGATAAAAGTGAAGAATAAAAATGTAAAACGAGGATCATCTAACAAAAACTTCAAAATCAGATATGAAAAACACGTAGAAACACAGCGATTTAGGGTGGTTCCGCGTATTGCCTATGCCCAATATGAAGTTTGATTGATATTCACTTGTTGATTACAATTGATTACAGCGGATTACAGTTCTGAAATTCGAGTACAACAACAGCTATGGAGTGCAAAGTTGAAATCGACAGAGTCTGGATGTCGGAGAGCCAAAAGATCCCTTTTCTACAGGCCCTGGGGCTCTATTTATTGGTATAGGAGATTGATATTTCACTCAGATCTTGAGAGACTTCTTCTGGCATGTGGTTGGGCCCACGAGATCGATCCCATGAAGTTTCGACTCAATCCGTGATTGATACGAACAAATTTTGTATCAATCGTCGTATCGATCGAGATTTGATCCAATCGAGTCGAAAGTTGGCATGAAACTTCCTTAGGTCATACGTAACCTCCTATGAAAATTTCTTAGCATTTGGACCTGTGGATTGCAAGTTATGATTGATACGAATTGGCGTTCTTCGGTGGGCTGTTTGGTTCGTATCGATCCCCTTCGCATCACTCCTTTTGAATCGATCAGTGCACGTGCATGTAGACTGATGTGGCGCTAAACCTCCAGACCAATCCATTTTTAGGGCCGAGTTGACCTTGTCGTTCCAAAGCTTTCACCTCGTTCGTATCGAAGACCTTTGCCATGTTCGCATCGATCGAAGTTGTATAATTCGTATCGATAGGAATGACCTTGTTCGTATCGATCCAAATGCACGGCACGTATTGGTCCTATGGTTTTGTTCGCATCGATAGATAGAATCGCACTTCGTATCGATGGGAAACGTTGATTTCATATCGATCCGTGGTCGATCGATAGGAAACATGTCTGAAGCTCGATCGATATGAAATGTGTCGCCGTCGATGAATACGAAGTAGGAAGGTCCATATGGATATGAAGTAGACTCCATCAGGCTGTCGATCGATGCGAATGTGCTTGTGTGCCAATGGGTACAAAGTAGGAAATGGATACGAAGTGGACTCTGTTTTATTGTTATGAATCAGAGAAAGACTGAACGATGTGAAGTGGGCAATAGTCGATCGATACGGTCCAAGGCTCTAAGATGGATTCGAACGAGATCGATGCGAACGAAGGCTTTAAGATGGATGCGAAGTTGTTGCAGTGATGGTTGCGAAGTGGTGCGTCCTAGCCGATTCGAACAGTTTTCCTGCTTGACTCGTATCAATCATATCCTGAGCATACAGACTCTGATTGACTTGAAACTTGGAACATTGGATTTCATAGCTTTGCTTGTCATGTTACATCTATTGTAGCTTGATCTGGACTCGTACATAATCCATCGACATCCATAGTTAACCTGTGCTTACTCAACATTCCGGATGAGGGATCATTGGTTTTTAGTCAATTCCTTGATATCTCGGCTTTGCCAAAAGGTGGGATAACATTTGCCTCCTAAAGTACATCTTGTGTGAACATGATGTGCTTTGAAAAACTGCAACCTTCACTCTGAATAGTTTTGTCCGACTTGTTGAACGACTGTCGTCTTTTTGAAATCTGTAACTCTTGACCAATTTTTCAGTAATACGAGCTGCTGATTGCCAACTGTTGTACCCTATATTGTTGTAACTGATTGCTGCACGATAGCGATTTTCTATTTGCTGTTGTAATCGTCACTATGTGAGCATTTGACCTATAAATTTTAAAAATTGGAAATTGAAATTTTAGTCTGACATATATGTACATATGTTAACCTGAATCTCGTTAAAGTTCGCATGTTTACAAGTCATTGTCAGTTTTCCCTTATCGAATCCTGTATCGATCTTCTCCTAAATCGATGTGAGATTCGAGTTATAGCAACGATTGACGGTTGTTTTTGAATGTCCCTTCGTATCGACCCTCTCCTGGGTTGACAAATAAACATTCGCACTGATAGATGCGAGTCTTTATGGGTTGTACATCAATGGATACGAATAGCACAGTTTGCATTGATGTGTTATAGATCGAGATGAAAATAATCGATACGAATAAGCATTTCATGTCGATGGAATTTAATGTTTTAGAAAATTCTTCGTTGCACGACTTCGTACTGGTGAAGCTCGAGCCTGTTGGATTCGAACAGCCAACACGTATCGATCGATACGAGCCTTTGGAGGCTGTTACTTGATGGGTTCGAACAATGTAGTTCATATCGATGCACCATAAATGGAGTCGAGAACAACGGATACGAATAAGCGTTTCGTAACAATGGACTCTGGTGTCTTAGAAAAATTTGTGCTACAAATTTCATGTCGATAAAACTTGAGTATATGGATACGAATATCTTATTCGTATCGATTCGGTGTTGGACCTGTTGTTACCGATCGAGACTTTTGGGTGGTGAATCATCCATCGTCCAGGGGGCCGAATCATATAAATACCATTTTGTACTTAGAAATATTTTTCTGTTCACTCTCTTAACTGTCATTTGCCTTCACATCGATCAGAAAGACTGAGAAATAAAACTGCCTTCGTCTCCAAATCGATTAACCCATTAACTCTTCCAACCGATCGTTCAAGCAAGGTAACTAAAACATGAATTTGCATTGAAGATGATGAGATGTGAAATCCTTTGTCGGACCAGTTCTGATGAAGTGTTCGCCGGAGATGATCGAAATGAGGTCGAGGAAGGAGGAGAATCTTACATAACTTTGGAGAAGACAAAGTGTGGAAGACCGCATGACTTCAATTTCGTATTGGTGAGAAGAAGGAGAAGGCTTTGCTTTGCATCGATTTGGGGGATAAGTTTCGTATCGATGAAATGTGAACTGATAAAATGATGAATTTGGTATCCGTCTAGGTTAACGATAGCTCGTATCGATCGGAGTCGATCGATATGAAGTCAGATGTCCTCCAATTGACACAAAGCCTGTTAAAATCGATTGATACGAACTTCATAGCTTTGGTTGATACGAAATTAGCAAGTGCTTGATCGATATGAAATGAAAGCTTTGTACTGACATGAACTTTGTTGCGACCCGTACGATGTAAAGACAATATGCCTTGATCGACTCGAAATCCAAGGTGTACCGATCGATACGAAACCTAATGCATGTCGATCGATACGAAATGAAGGCTTCGGGTCGATACGAAATGAAATAGTGACTGATCGATACGATTCGGAAGTCTCTGACAGATGCAAAACTGAGATCTGTGAAATGATCGATCCGAACATTGACTCAGATGGGTACGATTTTTGTGAAAATTTGAATATCTGATTTCGACGAGCTTCGGCCTTGCACAATTGGACTTGACCATTGAATTGCGTACTTGACTGCCTATCGAAGCTCGCCAATGGAATTGTAACTTAACAAAATTTCAAAAAACTTTGACTCGGATCGGTCTCTAAAGTCTGGATGCGTGGTTGTGACGGTCAGTAATGACGGTCACACTAGTTGAATTTCAAAGTTTCATTGTTTGCATATTTATTCATACTTTGTAGAATTTTTCAAGCAATATGTAGCACTGCACTGCACAACACATTCACACACTTTACACTGGGGGATGCACGGGCTTGTTATCGTCTAATAATGATTTCTTATAAGTTAGTTAGTTATGGAACCTTCAAGATCACAGCAACAGGAAGTTCAGAGTTCATTTCCTCCAATAATCGAGATACCGGCCATCGCGGCCGAAGTCAAAGATCCAGCTTCGGATGAGCTACCTGGCACCTCTTTCATCGGTAATCCGCCAGATTTCATTCCATCTAATGTTTTCGAAGACATGTTGGGATGAATATGTTTAAGGTATGGCCTATCATTGGACGATGTGTTATTGCCAGGTCTGAATGATAGACCGCACTATCCACCGGAAGGGTTCACCGCATTTGATCATCATGCATGCACAGTTGGAACACTTCCTCCATTCAACCAATACAATAGGGAAGTGTTATCTTTTCCGGGAATCACTCCATCTCAACTACACCTCAACGGGTATGCTCTATTGAACAGCTTATTCATCGTATATATGGAGCATCTCTTTCGACCCCCGACACCGATCGAGATTAGATATTTATTCAACATCAAGAGCCGGGGAGATAGCCCTTCTTTCACATTCTTGGAAGCGTTTTGAAACTGTCAAGTAGTTACGGGGTCATGGACCGGGCTAAGTTACTTCAAAACAGAATGGTTTTATGTCCCATGCCCCTCAGGATTTTCTAGTCGATGGTTATTCGGACGTAAGTATCGTAATCTTCTCAAGTAGCAAATAGGATAATCATGACTGATTCCAAACTTATATCTCCTTTTCTTTTACAGCAGTGATTCCGCGACCAAAGGGCGCTCATTTTAGAGAGGTAGTTTAGGTTCTTTAAGAAGTTTCGAGTGAAGAAAGGGATATTGACTTGGTTCTGACAGGATAGAAACTTGAGAATCATGGGGTTGATTGAGCGTGGCCAAAGCATAAGACTTGAAGGAACGTTGAGGTCTGTCTCGAAGAAACGAACAAAGCGTAAGACGCACGGGGCTGTTATAACCGAGGAGGTTGATGTAGAAAGAACGTCCACTGACGATGAACTTGTGGCTGGGCCTTTTGATGCCTTTGAGGGTTCAAAAGGAAAGAGAAAGGGCAAGGTAGTCGCCTTGAAACGTTTTAAATACGGTAGACGGAAATATGTGGTTGTGTCTTTTCCTGTTCTCGGGATTAATATTTCGGAGTCTCCTCCCTCGCAGGTGGAAAACCTCTTCGAAGGGCTCGCCGATATTCCCATCCCGGATTATGTGTCACTCCAGGGTGACGTCGGGTAGGATGAGCTTCATCATGCTTTAGACTTAAGCCTTTCTACTAGCGTGGCCGACACTTTCGGTTGGTCGGGGGGTTGCATATACATACACACTTCATGACACTACACAATTCCTGACCATAGTTTGCTTACCCTAGGAGATTACTAACTCTATTTCTCTTTTACTTTGCAGATACAATGTCTAGTCGAGGCTCAATGTTAGGGAGTCTTCAAAAATCTCACAGATCTACAACATATTATGAGTCACGCTGAAGAGAGGCAGATAGGGTCTATGACCATGGATACTCTAATCAGGAGCGACATGACAGAGAAAGGGAGTAAAGACACCGATCCCAATCTCACTCTCCCCTTCCTAGAAACCCTGCTCAGCCTCCTATTTATGTCTCACATTCTCCGGAAACTTTACGACACAAGCTATCTTCTCATGTTTCAAGGTCAGAAACTTATCACAACAGAACTGAAATAATGGCTCCCATAATTGCAGAGCAGGTCCTTACCGAGCCTTCGGGGAAAGGAGCAATTAAACTTTCTCAACTAAAGAAGGATTTTTCAGACATCTGCTTTGACGGTTATATTTTTCCCCCGCACTTAAAGAGAATTCCAGTAGAAGCTGAGAACATGATGCACGACTACATACATGACATTTAATTTTAATATAAGGAGTGGGGGAAGCCACGAAAAAAGCATCGAAGGTGGTCTTTGAGCAGGCAGTGTGATTGAGAAGTTAGAGAAGGAGCTCACTCAGAGAACTGTATCATTAAGTTGTTCAATACTGAATGTTGAGTCCTCTCGAAAGTCAGGAATGGAGGCCCTTAAAAAAGTCGAAGAGGCCAACTCGGCCATAGAGAGGATGAGGCAATCACACTACGCCCTGGTGGAGGAAATGGGACATCGGAATAAAGCCATCACTGCTGAGTGGGATACGGCCCTTAATGAGCTTAACGAGCTTAAGTACAAACTTTCAAAAGTCATTAAAGAGATGGATGCTGCCAACACCTCAGCACAGAAGGCATGTGATCAAGCCATTGTGCTTCAAAGCGAATGGGATGCAGCTATGGAGAAAGTCCGTGCGGCAGAGGTTGAGGTTGAGGAGAAGGTTCAGATGGCGGAATCTAGGCTAGAGGCTAATATAGAAGACCTTCTCGTCACCTATAATGCTAACATGCTGAAACATGGAAACTTGGCCTGGCTCGAAAACTATTCGACACATCTCTATAACGCCTGGAGCCAGTTGGTTGAGGAAGAGAAGACGGTGCATCGGGGTGAATCATTCGACGAGTTTGAGTTCGAGAATCGCGTGTTGACCGAAGATGAAAGGAAAATTCTCCATGAGTCAATGATTTCTCATGAAAGGGAGAAGCTCAGCACCCACCACCAAGAGATTGGGGAAGGCTCAGGTGTCGAGCATCACACTACGAGCCTTGATATTATTGCTCCACCTCAATCTGAGCCTATACCAGCGGTTGAGCCCCAGTCTGTCCCTGCTTATAATCCGGAACAGCTGCAGCTATCCCCTATTAAAGAGAAAACCTTCAAAGCCGCTCATTCGTTCGCGAGTCAAACTGAGGAAGGTACTCAGAATATATCTCACGTACATTCGAAATAAGGAGATTATCTTAATGCATTTACTAACAGTCTCTCTTATTCTTTGTCCAGTGACTGGAGTTACACTGACGGCGCCTCCTATAACCCAAGGAACACACCAAGCGCAGAAGGCCATTATTACTGAAGCGATTACCACGACAACGACTGCGTCGATCAATGGAACACAGGAGGGCTCACTTTCTTTCGACGAGCAGATAATGAATGAGCTCCTCATTCACCACGGTGACCCCTTTGTGGACTTACCATTTGTCATAAGTGGACTCACGCCCGCTTCTAGTTCTTCATTGCAGACCACCACTGCCCATAGTGAGGCTCAATCGATTCACAAAGAAGAAATTTTGACGAAATCAATGCTGAAATGAATACAGCGACACATGGTGGTAGTTCTAGAGATGGAATGGCGCCGCTTGGCCCGGCTCCGCTAAGAATAATATCACCCGGTGGTACAATTGTTGAAACGAGTGTGACCATTTCGCCCCCTGTAGTAGATCCGACTCCTCCGACTCCACCTGTCGAAAGTATTCCCGTACACTCGAGTTTGGAGGAGGACGTTGAGATCATGCTTCCGCCTGGAGACCGTTCGCCAAAAGGCAAGAGTTCAAAGCGAAAAATCATTTGTGGCTCCAACCGATCCACACTGTAGAGGAAGCTAAAAAAGAAAAGGGAGTAAATAGGTCTCTTCAGCACATTTTTTGGTAGATAGAAATTTATTTTTTTCTTTCCTTTCATAAGCCGTGTATAAATGCTGGTTCTTCCCCTGCTAGTAGAAATTTAGAAAAACTTGTACATGAACTTCATTTGCAGTTAGTTGAAATGAAATTATTTTTTTGGCTTTAACTCAATTACTATCTTTTATGCTTAAGTGTTACAGTATTTGAATTTCGGTCCAGTGTATTTGCAGAGTTTCAACCTTTGAGTCGAATATGTTTTTATTTGCTAAGTCCAGAGATCACAGACATGAGTCATAACTGGAGATTATGTTGAACTTTGATGTTGCACTGCTTCAGTTGATGGTTGAAACTTAAGCCCTGCCCCCATTCGGGGATGATTTGTAAAAATCGGTTAGCAACTGCATTTTGCATTCATTTCGTCGAGCTTAACATCGTCGAATAGATGCTACTACTGGCGTGAGTCGAATGGTCGAATCCTACTCACTCACTTAATAACAATCACATCTGCTTTCTGTGGATTTGTATTCTAACTTTGGTAGTTGATCATGCCTATTTAAGCTTTAAGAATGAGTCCATGCTCTGGGAACTTAGTTTAGTTTATGGGCGATCATTTGCACTCGAGTTGTGTTTATACTCTGACTGCACACTGGGGACTCAGAGTTATTTTTGATCGATAATCTGGTTCGCACTTTGGAAATCCGAAGATAATCGAAGTTTATAATCCAGTTCGCACTCCGGGAACTTGGATTTGGTGTTTATACTCCAACTCGCACTCTGGAAATTGGGAGTTGGGGTTTATACTCTGGTTCGCACTCCAAGAACCTAAAGTTGATGTTTATACTCCAATTCGCACTTGGGAATTTGGAGTTGGCCAACAGATGGTCAGTCACATCTGTTCGGGCTTATAGAATTTCGTTCGCACTTTGGGATCGATGGATTTATCAGGATCGTGGATTGTCGATTCTCATCCACCCGAAGTTTCTTAGATGGATAGATCCATCCTCCCCGAACTTGGTTCAGATACGGTCGAAGTCATTAGGTGGACGGGTCCACCCTCTTCAGAACCGTATTTGTGAGTTTATAATCCAACTCGCACTCTGGGAGTTTGGAGATAGTTAAAGGATTGTTGTGTATCGATTCTTTTTTAACTTAAGTGTAGTGAATTCCCCCCGAGCTTGGGTTTCACTTAACGAGTGGCCGGTCGTATCACAGTCACTCCCTATTTGAATAAATTCCACCGTATGATGGAATTTAGCTCTCTATGCATCGTGACGGTTGTACGTCGCATTCAATAAATCACAGCTCTGGCTCGAAGAGATGGCATTTAATGCTGAAATGAGAAAATACAGCCAAGTCAGTTGCCTTATTACAAATTCACATTTTGAAATGCAAAAAAAATTACAAATGAAAAATAGACTAAATAAATAAAGCCTGTCATGTGTAGTAGCGATGGAGACTCTCGTTGTTCCGGGCTCTCGGCAAATTAAGACCGTCAACGGTCGATAACTTAAACGTGCCATCTCTGTGCTTTTTTTCAATCACATATGGTTCTTTCCATATTGGTTTCATGTGCGAAGGAAACGGATATATTCTCTTGAGGATGAGATCGCCAACTTCAAAGTTTCATGGTCGAACCATGGCATTGTATTGTCGGACGAATCGACTTCGATACATGGCTGCCCTCAAATCAGCCTCTTCACGCTTCTCATCCAACAAATCTAAGGATTCAGCAAGTAATATAGCATCTGTCTTTGGATCGTAGTAAGTCACACAATGAGAAGGCACTTCCATTTCGACTTGAATAAAGGCTTTTGAGCCATAGGATAGAGAAAATGGAGTGTATCCGGTCGCGGATTTATAAGTTGTCCAGTAAGCCTATAAAGCCATAGGAAGTTCATTAACACACTTGACCCCGGCCTTTTCCAGTCACTTCTTTAGAATAGACTTGATAACCTTATTAACATCTTTAACCTGGACGTTCGCTTAAGGGTGTGCAACTGCAGAAAATTTCTTGTGGATGTGGAATTATTGGCAGAAATCCTTGAATTCAACAATGTCGAACTGGGCTCCGTTATCAGTGATGATGGTATGTGGAAGACCAAATCGGCAGATAATGTTGCGAACTACAAAGTTGATTGCCTTCTTTGTTGTGGTTGTTGCAAGAGGTTCAGCCTCAGCCCACTTGGTAAAGTAATAAATTGCAATGATAGCGTACTTCGCACCACATTTGGCCAAAGGAAGAGAGCCAATGACATCAATGCCACATACTACAAACGGTCACGTACTGACCATTTGGGTTATCTCGGTAGGTGTGGCTCTAGGAATCCAAGCATGTTTTTGACATCTATCACACTTTCTGGCATAGTCTGCCGCATCAAGATTTACGATTGGCCAATAATATCCGTATCGGAGTACTTTCTTAGCGAGAGCTTGCCTCCCGGTGTGATCGCCACATTCTCCTTTGCGTACATCATGTATTTAATTTCATCATGTGCGATACATCGGAGGAGAGGAACGGAATATCCTCTTCAATACGTAACTCCATTCTGAATGGTGAACCGCGAAGCTTTCCTAAGAATCTCTCTTCTCACTTCTGCGCTTAGGCAGCATTCCATGCTCGATGTAATTTTGGTACGGGGTCATCCACAACTCCTAACTGGGAGTGATTTCAAATACATAATCTGTCTTCATCTGATCAATGCTCAGGGAGGATAACGTTTCAATAGGAATGAGTCCCATTTGTTGGGCTTCGCCTGTACTTGCTAACTTCGCCTGTACTTGCTAACTTCGCCAACGAATCAGCCTTTTGATTACGCTCACGAGGTTTGTAGAAGATGGCATAATAATCAAGGTGATTAAGTAGTTCTTGGACTCGAGGTAGATAGGCAGCCGGCCTTCGATCGTTGGCTTGGTATTCCCCCCGAACATGGCATGCGACTAATTGCGAATCACAATAAATTTCCATAATAATTATCTCAAGTCGCGGGCGAGTTTCAATCCAGCAAGCAAAGCTTCGTATTCAGCTTCATTATTGGTAACACGAAAATCAAATTTCAGGGCATAGCATATGGATCGGCCTACGAGGATTTCAAGTACTGTCCAGCACCCGAGCACCGAACATTTGATGCACCATCAGTATGCAGCTTCCAGATATATTCAGAGATTTACTGGTCATGGGCAAGTCCTCTGGAACGGTAAATTCGGCTATGAAATCCGCTAGGACTTTTCCTTGAATAGCTCGCCTCGGAGTGTAGGTATTGTCGAACTGGCTCAGTTCAATGTTCCACTTGAGTAACCTACCAAACGTCTCAAGTCACGTAAAGACCTATCGTAATGACTGATCGGTATAAACAGTAATGGGATGAGCCTGGAAATATGGACGGAGCTTCTTTGGGGCAACAACAAGGCAATAAGCCAATTTCTCTAACTTTGGATAATTTCTCTCAGCTCCGGTTAACCATTTACTAACATAGTAGACCGGTTTCTGCACTCTGTCTTCCTCCTGAACTAAGGCAGCACTGATTGCGTTTTCCGACACTGGCAGGTAAAGGTACAAATGCTCGTGATCGATGGGCTTTGACAAAATCGACGGTGTGTAAAGATGTTGAATTAGTGCTTGAAATCTGCCTTCACACTCCATGGTCCATTCAAAGTTTCGTCTTCCTTTTTGGATTCGATCGAAGAAGAATATGCACTTCTCGGTGGACTTTGAAATGAACCTGCTCAATGCTGCTACCTTCTCATTGAGGCTCTGGACTTGCTTTATGGTTCTCAGTGTTTGAAGATTTTTGATTGCCCAAATCTTTTCGGGACTTGCTTCTATTCCTCGAGATTTGATGATAAACCTAAGTAACTTACCAAATGCGACTCCAAAATGACATTTCAGTGGATTGAGCTTCATCCTGTATTCTCGAAGGATACCAAACATTGATCAGTAAAGAACCACGACTTTACTAGCTTGTTGTCTACATATACTTCCATGGTCTTCCCGATCTGGCTGGTGAACATCTGGTTGACTAGTCGTTAGTACGTTACCCCGGCGTTCTTGAGTCTAAAAAGAATGACTTTGTAGCAGTAGAGTCCTAGATCAGTCACGAAGTTGGTATGATCTTGGTCGGGTAAGTGCATAGGTATCTGGTTGTAATCAGAATAAGCATCCATAAAAGATAATAACTCGTGCCAAGCCGTTGAATCTACAAGCTGATCAATTCGAGGAAGTGGAAAACTGTCTTTCGGGCAAGCTTAGTTTAAGTCAGAGTAATCAACACATGTCCTCCATTTCTCATTCGTCTTTCAGACAAGTATGGGATTGGATACCCACTCCGGGCATAAGGCATCCCGGATAAACCCATTTGACTTCAATTTATCGACCTCTTCTTGAAGGGTGGCAGATCTCTCTGGATGCATACCACGCATTTTCTGCTTGACCGAGATACACCGCGGGTCAATATTCAGGGTGTGGCTCGTGATATCCAGCGAGATCCCACACATGTCAAAATGCGTCCAGGCGAATACGTCGCCAGGAGAAATTCAATCAATTCCTTTTGCATATGTTGGCTTAACTGAGATCCAATCTTTATCATCTTTGAATCGTCAGCATCGTCGATCGGGACATCGATCGTCAGTTTGACCAGGGAAGCTTGACTGTCTTTAGTTTCGTCTTTACTTTCAGTGTCTCTCAGGTCAAGATCCCTTTGGAATTGGTTAGGGTGCCCGGGCATGGGCCCAGGCGCGAATTTTCAATTATCGGCAAAACGGACGCAGAGAGATTCCTCTACGTCCTTTTCTTTCTCTTTTCGTTATGCCCCGTGCAGCTCAGCAACATAACAGGCTCATCCGGCAGCCTGATCTCCTTGAACGACCCCGGCCCCGTGATCGGTGGGGAATTTCAGAGTCAAGCACCATGGGGAAATAGCTGCCCTTAATTCAACAAGGGTCGGTCGACCCAAGAAAGCATTATAAGGGGATTCTATGTCCAAAACAACAAACTGTAGTATTCGGACTCTCCGGCGTTCCCCAACTTCCAAGTCCACTAGCAGTTCCACCACTCCAGTGGGTATAGTAGCACTCCCATTGAATCCGTGGATTCGAGATTGGTAGGGTTTCAAATCTTTGGCTTCCATCTTCATCAAATCATAAGCTCTCTTAAACAAAATATTCACGGAGCTTCCACTGTCAACCAAGATCCTCTTCATCTAAGCAGTACCTACTCGAACAGATATGACAAGTGGATCGTTAGTGAGGGCTACGACCTTATCAGTGTCTCTGTTTCGAAACACGATGTCATTGGTCATCATCTTTTGTTGCTTGGCCGGAGCCCCATCATCACAACTACTATAACACTCGAAGTCCGCATGCCTGATAGAGCTGGCATACGACTATATTTCCCTCTAGCTTCGGTCTGCTGGATGAGGACCACCACTTATTGTATTTATTACCAACCTTCCGCCAGTATGAGCGGGTTCTTCCTGTCTCTCCTGGTTTGATGCACGATATTGAGTGTTAGGTGCGCATCTTTTGATTGCGTCGCCCGCACAAACTCATCCAACTTCCGTTCCCTAATTAACTTCTCGATGAGATCTTGCAAATGACGATGCTCATTTGTATTGTGGCCATAACCCTCATGAAACCTACAAGATTTTCCTGTCTGGATCCGCCTCTCCGATGATGGCTTCGAAGCAGGATTCTTGTGCTGCATAGTATTGTAGGTCTACAAATATACATTCTTTAGCAACGTATTCAATGGAGTGTAATTATTGAACATTGGAGCTCTACGTCACGGACCATGGTTTTGATCTCGTTTTTTGTTTTGATTGCCATTATTCCTCTGCTGAGTCTGCTTGTTTTGTATATTTAACTAAACTTTTCCAGAACTCTCCTCGGACTGCTTAACCGAAAAATTACTTTGCATCCCTTCCATACCGGGCCCCGTGTCATCCTACTTCCTAGACCGTTTCGCATCTTCCCTTACCAAGAACTGGGCTGCCTTGGAGTGGAAACGGTCCAATGACGCAAGAGGCTTCCCAGCCAACTAATTTTCGAACTTGGAATCAGGGTCAATCCCATTAATCAATGCCATCAAGATAGAGTTGTCATTGGGATTGCTTATCTCTGCACACGCAGCATGAAATCTCCCTAAGTAGCGTCTAAGTGTCTTTCCAAGAGCTCGGGTGACACTAGATAGAGTGTTAATGTCCTTTGGCCTCGCAACATGCATTCGGAATTGTTCTACAAACTTAGTGGCCAATTGGTCGAAGGAAGAAATGGACCGAGGTGGCATTCGTGTGAACCACATAGTAGCAATGCCCCTTGAAGAAATAGGAAAACTACGGCATTTTGCCACATCATTAGCTCTTGCAGCATTCATCAGCCATTTGTATTTCAAGATATGTTGATTTGGATCAGAACTTCCTTCATAGAATGGCAAAGCCAGCATTCTGAATCACCGAGGGGGTTCAGCGTAGAATATTTCATTTGTGAAAGGGGTATGACTCTGGAAGATTCCCCAATTGTCATTATAAGGCCTTGGCTTTCTAGAATCATCTACTGAATCATAGTGGGGATGTCTGGCATTTGTATATTCTATGCGTGTTGAGCCAAAGTGTGGTCGGGTTCCACAATGCGAGGCTGGACCAGGCGCTGTCGACGGTCCGTGTCTCGCCTCCTTGGCTCCAAGTCTTCAGGGACGTATGGTTCAGGAATACGTCCATGCTAATAATGGTCTAGATCTGTCTAATTCCAGGGGACAACTCCTAGTTCAACAATGGCAGTGGAAGCGCAGTTGTCTGTGGTGTAGTGAGGAATAGTACCTCCCCGGGAGGAGGGTCCGACCCCGAAGCTGGTCGATGGGCCAACTCCCAATTGTCCAACGGTCATAGTAGGTTAATGTCCGGCGGCTTGTGCGTAACTCCCGTCTAGCCGAGGGAGGGTAGACCTGTGACAGTAGTCAGATGAGGCTGAAGTCTCATGGATGAGTAAGAGGCATGATCCCACCTGGATCTCCTGCGCCTTTGGTGGTTCAGCTGGTTGGTCAACTCTACGTTGGCACGTAGCTGTTCAGTTAGTTGTTGCCGACTCTAAGTCAACTCTTGAAGAGGCATTTGGAACTCTTATCTGGTAACCGGTCCTGATGGATCTGAAGTCCAGCAACATTCTAGTTGGGCGGAGGCAATTGCACAGGATTCTGCCTATCTTGTCCTTCCTAATCTGCAGCAGTAGAGGCGGTCCTTGTGATAACCATGGCGAATAGTGAAGTCTTTTCCAAGATTTTATGCAAATATGAATAGGTTGGAAGGATTCTAAACTTGAGATCTGCATCTTCTTCTTGGATTTGTGCAATCCGGTATCGATAGTAGACCAAGGAGCAGGAGAAAAACTGTGTTTTCTTAATGAAAGCACCAAAGTCTTCGTACCAAAAATAGACACAACACTCTTCGGAAGTATTTGAAGAGATAAAAGTGAAGAACAAAAATGTAAAACGAGGATTATCTAACAAACACTTCATAATCAGATACGAAAAACATGCAGAAACACAGCGATTTAGAGTGGTTCGGCGTATTGCCTACGTCCACTATGAAGTTTGATGACTATATTAATATTCACATGCCGATAGCAATTGATTACAGCGGATTACAGTTCTGAAATTCGAGTACAACGGTAGCTATGGAGTGCAAAGTTGAACTCGGCAGAGTTTAGTTGTTGGAGAGCTAAAAGATCCCTCTTCTGTAGGCCCTAGGATTCTATTTATATGCATAGGAGGCTGATATTTCACTCAGATCTTGGGAGACTTCTTCTGGCAAGTGGGTGAGCCCACGTGACCGATTGCATGAAGTTTCGACTTGATTCGTAATCGATACGAACAAATTTCGTATCGATCGAGATTTGATCCAATCGAGTCGAAACTTGACATGAACCTTCCTTAAGCCGTACGTAAGCTCCTGTGAAAATTTCAGAGCATTTGGACTTGTGGATTGCAAGTTATGATCGACATGAATTGGCGTTCTTCGGTGGGCTGTTTAGTTCGTATCGATCACCTTCGCATCGCTCCTTTCGAATCGATGAGTGCATGTGTGTATAAACTGACATAGCGGTAAACCTTCGGACCGATCCATTTTTAGTGCCGAGTTGACCGAGTCGTTCCAAAGCTTTTGCCTCGTTCGTATCGAAGACCGTTGCTACATTCGAATCGATCGAAGTTGTACAATTCATATAGATAGAAATGACCTTGTTTGTATCGATCCAGATGCACGGCATGTATTAGTCGCATGGTTTTGTTCACGTCGATAGATTGAATCGCACTTTGTATCGATGGAAAACACTGATTTCGTATCGATCCGTGGTCAATCAATACAAAAAATGTCTGAAGCTCGATCGATACGAAATGTGTGTTCGTGTCGCCATCGATAGATATGAAGTAGAAGGGTCCAAATGGATACAAAGTAGACCATCTGGCTGCTGATCGATGCGAAGTGTGCTCGTGTGCCGATGGGTATGAAGTAGGAGATGGATACGAAGTGAACTCTGTTTTATCGATACGAATCATAGAAAGACTGATCGATGCGAAATGGGCAATAGTCGATCGATACGGTCCAAGGGTCTAAGATGGATTCAATCGAGATCGATTCAAACCAAGGCATTAGGAAGGATGCGAAGTTGTTGCAGTAATGGATGCAAAGTGGTGCACCCTAACTGATTTGAACAGTTTGCCTGTTTGACTCGTATCGATCATATCTTGAGCATACGGAATCCGATTGACTTGAAACTTGGAACGTTGGCTTTCATAGCTTTGCTTGAAATGTCACATCAATTGTAGCTTGATCCGGACTCGGAAAATCCATCGACATCCATAGTGAACCCGTGCTTGCTCGACATTCGGGATGAGCTTTCCTTGGTTTTCAGTCAATTCCCTGATATCTCGGCCTTGCCAAAAGGCGGGATAGTAGAAGTTATTGAATAACTATGGTGTGACTCATCTGAGAGCTTCCCACCGGTTAATAACAGCTAGGCCAAAAAGAAAATCTTGGAGTGACGTTGTAATGCAATTCTCTCGAATGCAATTATCTCGAATGCAATTCTCTCGACTTTAGAATGCCATTGAGCTTTCATGAGATACTCCACATTGATTATAGTTAAGTCATATGGCCATCAAGCGATTATAGTTGGATATGAGTTGAAGCATTGAAAGTGAAACACTATTCAATAGAAAATTTGTTTCCTAGGTTATAGATTGTAGTACCACGACAAACTGTATTCAACTCGAAGTCAAAATCATTCGCTAAAGTAGTATGGTTAATATTAAATATTATTATTGAACCAAAGACTCTGTTTATGGATTAACCAAGTTGACTGTGCATGATACTAGAATTCTGAACAAAACCAAATTCTGTAAATCCTAAAGTGATATAGTGTTGACGAAGGGAATTGGTTTAAATAATCCTTACTTAAAGGTACAACTTAATTTATAATTTTGGATTTTACCAATAAAGACGTATAAATAATAACTTCGGACAAATTGCCACTTCACTAGCTAAGGTGACCGGTGAACTTTAATATTCGATTAGTTCAATATTAATCGCTGAATGAATTTACACCTACGAGTCGTACAATCATGTCGGTGAAATCCCTAAAAAACCACATGATTTAATTAATTTATAAATTGTTATAAATTAATTAATTTAATATTTATGAAATAGTAATTATTTATTTGATGTATTAGGTGTTACTAGTAATTTTCTAAGCGCCAGTAGTACTTAATTGGGTGAGTATATAAATGTTATATATGCATTATCGATATATGATATTGATATGCATATAAATATGATTTAAAATGACGTTAATTACTAAATGGGTTTGGAGCTTTTATTGGCTCATATAGCCTACGATATGTTAGACCATAATTAAGGAGAGAGGGGGATATATTTTTCATTTGATTTATGGATTTGTATGAAGAATTTGCCAAAGGAGAGAATTTGTCTCCTCCTACTCTATTTGAATAAAGTTATCCCTACATTTATTCTCTCTTGAACTCTTCCTAACCTTGGCTACAATTAACCTCAATACTCAGCCATAGCTAAAAAGTTTCCCCCATTTCACATCTAAAACATTAGATCAGTTGTACTCTAGACCATTGCAATGTTCAGAGATCAGTTCATGGTGAATCTAGGAGATCCAGTTCATTAACATGTGTTCAAAAGCTTCCTTCTTAAGCTATAAAATCTTATTAACTTTTTATGTCATACTTACCATGCATTGGTTAGTATATAAAATGATTTTATATGCACATTAGTTATCTCCTATTTTATATGTTTTTCTACCATACTTATCTACATACATTAGTTGTTTTGATATTTAAATCCTTGCTTAAAATCAAATAATAATAAAACTATTATTTTATTTCAACCGTAACTTACAGTAATAACCTATATTTTTTTGATAATTTAATAATGAAATAAATTAAATAATTTTTGATCAAAGGGCAAAATCATCATTTTTTAATCTTTTAAACCTGGAAATAAAACTCGTGGCATTGCAATAATCTCATTTTTCTAATGCGTGCCATATATTGGATTGTCTAAATTGAAATCTGGAAGATGGAGTTATGGACATTTTGGTAAATAGGGATTTGAATTTTAAATGGGCTAAGCCTAACTTAAACTGCAATGAACACTTTTCCAAGGCTATAAATATTAGTTAGTTTCTCCCTTTCAAAAATTTAAAATCATTTCTAGACGTATATTCGCTTCTCCTTCTTTCGATCTCAAAAAACAGAACGTTGTCTCTAATTCAAACCCAAATTCCACTTTCAGTACTTGATGAAAACCAACAATTCAACCATCGAAACAAAGAGTTGGTAAGGGCTGTAATATAATATTAATTAGAGTCAGCGATACATCGATTTGAAGAGGAGGCCAATCCCGAACAACAAGCAATTTGAGGATTTTCTGACATATATGTGTGGTTTTCACCTCTAGTTAATCCTTCTTAGTTTTTTGATGATCTATGTACGAGGATGGTAATTTTGGTTAATCTAGATAATTATTAAGTTTAGGAAATAATTAAAAAGATAAAAGCTTAAATTAAATAGATGAATTTATTTTATAATCAATAAAAATGATAAATTAATGATGTTTGGCCAAACAACGAAACATTGAATTGAATATTAGTGATTTGTGGATAATATTCATACGAAAATTCATGGGTTAATGTAGATTGAATTAAGTGATGATGATTTGTATGAATTAGAGAGTAAGACTCTAATATTATATATATAGTGCATATAAATGGATAGGCAAAAAAAGAGTTAATAAAATAAGTTTAAGTTATATATCTAAATGATATAGGAAAATTACTATATAAAACCACGTGTAAATGATATGAATCATTTCTGGAATTGAATTTTAGTGAATTTATATGAATTAAATAGAGAAGACTGGAAATATAATTATTGACGCCAACAATGGCACAAAACCAAAACCCTATAGAAAAGTTATGATCTAGTAAATACTATTAGAAAACTAAAGAATCCATAAGAATTTTTATAGTGGTTTTGCAATCTCTAGCCTACATCCATAGTTATCTTTATCGATTATTGATTTGGGAGAGAGTTTGAGAGGATTAGAGAGATTCATAAGTCATAAATACAAAAGATTGACAGGTTCTTAAGCCTAGAACTGCCAAGAGTATTTTCCTTAGCGACAATGGTAAAGGAAGATGGAGATGAAGAAGCTAAAGTGTCAAAAATTCATGTTCCAGTAGCCATATGGTTTATATTTATAGGGGAATTTGGTTTGTAGATCCAAGGGCCCACGAAGCTCAAGGTACATATGCTAGTCCAAGTGTCCAAAAGTGTGAGTGTCAGCCCAAGCAACAAATTCAAGAGGTTTCTCTTGCTACCGAGTGGATTGCGTGGGTGAAAACCCTTTTTTTCCTTGTTTTGTCCTCCTATCTCCTATTTGTTGTGTTCCAAACTCTCTTTCATGCAGATCAAGTTCTCTTTAATAATTTCTTCTATATTGCTTATCTTATTCTGCTTTCTTTGCTTTTTCTCATAAATCCTTATAGTTTCTCATATATTCTTCATGAGAACGTACTATGACGATTGCTTGAAGTAGTGTTTGGAGTATAAGTGGATTGGTGGGAACAAAGAGCAATAAAAATCTCTTGGTACCGAGAGGTTTCTCTCAGTACCAAGAGGTCTTTTTTGCCTTTTTCCTCTCGAAACCTCTTGGCTTTAATATTCTTCCCTTCTGAGCATGTTTCCAAGTTCGTGAGTCATTTCATTTTCATTTTGCCCTTGAAATCTAATTTGTTAAAACCTGGTTAACACTTGCACCCCAAAGTATGCTTTCGTTGCGAACAAAGTGTGCTTTGGATCAAGACAAGTTCTGACTCGCTATTTCCTATTTTCGTTCAGTCGTTATGGAATTTCTTTTAAGCATTTCCTTTCCCTGGTAGAAATTCTTTTAACTGTTTTCTATACATGAAATTTCATTTTTCATGCTAAGGACAATATCTAAGCTTTGGAGATCGTTCCATGCCTTAGCTAAACTTGTTTCCCCTGGTTTGATATTACGTTGTTTCTCGGCTCAAAAATTCCTCTCAGTACCAAGAGATTACTCTCGATATCGAGAGCTTTTTTACTCGATCCCAATTGCTATATAAACAGTACTTAGAAATATTTCATCCTCGCTTTCATTTGTTTCGAGACCGATTGCTTTTCCTACCAGCCCCCTTAAACTTCTCATGACCGAGCCCTTCACTGCTGCCGATCGTGAGCCGTGTTCACTTGCCGTTGAACCTCCAATGCCGCCTACAACCACTCAAGTTTGCAAGTTTCACCAGGCCATCCCTTCAACTTCTATCGCTTATTCCCAGCATCACCTCGACTCATTTTGCCTTTCTATCCGAATCTCGGGCTAACGTTGGCGATTATTCTAAGTTGAGACGATGATGCTCGGGGATGGTAATTCGGAGGGCTTTGATGGGAGTTGGTCGAAGTTTGGGGCTAGGTGCTGACTTGGATTTAACATCGAATGCCCCCAAGTTTAGCATCAGCACATGCTTGGATCTCTCCAGAATGACACTCGATGACTGACTCCTATCAATGCTCGATCAATTGTGTTCCATCGTTCGAATTCGAGTAGGATGGCTCCTTTTCAAGAGCGGTCGTATCTGTTGTACTTCCAAATTTGTATGATTCCACCGCATTACGTCTCTAATTCCTGCACTTTCCATGTTCCTATAAAATAAAAGCTTTTGCGTCGCTTCTGACAATAGTTTCATTATTGATTATCTATCGATAATGGCTAAGATCCAACGCACAGTTCCATCATGCGATGTTGTGGCTCTTTTTGTTGTACTTTTTGTACTTTCTATTTTTTTTATAATAGGCTGTGTTTGTGCAAGAGCGGCCGCCATTGTCTTTGTACATAAAAGCTTAAGTAATGAAAGATTATTTTGTCTTGTACTCTTTGTTTTCACTTTACATTCTATACTTTTATGTTATGTACCTTCTTGCTTGCAAAAATGCTTGTGTATATAATATAATTGCTTATCCTACACTTTATCCATATTATATACCCGTTTCGGTGCAACACCTGCATTTACCACAAGTTTGCACGTGTAAATGGAATTCATGTGATTACCCTAGCTGTATACTGTTATTTTAGCCCTGTTTATAGTTACCAAAGTGTTCCACTTGGCGAAATAGGACCGTCGTTTGACCAGCTCTTTGGTTATTTCCTTTCATATTAGGTCAAGTCTCATCCGGCCAACCACTATTCTTGAATAATCCAAGTTCTACGTTGTTCCCTATTGCCGTAGGGCAGCAATTGCAATATTTATATAATCTTGCCATTAACTTAATCCTATTCATGAAAGCTTTTTTCCAAAATGCCAAGTTTTGGGTGTTGGTAGGAGTTAAACATCATGGGGTAATTTATTGCCCTGTCTGATTGCTCATTTCCAAACTTGATCCTAGATCGAAAGGGTCCAATAACACCTATTTTTCTATTATCAATGATCCCCCATCTTATCCTTAGTAGTGCATTTCTTGTTAGATCGATAATGCGGTCGTGGAAATCTAATTCGTACACCAGTTCCTGCCTTAGGGAACTGGTGGTTTATTCGCTTGATTTCAGCACTCTGTTTTGTTGTTGCGCAACTCTGTGCAACGACAAATTCATGATGGTTCGAATCAAGTTAACTAACATACTCCTAAGTATTTACAACTTCTTGACATTTCCAGTCTTTGGGCAATACTAGATTCCTGAAAGTTGGGGTCAAATTATCCGATTGACCTTTATGTGGTTACACCTTCCTAACAATTCCTATCTTCAAACAATGCCATATTCCTGAAGGCCGGGTCAAATTATTCGATCGACCCTTAAGTATTTACATCTTCCTGACATTACCTACCTCTGAGAGATGCCATATTCCTTATGGTCAGGGTCGGATTATCTGATCAACCCCTTAATGGTTACACCTTCTTGATGTCTCCTATCTTAGGGCAATGTCTGATTATTGATTGTCGAGATTAAATTATCCAATCGACTCCTAAGTAGTTAACTTTCCTGATGTCGTGTGTCTTTGGGCAACGCCAGATTCTTAAAGGCCACGTTGAATTATCCAATCAACCCCCTAAGTAGTTACACCTTCCTAACGTCGCCTATCTCTGGGCAACACCAGATTCTTCAAGATCGAGGTCGAATTATCCAATCAACCCTAATGTGATTACACCTATCGGACATCACCTATCTTCAGGCAATCCCAGACCCATAAAGGCCAGGGTCGAATTATATGATCGACCCCTAAGTGGTTACACCTTCCCGACTCTGCCCAACTTCGAGCAATGCCAGATCCCTTAAGGTTGGGGTTAAATCATACAATCGACCCCTTAATGGTTACACCTTCCTAACGTCACCTTTCTCTAGGAAACACCATATTCGTAATGGTCAGGATTGAGTTATCCGATCGTCCCCTTAATGATTACCATATCCTAACATCTCCTATCTACGGGCAATGCTAGATTCTTGGAAGTTGGGATTGAATTATCCGATCAACCCATAAAACTAAGCTCGCAGACCATGGTATGAGGTCCGAGGAGCATTTTCCTTACCGTATTGCAAATCACACAGTACATGAATTTTACTTACAAAACACGGTTCGATTAATTCGAGTAGCTAATCAATTATTGTAAATAGAAATCTTGGGGAGTCCTGCCTTATTATACTTCCCTTGGAATTGTTGGGTGTCTATTTGCAAAAATAAACTAAGATAAGTTAAATGTAGTAGCACCGCAGCAAATCCGTTAGATGTGTGCAGGATTGGAATTCCATTAATCGTTGCAAGCTTGAAAATTCCATCTTCAAGCTTCTAATCAATTGCATATGGTCCTTTCCAGTTTAGACTGATTGCCCCTGTACCCAGGAAAACTCATTTCAATACAAGTTCCCCTACCTCAAAGAATGGTTTTGGACCATAGCATTGAAATGCCGTACTACTCTTCTCTGGTGCGCAAATACCCTTAATTCCATTTCTTCTCTTTAATAGTCAACAAATTAAGGGACTTGAGCAAAAGTTCCTTGTTTACCTTTAGATTGAAGTGCCTTTGATGATGAGAAGGGACTTCAAGTTCAATTGGGATATTTGTTTCTGATATGTATACTAGAGTGAATAGTGTATGTCCAGTTGCAAACTTATGGGTGGTTCTATAAGTCTATAATGCTAGTGGAAGCTCATCAACCGAATTACTTTTGGCTCTCGGTTGCCTCATTTTCAAAGTAGACTTGATGATTTTGTTTTGCACCTTCGCTTATCCATTCACTTTTGGGATGCGCTACCTTTGCAAAATCTTCTCGATTCGGTAGTGCTTGTAGAATCCTTGAACTTGTTTCTTTCAAACCGAATCCTGTTATTTGTTATAATCTTCTAGCGCACATCGAATCAGCAAATGATGTTCTTCGTCGCAAAGTTGATCACCTTTCTTGTTGTAATTCTACAATGCGGTTCCACTTCAACCCACCAAATGAAGTAGTCCACTATGACTATCACATATTTAACTCCTCATTTTGCGATAAGTAACACTCCGATAAGATCAATTCCTTAAATCACAAATGGCCATGGACTAACCATCTGCATGAGCTCGGTTGAAGGGGATCTTGGTATCTTTAAAAATCTTTGGCAATGATCACACCATTTAGTGTATTCAACAGCATCTCGTTTTCTCGTCGGCCAGAATTATTTATAGCGAAGTATCTTTTGGATTAGAGTTTGCCTCCGGTGTGGTCAACACAGCTTCCCTCATGGATTTCGATGAGGATCTTCATAGCCCCCTCCTTGTTAATATACCAAAGAAGAGGGGTTAAAAATCCTCTCTTATACAGTATTTCTTCTTGTATTATGAACCATGGTACTTTCTGAAGGAGTCTCTCGATAGAATTCCCTTAAGGAGATAATCCTTGATTGGAATCACCCATGACTTTTCTACTTCCACGATCTCCAAAATCTAATCGAAATCCATTTGATCGTAGATTGGAGCCATTAAAATATCCACTGGAACTATCCCATCATTCTTGCTTCCCTAGAGCTAGCCAGCTTCGCCAACAAATTAGCTCGTGCATTCTCCTCACTGGGGATGTGCGCGATCGAGTAATGTTCTATGTCATCAAAGAGTTCCAGTGTATTCATCTAGTAGGAACTAGTTTCATGCCCTTTTCCTCGTATTCCTTTCTTACTTAAGAAACCATGAGTTAGAAATCGTTGAATATGTGTAGCATCCTTATTCCAACCTCTTTAGCTATCCTCAATCCCCTATCAACATCTTGTATTCGACGATGTTGTTAGTTGCAAGAAATTCCAATCTTAATGCATAGAAAACCGAGCATCCTTTCAGAGTTACTAGCACTACTCCTATGCCGTAACAGTGTTCATTCGAAGCTCCATCCACTAATAGTTTCCATCGTGGAAGTGTAACCACATCATCCTCTTCTTTATCATCGTGCGCGTAAACTCGATGATGAAGTCCTTTAACGCTTGCCCGTTTATTGCTTTCCTTGGGTAGTAAGTAATGTCATATTGGCTTAACTTTATGTTTCACTTCAGAAGCCTTCCCAAAGTCTTGGGTCGGTGCAATATCTAGTTCAGAGGCTGGTCTGTCCGTACTGTGATTGGATGAGCTTGAAAATAAGGACGCAACTTCTTTGATGCAATCAAGTAGTGCGCGAGTTTTTCCAACTTCTGGTGGTTCTTTTCACCTATAGTAAACCACTTATTGATATAGAAACCGGTCTTTAAATCCCCACATCCACACTTAGTTGTGCCGCACTTAGTACGAATGCAGACACTAATCGAATAAACAAATAAATCAACTCGTTTAGCTGTTTGAATAGGGCCGGTGGTGTCTCCATGTGACTTAACAATTCTTTAAGAGCATTTTAACAATCCTGATTCCATTTGAATTTCTTCTTGCCCTTCTTGAGGGTGTCAAAGAAGGGTATGGACTTATAAGTTGCTTTTGAGATGAACCGACTTAAGGTAGCAATCTTCACATACAAACTTTGAAGTTATTTTTCGTTGTCGGTGCGGTTATGTTCCTTAAGATGCTAATATGCTTCGGATTGGCATCAATGCCCCTCGCATTAATAATAAATCGTAGAAATTTTCCTGACGCTACCAAGAAAGAACATTTTAACAGATTCAGCTTCATTTCATATTTCCTTAGGACCTCGAACATCTTCGGAAGACCATCTAAATGGTTCTGCAATGCTTTTGATTTTATAATCACGTACACCTGCATTGTCTGCCTAATTTGATTTTTGAACATAGAATTTACACATCTCTGGTATGTGGCTCTGGCATTCTTCAAACGGAATGGCATCACTAGATGGTTGTATAATCCAAAATTTATAGTAAAGCCGGTATTCTTCTAATCTAGTATATGCATCGGGACTTGGTTATAGCCCGAAAAGGTGTCCACAAATGTGAGCAACTCATGCCCTGCATTAACATCTACTAGTTGGTCATTCTGGATTTGGAAAAACTGGCCTTTGGGCACACTTTATTCAAATCTGAGTAATCAATACACGTCCACCATTTTCCATTTGATTTCTTGCCCAATATGGGGTTGGATACCTACTCAACATACAAAGCATCGCAGATAAATATGTTTTCCATCAACTTATCTACTTCTTCCCTTAATTCAGTGGATCGCTCTGGACACAGACTACGTTTTTCTATTTCACACGTTTAAACTTTGGATCAATGTTTAGTGCATGACACGCAATCTCCGATGATATCCCATGCATAGCAGAATATTTCCATGATAATACTTCCAAATTTCCACGGAGGAAATTAACCAATATCTTCCTTAAGTCAATGCAAAGCTAAGATCCAATTTTTAAAATGCAAGTTGGATCGTCCATATCGATAAGGACATTCACCATCAGCTTAGCTTGTGCCGCCCACACTTCCCTTGACTTCTTTCTTGGATCCATAGTCTTTCCAAACCGGCTATGGTTCCTAAGCCAAGGGTCATGCTTTAGTTACTATGCTTATGAATAATGAATGAAAAGAGTCTTCTCCATTTCCTTTCCTTTCTTATGTTGCTTTGCTTCCTCATTTTTGCAATACAGCATTTTCCTCCAGCACACTGTTCTCCTCTTACTGATCTGGTCCTGTTCTCCATGGGGAACTTCATCACCAAGCACCAAGAAGCTAGTGCTATTCAAAAATCCATAAGTGTAACGACCCATAAATTTTTGATAATTTAAATAGCTAATTTAATAAGATTTCATGATTTAATGTTAGAAAAAAAAATTAATTCATTTGGAATAATAATAACTGGAATGAATTGCAACAATAATTATCCAAATAATTATTTATAGATTAAATGGAGTTCCAATCTAATTGAATTGACTCAAATGTTATAACTTGGTTATAAGGGAATATATGGAAAAAAACAAATGTAAATAAGAGAATAAGAATTGTGAATGATTTAGGTAGAAGTACAAATTTTCATAGATTGGTTTCGAAGATTTGAATAGTAATAAGTATTGAAAAATAAATGCTACTTGGTGAATGCCTTTGAAATCAATAGTTGGATAGGATAATAAATGTTGAATTCATTGGGTATATTAGAGTAATTGATTGATAAGTAAAATATATTTAAAATCAAATAATTGAATACTGAACAAGTAAATTGTTTAAAGTAAATATTTAAAACTTGTTGAATAATTGAATGACTGTAAAATGGAAATAGTGTTCTAAATTGTGAATTGGTTTTAAAGGGTGAATTTTATAAGTTCAATTTCAATATTTCAAAAGATAATGACTTATTGGATAATCGAAATTGATTAAATTTAATATTTGGAACTTATTGAATAATTTAATAATGGGAATTGAATATTACCGTATAATGGAAATGGTTGTTCTATAATTTGAATTTGTTAACTTTTATAAGTTCGTTTTGAATATTTCAAAAGTTAGTGATTTAAGAATAATCAAATTTGTTTAAATTTAATATTACAAATGTTTGAATAATTAAATTTCGAATTTGATATGATTAATTTGATATTGAAATTTAATATATGGAAGTAGAGTGAATAATTGAAATTTGATTTAATATGATTCAAATTGGTTTCCAAAGTGAATGTAAGTTATATTGGGATTATAATAGAGTTAATAAGATTTTAAAATTAGAATTTATTGGATAATTGAATAACGGGTTTAATATGATTAAAAATGATTTGTAAAATTTTACTTTATCATATTAAAGTTAGAATGATGTTATAGGACTTTTAAAATCGAATTAAAAATAAATTTGTGAAAATTGAATATTTTAATATTTAATTGACGAGTTAAAATAGCCATTATACAAACAGTCTCGGATTACGACGAAACCAGTTTCATCGGATCCGTAACGAGCTATTATTATAAGATTTCAAATTTCGTGTCAATCGGATTTACCGTTTGTCCGGGGCAAGCCAAAACGCCTAGAAAATCGTTTAATCGGTTTAATTTAAAATTGATCGTTTATTGCCGTATCTCGCACAGATTATCGAATTAGCTTCCGAAACCTGTTCCATTATGTCCGAAACGTGGGGTAAACCCTAGAAACCCAGGTCACCGCGCGAGATTTGGAGTTCGGATTTCGGAGTGAATAGTGTTTTTCGTTGAAATTCTATAAAAGGAAACCCTTCTTCTTTCATTTGCAAACACCCTCTCCTTCTAACCCTAGCCGCCACCTTCCAACTAATGGCCGAAATTTGCCTACGTTCGTCCTCATATATCTCCCAATCCGTCAACCTCCACGCAAAGTCATCAACTAGAAACTTGTAGAGGCCAATGTGTGCTACGAATCCAACGGTCAAGATCGTATATTGAGTGACGGATCAACGGCAATTTGGCCTCAAAGTGGGCGCGTTCGTTCACGTTTTCACAATGATTTGGGCAACCGAGTTCCATATAGTTGCAGCCGAGGTTAACTTTGTCGAGGGGCTTTCGAATGTCGCTAGCTGATCGTCTCCAGGTGGCTCGGAGTGGGTGCGTCATTTAGGGTTTTGGAGGCAAGATGGGTTGCGTACGTGATTTGTAGCCTGGAGATAGCACGGTGAGGAAGAAGGAAAGGTTTGTGGCCCAGATGCGAAATTGCAAAGATGAACGGCCTGATTTGTTTCAGGGTAAAATTAAAATAAAATTGTGAATTTATATATATATATATATATATTAATTCGTTCAAACTTTAAAGATGCATAACTTTGTCGTACGAGGTCGGATTTCGACGAAACGAATTGCATTACAATCGTTTTGTCGAGCACTACGCTATGGAGCTGGACTGGAGTCGTTTGGAGCTAGTGAAAATTTTGGGTAAAATTAAACGCTCGTTTAATTTTATTCGAAATAAAACGCTGGAACTACATTGAAATCAAGGTGAGTGTTTTATAACGCTCACAACGTACTGAATTTCTTTATGCTAGTTAAATTTGATATTATGAAGTGATATGAATTTTATTTGTCGTTGTTTGATAGAATTTAATTGTCATATAGATTGTCATTTGAATTAAACGTTGAAAATTAAATTGATAGTTAAATTGAAATTGAATTGCGATTAAATTACTTGACATTTAACTATGAAATTGCCATGAATTGTATTGTCTATTGGATGATGTATTTCGATGGATGCTATTGGTTGATATTTAAATGTTTGGATGTTTATTTGCTTATATATATCCAGTTATGCATACATATGAAACTGTGATTTGATTTAAGTGATATATATTCATCCCTGACATTTAACTGAAATAAATAATTACTTGGACATAGGATAGAAAATTATATACGGACACCGAATTGGCTAAATTAATAATTTTTAAAATCGTCGATTTGAAATTTATTTAAATGTTTTAATTTAAAAGTTATAAATAGAAATCAATTTATAAAAATCAATTTATAGAGATGTCAAACCCCGTAAACATATCTGACGCCGTAAACATATCTTGAGTTATTGCACGCACGTTGACACTGGATATGAGATGTCAAACCCCGTAAACATATCTGACGCCGTTACACTCATATTTATTTACGATTGATTTAACTTTCATAAGGATATTTTAGTCCTGACTCGAGTGTTTTGTCTTTTCATTACGCTCGGGTCAGTCCTGAGTTTTTCAGATTTTTGAAAATCTATTCGGGAAGATGAAGACGAAGATTTGGTATACTATTACTATTATTACCTTGCATCATGCTATCTGCTGCATTATTTTGATTGTTCTGTTGTATATGTATAACTCTGATAAATGTTGTATAAATAGTTGTCAAAGTATAGTAAACAGCTTCATGAACTGTTTATTAGACTATTATATTTTATCGTTCCGCTGCGAGATTCTGTTTGTTTCATTTCCTTTATTTCTCTTTCTTTTCTTTTCTTATTTACCCCAATAACCATCTGCCCTTTTGAATGGTTTGGAATCGGCATGTGTATTTGATCGTCGGTTTAAACTATCCAAAAAGGCGGGTCGTTACAGTTGGTATCAGAGCTTTGGTTCAGCGATAACCTTAGCTTTGTGGGGTCTGACTCTTTATAAATAGGGTAGTAATACCCTATGATGAGTCGCTGAGTGTATACACATGAGAGAGCGTATTTGTTAATGATATAAAATGTTTTATATTGTGTCGGTTGATTTGTTAAGTGGCTTATGGATTCTGGTTAACAATTCGACATAGTATTATTTTGAAATTAGGTAAATGAAATAATTTTTCCCTAATTATATTTTGTATGTAAAGAATTTATTTTCAAAAATTATTGTGATCTATCTAGCTTATTTGGTTGTTAGAAATGATATATTGGTTATTATCATTAATTGGATATTGTAATTTAATAAATAAGGTGAATTACAAAATGAACAATGATAAAACACTTGTGGAATGTTTTAAGAAAGAAATTCTTATAAGAATATTTTAAAAAGGTGACTTATGAATTAAAATAGACTTAAATTGGAAAATATTGAATTTAAGACCCAGAGATCTTGAAAAATGGTTTTCAAATCTTTGAAGAAAATATATTGTGATATTAGTTGGAAATTGTTTATGGAAATATTTTGAAAGGATTTTTTTTTAAAGGAAAGAAGGAATTCAGTACTCCTCTCTTATGTCGCTAGAAAATAATTTCGGTGATGACTGCGCAGCATCATCGACGTTCATTTTCGAGTCTCAAAGTGGGGGAGACTTCTAAGAAGCTTTGCTTTTCTTCGAAATTATTTTGGGTAAATGGGTTTTGGTTTAAACTACAAAGGTATGATTTGATATATTAAAGATATAAGTGTATATGTTTATTTCAAATGATTTGAAAAGAACCGGGCATTTAAATTTCTAAGTTCTGTTAATTAATAATTTTCAAATTATTTGAATGAAATGTGTATAACCAGAATTTATAAAATAAGAGGATTAAGATATCTAAGCTTATGTTTGGGAAAACTTTAGAGTTGTAGTGCACCTTTAAAGTTGAATGGTAAAGAGGATTTAAATAAATTAAATTTGTGAACATTATGATGAAATAAAAATGAAATTCTATAAATTTATATAATACCAAAATTTGCATTCTAATAACATATAATATGACTTACCAAATATTAAGAAGTTGAAATGATGTTTTGGATATGTAATGAGATATTATACAAATAAACAGAACCTGAAAGTAATTGAAATATACAAGTAAGGAAAACTCAAAAGGAATTAAAATGTATATAAATGGAAAATTTTGATTGTGAAAAAAATTTATGTATACTTAAATATAGCATGAAATGATGAATTGATAAATGGAACAAGTAAGTGAACTTAAGAAAGAAGACAAATGAATTGTATATTATCTTTTGTAAATTGGTTATAGAAAATAAATATAAATTGCATAGAAAAAAAATTTGAATTTGTAACTTTGAGATAACCATAAACTAAGAAAAGTCATATATAAGAAGTTAGACTTTTATGGAATGACTATAAACTAAAGTGATGATTAATAAAATGTTCCACAAATAAATTTGTATTAACTGAAACTATGAATATGCAATAATGTAAACAAAGGAATTTCTTATAGCTAAGAATCAATTGGAAAATGAAATTGAATTTAATTAAATTATATAGAATGTTTAAAATGAATTTGAGTAAGCAAATTCTTTGATATGATGTTTGAGAAAAGATAATGTTAAA
This sequence comes from Allium cepa, assembly GCA_030765085.1. Lineage (NCBI taxonomy): Eukaryota > Viridiplantae > Streptophyta > Magnoliopsida > Asparagales > Amaryllidaceae > Allium > Allium cepa. Next base: position 102,659,177 of record CM060928.1, on the reverse strand, counting down.
GAATATGATATGTAAAGAAATGAATATACAAATTGAATAGTGGATTGTGAATAATTAAGAAAAAAAATAGAAGTCAATAAAATAATTTAGTATAGATAAATTGGATAGAAATCCATTGGAAGGTAATACGTGAGATTGTACGTATATTATTTTATTCGCATAACGATTTGATCCAAATTCGAGCACAAAATTTTGAGATGATTTATATCGATCCAAGTTAGGATTTTTCACTCGATTTTCGACAGCGAACCCTAGATATGGATTTTTAGTTTGATTCTGGAATTCTCTATCATAGTATATGGCTATGCAAGGAGAGTAACAGTTTCCAATCAAGGAACTAAATCTGTGTCCGCACTAGAGAGTCGTGTGAACGATACTAGTTTGGAAGTGAAATTGTGTGATCGAATAAGCGATTAGATTGATATTGCCCATGGATGATTTATATACGGCTTACGGACTTAATTAAAGTTAATATTGGAAATTTATGATGCCAAATATAAAATGATTCTTTTAAAATTATATGATTTGGTCGTTATATGATTGTTAGTTGATTTTATATAATTCATTAAGTGTTAATGAAATTGAAAGCTACAAATCATTGAAATCAAATTGGAAGTTAAATGAATTTAAATAGAATTTAATTTGATTCAAATTGGAAGTGAACTAATGTAAATATAAATTAGTGAATGTTAACTAATTGAATTGAGAATGAATGTTAGTAAAATCCAACGTTAATGAATCAACTGTGATTAAAATTGAGATCCAAGTCAATAAATATTACTGAGAAGTGAATTTATATTGATTGGTTATGGATTTGTTGGATGATAGTTGGATGATAATTGATTTGGTGGATGCATTTGTTGTTTTGTTGCATTTGCTATGTTGGCACAGGTAGCTGTTATGTTGCTATATGATGTATATTTACATTATTTTCATATATGCATGTTTCTCATGGTTTGTTGAGGGTTTATTAGGTGCGGATTGCGCTTGCTTCGCATTTGGAGCTCGCTTTCGTGCTATATTAGCCGTATATGCTCGCTAATAATATATAAGGTACATATCTCGGATTACATACCGTGCTTTTACAATTTTTTCCCTACGGGATGCCTCATCACTTGATGAGATGTATATTTGTGATATATATACTGTCATTTTTTTTCCGATCGAGCTGCGCAAAGGAAACTCTTCTGAAATTTTCCGTAAATCCAAGTGTAAGAAAAATTTTCAAGTTTTAAAATTTTTTTCATAACTTATTTTGATAACTAACTTTTAAAGTTAGAAAGCCGTTCGGTGTAACTTAGTGGAAGTGTAGTAACGATTTATAAATGGAATTTCATTGTTTTATAAGTTGATAACTTCGAATAAAATATAGCTAATGTTGAATTCTATACTTAGTTCCTTTTCCCTTCTTTTTCCTTTTCGGGGACGAAAAGTTTTGAGTGGGGGAGAGTGTAACGACCCGTAAATTTTCGATAATTTAAATAGCTAATTTAATAAGATTTTGTGATTTAGTGTTAGAAAAAAAATTAATTCGTTTGGAATAATAATAACTGGAATGAATTGCAACAATAATTATCCAAATAATTATTTATAGATTAAATGGAGTTCCAATCTAATTGAATTGACTCAAATGTTATAACTTGGTTATAAGGGAATATATGGGAAAAAAACAAATGTAAATAAGAGAATAAGAATTGTGAATGATTTAGTAGAAGTACAAATTTTAATAGATTGGTTTCGAAGATTTGAATAGTAATAAGTATTGAAAAATAAATGCTACTTGGTGAATGCCTTTGAAATCAATAGTTGGATAGGATAATAAATGTTGAATTCATTGGGTATATTAGAGTAATTGATTGATAAGTAAAATATATTTAAAATCAAATAATTGAATATTGAACAGGTAAATTGTTTAAACTAAATATTTAAAACTTATTGAATAATTGAATAACTGTAAAATGGAAATAGTGTTCTAAATTGTGAATTGGTTTTAAAGGGTGAATCTTATAAGTTCAATTTCAATATTTCAAAAGATAATGAATTATTGGATAATCGAAATTGTTTAAATTTAATATTTGGAACTTATTGAATAATTTAATAATGGGAATTGAATAACCGTATAATGGAAATGGTTGTTCTATAATTTGAATTTGTTAAATTTTATAAGTTCGTTTTGAATATTTCAAAAGATAGTGATTTAAGAATAATCAAATTTGTTTAAATTTAATATTACAAATATTTGAATAATTAAGTTCCGAATTTGATATGATTAATTTGATATTGAAATTTAATATATGGAAATAGAGTGAATAATTGAAATTTGATTTAATATGATTCAAATGGTTTCCAAAGTGAATGTAAGTTATACTGGGATTATAATAGAGTTAATAAGATTTTAAAATTGGAATTTATTGGATAATTGAATAACGGATTTAATATGATTAAAAATGATTTGTAAAATTTTACTTTATCATATTAAAGTTGGAATGATTTTATAGAACTTTTAAAATCGAATTAAAACTAAATTTGTGAAAATTGAATATTTTAATATTTAATTGACGAGTTAAAATAGCCATTTTACAAACACTCTCGGATTTCGACGAAACCAGTTTCATCGGATCCGTAACGTGATATTATTTTAAGATTTCAAATTTTGTGTCAATCGAATTCACCCTTTGTCCGGGGCAAGCCAAAACGCCTAGAAAATCGTTTTATCGGTTTAATTTAAAATTGATCGTTTATTGCTGTATCTCGCACAGATGATCGAATTAGCTTCCAAAACCTGTTCCATTGTGTCCGAAACGCGGGGTAAACCCTAGAAACGTCGGTCACCGCACGAGATTTGGAGTTCGGATTTTGGAGTGAATAGTGTTTTTCGTTGAAATTCTATAAAAGGAAACGCTTCTTCTTTCATTTGCAAACACCCTCTCCTTCTAACCCTAGCCACCACCCTCCAACTAATGGCCAAAATTTGCCTACGTTTGTCTCATATATCTCCCAATCCGTCAACATCCACGCAAAGTCATCAACTAGAAACTTGTAGAGGCCAATGTGTGCTACGAATCCAACGGTCAAGATCGTATATTGAGTGACGGATCAACGGCAGTTTGGCCTCAAAGTGGGCGCGTTCGTTCACATTTTCACAATTATTTGGGCAACCGAGTTCCATACAGTTGCAGCCGAGATTAACTTTGTCGAGGGGCTTTCGAATGTCGCTAGCTGATCGTCTCCAGGTGGCTCGGAGTGGGTGCGTCGTTTAGGGTTTTGGAGGCAAGATGGGTTGCGTACGAGATTTGTAGCCTGGAGATAGCATGGTGAGCAAGAAGGAAAGGTTTGTGGCCCAGATGCGAAATTGCAAAGATGAACGGCCTGATTTGTTTCAGGGTAAAATTAAAATAAAATTGTGAATTTATATATATATTAATTCGTTCAAACTTTAAAGACGCATAACTTTGTCGTACGAGGTCGAATTTCGACGAAACGAATTGCGTTGCAATCGTTTTGTCGAGCACTACGTTATGGAGCTGGGTTGGAGTCGTTTGGAGCTAGTGAAAATTTCGGGTAAAATTAAACGCTCGTTTAATTTTATTCGAAATAAAACGCTGGAACTACATTGAAATCAAGGTGAGTGTTTTATAACGCTCACAACATACTGAATATCTTTACGCTAGTTAAATTTGATATTATGAAGTGATATGAATTTTATTTGCCGTTGTTTGATGGAATTTAATTGTCATATAGATTGTCATTTGAATTAACCGTTGACAATTAAATTGACAGTTAAATTGAAATTGAATTGCGATTAAATTACTTGACATTGAACTATGAAATTGCCATGAATTGTATTGTCTATTAGACGATGTATTTCGATGGATGCTATTGGTTGATATTTAAATGTTTGGATGTTTATTTGCTTATATATATCCTGTTATGCATACATATGAAACTATGATTTGATTTAAGTGATATATATTCATCCCTGACATTTAACTGAAATAAATAATTACTTAGTCATAGGATAGAAAATTATATACGGACACCGAATTGGCTAAATTAATCATTTTTAAAATCGTCGATTTGAAATTTATTTAAATGTTTTAATTCAAAAGTTATAAATAGAAATCAATTTATAGAAATCGAATTTATCAAAAAATTGAGTTTGAAATGTTGAAATAAATTTTGGTTAAAAGAAATTATTAAATAATTAAAGTGGAGACTTTGGAATTTAAAATCGGGATATGATTGAATTTCGAAAATTGATTTGTTTAAAGATTTAACCTTAATTCGAGCTTTGAATATTACTAAGTAAAGGTGATATAAAAATGATATTTTGAAATCGAGCTTGGAATTGAATCATATTTGAAATTTGGATTTAAACATGAATATTGATGGATAATTTTGTAAAGTGTTATAAATGGATACTTTTGAAAAATCAAGCTCCAAATAGATATAAATTGAAATTGAAATAATTGAAAGTGAATATAAAATTGAATAAATTTGAAGTCAAAGTTGACGTTGATTGAATCGAAATCAAAATTGAATCGGTAGAAGGAAAATTGAAATTGTTTTGAATTGGGAAGTTATAATTGAAATGGTTTGGTTTTGAAGCTGTTTTATTTTGTTTTCCAAATTACTCAGTTATATAAACCATTTTTGAATACTTAAATTATTTTAATCTATTTTAAATCTACTTAACCCAATTTAAATTATTTTAAACTAATTTATCTATTTTAAATCCGTTTTAAAACTTTAAGTATTTTTAACTACTTTAATTATTTAAACTACTTTAATTATTTAAACTACTTTTAAACTACTTAAAACTATTTTTCTAAGATTTCAAGCTGGTCAATAAGGTGAAATGTTTATATTTAAATCTTGAATTTAAATACAAATTGGGTTAAATGAAGTTGCAACCTAAATTGAAATTCAAAATGATTTTTAAATCGAAATGAGATAATGAGGTGAAAAATGATTTTGAACGAAATCTTACATTTTGAATAGATATGATGATATTTGAAATGGATTTGATTTTTGAAGCGAATATGATATTTTGATATCAATGATGAATCGATTTGAAATGTAAAAGAGCCACCGGTGTAATAATACGTAGTTATTAAAGAGACCGGGATCCGATATGGACATACTCTCTGTCGATACCGAAAACCACTTTAATAACTATTATACGCGGAGTGTTGATCCAGAATGAAGTGGATGGTTTGGTGAACGCGTTGACTGAAGAAAGAGAACGATATTGGATGACCCTTGACATGACTAAAACAGGAGCCGCGCCGGGCCATTGAGGTTCGCCATCTCTAGTGGTTACACTTCTTCGATACCATATCTATTACATTTGTGATTCGATTTGGGTGCACCCCTTGATTTGGGAGTGTTGTTTCGCGGTGTTGGGGTAGCTGCTGGCTATGCTCAACATCAGTCCGGATCACGCAACTACTAGTATCCTAGTTGGTATCGCCTCATGTACCTTGTCATACTGATTATCCTATTCGCGACCACTACGTTTTGTTTTGTGTTATACCTATGGGGTACCCTCTGATGACCACTAGTTTACGGTGGGGCTTACGGTGCTGTATAGACTATGGCATTATAAAAATGTGTTAAGGGGGATTATGGTAATGCCTTAACGCTATTTTGATACTTTATATTACTGATAGGCATTATCTACTTAGCGTACATTACTACATAGTAGATAGTTTAACGGATCCTTAAGAGATTGAAAATCCCGTAACATCTCTTGAGTTATTGCACGCACGTTGACACTGGATATGAGATGTCAAACCCCATAAACATATCTGACGCCGTTACACTCATATTTATTTACGATTGATTTACTTTCATAAGGATATTTTAGTCCTGACTCGAGTGTTTTGTCTTTTCATTACGCTCGGGTCAGTCCTGAGTTTTTCAGATTTTTGAAGATCTATTCTGGAAGATGAAGACGAAGATTTAGTATACTATTACTATTATTACCTTGCATCATGCTATCTGTTGCATTATTTTGATTGTTCTGTTGTATATGTATAACTCTGATAAATGTTGTATAAATAGTTGTCAAAGTATAGTAAATAGCTTCATGAACTGTTTATTAGACTATTATATTTTATCGTTCCGTTGCGAGATTCCGTTTGTTTCATTTCCTTTATTTCTCTTTCTTTTCTTTTCTTATTTACCCCAATAACCATCTGCCCTTTTGAATGGTTTGGAATCGGCATGTGTATTTGATCGTCGGTTTAAACTATCCAAAAAGGCGGGTCGTTACAGTTGGTATCAGAGCTTTGGTTTAGCGATAACCTTAGCTTTGTGGGGTCTGACTCTTTATAAATAGGGTAGTAATACCCTATGATGAGTCGCTGAGTGTATACATATGAGAGAGCGTATTTGTTAGTGATATAAAATGTTTTATATTGTGTCGGTTGATTTGTTGAGTGGCTTATGGATTCTGGTTAATACGAGTAATTAACGTCATTGATAGGGATCTCTAAACACTCGAACAGAACAATTCGACATAGTATTGTTTTGAAATTTGGTAAATGAAATAATTTTGCCCTAATTATATTTTGTATATAAAGAATTTATTTTCAAAAATTATTGTGATCTATCTAGCTTATTTGGTTGTTAGAAATGATATATTGGTTATTATTATTAATTGGATATTGTAATTTTAATAAATAAGGTGAATTACAAAATGAACAATGATAAAACACTTGTGGAATGTTTTAAGAAAGAAATTCTTATAAGAATATTTTAAAAAGGTGACTTATGAATTAAAATAGATTTAAATTGGAAAATGTTGAATTTAAGACCCGGAGATCTTGAAAAATGTTTTTGAAAGCTTTGAAGAAAATATATTGCGATATTAGTTGGAAATTGTTTATGGAAATGTTTTGAAAGGATTTTTTTAAAGGAAAGAAGGAATTCAGTACTCCTCTCTTATGTCGCTGGAAAATAATTTCGGTGATGACTGCGTAGCATCATCGACGTTCATTTTCGAGTCTCAAAGTGGGGAAGACTTCTAAGAAGCTTTGCTTTTCTTCGAAATTATTTTGGGCAAATGGGTTTTGTTTAAACTACAAAGGTATGATTTGATATATTAAAGATATAAGTGTATATGTTTATTTCAAATGATTTGAAAAGAACCGGGCATTTAAATTTCTAAGTTTTGTTAATTAATAATTTTCAAATTATTTCAATGAAATGTGTATAACCAGAATTTATAAAATAAGAGGATTAAGATATCTAAGCTTATGTTTGGGAAAACTTTAGAGTTGTAGTGTACCTTTAAAGTTGAAAGGTAAAGAGAATTTAAATAAATTAAATTTGTGAACATTATGATTAAGTAAAAATGAAATTCTATAAATTTGTATAATACCAAAATTTGCATTCTAATAACATATAATATGACTTACCAAATATTAAGAAGTTGAAATGATGTTTTGGATATGTAATGAGATATTGTACAAATAAACAGAACCTGAAAGTAATTGAAATATACAAGTAAGGAAAACTCAAAAGGAATTAAAATGTATATAAATGGAAAATTTTGATTGTGAAAATAAATTTATATATACTTAAATATAGCATGAAATGATGAATGGGTAAATGGAACAAGTAAGTGAACTTAAGAAAGAAGACAAATGAATTGTATAATATCTTTTGTAAATTGGTTATAGAAAATAAATATAAATTGCACAGAAAAAAAATTTGAATTTGTAACTTTGAGATAACCGTAAACTAAGAAAAGTCATATATAAGAAGTTAGACTTTTATGGAATGACTATAAACTAAAGTGATGATTAATAAAATATTCCACAAATAAATTTGTATTAACTGAAACTATGAATATGCAATAAATGTAAACAAAGGAATTTCTTATAGCTAAGAATCAATTGGAAAATGAAATTGAATTTAATTAAATTATATAGAATGTTTAAAATGAATTTGAGTAAGCAAATTCTTTGATATGATGTTTGAGACAAGATAATGTTAAAGAATATGCTATGTAAAGAAATGAATATACTAACTGAATAATGGATTGTGAGTAATTAAGAAGAAAAAAAATAGAAGTCGATAAAATAATTTAGTATAGATAAATTGGATAGAAATCCATTGGAAGGTAATACGTGAGATTGTACGTATATTATTTTATTCGCATAACGATTTGATCCAAATTCGAGCACAAAATTTCGAGATGATTTATATCGATCCAAGTTAGGATTTTTCACTCGATTTTCGACGGCGAACCTTAGATATGGATTTTTAATTTGATTCTGGAATTCTCTATCATAGTATATGGCTATGCAAGGAGAGTAACAGTTTCCAATCAAGGAACCAAATTTGATTCCGCACTAGAGAGTCGTGTGAATGATACTAGTTTGGAAGTGAAATTGTGTGATCGAATAAGCGATTAGATTGATATTGCCCACGGATGATTTATGTACGGCTTACGGACTTAATTAAAGTTAATATTGGAAATTTATGATGCCAAATATAAAATGATTCTTTTAAAATTATATGATTTGGTCGTTATATGATTGTTAGTTGATTTTATATAATTCATTAAGTGTTAATGAAATTGAAAGCTATAAATCATTGAAATCAAATTGGAAGTTAAATGAATTTAAATAGAATTTAATTTGATTCAAATTGGAAGTGAACTAATGTAAATATAAATTAGTGAATGTTAACTAATTGAATTGAGAATGAATGTTAGTAAAATCCAACGTTAATGAATCAACTGTGATTAAAATTGAAATCCAAGTCAATAAATATTAATGAGAAGTGAATTTATATTGATTGGTTATGGATTTGTTGGATGATAGTTGGATGATAATTGATTTGGTGGATGCATTTGTTGTTTTGTTGCATTTGCTATGTTGGCACATGTAGCTGTTATGTTGCTATATGATGTATATTGACATTATTTTCATATATGCATGTTTCTCATGGTTTGTTGAGTGTTTAGTAGGTGCGAATTATGCCTTCTTCGCATTTGGAGCTCGCTTTTGCGCTATATTAGCCGTATATGCTCGCTAATAATATATAAGGTACATATCTCGGATTACATGCCGTATTTTACACTTTTTTCCCTGTGGGATACCTCATCACTTGATGAGATGTATATTTGTGATATATATACTATCATTTTTTTCCCGATCGAGCCGTGCAAAGGTGACTCTGTCGAAATTTTCCGTAAATCCAGGTGTTAGAAAATTTTTCAAGTTTTAAGTTTTTTTTATAACTTGTTTTGGTAACTAACTTTTAAAATTAGAAAGCTGTTCGGAGTAACTTAGTGGAAGTGTAGTAACGATTTATAAATGGAATTTCATTGTTTTATAAGTTGATAACTTTGAATAAAATATAGCTAATGTTTAATTCTATACTTAGTTCCTTTTCCCTTCTTTTTCCTTTTCGGGGACGAAAAGTTTTGAGTGGGGGAGAGTGTAACGACCCGTAAATTTTCGATAATTTAAATAGCTAATTTAATAAGATTTTGTGATTTAATGTTAGAAAAAAAATTAATTCGTTTGGAATAATAATAACTGGAATGAATTGCAACAATAATTATCCAAATAATTATTTATAGATTAAATGGAGTTCCAATCTAATTGAATTGAATCAAATGTTATAACTTGGTTATAGGGGAATATATGGAAAAAACAAATGTAAATAAGAGAATAAGAATTGTGAATGATTTAGGTAGAAGTACAAATTTTAATAGATTGGTTTCGAAGATTTGAATAGTAATAAGTATTGAAAAATAAATGCTACTTGTTGAATGCCTTTGAAATCAATAGTTGGATAGGATAATAAATGTTGAATTCATTGGGTATATTAGAGTAATTGATTGATAAGTAAAATATATTTAAAATCAAATAATTGAATATTGAACAGGTAAATTGTTTAAACTAAATATTTAAAACTTATTGAATAATTGAATAACTGTAAAATGGAAATAGTGTTCTAAATTGTGAATTGGTTTTAAAGGGTGAATCTTATAAGTTCAATTTCAATATTTCAAAAGATAATGAATTATTGGATAATCGAAATTGTTTAAATTTAATATTTGGACCTTATTGAATAATTTAATAATGGGAATTGAATAACCGTATAATGGAAATGGTTGTTCTATAATTTGAATTTATTAAATTTTATAAGTTCGTTTTGAATATTTCAAAAGATAGTGATTTAAGAATAATCAAATTTGTTTAAATTTAATATTACAGATATTTGAATAATTAAATTCCGAATTTGATATGATTAATTTGATATTGAAATTTAATATATGGAAATAAAGTGAATAATTGAAATTTGATTTAATATGATTCAAATTGGTTTTCAAAGTGAATGTAAGTTATATTGGGATTATAATAGAGTTAATAAGATTTTAAAATTGGAATTTATTGGATAATTGAATAACAGGTTTAATATGATTAAAAATGATTTGTAAAATTTTACTTTATCATATTAAAGTTAGAATGATGTTATAGAACTTTTAAAATCGAATTAAAAGTAAATTTGTGAAAATTGAATATTTTAATATTTAATTGACGAGTTAAAATAGCCATTTTACAAACAGTCTCGGATTTCAACGAAACTAGTTTCATCGGATCTGTAACGTGATATTATTGTAACATTTCAAATTTCATGTCAATCGGATTTACCGTTTGTCCGGGGCAAGCCAAAACGCCTAGAAAATCGTTTAATCGGTTTAATTTAAAATTGATCGTTTATTGCCGTATCTCGCACAGATGATCGAATTAGCTTCCAAAACATTTTCCATTGTGTCCGGAACGCGGGGTAAACCCTAGAAATGCCAGTCACCGCGTGATATTTGGAGTTCGGATTTTGGAGTGAATAGTGTTTTTCGTTGAAATTCTATAAAAGGAAACCCTTCTTCTTTCATTTGCAAACACCCTCTCCTTCTAACCCTAGCCGCCACCCTCCAACTAATGGCCGAAATTTGCCTACGTTCGTCCTCATATATCTCCCAATCCGTCAACATCCACGCAAAGTCATCAACTAGAAACTTGTAGAGGCCAATGTGTGCTACGAATCCAACGGTCAAGATCGTATATTGTGTGACGGATCAACGGCAATTTGGCCTCAAGGTGGGCGCATTCGTTCACGTTTTCACAATGATTTGGGCAACTGAGTTCCATACAGTTGCAGTGGAGATTAACTTTGTTTAGGGGCTTTCGAATGTCGCTAGCTGATCGTCTCCAGGTGGCTCGGAGTGGGTGCGTCGTTTAGGGTTTTGGAGGCAAGATGGGTTGCGTACGTGATTTGTAGCCTGGAGATAGCACGGTGAGAAGAAGGAAAGGTTTGTGGCCCAGATGCGAAATTGCAAAGATGAACGGCCTGATTTGTTTTAGGGTAAAATTAAAATAAAATTGTGAATTTATGTATATATTAATTCGTTCAAACTTTAAAGATGTACAATTTTGTCGTACGAGGTCGGATTTCGACGAAACGAATTGCGTTGCAATCGTTTTGTCGAGCACTACGCTATGGAGCTAGATTGGAGTCGTTTGGAGCTAGTGAAAATTTCGGGTAAAATTAAACGCTCGTTTAATTTTATTTGAAATAAAACGCTGGAACTACATTGAAATCAAGGTGAGTGTTTTATAATGCTCACAACGTACTGAATATCTTTATGCTAGTTAAATTTGATATTATGAAATGATATGAATTTTATTTGTCATTGTTTGATAGAATTTAATTGTCATATAGATCGTCATTTGAATTAACCGTTGAAAATTAAATTGACAGTTATATTGAAATTGAATTGCGATTAAATTACTTGATATTGAACTATGAAATTGCCATGAATTGTATTGTCTATTGGATGATGTATTTCGATGGATGCTATTGGTTGATATTTAAATGTTTGGATGTTTATTTGCTTATATATATCCTGTTATGCATACATATGAAACTGTGATTTGATTTAAGTGATATATATTCATCCCTGACATTTAACTGAAATAAATAACTACTTGGCCATAGGATAGAAAATTATATACGGACACTGAATTGGCTAAATTAATAATCTTTAAAATCGTCGATTTGAAATTTATTTAAATGTTATGATTTAAAAGTGATAAATAGAAATCAATTTATAGAAATCGAATTTGTCAAAAAATTGAGTTTGGAATGTTGAAATAAATTTTGGTTAAAAGAAATTGTTAAATAATTAAAGTGGAGACTTTGGAATTTAAAATCGGGATATGATTGAATTTTGAAAATTGATTTGTTTAAAGAGTTAACCATAATTCGAGCTTTGAATATTACTAAGTAAAGATGATATAAAAATGATATTTTGAAATCGAGCTTGGAATTGAATCATATTTGAAATTTGGATTTAAACTTGAATATTGATGGATAATTTTGTTAAGTGTTATAAATGGATATTCTTGAAAAATCAAGCTCCAAATCGATATAAATTGAAATTGAATTAATTGAAAGTGAATATAAAATTAAATAAATTTGAAGTCAAAGTCGACGTTGATTGAATCGAAATCGAAATTGAATCGGTAGAAGGGAAATTGAAATTGTTTTGAATTGGGAAGTTATAATTGAAATGATTTGGTTTTGAAGCTGTTTTTTTTTGTTTTCCAAATTACTCAGTTATATAAACCATTTTGAATACTTAAACTATTTTAATCTATTTTAAATCTACTTAACCCAATTTAAATTATTTTAAACTAATTTATCTATTTTAAATCCATTTTAAGACTTTAAGTATTTTTAACTACTTTAATTATTTAAACTACTTTTAAACTACTTAAAACTATTTTTCTAAAATTTCAAGCTGGTCAATAAGGTGAAATGTTTATATTTTAATCTTGAATTTAAATACAAATTGGGTTAAATGAAGTTGCAACCTAAATTGAAATTCGAAATGATTTTTAAATCGAAATGAGATATTGAGGTGAAAAATGATTTTGAATGAAATCTTACATTTTGAATAGATATGATGATATTTGAAATGGATTTGATTTTTGAAGCGAATATGATATTTTGATATCAATTATGAATCGATTTGAAATGTAAAAGAGCCACCGGTGTAATAATACGTAGTTATTAAAGAGATTGGGACCGGATATGGGCATACTCTTTGTCGATACCGAAAACCACTTTAATAACTATTATACACGGAGTGTTGATCCAAAATGAAGTGGATGGTTTGGTGAACACGTTGACTGAAGAAAGAGAACGATATTGGATGACCCTTGACATGACTAAAACAGGAGCCGCGCCGGGCCATTGAGGTTCGCCATCTCTAGCGGACACACTTCTTCGATACCATATCTATTACATTTGTGATTCGATTTTGGGTGCACCCCTTGATTTGGGAGTGTTGTTTCGCGGTATTAGTGTAGCTGTTGGCTATGCTCGACATCAGTCCGGATCACGCAACTACTAGTATCCTAGTTGATATCGCCTCATGTACCTTGTCATACTGATTATCCTATTCGCGACCACTACGTTTTGTTTTGTGTTATACCTGTGGGGTACCCTCTGATAACCACTAGTTTACGGTGGGGCTTACGGTGTTGTATAGACTATGGCATTATAAAAATGTGTTAAGGGGGATTATGGTAACGCCTTAACGCTATTTTGAAACTTTATATTACTGATAGGCATTATCTACTTAGCGTACATTACTACATAGTAGATAGTTTAACGGATCCTTAAGAGATGGAAAATCCCGTAACATCTCTTGAGTTATTGCACGCACGTTGACACTGGATATGAGATGTCAAACCACGTAAACATCTCTGACGCCGTTACACTCATATTTATGTACGATTGATTTAACTTTCATAAGGATATTTTAGTCCTGACTTGAGTGTTTTGTCTTTTCATTACGCTCAGGTCAGTCCTGAGTTTTTCAGATTTTTGAAGATCTATTCTGGAGGATGAAGACGAAGATTTGGTATACTATTACTATTATTACCCTTGCATCATGCTATCTGCTGCATTATTTTGATTGTTCTGTTGTATATGTATAACTCTGATAAATGTTGTATAAATAATTGTCAAAGTATAGTAAACAGCTTCATGAACTGTTTATTTGACTATTATATTTTATCGTTCCGCTGCGAGATTCTGTGTTGTTTCATTTCCTTTATTTCTCTTTCTTTTCTTTTCTTATTTACCCCAATAACCATCTGCCCTTTTGAATGGTTTGGAATCGGCATGTGTATTTGATCGTCGGTTTAAACTGTCCAAAAAGGCGGGTCGTTACAATAAGGATCTTTCAGCCCAAAAGGCGTTAAATGCCGATAATTCATCTAATGTGAAGAATTTTTGAACGTGGACTGTCTTGCAATCTTCTACGCCCAATTCCACAAGCAGATCAATCATACCAATTAGTTGTTTCACATTGCCTACAAACCCTTAAATCTTAGTTTTACAGGCTATCATCTCCTTCATGGTTGTCTTCATCTAATCGAATGTTCTCCTGATTAGTATGTTTATGGAACTTCTTGTATCTACCAAGACCTACCATACTATCACCGGTGCTATATTTGCCGTTATTAATATGGGATCGAAAGTTGGCACTTCGACTCCATCTGCATCCCTATACTTGGATATAATATCATGAGTTAACATTTTTTGTTGCTTACCCTGAGTTCCATCAATAATTACAAAGCAATCTTCCTACAGTATGTGCTTTAGCAAGCTCACGTACCATTCCATTTCCCTTCTGTTGTTCTCTATCAGATCGGGTCCTCCAGTTATGGTATTGATAACTAGCTTTACATCATTATATCTGTGCCCTTCTCAACTTGGTCTAGTCAAGTTCCCTTGGGGTCACGGCCCGTGGGTCACAGCTTAATCACCTTCCTTTGGCTTTTTAGCTTATTGCTAGAGCACATTTTGCATTATCAATTCCTCGATTAGTTCCCTCAAATGCTGGCACTCATTCGTATTATCCATTATTTTCACGGAAATGACAAACTTTCCGAAGCACCTTTCTTGCTCAGTTGCCTGGAGTGATTTCTTATATTGTTCTATTCCATCAGTATCAAGGTCTATGTTTTCTAGTGTATTATTCAAGGACGTATAATCTTCCAGTTTCACATTCCTTAGGCATTTCTTGTTGTTGTTACGCCTACCACTAGGGCCTTCGTTCCTTTTCTTTTGGTTACTAGAATTTATAACATTAACTGCCATGTTACCAGAGTTTTCTCTAGCTTATTTGATCGCAAAAATGATTTGGATAACTTCATTTGACTATCCGTCATCAGTTTTTCCTACAGCTAGACTCGCTTCTTCTAACCGCAGGAATTGTTCTGATGAAACTCCACCATAGTCGTTGGTTACTTCATCTTTAGTCATCTACCGAAATCCATGTCTAGGTGCATGCCTTGGACCAATGCCATGAAACCAGATCCTCCTTCGGATTACATACTTCAGTAATAGCAATATTGAACCAATTAAGGAATCCTTTTAGAAATTCCTTTGGTCCTTGAGATAGATTCGACAAGGACATCACATCCATAGGCCATGCAGCATTGAACTAGAACTTCTGCAAGAAATTTCTAGTTAACTCATCAAAAGTTGATATGGATCGCAGTGCGACCCTAGTAAACCACATTGATACAACTCCTTCCAAGAAAATAGGGAGCCATACCAACGATATTCTATTGACGCCCTATTGGTTCTGCAGCATTTGTTTGAACTCAAGCTTTGTTAGCTTCAACGTCCAGCCTGTAATCATCAAAATCAAGCTGCAGGTCCTCCTTAGAATCAGATAAGTGCAAAGCTTCAGCTCCTTGTCCTCCCAATCCTCTAAAATTATTTTCGATACCGAGTTGAATCCTCTTGATACCAGGTGGTTTTCTTTTAGGTGGAACATGCTGACTTCCTCCAGCAAGTCCTACTACTCCAACATCCACTTCCTTCTATTTTTCCATTTCATTTCACCTATTCTGCAAGAAATGGATGAGTTCTCTCATTCAGATTAGGAGGAGAAGCTTCTCTCCTGTTCCTCTTGGTCCTTGGCGATTGATGGGTCAACGGTACTTGTAGGATCGATTTCACTCTAGAGGGGGGTGAATATGTTGATACTAATAATAATAAAAACTAATGCAGAAATCTATATAATAATTACAGCACAGATAATAGCAAAAATAGAACAACCTAGATTTACCTAGCTTCGACAACAACCAGCGTATGTGTTGCCCTCAAGGTTTCTACTGGAAATTAAGTAGTCAGATGCTTACATACCTTACGACACCAGCTATCGACTAACTTAACTCTACGCTAAAAACCTTGTCACAACACAGTCACTAAGATGCGAATTCTTGAATTACACCGCCATTGTTCATCCCTAGTCACATGATTAGAATTGGCACAAATTTTAAAAGAAAAAATAAAACAAACAAACAATATAAACAAAACCTTATTATAAATGTAAGCCTAAAGTAAAATATAATAAAGGCCGGCCCAATAAAAATATAAAGATGTCTTCTTTTCTTTGTATATGATGTCGTTCCTTTTGCTCTATAATGTCTGCTTCGTTCTTCTTCCGAAAACTAGGGCTTTGTGAAATTTGAAACACCGATTCAAAAATTGATCGATTGAGTTTTGAATTCACTTCGACTTGGCTTTATCAATTGATCCTGGCTTCGATTAATATGTGGCGGCTTCAAGTTGCATCGAGCTTGAATGCTATGATTTGGTATGTGATTTTCTTGTTCGATTTTGAATTTGCTCAACTTCGATTCGAGTTATAGATTTTTTCGTGATCAAGCTAGCTCTGGTATTTGCTTAAACTCAAATTCCTAATTTTTGCCGATGATGTTACTGGTTATATATAGGGTTCGAATCCCTTAGTTTACGTTCGTATAATTTCGGTTTGAATAATTCATGATTTTGTTTTATGCATTGAGTTTTGATCGTATGATCTTGAGACCACTGACTGGTTCATTCCTTGATTGTAGCTTGGTTTTTGAATTTGAGACTCATTCATTTCTTCTATGACTTCCGCACTTTGAATTATTGAGAGTATTGACTTGGTTAATTCGCAAGATAAAAATTGACTTCATGATTTACCTCTGACTCGTTCGAACTCTTTTTTTTGCTATGTTGGTTTGTACTTATGTTAATTTGGGACATTATTATGTTGCAGCCTTCTCTGTTATATATCTTCATGCTTGTTGTTGCCTTAGTCCGGATACATAGCAGAATGCCTGCACTTAGTTGCACTGTCCACTTGCATTGACTTGCACTGCTTTGTACTTGGGGTAGTGATACACTTGATTGAACATATTCTAGGTTGGAGTTTGTAACTGAACTGTACTGCATGTGTGTAGCTGCTTTGTTTTGTTCACTGCCTGGTCTACATTGATGTATGTTGATCTACACACTCATGTTCCACATTGCTAGTTCACCTGAGTCTTGCTTCGAGTCAAACTATTTTGTTTCATTCAGTTTGATGTTATATGTGATCCTTAAGTTGAAGTCTAGTCTAGTTGCCTTTGTTGCTCTTAATCAAGTTGAGTCTGTATGCATGTTGTTGTGGTCTTGTAGTCTCTGGTATCAATGTTGCATCACCGGTTCATTTTTTTGGTGAACTTGATGACTGAACTTGTAGAATGTTTGCATATCCATATACATTGGTCTGGTAGTCCTTTTGGTTGAGGCTGAGTTCTTTGCTTGGTCTGTTCCTTGAACTAATATATGTTCATATTCATAAATGTATACATGTGTATGTACTGACTGTTCCTCTTTAATCATTTCATTGAACTTCTATGGATCTAATGCTTGATCATGTCATGCTCACTTATATGTGTGTCACCGTGTATATACATACATACATATATGTATGCATATATGTGTACAATTGATGTGCCTATGCACTTGGTTGGCTTGATGTCTCCACTGCTCATTGCTGTTATATGGGTTACCCTGCTGTCTTCATACCTGAACTGATATGTGTATGCATATATGCAAACATGCTCTAATGCATATGCTCTGGTCTCTATTTGAATGCTTGTGTTTTGGAGTTCATGTGTTACCGAATTTGGTATATTTCGAGTTAAATTTGTCTGCACTATGTCTTGTTGAAGCTTCACTTGTGCACTGGTCTTGTCTGGTTTCATTTGAGTTTATGTAGCTGGTTTTACATATGACCAACCATGTGTACATCACCTTGCACATGTGCATCTAATTTGGTCTGGTGATCTTGATATTTCATTGTTTTAATCCTGCATTTGCTCATTGAAGGTCAGGTGCACATATTCATGTGTATACATGCATACATATGTTACATGTTCTGGCTAGACTTGTTTTCATGTACTTGGGCTATGATGGTTTGAAGTCTTTGTGTATTGCACCTGAGTTGAATCCAGCCATGGCTCGAGTTTGACCTTGTGCTCACCTGTCCCTACAGTTTTATCAAGTGTATATCGGTTTGCACGGACTTTGACATGTATAGTGATATACTCTGTATGTTACAAGCTGTTTGTGTAAGATGAATTCAAAATAAATAAATGACGAACAACCCAAATAACTGAGGCAAATTATATTTTCAAACACACACTTTTATTGTACACTGCAAAATATTTCTTTTTCAATTTTACTACGTCGGTATTTATTTTGCAGATAATTCAGATGCTAGATACGAACTGGAAAAGAGTTTAAGACAAATACGAGTGTTTGAGTGATATGTAGTGAGATCAACATTGTAAATTGAAAATTTTGATGTAATCGAAATTGTAATGTAATTGAAATTGTGTGTATATAATGAGAGCTCAAATTTGTACTATACAAAATTGTAATAAAATATTTGTTTGAATAAAATATTTATTTGAATTTAAATTCTGTGTTATTTATTTTAATCAAAAGGTATTTATTTAATTATGAAAAAAATAAAATAGTATAATAAAAAATACATTTAAATGAATATATATATATGTGTGTTTATTATCA
The DNA here is from genome assembly GCA_030765085.1 of Allium cepa. Taxonomy (NCBI): domain Eukaryota; kingdom Viridiplantae; phylum Streptophyta; class Magnoliopsida; order Asparagales; family Amaryllidaceae; genus Allium; species Allium cepa. Next base: position 102,640,214 of record CM060928.1, on the reverse strand, counting down.
TCAAACATAAATCATATACTAGCATTTTCAACAATCTCCCTCTTTTGATGATAACAAACATATATTTAAGATTTTGAATTTATTAAATGTATTTGGTCATTGATGAAATCTATTTTGTAATGACCCGTCATTTCGCTACTTCGAAAGAGAGAGATTTAGTTTGTTTCAAATTTAAAAAGGTTTGAAACTTAAATAAATAAGTTATGTAAAATAGATAATAATGAAGAAATTATTTATTCTTATAATTAATAATTTAAAAAGTATAAATTTGGATTTCAGAACAAATCAACAATAATTAAGTTTTGTTAAAAATGAATAAAGGCTTAATAAATAGGTTTAAATATTTATTTGAAAAGTTAAATCTTATTTAAAACACCTAATGAAGATAATAAAAGTACATTAAAAGATTTAAAAATATGTTAATAATCATTTTACAAAAATAACCATATTTTGTCGCATTTTGTCAGTTTTGCATACACTGTAATATTAGAGATTTTGATATTAATTAAATATGATTTTAAAATACAAAGAGACATGTTTTAACATATGTAAAGAAGTAAAAGTGCATTTTAAAGTTTTGTTTACTTCAATATATAGCTTAACAAAAACATCAAATTTTGACTGTAAAAATTTGTCAACAAAAACACTGTTTTCAACAAAAACAAGTTGTCGTCAAGTTGTTGCAACTTGATACATTTTCTAACATACACATATGCATAAATAAACTTTACAAACTTTAAACATTTTACATTTAGCACAAAAAGATAAAAAATTTATTTAGGAAATTTTAAGTAAATGTATAAAAAAAAAGTAAAACGGTATGATTTGACAAATTTGAATCTAATTAAAGCTTTAATAAACCATATCATTTCTTTATATCATATATCATTAATGAGATGGTATACATTAGCATGGAAAAGGAGCAAAGTTATATGTTTTAATATTGGTAAATATGGAAATGGTGACACCTCTTTTTACTACTTACACACTTTTCCTTAACATCCTTTTCACCATTAATGCATATGCTAATTTATTAATAAGTGTCATGTGTAATCAAATCAAAGCAAAAGACTTCTCTTTAAAATACGAAGTTTAAGGAAGAAAAGACAGTAGAGTCATCCTTTCCTTCCATAAATGCATGTCCTTATGGGTTTAATCAAAGATTTAAAAAAAAGCAAAAGTAGGGAAGGTTAGTATAGTCATTTGTCACTCAAATTTCATCTCTAAATAGCCATACCATTTTCACCGTCTTTTACAACCATTTTCTTCATTTTCCTAAAGCTACTCTCTCCATTTACTTCCACCATCATCACCAAACATCACCATACCTCTACATCACCCAAACCCAAGCTTACCCACCCCTACTTGGCAATACCCTCCACCTAAACTCCTCTACCCAAGCCTATACGCCTCTATCCACCTCAAGTAACACATGAAACCCCTTCTACACCACCAAAGCCGAGCCCAAAAACCCAAACCCGAGCACCTACAAGCCGTACCCACCTCCCAAACCCACCTACACACCTCCACCCACCCCTAGAACCACAGCCAAAGCACCTACCCACACGCTAGCCCAAGCTACCATAGGCCATACCCTTCCAAAATCCCACGGCAATAATAAATAAAAAAATAAAAGAAAAGGAAAAGAAAGAAAGAAAAAGAGGAAACGACAAACTCGAGACGTTCAAGAAGAAGTACACTAGTTCAGAAAAAAGTTTGACGAAGTGAATATAAAGATGAGAAAATTCTCACCACGACATGATTTATATTGATTGTCGAATTGATTTGCTATGATAAGATTGTCACCATTTTAGAACAAGGATGTTTTAATAATTGTTTGAATGTTGGATAATGCATAGTAATGTTAATGACATATATCGTACTATACCTATATTGAAAGTGTTAACATCATATGATTTTTTGTATGGTTGTGATGTTAATATAGACATCAAATTTCTATCATCATTGATTAAGTGATCTCTTTGTTAAGAAAGACCCAATTTTGGTGATATGATATACTTTGAAAAAATAAGTTTCTTTTCAATTAGAATTGAATTTAAAGTAAAAATAAAAGAGAATTTGAAATTTGAAGTAAAACAGGATTAAAAAAGGATAGCTAAAGTATAATTGAAATTGAGATGAATAGTGAAATTGAAATCGATTTTGTAAATTGAAATTGAGATTGAGATTGAATTGAAGTTTAAATTGAAATAAGATTTGAAATATAAGTTTTAATCGAGTTCAATTTGAAGTTAGAATTGAAATTGAATTGAAATTGGAATTTAAAATTTAATATTAAAATAATATGAATATAATAATATTATAATATTGGAATATTGAAAATACATTTTAAATACTTTAAAATGTGGAAATATTGATTTAAAATGATTTGTGATGGTTTTATAAATGATAAAATCCAATTCGAATAAATTATTTAAAATATTGAAAAATAATTTAAAACTAGGCGCGTCGCGCAACGGTAGTTCGCGGTTTCGCACTGAAAAGTTCAAATGAGTGTATACAATGGAATATAGCTTGGAATTTTTCAAGATAAGAAAATTCCACACTATTATATCCATTTCTTCTAAACAAAGAAACTAAATAAAAATTTCTTTAAGTAGATTTTGAAATATATCTAAAACAATTTACTAGAAAAATCGCGCTAGTGCAGTTAAGTGACCGTAATAGGAAAACGGTTTAAATAAACGTTTCTAATTATCGAAAAATATGAAATAAATTTGATAAATTCATCTAAATTGTTTAGAAGAGATTTAAAGTGGAAAATATGAATTTTTCGAATATTTAAAAGTTGATTAAATCAAATAAGTTTATATAGCACTTTCCGTAGCACTTTTATGCTACAAATTGTATAACTTTTTGAATATGAGTTTAAACGTGACGATTTTTCCTAAAATCAATTGTGAATGTTTTTAAAAGGAAAACTAAGTGTTTAAAAGATAATTTGAAATCTTTATGACAAATTCCAAAATAAAGTTGATAACTAAGTATGGGGGTATATCTTTATAAATTAAAAAAAAATCCATTAAGGACTTGATACACACGGCTAAAATCATTATATTTTATTAATTAATTTAGTATATTAATAAGTTAATTAATTGTTTATATGATTTGGATTAAACCATATAACTATATCTAAATTAATATTTTTGAATTGCATTTTTTACATTAATTATCACTTTAATGACCGAAAATAATTTTTTGTTAATTATTTAGTATTTTTTTATTATTATATAATCATTATAAGAATTAATAAATTAATATAATATAATATATGTCCCTAAAATTCAATTTTAAATTTTCTAAAATTAATTTGTCATAATAGAAGCTCTCGGTCAAAAAATCATAATTTTAGATCATTTCTAAATTTGGCCGAAAGTATCTAATTGATAAAAATAAAATTTTAACTTAGAAAATTTAAAAAAAAATTCTTAATCTATAATATCATTTCAGACTATCTAAAATTCAAAATATTTATCATTTCAAAATTTTCTATCATTTATTTATTTTTATTTAACTAATTAATTCATAATATATATATAATAAATTATAATTAAATTTTGTGTTGTTGTGTATTCTATCAGGTACAAAATATCAAATTTAAATTTTATAACTTATATATATTTATATAAATTATTCCAACTCATATTTACATTAATTGTTATATTTATATTTATATTTATATATACATATTATTATACATATGATAATATGTTACTTTAATACATACACGGATATAAATATAGACACACACATATCAAAAAAATTAAAAATAATTAAACTTGTATTTTGCATACACACACACTCATATCTTTATTTAATATTTAACGCTAAAATATTTAAATTATAAATATATTTATAGTATTTTCTCATAATATACATATATACAAATACACACACACACACACACATATATGTATGTATGTATGTATGTATGTATATTCACACTTAGGTTTCTATATATAATAAGTATAAATATATACACATATTTGGACAACATGCAATACATATAGGATGAGCTAACATGTCCATTGGAATGTAAATCTCAGCGTCTACAAATGGGTATGTTATACCTTGCTAGGAATATCACGTTACACATGCACACACACACATGTGTGTGCATAAATTGAAAATAAATTAAATAATTCCTATCAATAATTTATAAATTCAAATGAAATATATGATTTTATTTAAATTAAATTTAGAAATGTCTTAATAAATCAGACTTCACAAATCTTATAAAGATCTAATGGGGTAAGCTTTTTAGAAATTCACCCATAACTTTCGCTGTGGGTTGGCCTAGTTCTAGTAATGGTATCAGAGCTCAATAACTTATGTAGTCTAATTAGTTATCTAATGGTTAACTAATTAATCTCACAGCCTAGTTAGTAGGGTTTCTAAAAAGGTATCCTAGGATTGGGTTTGGGTAATCAAATACTTTACCCTACCAGGCTACCGGTCTGACCCAAATAGATATGTGAGCCCAAATGTTATCCCTAATAGAAAAGGTCCAACTTGAATTAGGCCTTGGGTCAATTTTCAAAATTATTTGAAAATTAAAAATACATAAAAAAATTAAATTTAAAACTTAAATTTAAATAATATATAAACTTTATTTAATAAAGTTTTTTAAAGTGTTTGAAAAATACTATAAAATAAATTTCAAAAATTATAAATTATTAATAAGATTAATTAATTAAATTAATCAATAAGTTAGTTAATAAAATGTACATGCATGTATTATACATTATGGTATATGTTTTGATATTTTATAATGTTTAAGATATCATAAATATGCAGGTATGTATAAATAATGATTTTCAAAACTAAAATAATTTAATTATAATAGTTTAATTAAATAGGTTAATTAAAAGGTTACTTAATTAAATAATATACATATGTATATGATATATGTGTTATACTACAAAGGTATTGTACATAATAAATATTAAATACAAATGTTATATCAACATAAAATTGATTAAAATGTTAATAATTAAAATTAATTAAATAAGATTTAATTAATATAATATTATACATAAGACTATTATATAAGTAATATGAAATATAAAAATAATATAATACTAAAGCTTATATAATATGAATGTATAAACTATGGTTGAACATTAAAGAGACCCGAAATAGACTTAAGGAATAAATACATACGTAAACGTACGTATACCGTGATTTCCAATGTGTTCGACACTTGAATCACAAGGGTAATTCATGAGAAATATGTTTTTCCATAAGTCGATATCACTTGATATAATATATTAAACATTATGAATATTTAATATAAAGTTATCATCTACCAATTATATATTAATAGATTGCTCGCATGCTCTTTAGTTATTGAGCTTTCCTCATGCTAGGGATGTTATGTGTAGTATTATTAATACATTGTATTGACGAGGTAAGATAACTACACATATTTGTTGAGGTTTCCTCAAGGTATGTGTATTATACTTAGGGCGTTGAAATGATAGGTCCGAGTGAATGATCCAACTTTACTTATTGAGCTTTCCTCAAGGTAAGGATGGGATTAGGACTAGGAACCACGAGTTGGGAGTTGTATGTGATACAATTGATAAGGAGTTATCCATCGTATGTGTGCCTATGATTTGTTGAGCCTTCCTCAAGATCAGAATCCTAAGGCATACGAGTCTTAACACTCACTAGTGAAGTCAAAAGACTTCTATGTTTCACTTATGGTTTAGTGAAACATAAAAAACTAGTGTGAGCCTTATTAGAATAATGCAATGGTAATATTTAAACCTTTCTAATATCGTAAGAATATTTGCTATATAATGTTTTAATTATCTACATCGATAAAATTGTGCATTTAAAATGATTAATAAAAATTTTGTCGATTAGGTTATACAAATGAACCGAATTGAAAATTGAAAAAAGAAATATAACATTTACATACTAATTAATGATTATTGCATGTGAATATTTCTATACCCATGCAAGTGCCGAATTTAACAACAACTTAATACGTTCGTAATTTGGTTGCTTACGTGTTTATTTGGTCAAGGCTATGTATTGCATTCTATGAGTTTTGAACTTTAAAAATAGTATAAGACTATGGATATTTGATCCATATACTATCACATATATGTATTACATGGTGAATGGTCAAATTTTGTAATGGACAATATTTCAATAAAGTTAGTTCATTCGAAATAAGCCAATAGACAATACTTTGAGATTGAATATTCAACTTGACTGATTACAAAAGGATCGTATTGTGTTAATGGTAACACTAGACCGGAATTACAAGGTAGATCTAAGAACTCATCATTGAAATGTCAGTTTGATCGGTTTATGTAAAGCGCGACATATTTGATGTCCTTAAAAGTTAAAGATCATCAACTGCGTTTTGTTAAGAGTTCACTATGATATTATAGTAAGGGTTTTCTTTTAAATAGTTTGACCAATAGATGTAATTTAAGATATAGTTGGGATGAAGAGAGTGAATGGTCACTTCTGCTTCATAAAGAAATAATGAAAATGAGAATTGAAATATAGTGATTGATACTTAACATTGGTATAAGAAATACGTTTTCAATTTCAAAATGTGTTTTCACATAGAAAATTGTTTTCTATGAGATTTATTTCTTTGAGTTCAAGATATTTGATCAAAGGACTATCCACTATAGACTAGTTGCAGTATATGAAATAAATAAACAATATTAAGTGAATGATGGACCTCCAAATTTAGTACATTGTTATAATAATGGCGAAATAGTCGGAGCAAGCAAGAAAACAGTTACTGATTGCATCACATTACGAAAACTGTCTTCGTAAAATATACCTAACATTATTTGCAAAATAATGACTTTTTGCATCGATTGAACAATAGGCATAGTTTTTTTAAATGCGAGTACTATGAATATTCGTTGCAAAATAAAACTATAATGTGGTATTTGTTTTCATAACAAAATGATGCACTAAAAAATACGGAAGTATCTAATATTATTTACAATTATTTTGGAATTACGGACTAAGTCATAGCTGTGAGAAATTATTATATGATTATGAATCATATGATACTAAACAATTAATGCAATTCACCCATTTAGTGGAAGCATCATAAGAGTTGATGAACCCTTCGGATTGATACATATAAGTGTATGTGACTGTAAGTCTATAAATACTGAAATAGTTCTATGTAATTTGTCACATGCATTGATGATTTATCATCAACATAAACAATTAATATACATATAGTATGTTTATCATACGTTCAAAGAATATAAAATGGAAGTAAATAAAATAACATGCAATAGAAATGATTTGATTTGATTGAATGGGTGAATATATTTTAAAGAATTATGAAAGTATCTAAAAATGTATAAAAATTCAATCCCAAAAGTTACTCCTCCATGTGATACATAATGACATATCGCTAAGGAGTGATCGAACTTTGCTGAACATGGTACGATTAATTGTGAGTGAAGTTGAGTTAATTTCTTTCTTTAAGGGCTTATATTTAAGAGTGGTACACAAGGTTAATATTATTTTGTCTAAATAATAGTTTACAAAATCATATAAGATAAAGGTTTATAAGAAACCCAACATATCCTAGGTCAAGGAGTTCGCAAGTTGTGCAAGTCAAAAGTCTGCACGTAATAATTGTTCGTAAGGGATCTTATATGAATCTCCTCAAAAAGAGTTTGGGAAGGACTGTCATTGGATGACATATTTATGTTTTAAACATAAGTTTTGTAAACTAAAACTAAATTGGTTTTAAATAAAAGGCAGTACATAAAGTATTTATGAATATATGTTCCATTGCATTGAGAAAAAATTGTTGTTTCAAGAAATGCCAACATCATAATAAAGGAATTCTTTGAGAAATTATTGTAGTGAAATGGAATTGGATATGATCCAATGATAAAACTAATTACAAGATATGAAATCAACTAACCTATAAAAAGGCATCACATTAGAGTGTCTAGTAAGTATTCTCGCATATTGAAGAGAGACTACGAGTTTCTTATCAATGTCGAAAATATACAATCCTTGGTTGTTTAAATAAACCATTAAGATTTTTGGCTCAATAATATGGTATGACATGAAGATATGAAAATGAATTCAAAGCATGTTATCAAAATATGATTTTGGTAGTCATAATCGAATGGATGTGATTCATCGACCGTGATTGTGTCTTTATGAGCAAGACTAATATGGTTGGAATTAAATGAGCAATGTCGATAAGAATAATCTCATAAATTTCAAATGTTGAAATTAGCGCAATAGATCCATCATTCAACATGACTAAGTTATTTCAGATTTAGCCACAAAATTATCGCTTGTAAAACTTTGTGATTTGGTACATATTTGCCAAATTGGAAAATTCTAAATAATGATATAGAATAGACTGTTTTCACATAACCACCAAAGTGTCTTGAAATTAGTGGGAGTGATATTTGGGATTGTGAGTGTCTGGATATGATTCAAGAACATATACAAAAGTATCATTCGAAAAGCATCAAAATTGAACAAATGTTTTGATAGAAATATTTGATTGCCAATTAAAATGCAAAGAAAGCGTGTGCTCATAAGAAAGAATGTTAAAAGGTACATTGATATTTCAAACTGTCAATCGACACATTGTTGATTTTAACAAGTAATTGTATTAAAATCAGCTTAGTTTTCTTAGTACACGATGTTGGATTTGTAAATGATGTCTTTTATAGTAAGCATAACAGATATAGGGAATGTCCTAAATGATATACAAGGATGCCCTATTAAATTTTTAAATAAGGAACATGTAAGATGGATTCCTTATGCATGGCAAATTGTCATACAAGTTATGTTGTCTGTGATATAGTGATTTGTTCATGAATTTGATACACGAAGCAAATATTAAATCCAAATTGTGATAGTTCAGAGTGTTCTCGTGTATTTATAAAATACTAGAGAATTATTTATAGAAACAACTAACTCCTTGTGCAGCGATGTTCGAATTCAAAGTTTCATAAGTGATATTGAGTATGATATGTCAACAATAAATTTAAGTGAAGAATCATTTAGTAGGAAATGTTCCAAATGAAAGGCTTTGGATAATTCATTGGAAAAAGGCTAAGTACATCGCCTTGAATAGCGCAGCAACAAAGAAATGTATATGAATATAAATGCACAAATTTATTAGTAGCCGAGGGTGATTCCAAATGTTGAGAATCCCATAAAATTGTTAAATGATAACAAAGTCACTATATACTTTCATAACAAAAGTTAGAGCTCATCGGAAGTCAAGAGAAGTACTTTGAACTGTTCCACATGATAAAGGTAGTTAATCAGCATCGGAGAGAATTGATTGACAAAGTAGATAATTGAAACATAATAACTCATTCACCGAGAAACTAACCCGATCGGTTTTGAGGAAAGCAATCGAAGAAGTTGAAATAAGATTTCATAATTGACCCCAAGTGCAAGTGAGAGATTTATAGAGTTAGAGTTACACCCTAGGGGCAATTATATAATTTGTTACATATATCTAACTCAATAACCAATCTTGTTCGAAATTAAAGGTATTTTCTTTCTATACTATACTTGACGTAACATGATTATATTAATTAATTAATTAATTTGATTAAAAGTATATTTGATATAAAATCCATAAATGCTATGTTTATGATAGTAGTTACAAAATGTTGTAACCGTGAGTAATTTATAACAATGAAAAAATACCATTTTAAATGTTCCTAGTCAAGATGCATCGAGACTAGATATCGATTTATTCGTTGTGACTAAAGTATGTAACACTCTCTAAATGTTGGAAAGTGTATTACTCATGGCTATTGGTGGAATTAAGGGTTTACGTAATGATATTTGTAGGATAACTATGGAACGATTCACTCGACAGTTCTATATTGGTTAATAAAACTATGGTCAAGCAGAAAATATCGATGTGACTGATGCACACATTTCTCTCAACTTGAGAATACTGTGGATCTTCAATATGAAAGCTTCGCTTTGACTATATCAAATCATGGCATGTTGTTCCATCAAGTGACTATCGTTGGGTTGAGTGGAAGTACTGGAAGTGAAACACTATCCAAGAGAGGATCTGTCTCCTCTGTTATATGGGGTTAGTATCATGGTCAACTCAAAGTCAAAGTCCCTGACTAGAGAATTTCGGTAAATGATAATTGTTATTATTGCACCAAGAACTTTATATTTGGAATATAGAGTTGAATATGAATGATATTGGAATTTTGACCATTACTAAATTCCATAAATCCAAAGTGATATAGGTTTGGCGAAGAGAATTGGTGTGAATAAATGTCACAGCTGGGTAACATTTAATAAAGTGAAACTGGATTTTACTAAGTGATAAATTTGGCCAAAATATCACACCACCTGCTGAGTAACATGTGAACCTTAACATTCGAATAGTTTGATGTTAATCGTTTAGCAAATTTACCTCGCGAGACACACAGTCGAAATGATGAATCATCTTTAGACCAAATGATTTAATTAGTTTATAATTGTTAATATATATGAAATACTAATTATAAATTTTGAATTTGATTTGAGGAATAAATATTGTTGTGTGTATATATATATAATAGTTATAAATATGTCGATCGATATGAGATATCAATAAAGGACCGAATTGGTTTTAATTAAATATATTACTTAGGCTTAAATGGCTATTAGCCCATGAAGTTGAAGGCAAAATTTTGGTAGCAAACAATAGATATGGGGTGGCCAAAATAGGTTAAAAGAGTTTGTGATGGATAGTAGAGTTTAGCGAGAAAAGGTATGTGATGTGATCCACTTTTTTCTCCGATTCAACCATTATAAAAGGAACCGTAACCCTAACTTTAGAAAGACATTTTGTTGCCTCCTATATCCTTCACCTTGTTCGAATTACACCTTCCAAAATCTCCAACAAAACTCAAATCAAATCAATTCAAATTAATAGTTATTTGATAGCAAAAGCGTCTACGGTGCAGGACTAGCAATTTGTAGCATCAAGGAAGTTTCAAAAGAGGAGAACTCATCATTACAAGGTGCGCTTAAGGGCATTAGTTTAGGAAAGTGTTTATATATATATATATATATATATATATATATATGTAATACATAACCATCGTATAACAATATATTATCACACACACATGTGCGTGTGTGTATTGTGATTATTGCATTGTTTGTTAGGTGAGATTCCTATAGGTATTAATGTTGTCACATATTGATTGGTTATGTGTATATGTTTATGAAATAAAATAAAAACAATTTTTTCATTAAGGATCTGATACACACAACTAAAATCATTATATTTTATTAATTAATTTATACACATATTAATAAGTTAATTAATTTGTTTATATGATTTGTATTAAACTATATATATACACCATATAATGACTAAATTAATATTTTTAAATTGTATATTTACATTAATTATGATTTTAATGATCGAAAACAATTGTTTTGGTCATTATTTAATATTTATTATTATTATTTAGTCATCATTCGAATTAAAAATTAGTATAATAAATTATGTTTGTAAAATTCAATTTTAAAATTTATGAAATTAATTTGTCATCATAGATGCTCTTGGTCAAAAAATCAGATTTTTTTCATTCAAGTTTAATATTTAAAAAAATCATTTTTAAATTCAGCCGAAAGTATCTAATTGATAAAAAATGAAATTTTAACTTAGAAAATTTTAAATTTTTTTAAAGATATATTATATCATTCTTGATTTTATAAAATTCTAAATTCTAAATATTTATCATTTAAATATTTTCTATCATTTATTTATTATTCTTAACTAATTAATTCATAATATATATATATATATATATATATATGTATTAATATAATTAATTTATAACTAAATTTAAAGCTGCTATGTACTCGATCTAAAATGCAAAGTATATGTATATATAACTTTTAAATTTTATAATATATATACATATATATTTATATATTTATATAAACTATTCTAACTCATATTTATACTAATTATTATATTTATTTATATTCATATTTTTATATATATGAAATTATATTACTTTCATACATGCATATATACAAATGTATACACAATTAAAAAAATTAAACTTATATTTTGCACACATACATGCATACATATGTATGTATGTATGCATACACATATATTTATTTAACATTTAACGCTATAGTATTTTAATTATAAATATATTTATAATACTCATAATATACATATTTATACACACACATATATATATATATATATGCATATGTATATATATTCACACTTGGGTTTTTACAAATAATCGGTATAAATATATATACATATTTGCACAACATACAGTACATATAGTATGAGCTAACATGTACATTGAAATGCAAATCTCGATATCTATACACATGCATGTTATACCTTGCACGAAATATCATGTTACACATGCACACACATACATATATGTGTGTGTGTGTGTATTTATATATAAATTGAAAATAAATTAAATAATTTATTTTAACTCTATAAATTTAAACGAAATATATGATTTTATTTAAATTAAATTCGGAGATGTTCCAAATAAATTAGACTTCATAGATTCAATAACGATCCAACTGGGTAAATTTTTTAGAAATTCACCCATAACTTTCACTGCGGGCCAACCCAGTTCTAATTAATATACATATACTCATACCTTAATCCCAAAGCCTTAAAGTGAACCTTGAAAAGATAAACTCTCCTCTTTGAAACCTCTTCTAATTAGGTAGATTTTTAGTCCTTGAATTATTGACTTTTAGCTATTGAATAGCATTCGAATTTGACTTGATTTGAGTTTTTATTGATGAGGAGGCTAGGGTATAAATTCAGTCGGTAAAGATGGGAATAAGAGATAGCCAAATATCTAATCTAATTATGGTTAGGAATGCTTAAGTAGTGGATAGAAGATAGAAAAGAGTGGATCTCCTATCATACCAATTCTCCATCAATCTAAGCTGTCCAAAATCAAGCCCCCTTACACCATAATTAAGTTGCTTATACTATGTATATACAGCCAAAATAACAAGCCCTATAATGGGCCTTAAACCAATTTAAGCCCATATAAAAATATTGTGCAATTTAATCCAATTTAATTGCTTATCAATATCTTATATCGATTGATATATTTATAACTATTATAAATATATTTTTTAATATTAATTAATCAAATCATAATCAAACTTTATAATCAATATTTCATAAATATAAATTAATTTAATTAATTCGTAACAATTATAAACTAATTAAATCGTTTGGTCAATGGAGAATTCATCATTTCAGTTGTGTGACTCGATAGGTGTAAATTTGATCAGCGATTAATACCGAGCTATTCGAATATTAACATTCACACATTGCTAAGCAGTTGATGTGAAATTTTAGTCAAATTTGTCGCTTACTTGGTTTTGATAAAATCCAATTTCACCAATTTTTTTCGTCAAAACTATATCACTTTTAACTTATGGAATTTGGTAATGGTCAAAATTCCAATATCATTCATATTCAACTTCATAGTCCAAACGTAAAATCCTTGGTTCAATAATAACAATTGTTATTAATCAAAAGCTCTAACTAGATACTTTAACTTTAAGTTGGCTTGAGCTGATCATGATACGAGCCACGTATAACTGAGGAGACGAATCAGCTCTTAAATAATATTTCACTTCCAATACTTCCACTCGACCCAACTATAGTTACTCGATGGGCCTTATGTCATGATTTGACTATAATCAAAGCGAAGCTTTTATGTTGAATATCGATGGTATTCTCAAGTCTAGAGAACTATGTAAATCAGTCACATCGATATTTTCTGTTTGACCTTAGTTGTATTAACCAACATAAATCTATCGAGTGAGTCATTCCGTAGTCATTCAATACCTATCGGTACGTTACCCTTGGGTTCCCGCAGTAGTCATGAGTATTACACTCAACATTTGGAGAGCATTACATACTCTAGTCTCAATGGATACATTGATATCCAGTCTCGATCATCTTGACTAGAAATATTTAAAATGGTATATTTATTTTCACTATGTTAAATTACACACAGTTACAGCACTTTTTAACTACTATCACAAAACGTACCATTTATACATTTTCTATTAAATATACTTTTAATTAAATTACTTAACTAATATAACACATTATATCAAGTATACAATAGAAAGAAAACAATTTTATTTCATACAAGATGGTTATCGAGTTAGATATATAAAATAAGTTACATAATTTCCCTTAGGGCATACCCCTGACTCTATCAATAGAACGTATGACCCTAAATAAAAATAATGTTAATATTCTATGATCTTTTGATACATAGAACATGGGTAGTTACAGTGATACCCATTCATTTCCCATTGTTGCCAACATAGTAAAGTGCCTCTACACAACCATTCCCTGATCTCATATCGCATGTCCTTGACCAAGGCATGTCTATGTTTAGGCTGCCAACTTGCAAGCATCTGACCCCTACAAATCAGCTAGCATCCTAGCTGGCAAAGATCTCAACCAAATAACTCTATCTATGCCATTGAGTAAATTTTGCACTTAATTGCACCTCTCAGCCATTCATCATGTATTCCAATAGCTATGAATACATCAAAGCATAACTTTGAACAAAGGTTAAACATCCTAGGCTCTCAAGCATTGTATTTTCTTATTATTGTCTCTCGCCATAACTATTGTAAGAGAAGCAAAGTAATAAGAAAATTCTCGTAGTGGACGTAAATCAACTTAGATCGAATCACTCTAAATCATGTGTCATTTTACTTATTGCACTTTATTTCCTCATCTTCCATTTATAAATCAAGGCGTTACCATCAGTGCTATCAAACTCTTACTATAATTCTGATGCTGGCTAAAAAATTTACTTAACGATGATACTAATCTCATACAACTAAGGAGTCAAATTCTTTATTACATATTGTTATGCTTCCAATGCTTCAAATTAGACCCAGATATAGTCGCTCATGGATCGCTATGCAATAACTTGGCTATGATCAAAGTGGAGCATCCATAGTGAAGTTCCAAAGTATTCATAAATCAAGGGAACTTTGTAACATCGTCATACAAAGGTTTCCTATTTCACCTAATTGTTATCAACAAACAGGAAACTTTGGGTTGAGTCATTCCATAGTATCCAATAACTATGAGTATGTAACCCCTTGGTGCCCCGGTAGCCATTAAGCAATGCACAGCCCATCATTTGGAGCTCGATATAGACCCTGGTCTCAATGGATGTATTGATATCCTTTCTTGAAATATCTTGATCAGGAATATTTAAAAACATAATGCTATTTTATATTTGATTAATAACTATTTGTAAACATAATCATATAACATTTTATTTGAGGATTTTCTTGTTAATGTACTTTAAAATAATTATTTATTTAATTATATTATAGTGTAACAAAGTATATAACAAAAATCAAATATGTTTATTACAAACAAGATTAACTATAGAGTTGGATATGCATAACAAATTACATAATTTCTCCCAGGACATACCATTAACATTTTCAAAATAGACCTACACCAATTTAAGTTTACTTTCCATGATATTAATTTAAAAATTCATAGTTTCCACCATTCCTTAGGTCATCACAATGTAATGCTATCTTAAAGTCTATATGGTATGCCCGGTGCAACTATCAGTTATACCTTACCTTTCATCTTCTCATATGCACAATGAGTTAGCGCATTTATTTTATAATGTTACACTAATAGATAATATGTAATAAAAAATTATACCGTTAGACATCTACTATCACTAAGGCAAAGCTAGAGGAATGTTCTAGGATAACATGCTTATATCCATCTTATAGTGCCACAATCCACCGCAAGGTCAAATAGTACCAAACAATGATGTACATCAATATATATCTGCTCAACTACCTAAATCAACTATTCCAAAAGATACAAAAGTGACTTATAATTTTCTTTGCTATACCCAAGTAAAAGAAAGAAAGAAAGTTGCACTACACCAGGTGTTGGGCGAATTCTCACCCAGGAGATCTCAAGACCAGGAAGTCACAGTTTCACCCGGGTTTGCAACCTCCATTCCACCAGCTCCTATATCCATTCGGCGATTCGAAGGAACAAGCTCATTCAGCAGTGAGGTCCATCCGGAGTACACGTTCATCCGGCTATACAAGCCTATGACCTCATTCGGCACTCTAGCATGAAGGTCCATTCGGCATGAGTTCATTCGGCGTCTCCAATCCATGACCGAGCCAAAGCCATTCGGTCGGCCCTCCATTCGGTCCAACCACAACCGGACCAAAGCCCATGCCACCACCGGACCAAATGACCTGCCGGATCTCCCCCACTACCGAACCACCTCTACAACTCCAATACCGGACCACCTCACTGCCACCGTTCCACATACTCACGCTCCTACTACCGGACCAGGCAAGCACCGAACCAACCCTCTCCTTTCCATCGCCGGTCCACATGCGCAACTACCACCGGTCCAAGCTCATAGCCGAATGTAACTTTGCCGAACCAGAAGATGGCCAATCCAGATTTCTCCAGCCCGGGCCCACCAGCAGCTATATACTTCCAAGACCCCTGCCCCCTACCTCATTCTATAAATAGAGGGGCAGGGGTACAACAATGGCAGACAAGTTTGAGAGCTCAAGCAAGAAAGGAACTTTCAAACTACTTTCATATACTTATACACGAAGCATTGTACTTGTAATCTGAAAGAAAGAAGATAATAACATATAAAGTGGACGTAGGCACATTCTGGCCGAACCACTATAAATCCGCGTGTCTTTTACATTTCAGCCCCTACTTCTTTTATATTTACATACTCATCTAAAATCATTGAAAATCACATATAATCAACTAAATAATACGACTTGGAGGTGTTTGTCCATTTTTTGTGCAAACATTTTTGGTGCTTTCACTGAGAATTGAACTCAGGCTTCATCTTCTCCCACTCAACCTTCTTCCTAACAACATCACCCGTTGCTTAGAAATCATGCCTTCCAAACAGAGAAGGGATATTAACAAAGGAAAGAACATCGCAACTAGCAGCCTTCCAGATCCAGCAATCACAGATCAGCCCACTTCAACAGCAGTACCAGATGAAAATCAGGAAAATCCAACTGGTCCCGCAACGGAACAACCAATCACTAGGGCAGATCTGGACAGGGTTGTGGCTGAAGTAACTAACCGCTTCATATCCCAACAAGAAACTTTGGTGGACCAACTCATGTCACGCTTAAGGGATGCTGAAGAGTCCAACCGCAACACTGAATCATGGGGTGAGTCCCAATCCGGAGGGTCCCGGAGGCAACAAAGGTCTTCACTCTTCGAAGAAGCAATCAACAGGAACAACAATGATAGGGGCCGCGCCCGGACTCAGCCCGAATTCCGACTCGAGGAAGCCCTTGGAACCGAACCCAGCGGGGGAGGCACCAGGCGAGGGTCGGATGTAGCTGAGCCAGTCATGCCACCTAATCATAGAAACCCCGATGAACGGAGCCGAGCTAGAACCCAGCCCGAAGTTGACCCCATGGATGTGCTCGAGACGGAACCCCACAGGGGAAGATCAAGGCAGGGGGCAACTGTAGCTGGTCCTAGCATGCGTCCAGGCAGCCAAAGACAACCACTGGATAATACTAGAAATGATAGACTGTACCATCCCTACCGGTCATCTGGACGCGATAGATCCCGCAGGGAAGAGCCAAGCTCATTTTTGTCCGCTCCAAACTCCGACGAACGAATGGCACGATTATTCAGAGAATGTGTCCAACGGGAGCAAAGGGACCGGGGAATAGGCGCTAGGGTCACCAGCCCCTTTACCCGAAATATCGAAACTGCCATTACTCCCCGGGAATGGAAAATGCCAACCATGGAGCCTTACAAAGGAACTTCCGACCCCATCGTACATTTACAGAGATACACCCAGCATATGCTCATGAGTGGAGCAACAGAAGGAGTATTATGCAAGTGCTTTCCGCTGTTCCTAGCAGATCTAGCTACCTCCTGGTTCTGCCATCTACCCCAGGGATCCATCAGCTCATGGGTGATGTTGAAAGAAAGGTTTATTAACCAGTTCCGCATCCATGTGGAACAACCCAAGGATGCTTATTCTCTATCCAATGTCAAACAGAAATCCGGAGAGACGCTGCAACAATATCTAACGCGGTTCAACGCCGCAGCGGCAGCAGTTCAAGATGCCGATGAAAAACTCACTCTAATGGCCCTCTGTAGTGGTGTACATCCAGACACCAAGTTCGCCAGAAGGTTAACTAAGGAAAAACCAGCTACCTTGCCTGATTTCTTCCATGAAGCTGGAAAGTATATGAGACTTGAAGACGCTGCTACAGAAAGGCAATCAGGACAACAAGGTAAGACAGTTCAGGACAAGGTTCCCGCTGCAGCTAAGGACGCTCGAAGAAATGAATCTAGAGACAATGCTGGGGGCAGAAAGGTTGAAAAGCGCCAATACCGACCAGGGCCAAGATTTGACTCCTACACTCCTTTGAATGAAACAATCGAAAACATCTACCTAGCCACTCAGGGCGAACTCGGATACAAGCGCCCCCCGCACAAGAAAGAATCAGATAACGCACTCAAGTCCGGAAAGTTCTGTCGCTTCCATGAATCCCACGGACATGACACCAATGAATGCCACCATCTTCGGGACTTGATCGAAGAACACATTAGAAGAAGAAGACTGGAACGTTATGTGAAAGGTCAGAACAGGACTCCAACTCCTGCCAATGAGAACTCAAAGCAACCCCTCCCAGAAGTAGGCGGAGGGAATGGCAACAATCACAACACCAGTGGCTCTAGTCAAGAGAAGATAGTGGTCCTTACCATCTCAGGAGGACCACACATCGCCGACAGAAGTTGGGCAGAGATGGAAAGGTACGGCAAGTCGTTTAGAAATGCCGAAGGATATGTTAACTCCATTACGGAGGAACGCCACCCGAAACGAAAAGAAAACGATGACATTGTATTCAGTAGGCGTGATTTGGAAGGAAGACAGTACCCACATATGGATCCCATGGTCATCTCTGCCTGGTTCGGTCCAGCTAAAGTTTTTCGGATTCTAATAGACACGGGAAGCTCCGTAAATATCCTGTTCAAACATACTTTCGACAAAATGAAGTTATCAATGAAGGATGTATCCCCCTGTGACAAACCACTGCACGGTTTCACTGGAGATGCAAAAATGCCCCTCGGGCAACTTGACCTCTTCGTCGAAATAGGAAGTCATCCCCGCTCCGTTGTGCGAAAACAAACTTTCGTACTAATAGAAAACCACTCGGCTTACAACGCCTTCTTGGGAAGACCAGCCTTGTCTGACTTCCAGATTGTATTAGCCCCCTGGTGCCTGAAAATGAAATTTCCAACAGACAACGGAGTAGGAGAAGTAGAAGGAGATCAAGATGCTGCCTGAGACTGCTACGTAACTGAACTTCGCAATAACCGCAGGAAGAATAAAGGAAAAGATGCAGAGACTACTCTCTGCATGAAAAGCTTGGAGGCATAGCAACTAAAGAAAGCCCCTCCTCTTCGATACACAAGCGATCCCTTCAATGAACTAGACCCCAGGGATAAAGAGGAGGAGGCTACCGCCGAGCCTGCAGAGGCTATGGAATTCGTATCGGTAGATAAGCATGATTCAAGTAGACTATTAAAAATCGGATCTCAGCTGAAAACGGAATTGAAGGATCAACTCATTGACTTTCTCCGCCACAACTTAGATGTATTTGCGTGGACCCATGCCGATATGACAGGAATCTCCCCAGACATAGCATGCCACATGTTGAACATCGATCCCACCAAGGTACCAGTAAAGCAGAAAAAGAGGAGCATGGGGGCAGAGCGATCAGCAGCCCTTGATGAGGAAGTAAAGAATCTACTTGCTAATGGCTTCATACGGGAAGCCATCTACCCAGAATGGATCGCTAACCCAGTGCTAGTAAAAAAGGCCAATGGAAAGTGGCGAACATGTATTGACTTCTCCAATCTGAATGACGCTTGCCCGAAAGACTGCTTCCCACTTCCCCGAATTGACCAACTCGTAGACAGCACAGCTGGGCACGAACTCCTATCTTTTATGGATGCATACTTCGGATATAACCAGATCCCCATGCACGCTCCCGATCAGGACCACACTAGCTTCATCACCGACCGCGGATTATATTGTTACAAAGTCATGCCTTTTGGACTCAAAAATGCTGGAGCTACCTATCAACGCCTCGTCAACAAAATGTTCGCAGGACTGATAGGACGAACTATGGAAGTATATGTGGATGACATGTTGGTAAAGTCCAGGAAAGCCAACGACCATGTAAGCCATCTGGACGATATGTTTCAGGTACTTCGCCGGTATGGAATGAAGCTGAATCCTCTAAAGTGCTCCTTCGGAGTATCATCGGGAAAATTCTTAGGATTCATCGTCCACGCCAGAGGAATCGAAGCAAACCCTGAACAAATCCGGGCTTTAAAAGAAATAAGGATACCTTCCACTCGAAAAGAAATGCAGAGCCTAAACGGAAAGGTGGCCGCCCTAAGCAGATTCATTTCCAAGGCAACTGACAAGTGTGTCCCTTTCTTCGAAGCACTCAAGAAAGACAAAGGGAGGTTCGAGTGGACCGACGAATGCTTAAAAGCCTTCCTCAACCTAATCGAACACCTTCAGAGACCACCAGTACTCTCAACTCCAAATGAAGGTGAAGTGTTATACATATACCTCGCTGTATCATCTCATGCTCTAAGCGCCGCCTTGGTAAGAGAAGAAGACCGCACGCAACGCCCGGTTTACTTTGTAAGTAAGAGATTTACAGGGGCAGAAGCCAGATATCCTAAACTTGAGAAATTAGCATATTGTTTATTGATCGCGTCACGAAAACTGCGACACTACTTCCAGTCTCACTCCATCAGGGTTCTAACCGATCAACCACTAAGACAAGTGCTCCATCGTCCTGACACTTCTGGGCGACTCCTCAAATGGTGCATCGAACTAAGTCAGTATGATATCACCTACCATCCTCGCACCGCTATCAAAGGACAAGCCATGGCTGATTTCATTGCCGAATTCACTACCAACGAAGGCAAGGAACAATCCGAAGTAGCAGAAAACATCAAGTGGAACCTCTTTGTAGACGGAGCATCGAATGAACAAGGCTCGGGGGCAGGTATTGTGATCATCACCCCCAGGGGAAGAAAGTTGTACTATGCATTAAGATTGGAGTTCACGGCCACTAACAACGATGCTGAATATGAAGCAGTAATAGCGGGATTGGAACTGGCCCTAGAAATTGGAGTCAATTCCTTATGTATTCATAGTGATTCTCGGCTTATCGTAAACCAGGTACTAGGAGAATTCCAGACTCGAGGAGAACGACTCACAGCATACCTAAAGAAAACCAGACTGCTGCTCGATCGATTGGACCATTATCTAATCAAACACATTCCTCGAGAAGAAAACCAAGAGGCAGATGAACTTGCAAAGCAAGCTAGTATGAAGAACAGCACCATTTCCGGAGCACTAGCAATCTCAAGGCAGCTAGCCCCAAGTTTCGAACAAGTGAATCTGATAACAGCAATCGAAGAAGGAACCTGGATGACTCCTATCCGGAAATATTTGCAAGATGGCGTGCTACCCGACAGGCGTGACGAAGCCAAGAAGATCTTGAGGAAAGTTCCCCACTACACAATACAAGAAGGCATCCTCTACCGGCGTGGCTTCTCTAGCCCCTCATTAAGATGCGTCGCCGGAAGGGAAGCCAAGGAGATATTAACAAACATCCATCAGGGAGGATGCGGAGATCACACTGGAGGACAGACTTTGGCAAGAAAGATACTCCGATATGGATATTACTGGCCCACACTAAACAAAGATGCCCTAGACTTCGTTAAGAAATGCGACAGATGTCAGAAGTTCGCCAAGATTCCTCGACTGCCCACAAACGAAATTACTCAAATGACTAGCCCTTGGCCCTTTGCTGTATGGGGAATTGACTTAATTGGCGAACTGCCAACGGGCCGAGGTGGAGCCAGATATGCTATAGTGGCAGTCGATTATTTCACCAAATGGGTGGAAGCGGAACCTTTAAATAAAATATCTTCAGCAAAAGTTATCAACTTCTTGATCAAAAACATTCTGTGCAGGTATGGAGTCCCACTCAAGATCGTATCCGACAACGGACTCCAGTTTGACAGCGAAGAATTTGCCGGCTGGTGCCAAGAGCATGGGATTCATAAAAGCTTCTCATTAGTAGCTTACCCTCAGGCAAACGGACAAGTTGAAGCTGTCAACAAAATTCTCAAAACCCTAATCAAGAAGAAACTTGAAAAGTCAAAAGGCGCTTGGGTGGACGAACTTCCTACGGCACTATGGGCATACCGCACATCTTTCAGAACATCAACGGGACATACTCCTTTCTCTTTGGCATATGGATCGGAGGCAATGCTCCCAGTTGAGACTATTGTGCCTTCCCACCGTAGGATCCACTACAACCCAGAGGAAAACGAAGAACTCCTCCTCATGTCTTTGGATCTGATCGAGGAAAGGAGAAACGATGCAGCACTCAAAGCAGCAGCTCACAAACAAAAAGTGGCAGCACAATACAATTCCAAAGTCAAGCATCGCAGCTTACAAGAAGGAGATCTTGTCCTCAGGCGAATCTTTCCGCGCCCCGGGGCACTGGACCCCATCTGGGACGGACCATATGTAATTCATAAAGATCTCCACAACGGAGCTTACATTTTGTCAACAGTGGACGGAGAGGTGTTCCAGAGGGCATGGAACATCCGACACCTCCGTCGATACTTTTCTTAACTTGTACTGCCCATATGAAGTGAATTAACAAAGAGAATCAGTGGACGTAGGCATTTCCGTGCCGAACCACTTTAAAAAATCTTGTCTCTTTTTAACTTGTTCCTTTATGTCTTGGCTGCTCGTTAAGTTTTATCCCTTTCTGTTGAACAAAATCCTATGGCATCTCCACTCAAGACGCACCACGGCCTCATCTGGACTAGGCCTAACAGGTACGCTACGATTCTATGCACTCGCCAATGAGACACTTTTGCTCCAGCATCCCTCTGCTGCGGGTTAACTCATTGCGCGCCTGCCCTCAAAGCCAACTGTAATGAGCCGATTATAAGTCATCATAAAGGCCGACTATAGCCGATGGCAGCTCATTACGGCATTCGGCTCGCCGGCAACTGTGAACCTACTTTAAGCCCCAACATAAGGTGTGGCCAGCCAGGGGTAGTTCACGGCCAACGGCACCCACGCTAGCCGGCCACGGTAAATCGAATAATACCCACGATTACGGACCATAATGGTTCGGGTAGTTACCGTGCGCGATCTCGGCTCTGATGTGTCTTAAGTGCGGCTGTGGTAAAAAAGAAAACTCCCCGCAGAGGCGTAAGATGGGTGACAAATGTCTCCAAGACCCACAGCTAGGGAAAGTGACTACAAAACCCGTTTGCCACGAACTTAAGCACATCGACGGCCTTCCGTGACTGGAAGTTTTACTTTTACTATATTTCCATTCCATTTAAATATTTTTCCCCTATCCTGTATAACAAACTCTAAAGTACAGGAAACCGAATAGGAAGCATTCACTCATGAGACTCTAAGCCTGCGTACTGGGTGGCAGGGCGCTCAGCTATACCCGTGAACAGTTACACAAGACACTCAAAGCTACCGCCTGCGAATAAAACATAAAGGGCGGTACTCTCTTCTCTTGTACATAAATGCGTAACTATAGCTTATTCATACACTGACATTGCAGAACGTGAAATTATATTTCAAGCAAAAACTTAACATCAAACACAACTAGAATCACAGGCATATACATAATTATACTTCTCACACGGCACATAAAGATAGCAACAACATTTAAACATGGCAAAATCAGCTTATATTATAAGGTCACACGAAGTTATTCTTTGCAAATAATTTTATTACAGTTGCATATCAAAGACTAACATAAACAGTGATAAAAAAGAAACAAAAAGATGGCAGATGCATCCACACTCCATCACCAACTCCCCCAGTCTACTTAGCCGCAGGATCAGAGCCCCCAGCATGCGGATCAGAAGTCCCGCCTGTCCAATTCGGAAGAGGAATTCATTAAACGAACAACCAAGTTATGGAAACACGGGAAGAAAAGAAAGGGAAGAAGAATAACTCACCAGCATCCGCCGCTTGATCCTCATCATCCAACTGCACGCCCGCTTCCTCTGCAGCAAGCAGCCGCATCCCCTCTTTCACCGCCGCTTGCTCCTCCTTTGAGAACTGAGCAGTAACCGCATTCAAGTTGAAAGCCTCTCCGCCTTCCTTACCCGCGTTCACCCTGGCCTCCTCTAAAGCCTGGAGATACACCTTGGCCATGACCCGAGGGTAATCGTCCATCCAAGACAAGCCGCCCTCCTTCCAAGTGTGGAAGTACATATCCTGCAGCATCTCATCCATCATCCCCTCGTTTTCCTCAAACTCCCTCACCCGGGCCTCGGAAGCTTGCAACTTGGCGACGGCGACGTCCCTCTCTGATTGGTATCTCAAGCAGTCAGCCTGGAGTGACCTCCTCATTTCCTCTTCCTTCAACTTGAGGGACCTCCTCATCTCCTCCATCTCCTCCTTCAACTCGGCCTGAGCCATCTCCGCAGCCTCGAGCCTCCCTGACAACTCCTCCACCCGCTCGAGATCCGCATTTCGAACCTCATCCACCGTTGCGATAGCTATGTTAATCCGTTCCCTGCAAGCGACCTCCATCTTCCGTAATTCCGCCCTACTGGCCTTCTCCATGGTCTCTTTCAGCCGCTTGGAGGCCTCCTCATGCTGGGAAATCTGGATGGCTTGGTCGGCGAGCTGCTTGGCCTGATCGGCAACCTTTAACCTCAACCGAATGTTGGCACTCCCGATCTCTTCCCCGGCCTTGACCAACTTAGCATGATGCTCCATTAACTTCTTGGTCTCTGCGGCCACCCGGTCGATATTAGCCTTGGCCTCATCCCCCATGGTGACTACCCGTGTAGTAAGTAAATCAAGATCTAAAGATTTGGCCTCGTCCAGCACTCTTACCATGGGGTTGCGGGGAAGGAGGTGCTCGCCCGTGGTCTCATCGAATGAAATGTCCCGAAAGCTTGGGTCTAAATCAGGATGACCGGCAAAAGGGTCACGAGGCACGGGGCGAGGCACATCGGGACGCCTTATATGAATGACAGTAGGACTCTTGGAAGGAGGAGGAGGGGGGTCGGGCTCCGTGCTCTCCTCCGTAGTATCACGAGGAGGCTGAGTAGGAGGCTGCGAACCAGGGGACGACTCAAATAAGGAACGGCTCCGCTTCCTTTTCTGAATGCCCTCTTCGATGACCCCAAGAAGAGGGCGGTAACTGACTACGTCCCCAGTACGATCAGTAGAAGGTTTCGCGGAAGCTCTCCTCGACTTAAATTGTTCAAGGCGATGTCGAACATCCGACGTTTTAACTGCCTGGCCTGCCCCTGGAATAAAGAACAAGTGTTATGAACATACAATAATCTACAGTTCAAAAAATGTGCTAAGTTAAAAAGAAAGAAAAGTGGGAAGACACATCTATTATACAAACCCGGCGGAGGAGTGGGATACTGCAATAAGTCCTGGATCTCACCCCAGGACGGAAGTGAACCGTAAAAAATTTCTAAGTCCCTATCGAAAATAGAATCGGCAGAAGACAAAAGTTCACCTTGCATCGCCGGAATCACCCTAGCTGAGGAACCCTTAGAGGATGGGTCAGTGCCAGCCACAGCTTTGCCGGTTTCCTTTGCCTTCTCCGTTCCCTTCTCCGTTTCCGACTCTCCCTCCGACTCCCCGAAGGCCCGACGGAGAGCCTCATCCAGTTCGAGGTCTTGTTCAGAGGTTAGAGCAGCAACACCACTACCACCTTGACCGTCGCCATCTCCTCCACCCTCCGACCCTTCTCCAACTTCGCCTCCTTCCTCCTCTTCTACACCTTCCTCCTCCGGGACAGTCGGGCAAGTACTTGGAGAAGGGCCATCGGACTTCTTCAGTTTCTTCCCCCCGACCACGGGACGCTCTGCGAAAGGCTCCCTCTTACCGCTCTTTACCTTATTCCCCTCCTTAGCTTTAGCAGCCTTCTCCTCAGCCGTGTCTCTTTGCTTAACCACGGACTGGTGCGGTAAGATCAAATTATACTCCAAGAGGGTTGCGTTCCTGATCAAGAAAGAGGCCGACCGGTCCCGTGCCGGAATAGCCTTTAGTTCAGCAGCCATTCGCACCAAGGAATCATCCTCCACAACTGCAATACCACCTGTCGCTAGCCAGAAATAGAAGCATGTCAGAAAAAACACTACAGTCAAAACATGGAAAATATAAATGAAATCCATCTTACAGCCGGAAGTGAAAAGGCGGAAAGAAACAGCATCGTCCTTGATGAAGAACCACTCTTTCTTGAACATGGTAAACTTGGAATATAAGTCCAGGACTGGTTTGAAGGGCACGGCCGCTTCCAGACTAATGTACGGAGACCCCTTCTTATAGCCTCTCAGGTTGTACAAGTATCGAATTTCCCGGTTAGAAGGAGGACGCCCGTACCTCCTCTGGAAGATAACAAAAAGGCTCACCAGGATGGCATAAGAATTAGGCTGAAGCTGGAAGGGAGCCACCTTCAAATATGTGGTGAAGCTAATTATCCAAGCGTTGATAGGGGGGATAGCACCGCACATACAATGGTATCTGCTAAAAGCGAAGTAGCCCTCGGGAGGATTATATGGCATCACTCCATCTCCCGGCAGCAGCATAAGGGCCCTATCTATCCCGAAGGAACGGGATATGACGTCAAGTTGCTCCTCCTTTAGGGAGCTAGGAAAGCAATCCGGGGGAGAGATCAAAAGTTCCTGTGGACCATATCCGTCCACTAGAGACCTCGGAATAGGTCGGTGTTGCCCGGATCCTGGTTGGACTGGGGGCAAGGAAGAAGAAGGCTCTCCTGTGCCTCTAGACTTCTTTCTGTCTGATCGTGTTTCCGCTTTGCGAGACATTTTCTGCAGCACAAGAAAGACTTGAGATTAGAATAAGAAGTATAGAAACACAAACAAGCAAGTATATAAGGCAAGCGTGTAAAAAAGTCTAAGATTCCGCTCAAGGTTCAAGTATGAAGTCTCATTCGGCACTAGAGCCATAAGTCTCATTCGGCACTAGAGCCATAAGTCTCATTCGGCACTAGAGTCATGAGTCCATTCGGCACTGAAAGCACATCCGACATACATATCATTCGGCATTTAGGCCCAAGTCTCGTTCGGTACAACAATACCCTTCGTGTGCATTCGGCAATTGAGTTCATCCGGTAATAACAAACCATTCGGCAAAAGGATGCATACCTGGTTCGGTATAAGCTTGGTTCGGCAGAAGGTTCGCTCGGCTAAGAATTGATTCGGTTCTCTTTGGTTCGGTAAGGGAAAACCAGGGGGGTACGGCCTCTATATATAGGCGAACTCAGGGCCGCCGAACCAACTGGTTCGGTCTACCGGATAAGAATAAACATACCGAACCAACAAAATGCCGAATGAAACCAAAAGCCGGATGTGCACGACCGGACCAACACAAAACCGAATGAACTCTCTCTCTACCAACAACAACCAGGGACTAAGGGCATGCCGGGCGCCTCACTCAGATAAGTACCGAACTCTAGAACTAACTAATAAAATAAGGATTATGGTAGCGATGAATAAGTCGTGAAACTCTCACTAACATGGATTAATCGTTTACACGTGTACGCGACCACGAATGGTCCATAGGCACGCTCTGAATGGTTATTAACCCTATCGTCGTGGGGATTTACACTTTGACACGCCTTTTTAAACTCATAGGTGAAACGGATATTTGATTCTAATATTTACGAAATGGCTAAGCTACTTACACATGTACGGGATCGCGAACGATCCCTAGGCATGCTCTGAGCTGGCGATAAACCGTCTTGACAACAATCCAGGGACCCACTCTGACATAAACCTGACTTCGATGATACTAAGCCCCCTCGGGGCTCACTCTCTCGTCCCGAACGGCACAATTCACTTCATCTCAAATATTTCGATCATGAACGATCGTTATTTGAAATCACACTAAAACTGTAAATTCCTTTGCAGGACATCAACAGGATATGAACATCCAGCCCATGGCATTACAAAACAAGCTAGACTTCCTACCACAAAGAAACAAAGCGCGACACATGCAAGCACGTGCCCCACTTTGGGGGGCAAATGTTGGGCGAATTCTCACCCAGGAGATCTCAAGACCAGGAAGTCACAGTTTCACCCGGGTTTGCAACCTCCATTCCACCAGCTCCTATGTCCATTCGGCGATTCGAAGGAACAAGCTCATTCAGCAGTGAGGTCCATCCGGAGTACACGTTCATCCGGCTATACAAGCCTATGACCTCATTCGGCACTCTAGCATGAAGGTCCATTCGGCATGAGTTCATTCGGCGTCTCCAATCCATGACCGAGCCAAAGCCATTCGGTCGTCCCTCCATCCGGTCCAACCACAACCGGACCAAAGCCCATGCCACCACCGGACCAAATGACCTGCCGGATCTCCCCCACTACCGAACCACCTCTACAACTCCAATACCGGACCACCTCACTGCCACCGTTCCACATACTCACGCTCCTACTACCGGACCAGGCAAGCACCGAACCAACCCTCTCCTTTCCATCGCCGGTCCACATGCGCAACTACCACCGGTCCAAGCTCATAGCCGAATGTAACTTTGCCGAACCAGAAGATGGCCAATCCAGATTGCTCCAGCCCGGGCCCACCAGCAGCTATATACTTCCAAGACCCCTGCCCCCTACCTCATTCTATAAATAGAGGGGCAGGGGTACAACAATGGCAGACAAGTTTGAGAGCTCAAGCAAGAAAGGAACTTTCAAACTACTTTCATATACTTATACACGAAGCATTGTACTTGTAATCTGAAAGAAAGAAGATAATAACATATAAAGTGGACGTAGGCACATTCTGGCCGAACCACTATAAATCCGCGTGTCTTTTACATTTCAGCCCCTACTTCTTTTATATTTACATACTCATCTAAAATCATTGAAAATCACATATAATCAACTAAATAATACGACTTGGAGGTGTTTGTCCATTTTTTGTGCAAACACCAGGTAACCGTGATAGATAATTCATTACCACGCCATATACATACATCATAATTTAAATTCATCGGCATATAGGGACGGTTAGAGTGATAGTCAACATCAACAAGTCTAGGAGAAAAACCACAAAGTATTCAGTTCGATTGTTCTAAGAAAACCAACACAAGCTACAAATCGCCTAACCAAATCAATATTTCTCTCTAACCTTATGAAAACTATGAAATGTATTTGCTATTTAGGAACCATCCATAACCAAGTAAATCATCTATCCCTTAGAGCTACTTAATTAAATCTCTTGGTCAGTTCGGTCAAAATTCAAAACTGACCTTAGGAA
The DNA here is from genome assembly GCA_030765085.1 of Allium cepa. Classification (NCBI taxonomy): domain Eukaryota; kingdom Viridiplantae; phylum Streptophyta; class Magnoliopsida; order Asparagales; family Amaryllidaceae; genus Allium; species Allium cepa. The sequence continues at coordinate 102,610,725 of CM060928.1, read as the reverse complement.
AAAACAAATCGAAGAAAATAGAAAACTCTCCTAAAAACAAAAGATTCAACATGGAAATAAGTTATTACTATGATTAAACCAAACTTAACGTATTTGAAATAAATATGCCCCAAAAATTTTATCGACTGAACCCTGATTAGATAAATTATGAATTTGCACAAGAGAAACAAAATTTTATGATAGGATTAAGAAAATCATATATGAACTAAGGGAATAAGTCATACCTAGTCGTATTTGTAGGATGGTGCTTAAATTCGTTGAGAGAATGCACAATTTGGAATGCTGAAAGAAAGGGAGCTAAAGGGTTTCGTGAAAGAAAGTGAATGAGTTAATGGTCTGGATGTAGGGTAGGTTTGACACCTTTATAGCCAAATGTACAGTGCATTGCCGAACCAACGTGCATCGAACCAAATGCACCTTGAACTAATTTCCAATATAGCTAATGATTAACCGCAAACTTTGGGAAACCTTTTTGCCAATACATATGCATTCAAACACGAGTTAGCAATACTATGGTGTTTTAAGATATTTTGGAATGATTAAATAGTTTTCCATAGAAATGAACTGGACTTTATAAAAAGATGTTAGCCAAAGTCTCAACGAAGTAGAGAACTACATATGAGAACATTTAAAGCACAGCAGGACAAGTCTGGATGAAACAATGCACACTTTGTATTCACAAAAGTATGCTTTGGGGACCAAGTGTTATAGGCATTTTCACCCCCAGCTCGATGCATATGAAAAGTTGTTAAGGAGCACGTAAGTCGTTTGAATATGCATAATGGGAGCGTCATCAATTAGTCGTAAGAACAAGCAAAGAGGATCAAAACATAACGAAGAAAAACCAAAAGAAAAATACAAGTTTTAAGGCGGTAAGTAAATGGTTCCGTAGTAGTCAACTACCAAACAATAAAATCAGTTAGGTAGTCTACTGCTAAGTAGAAAATACTATTCAATAACTCAACACGAAACCAAATTGTTACCAAAACTATTTTTGCTGAACCAAATCGCTACAAGATTAAACTAGTTAAACATGGAAAGTGCCTATTTTTGGAGGATTACCAAGTCAATCATTATATATCTCATATCCATTAATTCCCCAAGGATGAATGGTAATAATGGTCAATCTAGAGAATAAAAACCACTAGTCCAATTCCTACCAGATCGAATTAACAATTATCGAACGGAAAAAGAAGGAGCATTATTTTGCATTTCTTTAAGCAATAGTTCGTTATATCTCGTATTTCCTATATTGTACTCAAGATCTATAAGAAAAATATTGAAAATAGACAGTGGATGTAGGTATTATTCAGTTGAACCATTATAAATTTGTGTATTCCCTACTTTACTACACTTTATTTCCTAATTATCTATATCTGATTTGCCCTCTAGAACTCATATAAACGATCGTGTAAAGTAACCGTGTTCCATAAGCATGACTTCGAAGTGTTTGCCCATTTTGAGAAAACAGATATTGTATCAGTTATATGTATACATATATACATATGTATACATATTATACATACATACATACATGCATACATATGTGCCTTCATTATAAACATTTTTGAATTAATTGTATAAGTTAAATTGTATATCTCGTTTACTATAAACATTTGACACTTAATTTTATAGTTTAAATTGTACATTATATCTCATACTTATATATTCCTGCAAGGATGAACAATGATGGCAGACAATCTATAAAGAATAAACCACTAGCCCAATTCCTACCACACCGAACTAAAAACTATTGAATGGAAAATAAAGGAGCATTATTTTACATTTATTTGAGCAATAGTTCATTGTGTCATGTATTTCCTACATTATAGTTGAGATCTATGAGAAAAATAATGAATACGGATAGTAGATGTAGGCATTATTCGGTTGAACTACTATAAATTTGTATATTCCCTACGTTACTACACTTTATTTTCTAATTATCTACATCTGATTTGCTCTCTATAACCGATAAATTATCGTGTAAAGTAACCACAAGCATGACTTCGAAGTATTTGCCCATTTTTGGGCAAAGCGCACGCGTGCCTTTACTATAAATATTTTTGACTTAATTGCATAAGTTAAATTGTACATCATAATGTTTACTATAAATTTACATAGTTTTCTCCACATATTCATTTGAAAAAAATGAAATTACCTAAACATAGATTGAACAATTGATATTATTGGAATGTCATCCTAACATAAGACAAGTTTAATTATTGTTAATATGCTACCGATTTCAAGGTTTAATATTGTGATTTTTGATCTTATAGTTCAAACAATCAACCAACCATCCATCTTTATCTATATTGGTATATCACATCGATTATATTATATGAAATTTGAGTTTAAGTTTGCATGTCCCTTCATTTCCAATTTTATCAAAAATCTCATGTATTTCCATGTATCTCTATGTGCCACAACAATTTAATTGTCCCAAACTTTTTCATAATGTTTTCTTATTGATGTTATTTCTTAAAATAAATACCAATCGACTCATTAATGTTTTATAACTTATCTTCCCATTATACTTCTTTTTCACCGATATTTTATAGCAAATCTATCTACAGTATCTATCTACTCTATTATCTATAAAAGAGAATATGTGACTATTTATATACTCATTTCTTATTTAATCGGAAGTCATATACTCATCCCTTCTTGATTTTAGTAAACAATTTGCGATAATCCCTCCAACTATAATCACTTTCCGTATAACCATTTTATTTGGTACCTATTTCTATTATTGGTTCATACTTACATTCTTCTCTAATTCAAGTAATTATTATGCATCCATTTCCTTTTTTCTCCATACTCCTTAGTTCATATCTATATATTTTCACATGTTTACTCCACCTTCAAATTCCTTATTAGATCAGGATCTAGTCCAACAAAGTCAATTCCGATTGATCCAATCAATAAATTAAATAATCTCGCAATATTCAATGTTTCAATATAGAGTAATGAAGTGAATATGGTAAGAACATCTCAAGATAAATTTCAATTATTAAATGGGTGAATTTATATAATTTAGATCATTCGCTCCTGGATCTTGGATTTTGGGAGGTGATTTCAATCTTACACTTTTTTTAGGGGAACGATCACCTAGGGAAGGGGATTTCTCGGATATGAAAGAATTCGATCATTTTATTATTAGTAGTAATTTGATAGAGTTGCTATTGTATAATAGAGAATTTACTTGAAGCAATACTAGAGAATCCCCATCTATGGATCTTTAAGATAGTTTCGTCAACAATGAAATAAAGGATAAATTTCCTGTTTGTATAGTTACAGGTTTGCCTTATACTTATTTTGACCATTGCCCTATCATTCTTACGTATGATCGTCATAAAATTGTCAACAAAACTTTTAGATTTGAATAATGTGGTTATTAGTACCCAACTTCTCTAGTCTAATTAATAATAAATGGATATTAATGAATTTTTATAATATCAGAAATATGGATAAGTCTGCTAAAAGTTTAGTTTTGAAACTTAGAAGTCTTAGGAATTTTCTCAAAAATTGGAATAAGAATGTATTTTGCAGTATTAAATATAAAAAAAGATAATTTGCTCTTTGAAATGCTTAAAATTAATAAGATAGAAGAAACTAGACAACTAAATCTTGGAGAGCGTAATATTCACTCCAATTTAAAAGAAGAACTTAATTCTATTTTAGTAAAAGAAGAGGTTATGTGGAAATAGAGATCTAGAATCCAATGGATTAATAAAGGGGATAAATAATAATACAAAAAGATTTCATAATATAGCAACTGATAGAAAAGGTAGCAACACAATTATTTCTATTTTTGTGAATAATGTTGAACTGGTTGATCAAAGAGACCTTAACAAGGCCTTTACTGATTACTATAAGGGCATTTTTGGTAATAAAAAATAAGCATAGAATAACTTTTAGATGGAGTGAGCTATATCTTATTGGGTCTAGAATTAATGACATTGATATTCCTTTTTCTGAAGATGGTATTCGGAAGGCTATTAACAATATGCCGAGTAATAAATCCCTGGGTCCTGATGGCTTTCCTATTTTATTTTATAAATTATTGTGGAATGTATTAAAATTTGATTTAATTTGCATTTTTGATGAATTTTATAATGGGAAACTACAAGTAGGAAGATTTAATTTTGCAAATGTCATTTCTTTACATAAAAAAATGGTGGTAATAATTTGAAATATTTTAGGCCAATTTCTCTAATCAATTATTTTGTTAAAATTATTTCTAAAGTTTTAGCAAACAAACTTAGTATAAAAATGAATGATTTAATAGATTGTTCATAATCCGCTTTCATAAAGGCTAGAAATATCACAGATGGAGTGGCTGTTGTTCAAGAGTACATTAATCACTTTTGTAAGAATAACATTACTTGTGCGCTTCTTAAACTTGACTTTGCAAAAGCTTTTGGCTCAGTTGGTCAGGATTTTCTTATGGATATTTATTAGCTGGAGGCTTTAGTTGTAAATGGATTGTTTGGATTCTGACTTTGCTTAGGACTAGTAATTCTAGATAATGGTAAATGGGATTTTAGGGAATAAAATCCAGTCAAAACGGGGCTTAAGACAGGGTGATCATTTATCACCACTTTTATTTAACTTACTTGCTAATGTTTTTGCTATGGTAATTAAAAAGGCTGTTGGTAATGGTTCTTTAGGGTGTGTTGGTAGTGAGATTTCACGTAATGGACTCTCTGTTCTTCAGTTTGCAGATGATAACTTATTATTTGCCACTCATTTTCCAATCATGTCATTACCCTTAAATTTATTTTTTACAGCTTTGAACTCCTTTCAGGACTAAAAATTAATTTTGATAAGAGTTCGGTTTTTTTAAATGACGTTGATAAGATTGAGGGTTTAGTAGCTAATACGTTAAATTGTAAAACCATGAATTTCCCGTTTAATTATCTTGGATTTTTGATTATACCTACTAAGCTCAAATGTGATGGATGGCTTATTATTATTGATAAAATTAAAAATATAATTTCTAATTGGAATGGAAGGTTTTTATCGAGAGTGGGTAGATTAGTTCTTATCGACTCTGTTTTATACGCGCTTCCAATTTATTGGATGTCTGTGCATCTTTTTCCTGAATGGGTGATAAATAAAATAGATAAAATAAGAATGGATTTCTTATAGAGTGGTGATAATCCTAATAATAATCTAAAATGTTTAGTTAGCTGGGAAACTGTTTGTAAATCGAAAAAGCAAAGAGGTTTAAGAGTTATTAATTTACATAACATGAATTTGTGTCTATTAGAATGTGATTATGGAAATTTGAAGATATAAATGATAATTCTGTTTGGAAGGAATTATATCTAATCAGTATTATAGTGGTAGTTATAATTTATACCAAATTACACTTTCTATTAACAATAAATTGTCTTATTTTTGAAAATCTATTTTAAAATGTCATGAGATTATATGATAGTTCATTCTGGTAGTAATACATCTTTTCGGCATGATCGTTGAATATCTGTTATTCCTCTTACGGTCGAATTTGAAGAACTTTTTTAAAATTATAACTTAAAAATCGAATTAATTAAAGATGTTTTTTCTCCGGATAATGATCCCCTTGGAACTTTAGTTATAATAGAATCTAAGAAGGTACAACTCTTAGATAATTTACTTTATTATATGCAAGATTGAACTTATATCATATTGATAACGAAAATGATATTATTAATTGGGAATGAGATAAAAGTAAGAAATTCACTTCAAATTCTTTATATAATTTTCTTAATTTCTAGGGAGTTACTAATAACATTTTTAATCTTATTTGGAAAGACGCACCTCCAAAAGCTAAGATTCATATGTGATTAATCATGCATGGGAAGCTAAATACCATTGAGTTTTGAAAAAGAAAGAATTTGCCAATTAATAATAAATGTATTTTCTGTAAATTGTATTTTGAAGATATTAATCATATTTATTTCGATTGTATGGATACTTTTTACATTCTTAATAATACTCCTAAATTTTTTAACTTTATTCTGATAACTGAAGTTACCGACTGTGATTTTCACTGGAATAATTTACGAATTAAGTTTAAAAGGGTTTATAGATTTTTACTAGATACATTATTCGCTATAATTTGTCGGTACATTTGGTTTGAGAGAAACCAAAGACTTTTTAATAATAACAATAGTTATATTAATAGATTGGTATATACAATAGCATCTTTTTGTTCAATTGGATTTCAATCCCAAAATATAGATTGTCCAAAAATATTCAGCTTAATGAATATCTTAACATGGTTAGAAGAAACATTCGAATTATTCAAACATAAAAACAATATTTTTAACATTAATAAATATAGCATTTATTCATATCCGAACGATGATTTTACTGATAATCATAATTTTCTTTTGATCAAAGGAACATAATGTTTCTGTTTTTTGGTTTTCTAAAACCTTATATGTATGTAAGTACATTTTGTTTAATTTCTAAGTCCTTTTGTTTTCGTGATCACTATTTCATAACATTTGAGGCAGTTAAAATGTTGCAAAAGGAGTTTTGAATTTTTTATTAGTTCGTCTATATTATTTTTGTTTCTTTGTAGTCTTATAGTTTTTCCTTAGTTTTATTACTTTTATTTTATTAATATGTATATATGTATATAAATTTTATTTATAAGATATCTATGTGTAGTATCTTTTGTAGGTCAGGTTTAGGCTATCATTGGTGCTAGATTGCTTTTTCCAAGGTTACAGGATTGTTGTCGCCGGGATACTGCAGGAATGATGATTGTAAGTTTGTTAGTTGGACAGCTTTAGGCCTGATTCATCATATTTAGCCGTGAAGTGTTCATTCTCTGGAGGAGCTGCTTGCTGATCTCATTGGTGCACTTAGATGTATGGTTTTATTGGGTACTTCTAACACTTCATTATCGGGCGGTGACCTTGCCGGAGTTCGATATCGAGGTGTAATGGACGGTGGCCTTGTCGAAGCTCATTTAAGAAGTTACCTGTTTTTTGTATTTCTTCGATTTTTCTATGTTTGAGTTGTCACCGCCAAGCATGTTGGCAGCTCCTTTGTTATTGGAGATATATATGCATACATACACACATGTGTGCACTCCTCTACTATAGATGACCACATATTTCTCCTAATTTTTTTAATTTATTTTAGATTTTCTTTGACCTTTTGATTGTCATTCTTTCTTATTTAATAATGATAAAAGTATATTTCTGAATCCAAGACTATAGTGTTTTCTAATTTGTACTCTTTAACTAATTAAGTGAGTACCTTTATAATAAAAATAAATAATTTAAGTGATAAATTTGTAAGTCCAGACCATTTACTCTTGGTTTGTGGCATGAATTTTAAAGACTGATTATTTTACATTTAAATATATTATGATTTAACGATTTTGTCCATTTATATGCATAATTAGATTATTGGCATTTTTGTTTATTTCATTATACTACTTTTAACTACTATCCATTTATATTTATCTGAATTGGTTGTGATAGATGTCTAAAATATTTCATCCGACTTGAATATTAATTTTCTTTTTATTAAATTATAAACATAAGTATATAAATCCAAGGTTACTTTTCCACATTTGCAGATTTATTTATAACCTCTTTTTAATTTTTTTAGAAATCCTCGATACAGAGGACTTCTAATAAAAATGGCGGAACGACCAACTCCGAGGGGGATTAAGTTATGCATGTCCGTTTCAACTCATGACACCTAACCTCTTTTTAATTTTTAATAAACCAAATGAATAATTTTTTATTTGTTTATGACATGTTTCTTGTGATTATATGATTTTGTGTTGAAATTTATTATTAGATTTATTTATTTTTATGTTTACTTTCGTATCATTTACTCAAAACATCATTGGCTTTGTTATATCTTTCACGTTAATCACTTTTAAGTATTATGCATTTATATTTGAACTATTAGTTACAATTAAAAATATATCTTGATTGTAATAGATGTTTATAAACACTAGTTGCTAATAAGTTGATTGTAATACATGTCTAAATACTAATTGCTCATAAGTATTATACATTTATAAATAGACTTCAGATGATGAAGGAATGGACCTAAAGGCTTGGAAATCTATTAAGAATGAAGAAATGATGGAGTACAAGAAGTTCGATGAAGTTCAAAAGGACCAAAAGAGGATGGTATTAACCTCTGTTGGTTATCACTAAGCAGAATTATTGCCGTTATTTGGCAAGGGAAAGTTTGAAGTAGCCTAAATTAATAGTTATAGTCTTGGAATAGATGCAAACAGATAGATTGGACTAAGGACTGATGAAGAAATGTGCCTAGAGAATTGGAAAGCTGCCAACAACAAAAAAATAAAGGAGTATCAGAAGTTTGACAGAATTCCAAGGAGACGTATCAAGTCATTACCGACCTGATTTGATTGGCATCGACCTCGACCAAATTCAAAGGCTTGAGATGGTAGGTGTTCGATGGAATGGACACGGAGGGAAAAAAGGTTTGGATGCCCAAAATAAGATCAGTATAGCTTGACCTGGTCATAATGCGGGATTGTCAAATCTTGGAGATTTAGATGTTTTCAACACTTGATGGTAAGATCCATGCAAGATTTTGCCTATAAATTACAAGCTACCTACAATATAAAGAGGACTTTTCCCTTTTGGATTAATTTCCTTATCTTCTTCTTCCCCAAGTCCTTATAAAACTAAGATCTACTAGATTGTGGTCATATTTGAGTGGTAATCTTTCTATTTCGGAAAGTAAACTTAAGATAATAAAATTAAAGTGGACGTAGATCGGAGAACTTGCTAAAAATCTACAAAAATTGCGTTCTTGTCTTTTTTATTTTTATATATTCACATTTATTGGATTGTTGTGCCAACTTTTGATACAACATTTTTTGGTGCTTTCACTGAGAAAGAGCTAGATTTGAAGGCTTGAAGTTTGGATCTTAAGTTTGAAAGAGACAAAGAGACCCTCGATAAGAGCTATCATCGAACGAAGTCAACCAGAGCATGAGGGCGGCCAAGAGGTGTCCTCAAGTTCAAATCCATCAATCAATGTGACAAGAGAAGAGATGGAGAGGATGATGAATGAGATGAAAAATGGGATGATGGCGTGACAGTAGGAATTGCTAAAGGTTTTCTTAGAAGGATGAACCAAAGGCCAAAAACCAATGTAGGAGCATCTACAGCAGGAGCGGAGCAAACTGGAGTAATGCCCCTACCACCAATTCAGGTCGTCATAGACCAGAATCCAGTCGGTACCGACATGAATTTATAGGAGGCACTATCAATTTGGACTTAAGATGAGCAGATATGCCGAGAGTAGATGATATTGGAGCCAAAAATACATATCAGAATGCAAACGCGCAACTAGAGAAGTATATGCTAGAATTTTTCCCATAGGAATGGAGACAAACGAACTTATGGATCAGCGACCTCCTTTAAATGACAACGAACGAATAGTTGAGATGATCACAAGAATGGTAGAAGGTAGACCTCTAGCCTAGAGATTGGAGGTCGTGAACATGAATCCATTCACCCTTAACATCTAGTACACAAGGAATCCACCTAATTTTAAGCTACCGACACTGGAACTGTAAAATAAAAGGACATACTAGACCTGTCATCTAATAAGACCATCTAATATATGGAGGTATTGGGTTCTTATGGGGAAGTAATAGGACGCTATTTCCCCTTGTACTTGATGAAGTTAGCTGCTATGTGGTTCAAGAAATCATAGAATAGGTCCATAAAAATGTGGATCGGATTAGTACACAGATTATTAAGACAATTTAGAGTTCACATTTCTCGACCAAAAGAATGTGTTGATGCTTTCGAGCGAGAAGCAGATCGTCAAGGAGCCCTAAGTATTTACTTGACTAGTTTAATGTAGCAACCGCTGTGGTTTATAAGCCAAATCCATTGATTATTCCAATGGTTACGGTGTTTGGAGTTGCAAAAAAAATCTGGCTTCAAAATTTCTATGGAAAGGGATCCCTCAATGGATCTTATAGAGTTCTATCATGAAGTTAAAAGATACTTGCATCAGGAGGAAACTGAGACCGAAAATGCCGAAGTTAATGATGTTGATGGAGGGGGACCATCTTGGGTAGGATATGGAAAGGACAAGGGAAAGAAGAAAGATGAAGATAGCTTTAGAGGACCAAAGCGATAAAGGAGGGAATTGAAATTTCCTTCCAACACCAACCTACCTAGAACCCTGAAGAGGATTTAATTAGATACTAAGGGGTAGATCTCCTACCGGAAGCTAGCTAAAAAAGAACCTCTAGATTGGGGTAAAAAGGTCTGGAAGGTTTCACATTTTCCATGAGACAGGCGGATATGAAATGAACAAGTGCAAACACCTTCATGATTTAAAAGAGGAGCAGATTCGAAACAACTGTCTACAATAGCACGTGAGGAATCAAACTGCAATGATGTGACAGAAGCAGTCCTCATCTGTAACGAGCACATTTGGATACAACCATGCATCTAGGTTGAGAATGATTATCCCATGATTGGGACAGACGGGAGTTAGATTTTATTCCTTTGTTTTGCTTTCTGTTTTGAATGAATAAGACAATGCTGCTCTCAGATTGCTTATTCGTTTACGAGACCTTGATTGATCTCTAGGTACGCTTTATGTTAGATGTCTGGGATGGATGCTTAGGATATTCGTTTGTATTTTGCAAATGAATATTTGATTTTCAAAACCACTTGAACATGATGGCTGATACTGAATAAACATGGCAGTCCTGTCCAGAAAGAAGGGGCGATGGCTATAAGGTGTAAGCCTCTTCATTGGGGAGTAAGTGGATTAGGCTTGTACAAATAGCTAGCCCCTTACCGAAGAGTGAATGGATAGGTTTGGATGTTGGATCTTGTCGAAAAATGAGAGAATGAACTTGTTTGGATGTTGGGTTTCCTCGTAGGAGAGCAAGCAGATTGGACTCAGCATAGATCTGAAAAGATTGAACTCTAGATGGGATATTGAATGATCCAAAGCAATCTAACCCTAGGTTGATATTGAACATTCTGAAGAGATCAGACCCTAGAGTGGACCCTTATTGTGCAATCGGGAGAGATCTAGACTAGACCATAGGATTTGAAAAACTTGTGATTGGACTAGAATAGGTAAATCTCAGACGAAGATGAGACTATTTTGATATTTGATATGATAATTCAAGATGAACATTGAATGATTATGATTTATGACTAATATATAAGAAAGGACTAAAGTCCTTAATTATGAGGATCAAGGATGACCTTTGATTTGGAGGTGAATCCAAAGAAACCGGATGATTCAACATGGTTGGAATCGATGGATAGCCGGAGAGCCCGACTATCACAAATTGAATAATGGTGAAACTTGTTCTTGGGGAAAGCACGCCTTACATTCATAAGGTGTTCTTTAGGGGCAAGTGTTACGGTCGAATTTCCCGTAGTCTTAGAACAGACTCAAATGGATAAATTGGACTGAGGAATGATGAATGAGTGGGACAAGAGAGTTGGAAAGGTATCAAGAATGAAGAAACGAAGGAGTAAAGCACTTTGATAGAATTCTAAGGAGAAACATCAGGTCAGTGCCGACCTAATTTGATTGGCACCGACGTGATTCAAAGACTTGAGACAGTAAGTGTTCGATGGAAATGGCTTGGGGATGGAGGAAAAACGGGGTTTGGATACCAAAATTCAGATCGGTACCGACCTAATCAGGTCAATATCGACCTAATTTTCTTCTCATAATTGATACGGCGTGATCCGGTCTTCATGCTAGATTATCGAACCCTGGAGATATGGACGTTTCCAGAGCTTGGTTGCAAGATTCATGTTGGATTTTTCCTATAAATAGCAAGCTACCTATAACTTGAAGAGTACTTTTCCCTTTTGGACTAATTTCCCTATCTTTTTCTTCCCTAAACTCTTGTAAATCCGAGATCTCCTATATAGCCATCAGATTTGAGTGGTAAGTTTTGTACTCCGAAGAGAAAACATAAGATGATAAAATTAAACTGGACGTAGGATGGAGAATTTTCCGAACCACTATAAAATCGTGTTCTTGTTGTTTATTTTGATATATTCAAATTTTTGGTGCTTTCATATGATATTGGTGTGTTGTGCTAACTTTTGATGCAACATATCTTGATTGTAATAGATGTTTATAAGTACTAATTGCTCATAAGTTGTGCGTTATTTCAATTGTTATATTCGTTCTGTGAGAATGTGGATTATTGATCTTAAGGCTAGAATTAATACTAGAGGGGGTGAATAGTGTTTTAAGGAATTATGAATTCTTTTGAGTTTATATTAATTTGAACACAAATGTATGCAATATTCAGACACAGATATGATCACAGAATCAAACATAGATACAGATATAAAGTAAAAGCAATAAAGGAAAGAACACACCGGATTTTATACTGGTTTGGAGTTACCCTACATCCAGTCCCGCAACACAAGTACGGATTTTCTTTCAAAACCAATTTTTACAATTACACCCTCGATTTCAAGGCCACGAGGTACACCGCTCTGGATTCACAATCCTCTGGCTAGAGATGCTTGATTTTACGGGCAACAAGTTCACCCAATTGATTTTCCAGGCTACAATCACATCATTTCTCGCTTGATTGATTTTACAGGCTGCAATCACACCATTTCTCACTCGATTAATTACAAAGAAGTCTATAACTCTGAATAGCACTAGGATCTTGTTGAGATAGCGATAGAGAATCAAACCAGAGATGATCTAGTTAGATTCAATGGAGATTTTGAAAGAGTAATGGTAAAGATGTATATAAAGAAATGTGGAAGAAGAAGAGGAATGAAATCAGAGAATATATGAATACAAATTCATTTAAAACAGCCTCTATTTATAGTTGAACAACAACCATGTCCATTCGTGAAGGGAAATGACGAATAGATATTTCCTTTGAAATTCAAATTTTTGAAATAAACTGTCACCTTGTCGACAAGGGTATCTTGGGGTTGTCGACAGGCCTAAGTTATTTTTGGTAATTTGTTTTTCTTTGAAAATAATTTCTATCTTGTATTAAAACTATTTTTAAACTTTGTACATAAACTTAACCATAGTTAAAAATACATAAATAAGTATAGAGAATAATATTTTGGTATATATAAAATTTTACTATAATTGTATATTTAAATCTAAGTATTATTAAAAGTTAAATATTTATAATTAAAAGATAGTTTAAAACCAAGGATAATTTGAGTAAAAATAAAGATTATTTCGAGGCTTAAAGTATTTCAGAAACAGGATAGATGTTTTTTATTCTTTTAAAAGGAAGATTTTTGAAATCATTTTGAAAATAAGATATAATTTTGCAAAACATTTGAATAAAAGTTAGTGGATACAAAACAATGTTCCACTAGATTTTTCGTAGATTCCATCCTACTTAGGGTTCCATCCCTTTAACGGGCTCGAAGTGGATTCCATTCCACCAAAAAATGGATTTTAAGATATCAGTGCTTTTCTAGGAGTTTTAACAAAATTCTTTATTAAATTACTTATTATTGAAATCTTGAACTCTTGATAATCTTGATACTCATGAGTCTTGAATCTTGATATCTTCGATCCTGAGTTTATCAGTTCTTGAATCTCTATACTGTACAGTCTTTATTCTTTGGTACCTGTATATATATCATGCATATACATATACATACATATATATATATATATATAAAAAAACGGTAATGTTAGTATATATTTTTTATAATCTTATTCTAAGGTTGTTGTCATCAAAACCATCTTCTCAGGACTAACAATTTTCCCCTTTTTGATGATGACAACCTTTGTTTATAAAATATTACTTCTATTCTAATAACTCCTCCTAAAACTAATAACTCCCCTTTAATCCATGCCTAATTATCATGTTTTATACTTCTCCCCCTTTGTCATCAACAAAAACGAACTCCAAACTGTATAACCCCCCTTAATCTAATACTATATGACATAATGATAGTGGTATCATAAATAATCAACACTTATATCTAAAACTAAAACTTAGTCTTAATTACTAACTATCCTAACTAAGAATCCATATATGATAATACTTAATATAGTGATAATGTGAGAATTCAAGTATAAGAACACAAATCATTTATTAGTTATATATTGTTATATGTACATTTGCGTAGAAAATATAAGTAAGATAATATAACGATAAGAAAGAGAGAAAAGAAAGTAATGTCTGTCCTTGAAAATGGGAGATCTATGAACCGAGCAATTTGGGTAGTGGAAACAGAAATTTCCATGTTGTTCGACTAGATTTCCGTCCTTGTCAAAGCACACTTTGCCAAAATAAGCAACTTTGTCGTCATTTTCAGCGTCCTCTTCTTCCATGAGGGCTTCTTCTTCTTCCTCGCTGTTCTCTTGCACTTGATCACCTGAAGATTCTTCATCAATCAAGATGGGATTGGCGTGATTGTCCATTAGAAACTTTTGCAAGTTTCTAAGGATTTTGCCTTGCCGTTCTTGTTCTTTGGCCATTCTGATTTGCACTACTTGAATTTCAGTCATAAGTTGCAGTGCATTCTTCAAGGAATCCTTCATTTTTATCACTCGTACAAGCGTAATTCGTTGAAATGATCCAGTAGAAGGAGAAGGGAACGAAAATGTTGAATTTTTATTGATTTGGAGGAGGAGGACATTGTTTTATTGTTTTCAGAAGTTAGAGTAGAGAAAGGACAGAAAGAATGAACAAAATTTTGAAATAAGAAGAATATATAACCATCATTTTAATTTTGGTAGGAAATTTCAAAAAAAAAAATCGTTATATGTCGATAGGGGTAAGGAGGGTTGTCGACAAGGTACCTATATTTTTGCTATTTGCTTTATTTTAATTTAATTTTTTAATTATACTTTGTTATTTATATTCTATATTTCAGTTATTGAACAAATACCTAATTCTCTTTTTAATTTAGTAAATATAGATTCATTTAAGGGTTTTGTTAAGATATCAGCAATTTGGTTCTTGAAATTGATATAATCGAGAGTAATTACTTCCTTACTTATATTATCTCTGAGAAAATGATGTCTGATATCAATATGTTTAGTTCGAGCATGATGAGTATGATTTTTGGATAAATTTATTGCACTAGTATTATCATAATAAATTGGTGATTTTGAGATATTTAAACCCAAAATCTTTTAAAGTTTGTTGCATATATATTACTTGAGAACAAGCCAAAGCAGCAGAAATATACTCTGCTTCAGTTGTTGATAAAGAAACAGTGTTTTGCTTTTTACTAAACCAGAAAATAAGAGAATGCCCTAAAAAGTGACAAGTTTCACTTTTACTTTTTCGATCTGACTTACAACTAGCATAATCAGTATCACAGTAAGATATTAATTCAAAAGAATCGTTTTTAGGATAAAATAAGCAATAATCAAATGTGTGTTTAATATATCTTATGATACGTTTTACAGCTTTTAAGTGGGTCTCTTTAGGTTGGGGTTGATATCTTGAACAGAGACAAACACTACGCATGATATCAGGTCTACTAGCAGTGATATAGAGTAGTGATCCAATCATTCCTTTATATAATTTTTGATCTACATCTTTCGAGAGATCTTCTTTACTTAGGTACTCATTGGTTGCCATGGGAGTGGGTTTTCCATTTGCAGTAGTCAAACCAAATTTACTAACTAGGTCCTTAGCATATTTTTCTTGACCAATAAAGATAGCATTATCTAATTGTTTTATTTGCAATCCTAGAAAGAAGTTTAATTCACCCATATGACTCATCTCAAACTCTTTTGTCAATATTTCAGAAAAATTCTTTATTCATTTCAAAATTAGTTGATTCGAAAATAATATCATCTACGTAGACTAGTACTGGTTGAATATCATTTTTTATTTCTTTTAATAAAAAGAGTATTATCTACTTTACCAATTTCAAAGTTTGATTGTAATAAGTAAGATCTTAGTCATTCATACCAGGCTCTAGGAGCTTGTTTTAGACCATATAGAGCTTTCTTAAGTTTGTACACATGATTTGGTAGTTTTTCATTTTCGAAAAGTGGTGGTTGTTCAACATATACTTCCTCTTTTACAAATCCATTTAAAAAGGCACTTTTAACATTCATTTGAAATAATTTGAAATAATTATGATTTGCGAAAGCAAGTAGAATCCTAATGGCTTCTAATCTTGCTACGGGAGCATAGGTTTCATCAAAATCCATTCCTTCTTCTTGACAATAACCTTGAGCAACTAACCGGGCTTTATTTCTAACAACCTCACCTTGTTTATTAATTTTATTTTTATGAACCCATTTAGTTCCAATTATAGTTTTATTTTCAAATCTAGGAACAAGTTCCCAAACATCATTTCTAGTGAATTAATTTAGTTCTTCTTGCATAGCCAAAATCCATGAATCATCAGTTGATGCTTCTTTGGATTTGTGGGTTCAATAGTTGATATAAAGGCTACATTGCTCATTTTACTTAGTTGATTTTTAGTTGTAACAACAGATTGCATATCTTCTAGTATATTTTCTATATGATGATCTTTTGAAAGTTTAATCTTTTTATTAGGATGATTAATTTCATTATTAGTTTCAGTTGACTCTTGATTTTGAGTAATTAAATCCTCTTTATCATTTGTATCTTCAAAATTTTTGAGACTTTCATCGAATGAAACATGCATTGTTTCTTTGATGGTGTTAGTTCTTAAATTAAACACTCTGTATGCTTTACTTCTATTTGAATATCCGATAAAGATACCTTTGTCTGATTTAGTATCAAATTTATCTAAGTTATCTTTTGTATTTAAAATAAAACATTTACTTACAAAAATTCTAAAATAAGATACCTTAGGTTTCTTTGTGTGAAGAAGTTCATAAGATGTCTTATCTGTTAAAGGTCTAATTAAAATTCTATTTAAAATATAACAGACAGTAGCAACTGCTTCTGCCCAAAAATATTTTGGTAATTTACTATCTGAAAGCATAGTTCTCGCACACTCTTGAATCGTCCTATTTTTACATTCTACTACTCTATTTTGTTGTGGAGTTCTTGGAAACGAAAAATTATGAGTTATTCCCTTTTTATTGCAGAATTCCTCAAACTTTTCATTTTCAAATTCACCATCGTGATCACTATGGATGGTTATAATTGTTACAGAAAGTTGATTTTGAATCCTTTTTGTAAAGTTCTTAAAACATTCAAAAGTATAACTTTTATGTTTCAAAAATATTGTCCATGTAAATCTAGAATAATCATATACAATTACAAAAACATATTTACTATGATTTATTGACATAATTTGAGATGGACCAAATAAATCAAGATAAAGTAATTCAAGAGGTTTTGAAGTTGACATCATATCTTTTAGTTTAAAGGAACTTTTTCTAAGTTTTCCTAATTGACATGCATCACATAAACTATCTACTTTAAAATTCATTTTAGGGAGACCTCTTACTAGATCATATTTCGACAATCTAGATAAGAGTTTGAAATTCAAATGCCCATATCTCTTATGCCAAATCCAAGGATCACTTGTATTTGCCAAAAGACACAGGTTATCACTTGAAACTTTCATACTAAGAATATAAATATTCTTTTTCCTAATTCCCTCAAATATTATGGTTGCATTATTATCTTCAATGTGACAGTTGTCTTTTTCAAATTTAATTTTATATCCTTTATCGAAAAGATGACAAATACTTAGCAGATTATGTTTTAGATTCTTAACTAGCAAAACATTAGTAATAATAGGAGTTTCAGATTTACTGACTTTGCCGATGCCAATCACATATCCTTTTGAGTTGTCTCCAAAGTTAAGCAGGCCTCCATCTTTGTATATTATATAATTTAGCATATCTGGCTTTCTAGTCATGTGTCTAGAGCATCCACTATCGAGTATCCATTTGTTCTTTTTGATTTGCACAATTGGTCCTTTGTGGATTGATTCCTCAACACCCATGAAACATGTTAGACAACTTGAATTTGAATATTGATTCTATGCAGACTCAAGAGACAATGACGATCTGAATATTTCTAAACTAGTATTAACAAGTTTTTTAAACATAGCCATTTTAAAAGCTTTTTCAAAAATCATATAATGAAACTTTGAAAACCTTGCTCTGATACCAAATGTGAGAAATGCGGATTACGGATCTTAAGGCTAGAATTAACACTAGAGAGTAGTGAATAGTGTTTTAAGGAATTACTAATTCTTTTGAGTGTATATTAATTTGAACACAAACGTATGTAATATTCAGACACAGATATGATCACAAAATCAAACACAGATGCAGATATAAAGTAAAAGCAATAAAGGAAAGAATACACCGGATTTTATACTGGTTCGGAGTTACCCTACATCTAGTCCCGCAACACAAGTACGGATTTCCTTTCAAAATCAATTTTTATAATTACACCCTCGATTTCTAGGCCACGAGGAACACCGCTCCAGATTCACAATCCTTTGGCTAGAGATACTTGATTTTACGGGCAACAAGTTCACCCAATTGATTTTCCAGGCTATAATCACACCTTTTCTCGCTTGATTGATTTTACAGGCTACAATCACACCTTTTCTCACTCAACTAATTACAAAGAAGTCTATAACTCTGAATAGCACTGGGATCTTGTCGAGATAGTGATAGAGAATCAAACCAGAGATGACCTAGTTAGATTCAATGGTGATTTTGGCAGAGTAATGGTAAAAATGTATATAAACAAATGTGGAAGAAGAAGAGGAATGAAATCAGAGAATATATGAATACAAATTCGTTTAAAACATCCCCTATATATAGTAGAACAACAGCCATGTCCATTCGTGAAAGGATATGACAAATAGACACTTCCTTTGAAATTCAAAATTTTGAAATAAACTGTCACCTTGTCGACAAGGGTACCTTGGGGTTGTCGACAGGCCTAAGTTATTTTTGGTAATTTGTTTTTCTTTGAAAATAACTTCTATCTTGTATTAAAACTATTTTTAAACTTTATAAATATACTTAACTATAGTTAAAATACATAAATAAGTATAGAGAATAATAATTTGATATATATAAAATTTTCCTATAATTTTATATTTAAATCTAAGTATTATTAAAAGTTAAATATATTATAATTAAAAGATAGTTTAAAACCAAGGATAATTGGATTTTGAAAAAAAAAAGATTATTTTGAGGCTAAAAGTATTTTAAAAATAGGATAGATCTTTTTGATTCTTTTAAAAGGAAGATTTTGAAATCATTTTGAAAACAAGATATAATTTGTAAAACATTTGAGTAAAAGTTAGTGGATACAAAACAATGTTCCACTAGATTTTTCGTAGGTTCCATCCTACTTAGGGTTTCATCCCTTTAACGGGCTCGAAGTGAATTCCATTCCATGAATAAAATGGATTTTAAGATATCAGTGCTTTTCTAGGAGTTTTAACAAAATTCCTAATTAAATAACTTATTATTGAAATCTTGAACTCTTGATAATCTTGATACTCATGAGTCTTGAATCTTGATATCTTCGATCTTGAGTTTATCAGTTCTTGAATCTCTATACTGTACAGTCTTCATTCTCTGGTACCTATATATATATATATATATCCTTCATATACATATACATATATATATATATATAAAAATAATAATGTTAGTATTTATATTTTATAATCTTATTCTAAGGTTGTTGTCATCAAAACCATCTTCTCAGGGACTAACATGTTCTTTGTATTTTTGTTGTTTATCATATAAATTTTGATAGGCATGTTTACGTGATAGATTACTAATTGTTTTGGTTTACTATGAGACATATAAGTTACTTATTCTTACTGCAGATACCATATGATATTTTATACGATTGGATATTTTCCTAAGGTTCTTCTTTATTAGCTAATTTATGTTGTATTTGCTAACTTTTAATTTTGTTATCGATTTCTTATTCAAACATTTGTTTTAGCTTCTTCTTTTTTACAATAGGTTTGGTTTTTCATCAATTCCATGTTGGCTGGTTCAATGAATTGAGAGATAAA
Organism: Allium cepa; assembly: GCA_030765085.1. Lineage (NCBI taxonomy): Eukaryota > Viridiplantae > Streptophyta > Magnoliopsida > Asparagales > Amaryllidaceae > Allium > Allium cepa. Next base: position 102,590,746 of record CM060928.1, on the reverse strand, counting down.
AAATAACAAAAGAGAGAATTCATAAATGTTAAGATCATTTACCCATCGTTGAAATTTATTACAATTTTATTTATTTTATAATACATACATTTGCTCAGTTTTATTGTAACATCAACATATATTTCGCAAATAAATGCATCTATCTATCCATCTGCCATACAAAATGTTAATCTTTAACCATTATATTCCTTTTTCCATAGTTTTGTGAAAAAATCCTAATTTTATAACCTCTTTATTTCACATATTTACTTCTGCAGCATTCTTATTTCATTCTAACTCACTTCCTGCATTCATTATTCTAATATAATCCAATTAAGATCTCTTCCTCTTCTAAACACATTTAATACTAGAAATTTTTCTTATTTCCTCACTTTCTCCATCTTCAATTTATTCTCCCTCCTTTCACAATCGTGTTTATTCCCCATCTCCGGCTTCATATAATAAGTTCAATTTTAAATTAGAACAAATTAGAGATTTTCTCCAAATAGTTTATTTGTTTATCTCATAATTTTTTGACACGGTTATAATTTGATTAAATGCATCAACAATTCTTTGCCTTTTGTATTTACCTTAATTTTTGTTTATTTTATCCACATTATGCAATGATTGTATTTCTTCCTTCTATTTTAGGGATAAGATTCTTATGTACAAATTATCTAAATGTTACCGGAAGACTTGGGCTATGATCAACAAGCATGATCTAAAGGTTGTGCATTTATTTTATTATATGACTTTTTTTAATTCAAGTTTGAACTTGTTTCTTTTATCCCAAAATTATTTATTTTGTTACAAAACTAGGAATTTGGGTTCTATCATTTATTATTGTGGAATTATTGGTTTATTAATACATATATATACCTTAATTTTTTTCTATATAATCAAATATAGGTAAAAATGATCTTTATTTCATTCTAACACATAAGTATATAAAAATAAAGTTAGAAGAAAATCATTATCTTTGAAGTAAAATAATATTCAAATAACAAATTTCATACTCGATTTTTTGGAAAAGTGTAATTGTATAAACAACACTTTTGTTTTTTCTTTTGTAGATACTTATAATTTTGTTAAGAATTTAATTTTAGATGCGTGTTTTGAAAACTATTTATTTCCAAAATGCTTTATGCACTCTTAATTAACGTAGACTTCATCTTTTTTATAAATTTTAACATTCTACTTCTTCATCAATTCAGACTACTGATATTTTGCTAATATGATAATTGGTGGATTATAAAATGCCCATAGCCAACCCATATTCATGGTTATCATCTTATGCAATAATTAGTGATTATCTATGATTTTTTTATGAAATTTGTTTTTATGTTCTACTGCTTTGAACTTTTTATGGTTTTAAATTGTTTATAAATAACTCATAACTATAAATAGAGACACTTTTATTCACAATCATAATGGTTCTAATAAACTATTTTTTAAGTATGGAAATCATATCATACATAATTACAAAGCAATAAATAAATGGAATTATTTACTTTTGGCTTTGATCAATTTGAATTCAAACTACAAATATTAATCCAAAATTAATGAGAGAACTAATTACATATTGATTCTCTTTAATGCTAATCAATTATAGAATTAAAATGTAATCAATCAATTAAGTTTATTTATTCCAACAACATTTCGAATGCATACCACTTTTACATTAGAGAACATGTAACATGAAGTGTTAGATTTAACAAGTGTTATATTAATGTTAGAAATATGTGTATCAAAGAGATATAGTAACTTTGGAACTCGTTAACTATTCATAACAAATAGTTTCCATTTTCTTTAATAAGGTTAGTCAAAACCTAAAATGATTGAGAACAAATATATTTATATGTAATTTTCATAGTAAACTTACTAAACTAATATTTAGGTAATACTAACTTTTTATGACAATATGATATTTTTGACATATTTGTTTATGCTTGAAAGGACAAATTATATATTCAATATATTTCAAAACATGATTCTAATTTTTACCTTTACACGTATAACTATAGTGTTGGGTAATAAATATTATGCAATGCCGATGTTAGATATACAAAGAATTTTTTTACATGCATTCATAATTTATTATTATTGAATAGCGTGAAGTAGTGTACCAAATGTTAGAATATTGTTTATTCAAATCTACTTTGAAACAGTATTCGTCGTTTCGTATGATTTTTTTTATGTCATACATGAAACACTATTATCACATTAAATGCATACATATTTGGATTTATAGTCCATATAAGATAAATCTATGTTGAACTATACATTTTTTTTTTGAAGACCTAGAGAACCAAGCTTTGCTTTTAAACTCTAAGCAAGTATGCATCGAATTCACAACATATACTTCAGGTAAATCACAAGTATGTGTGGTTGGTAAGGATTGAACCCAACTATACTTTATTTAAACTAATAGGTATGCTCGGTAATGTAATGCTTAACAAGTAATGAATAATTGGTAGTTGACGTTAGTATTTTTTGTATATGTTCATTATTCTCTAAAAGGAATTTTAATACTTTGTGTGCTATGTAATTAGTTAAGTGGGTTTTGTAATGAAAGCGTGTCATTGGTGTTTAAGGAAAGTGTCAATCACTACTACTAATAAAGAAAATTTGTTGAACTAATTTATTGGGTGTCTTTTTGAAATTCCAAAAATGTCATTGTTTTTCGGCGTTCAAACAAAATATCAACATATACAATAACACAAACAGCCTGTGTGCGAAGCACGGGCACGTACTAGTATAAATAATTTCAATTCATAAATATACGTTCTCATTTTCATATTACTAAAAAAAGAAATGTATGCTAAATAAATTACGTTGTGAGCACCGTGTGCGTAGAACGAGTTTGCACTAGTTATGTTATGAAGCATGGAACAAGCAATATTAGGGTTACTGATTATATTCATACATCGCTTTGTTGCTTTCACGCTCTTCTACCTTAATGATTTTTAATACTCTAAAATTGCCTTTATTTTCAAAGCACGACAGATCACATCTAAGAGAAACAGCTAGAAAACAAACTCCAATAAAGCGGTGTTCGTGTAAAATACTCACTCGATCTAAGCGAGTTTTGTATACTATTCTCGCTTCGACCGAAGTAGGCTCGTATAATAACCTAGTTAAGGCCGAGCGAGTTTAAACTAACCGAGACCGAGATAAGAACATTTTTAACGTGAATTGGGTGACGAAAAGGAAAAAGTAGGATGTAACAATTATTTGAAACTGAATGGAGTGTCACGGCATATCAACGTGGGGCGGGAATAAAACCAGCTTGTTAATATACATCTGCTATAAATATGTTGGATTACATTGTACCGGCGATGGCATATCAACGTGGGGCACGAAGGTGTAAGAAAGCTACAGCGGTGAAAGTGGGCACGGTAAGGTGGGGACAGAACCATCGTACGGCTGGGATTGAAATACAGTGGCAATCGGATTAATTTACTGATGATAAAAGTGGAAGTTGATTTTCCTTTGAAAGAAGCGAAAGAGAGAGAGTGTTCAGTCAAACTAATTGACATTCGAGCAGGGTGCAGTTGGCATCTTATAATATGGACACTGTTAAATCTTTTGTCTTTATGACAAGTGTTGGTGCAATCATATATATACTAAATTATTATTGTATTTTAACGGTTTTTATCATTAAACAATACATACATGGTATATTTATATTATAAAGAGTTAAAAGAACAAACATGGTTGATTAATTAAGCATAATGAAACTTTATCTCCATACCTAATGATGAACAGGATCAGCTCCAGGTTAACCTTGAAAGTTGCAAACCGATTATTGTACCAAATACCAAAAAATGTCATATTTATTCATATGGTTATGCATTATTTAACCACGTGTAAAGGTTCAAAATTTTAGTTGTTTGAATTTGAATATTAATCGATTTTAAATATTGAAAGGTTAATTTAATAAGTTAAATAACTTGAATTTCATATATATAAGGATTTATTGGAATGGAAAATTTTGTTAATTTGAATAGTAATTTTTCTATTGGGATTCATTTAAATAATCCGACTTGGGATATAATGTTGATACAAATGATTGGGAAATCTTATTTGAATTCAATATGAATAAAAATGTAGATAGTAAACTTTTAAATTAGAACTAAAAGCAATTAATCTGGTTTTTATAATAATTCGTTTTAATTAATGTGGAAAATAGCCTTCCGCAGCACTGTCTCGGATTTCGAAAAAACCAGTTCCAACGGATACGTAATAATATATTATAATATGCCGTCGAATTTCATGGCGATTGGATGTATCGTTTAGTCGTGCGAGTTCGAAACGCGTAGAAATTAATTTTAAAATTTATATAATTTGATTTTTGAATGCTAACTTCCGTATACTTTGGAATTGGATCCCGATATATATTGCATTGTGTTCGGAGTAAGGGTATAACATATAGAATGTCAGGCGGCACGCCTCGTTTCGAGCTTGAAAATTTTACATGTGAACTACCATTTAGTAAAATTTTCTGTACAAGGACATTAACTTTCTTCATTTGAAAACCCTAGCCTTAATTGGCTTCAACCGCCATTAAAATAAAAGCTCCATTCAACGATCGACAATTAACGAAGCCTCTAGAGGCCGAATTGGCCAACGACTTCAACTACAAAAATGTTTGTCTCATCGAATAGAAGAGGATGGACGGTTGGATCGTCGTAGATCATCGCATGGAGGTCGAGAATCGACCGCGAGGGGAAATTGGGTTCTGGTTTGGGTCGAATCGAGCGCACAGGCATGGGCAAGGTGGGTTGCAGTGATGGCGAAGTGCGGCGGTGGCAGGCGCGCAATCGGATTGGGGCGAACGTAATGGAGTCGCAATTGATGTTGAAAAAAAAAGGAAAAAGAATGGCGACCTGGAAACCATGAAGAGCGAGGGAAAAGATTAATTAAGTTTTAAAAGTTATTAATTAAAAAGTTAAATTCATTTTAATTATTTCAATCATTCATAAATTCACAACTTTTCCATACGATATCCAAATTGAACGCGGTCAGTTGCATTGCGGTCGTATCAGCAAATTCTATGCTATAGAGTTGGATCGGATGGATTTGGACCTATTGAGAATTTGGATTAAAATTGAACGTCTGTTTAATTTTAATTCAAACTGGAACGTCTTGACGAAACTAAAATCATGGTGAGTTAAACTTACCTTTTTGGTTAACCAGAAATATATTATAGTGAATAAAAAATTTTGATTGGATATGTGGATATTTTACTGTTGATTATTATGACTTTTTGGATGATTTACTATTTTATTTGTTGGATTGGATATATTGCCCCTGAAGCAGATGAGACGCTGTTACGTTCATATGTAAGAACGAATGACCCTTTGTATACGATCCGGCCTCGAACGGTTGATTTATATTATTGATTATACACTATATATGATGCAGGGGGACGGGTTGGAGGGATCCAACAGGATTTCTCACGCTGTTGATTTTACCGTTCATATATATATATATATATATATATATATATATATATATATAGTGATATACGACTTATTGGGTGCCATATTTAATGACATGAACATGATTTACTTATTTAGTGCCATAGTAGCACCGGGCCCTATTTTTGGTATTTGATAACACTGTAAAAATAACAATTTGATTTAAAAAGGGATTTCAAAATGGTTTTTGAAATAATGTGTGTTTAATAATTATCCATGAATTATTTAAAGAAGGAATTTATTTAAAGTAAATAAAAAATATGATTTTTAGAGATTTTAAATTTATGGTTTAAAGTATTCTAAATAGAGATTTTTGAACTATGAATAAAGATTTTTTAAAATCCTAAAAATAAGTCTGTTTTTATAATAAAGGAATTTGGTTTTAAAAGAAGATAGAAATAATTTAATCTAGTTATTCATTAACCATTTTATATAAAGTGATGTGTATACACACACACACACACATCAAGATTAATTTATAAATGCGGAAGTTCATAAATGGGAAAATTTATAAAGGTGACATTTTACAAAACAAGTAAAGATTTGAAAAATCGTATTATTAATAAAAGGATAAATTTATAAACGTTGGTTATAAATAAGGGAAAACTTTATTATTGGATAAATTGAAAAGGAAATTACAAATTGTGGATTTATAGTAATATGTGGAATGTTGTTTTAGAAAAATAGTTGATTCTATTTTGAAAGTTGAAAGTGAGATTTATAAGATGATAGAGTTATAAATGGGGCATTATAAATTAAAGCGATTTTATAAAAAGGAACTTTTATAAAGTAGAAAGAGATTTATAAATACAGTATATAAATATGGAAATGATTATAATGAGATTTAAGTAAGGATTTTTATCAAGGAAAAATATATTTATGTTTTAAAGGTTGTTATTTATATTAATATTGTTTTAAAGTTGTTATAAAAAATTTAATATTTTGAGATGTTAATTGTTTAAATTATTAATATGGTTTGAAATTAAATATAATTATTTATCAATAAAGTTTCAGAAATTAATTATTATTATTTATAATAATGTCGAAGATAAATTATATTATTTTATAAAGAATGTTTTGAAATTATTAATTATTATTTTTAAATCGTTTTGAAATTATTCTTATTTATTTATAATGTTTATTATCATATAATTGTGTTTTAAAGTAAATGATTAGAATTTATTTATAATTGTTTTCGAGATTTATAAATAAAGTTTGTAAACAGATGTTGTTTTTATAAGTGGAATCTGATAACATGATTTGAAAAACGTATAGGCAGATTAGTTAAAAGGTAAAAGAGCTTTATTAATGGTTAGATATTTATAAAAGAATTTTAGGAATGAGTTTATGGATTTATAAAAGGAGTTTATAAAAGGTTTTTTGGAGTTAAAAAGGGTCATAAATGATATTTATAATGCATAAAAGAGTTTTATAAACTGTTCCTGAGATTTATAAAAATAATTGGTAAATGATTTAATAAATTTATAACAGAGTTTGTAAATGATTTAGAGTTGTATAAAAATAAAATCTCCCTCGGTTTTGGTGAATATAACTACACCGTTGAGATAAGTGTATGGATGTTCTCTAAGTATTGAAAATATAAGGATTTGTGAATGAATCTTTGAAAAAGTATTTTGGTACAAATATCTATAAAGTGATTTTTAATTCATATAAAGATTTATTAAAAGAGGCTAGTGGTTGCTTATATGCTTAACCAATGCTGTTTTCCTTATGGAATTAAATCTCCGATTGAATGTTTGTTATACGGTAGTTTAATAACCGACCATCGAGTTTGAACCCAGGACGTAGCTGTTACGCCCTACATCTATACTCACACTAGCCAAGAATACTACGGGGTAATGTCGTCGATTAGCACGAAGAATAAGGCTGTTAAGGAGCGACCATCCATGTAATTGCTTTGAGCGAGTACCGATATGCCAGATAGAAGGTCACGCATTTCATTTAAAGAGGAAATCTGACATATCAAGTACAAACTCAAAGGTACTACACAGCGGCTATGTGATCTTCGAAAAATATATAAAATAAGCATAACACAAATCAGTCACAGATATTCATATCACTATGGCGGAAACAGATATGAATATAACGCATAAAAGTGTACATCAAAGTAGTGATCATGTAAGATCCACTACATCACAAAAGAATAGGTACAAGTGCTAGACAAATGAATATTTATACATCAAGGAGCCTCTATCTCGAATGTATAAAAGCAAAAACTGTCAAGCAGAGTAGTTAGCCAAAAGTCGGAAGATAGTCCCTGCTAAGAAGTCAAGTGGAAGCACCTGAAATACCTCGGTCTGACCCAAGTATTATTTAAGATGAAAATAATAAACGGATCAGTCTAGCTATAAATATCAGATAAAATGAGATAGGATAAGAGATATGACAAAAATGTATGATAACAATAATGCCATACTACGACAAATATACATTAAATAACAAAAAAATCATACTACATCTCAAATTTTCTCAAACACCAAAAAGAATGTCATATTCTTTACTTTATTCACCAAACCACAAATATTGACAAAACATAACAATGCCAATAGTAAAAATTGGTGAAAACAAGAAATCAACAATTAGAAATCCAGAAATCACAAAAGGGGAAGCCTATCACAAATGGGAGCATGAAACTCACCAACACGTGTATCACAAACGGAACGCTATTTCGTAAACAAAAAATCGACGCACCTAAAAAGATACGCCCCATGCACAGTCGAATATTACGCACATAAAAAGATACGCCCATGCATAAACAAACATCGATGTACCTAAAAATATACGTCCCATGCATAAACAAACATCGACGCACCTAGAAAGATACTCCCCATGCATAAACGAACATCGACGCACCTAGAAAGATACGCCCCATGCTCCGACTTATCGAGCCGATTGCTCCACGAACGGTCCAAATACCATGGGTCACTAGCCCAGAAAAATGTATAGAAACTCCAAATAACCCATAGGTTGTTGGCCTATAAAAGAAATGAGACAAGCTTAATAAAACGAGGTACAGTCCCCCACGTGGACAAAGAGACATCGCATATCGCTAGTCTAAACCATAAAATGATCACCACTAATCAATAAAATGTGCGAATTACACAAAGCTAGTAAATAAATAAGTTTAGCTTCATGTCCCATAACCACTGGCTTAACTTAAGTATTTACGAACAAATTGTAGATTTCCACTCGAAAATTGTCACGAGATTTCAATCGAGCAAGTTCAAGAATTAACCGACAAAGTAAACGCAAGCGTTTCATACCACTTGTTTTGCTAAGTCGTTTAATTAGATTTCTCGAACGAATGAGGTAAAGGTTTGTATATATTAATAGATTGGAAAACAGTTTTAAAAGGGAGCTTTATATTGAAAGTAACGTTGAAATCATTTTTGTGAAAGAGTTTGAATATTTACTACTAGTATAAAAACCTTTGTATTTTAAAGTGACAAATCACAGAAAACGATTGTAAAAACAATTGATCACCGAAAAATTCACATTCGAAGACGTGAATCAAATCTATAGAAATCGATACCAAATCCATCAAAATGGATATTCCCAAAAATCCAGAAAAATAAGTTATCAAAGTCGATAAAAGCGATAACAACTAATCGGATCGACAAAGATCGATAAACATTGGAAATTCACTCAAAAAATAGGCAAAACTGTACAGTTCCAAACGTATGGGGGTTAATCCATACGTCTGGATTTGGGTTCTGGAAATATTTCAGAACCCTTCCAAACGTTTGAACTCTAACCAGACGTTTGAAAGCTAACCAGAGTCTGGTAGGTTTGGACCAGGAGTCTGGTCCAAGTCTCTGTCACTTTTATTTTTATGTCGTCTTATGTTTTTTCTCTAGGGACCATAACCAGACATTTGGACTTGATCAACCAGACTGGTTGCTTGTTCTGGGCAACAGTTTGCCTAAGCCAATGATGGCCAAAATGATTCAGAAGCCATCGAACGAGAGGCGAAGCCTAGAGATTTATGCCAAGCGACAACCTGGCCCTATAGGCTCTTCGATACACCTAAATAACATGTCCAAATATACAAGATAGGATCTTTAAAGGTTTTGACTTCAAAACACCAAAATTTGAAAAATTCACCAAATCAATTCTAAACAAAAGCATTTGAACATGAAATAGATGTTAGGAATTCATACCTAACAACAATGAAAGCTATAGACATAGATGTGAGTTCAAAAACTCACCTTTAAAACTCAAAGACAACGAATGAGAGGCTTTAAAATAAAGCAAGACCAGTTCCTCTTTAATACACCTCTAGAATCTTAAATCTATTATCATAGGTGAAGTTTTTCCTAAGTTAGGGTTTAGAAATTTCTGAGAATTGAAGAGAGATTGAGATGGAGAAGATGGAGAAGATGCTTACCTAACCTTCTTTTTGATTTTGGAGCTTGAATTTGAATTTCCTAGCAATACTAAGGTTTAGGAATTTTGTTTTCTTTTCTGTTCCCCCATTTTCTTTAGCGTGAAAATGTTAGGAAATGAAAATGAATAAAGAGGAGAGGGGTGGAGTTAGGGTATTATGTTGGGTTAATGGGCTGAAACCCAAACCCCAATAGAAAAATAGAAAAACTCAACTCAACTCCAAACATATCGATGTTTATGCTCAAAAAGGTCGCAAACACCATTTTAAACTCAATGGAAGTGGTCTCGAGTCCTAATTCGACTGTTTACAAAACGTAGCACTTTGGACTTTAATCCGACTATCGATGCTATATTTAAATAAATTATTTAAATATATAATCCTAAAATATGCAGGTTGTTACAGACTCCACTCCTTAAACAAATTGTGTCCTCGCAATACTTAAGAAGAAAGTAAAGAGTAACAACCATAAAAGCATATTAGCACAAAAGAATAATTTAAAACGAGAAGTTCACCTTTAAAGAGCACGAGAGAGTAAGTGCAGATGTGTTCGTTCGATGAATTCTCTGGATTCCCAAGAACAATTCTTAGGATTTGAGGACCATTGAACCTTCACAAGTGGACCATCTTCATTATGAAGGTGTCTAACCTCTGAAGCAATGATATGAATAGGATATTGCTCGTAAGTCAAATTAGGTGAAACTTCAATTTCTTCAACAACACCGGACTCAAGAATAGAAGCAGAATCTCTAAGGCATTTCCATAGTTGAGAGACGTGGAAAACGTTATGAATAGCAGAAAATTGAGCCGGTAATAAAAGACGATAAGCCACGGAACCAATGCGTTCGGTGATGGGAAACGGGCCAATGTATCGAGATGCTAATTTTCCCGATCGACTGAAACGCACAACACACATCATAGGTGAAACACAAAAGAACACCAAATTCTATGAGCGAAAAAAAATGACCGTGAGCACTAGATCATGAGTGGCATATCCAGTGTCGTTAGGCTTTAATTGTATAGAAGTATAAGCGATAACGCGTTCCCTTTTATGAGAATGACACCCAAACCAATACGACTAGCATCGGTACAAACAACAAAATCTTGGTTTCCTTCGGGAATCACAAGAATAGGAGCATCGAAAAGGAGTTCTTTTAATTGACCCTCTTTCCCGAAAAGCTTAGAATATTCAAAATTATAATTAACTTTATGTAATCATCTTTTTAGAAAATTTAACTTATTACAAGTCAATTTACTGTGTCTGACTGTCTCATCATAGCATTTAGGAGATTCCTATTGATAACGTTGATCAAGCGCATCGACCAGAATTCTTAAAGCACTCAGGCAACACAATACAAAATCGTCTTCCATATGATAAAAAATATCTCTTAAATTTTTTACCAATATTCTTTGTTCATTTTGAGAACAAAATCCAATTATACTTATAAATGTATCTTGTTAAAAGATTCGCAAATTTTAAATTGTTGTTTTCATCCATAATCAATGAATACAAGGCGGACTCATCGAGATGTTCGTAGAATACTCGATTCATAAGATGGATGAAATAAGATGGACAAACCAATGACATCACGAGTCATTCATAAGAATCATAACGAGTGCGCAATGCAGTAAAGGGGAACGCTATCCTCCGCAACTCGTAGCTGATGAGAACTGGCGGCAAGGTCGAGATAAAAAGACCTTTGCACCTCACAATAGATCGCTTAGGTGGTAATCCTAAGACAAGCTCAAAGATACCAAAAATTGTTGAACTACTTGAATGAGGGAAATAACATCTTCCTCAACAAGTGGGTCTATAGAGTAAAATGATGCCATCGAATTGAAATCAAAATCATTAAGAAAAATAGAATTCTGCTTAACATATTGAGGATGTTGAAGATATATAGTCCTCTCAGGACATTGGATGTGGCTTCATAACGATTAAGCCAATCCATTCCCAAAATCATTCAAAAGCCTAAGTAACACATAACATGCAAATCAGCTCGGAAAGAATAATCACATAAAATAATCTCGATATCATTACAAACTAAACTGAGTGTTGCGGGTCACCAACCGGATTCGCAATTTTCAGTGAAGTCATCAAGCACATAACATTTAAAAACAAAGCATCCACAAGTTCTTTTGATATAAAGAGTGAGATGCACCCGTATCAAAAAGAACTCGAATAAGAAGATCACGAAATAAAATAATGCCATTAAGGACTGAATGAAAAATACCTTGACCAAGAGAAGTGTCACTTGGAACTTCCACAATATTTAGCTTTCTCTCCTTCTTGCTTTAAAGTATGGGACATGTAGATATATGATGACTCAAACTTTTGCAATAGCGATAATAAAGAGGTTTCGGACACTCATTTTCATAGTGGCCCATAGAACCACAATTGTAGAATATTGTCCATGACTAGAGGTAGGAGTCTTTGCTACCAAGTTTTTTGCTTCCCTTTCTTGTTGGGATTGATACCTCTGAACTTAATAGGCCTCTTCATGTTATTGTTGAAGTTCTGACTGGTACCCAAAACTTCAACATCACTTTCTTTATCGGCCTCTTCAAGTCGAAGAGCGATATCAACATGCTGATCGAAAGAAACTTCTAGTTTCAGAAGTAAAGGCGTTTTGAGGTTCTTATTCAACCCATAGAAAAACCTCTGATTTTTCTTCAATGGGGTATTAATATACTCGACCCCATATTTAGAGAGAGATTTAAAAGATGCAATATAATCTGTCGTAGAAGATTCACCTTGAACAAGATCAATTAAGCGTCGGGCCAAAGTTACCTTTTCAGCTTCTGGCACAAACTTCAACTCGAACCTTTTTCGGAATTGCTCCCAAGTAAGATCCGCTTCAACGATTTCAAAAATCAAAATCTCATACCAATCTAATGCTCTTTCTTGGAGCATGCTAGAAGCCACTTGGACTCGATGTAGATTCACAAGATTCATGCGGGAAAAGATGCGATCGCATGTTCTAAGCTAAGCTTGGATTTATATAACGCTTTCGGATCCCTTGAATGGCCATCCACCCGAATCGGTATAATCTATGCACAAGCGTGCAAACCTAGATTTAGAATGATTAGGCTCAAGAATAGGTCCGCCAGCTTGAGCATCCTTTACAAGATCTAAAAGCTGCTAAGCAGACATGAATACTCCATCCTGAGGAGTGACACTGGATTGACCGACGCTGTGACGGCCAGATCTAACCATTTCTCTTCTTTAAGAAAGAAAGAAAGAAGATGAAAAGGTTATTCTTAGAATGAATATCAAACAAACTTGACTGATAAAATAAGGCATCGTAAAAGAAATTAGGACAGAATGGGTCCAATGACTCGAATTAAATCCTAAGGCACGACTCCTAAGAGAGACTTAGGACGATGATCCTTGCTATAATATTCTATATTGTTTCGAAGTTTGGCTCTAATACCAAGCTATTACGTCCCACTTAAATACTCACACTAGCCAAGGATACTACGGGGTAATGCCGTCGACTAGCATGAATAATAAGGCTGTTGAGGAGCGACCATCCGTGTAATTGCTTTGTGTGAGTACCAAAATGCCAGATAGAAGGTCACGCATTTTATTTAAAGTGGAAATCCGACATATCAATTACAAACTCAAAGCTACTACATAGTGGCTATGTGGTCTTCGGAAACAAATATAAAATAAGCATAACACAAATCATTCATAGATATTCATATCACTAAGGTAAAAATAGATATGAATATAACACATAAAAGTGTACATCAAAGTAGTGGTCATGTAAGATCCACTGCATCACAAAAGAATAGGTACAAGTGCTAGACAAAAGAATATTTATACATCAAGGAGTCTCTATCTTGAATGTATAAAAGAAAAAACTACCAAGCTAAGTAGCTAGCCAAAAGTCAAAAATAGTCCCTGCTAAGAAGTCAAGTGGAAGCACCTGAAATACCTCGGTCTGACTCGAGTATTATTTAAGAAGAAAATAATAAACGAATCAGTCTAGCTATAAATATCACATAAAATGAGATAGGATAAGAGATATGAAAAAAAAATGTATGATAGCAATAATTCCATACTGTGAAAGGTATACATTAAATAACAACAAAAAATCATACTACATCTCAAATTTTCTCAAACACCAACAAGAATGTCATATTCTTTATTTTATTCATCAAACCAAAATATTGACAAAACATATCAATGCCAATCACAAAAATTGGTGAAACACAAATTTCATAAATCATCTTGAAATTCAAAAATCACAAAGGGGGAGGCCTATCACAAACAGGAGCATGAAAACTCACTAATACGTGTATCACAAACGAATCGCTATTCCTTAAACTGAACATCGACGCACCTAAAAATATACGCCCCATGCATAGTCGAACATCGACGCACCTAAAAAGATTGCCCCATGCATAAACAAACATCGACGCACCTAAAAAGATACGTCCCATGCATAAACGAACAACGACACACCTAAAAAGATACGCTCCATGCATAAACGAGCATCGACGCACCTAGAAAAATACGCACCATGCATAAACGAACATCGACACACCTAGAAAGATACTCCCAATGCATAAATGAACATCAATGCACCTAGAAAAATACGCCCCATGCTCCGACTTATCGAGCTGATTGCTCCACGAACGGTCCAAAGACCATGGGTCGCTAGCCTATAAAAGTGATTCGAAACTCCAAAGAATCCATAGATCGTTGTCCTATAAAAGAAATGAGACGAAGCTCAATAAAATGAGGTACAGTCCCCCACATGGACAAAGAGATATCGCATATCGCTAGTCTAAACCATAAAATGATCACCATTGATTAATAAAAAGTGTGAATTACACTAAGCTAGTAAAAAATGAGTTAAGCTTCATGTCCCATAACCACTGGCTTAACTTAAGTATTTACGAACAAATTATAGAATTCCACTCAAAAATTATCATGAGATTTCAATCGAACAAGTCCAGGAATTAACCAACAAAGTAAACGCAAGTGATTCATACCACTTGTTTTGCTAAGTTGTTTAATTAGATTTCTCAAACGAATGAGGTAAACATTTGTATATACTAATAGATTTGAAAATGGTTTTAAAAGCGAGCTTTCTATTGAAAGTAATATTGGAATCATTTTTTTGAAAGAGTTTGAATATTTACTACCGGTATAGAAACCTTTGTATTTTAAAATGACAAAACATAGAAACGATTGTAAAAAAAATCGATCATAGAAATTCACATTCGAAGACGTGAATCAAATCCATAGAAATCGATACCAAATCCATCAAGATGGATATTACCAAAAATCCAGAAAAAGAAGTCATCAAAGTTGATAAAAATGACAACTAATCGGATCGACAAAGATCGATAAACATTGGAAATTCACTCAAAAAATAGGCAAATAGCAAAACTAAACAGTTCCAGACGTTGGGGGTTAATCAAGACGTCTGGTTTTGGGTTCTCAAATATTTCAGAACCCTCCCAGATGTCTGAACTCTAAGCAGACATCTGAAAGCTAACCAAAAGTCTGGTAGGTTTAGACCAGACGTTTGATCCAAGTCTCTGCCATTTTTATTTTTATGCCGTCCTATATTTTTTTCTCCAGGGATCATAACCAGACGTCTAGACTTGATCAACCAGACATCTGGTTGCCTATTCTGGGCAACAGTTTGCCTAGGCCAATGATGACCAAAATGATTCGGAAGCGATCAGACAAGCGACAGAGGCTAAAGATTTACACCAAGCAAAAACCCAGCCCTATAGGCTCTTCCATACACCCCAAATGACATGTCCAAATATCCAAGATAGGATCTTTAAAGGTTTTGACTTCAAAATACCAAAATTTGGAAAATTCACCAAATCAGTTCAAATCAAAAGTAAATGAACTTGAAATAGATCTTAGGAATTCATACCTAACAGCAATAAAAGCTATAAACATAGATGTGAGTTCAAGAACTCACCTTTAAAACTCAAAGA
This sequence comes from Allium cepa, assembly GCA_030765085.1. Lineage (NCBI taxonomy): Eukaryota > Viridiplantae > Streptophyta > Magnoliopsida > Asparagales > Amaryllidaceae > Allium > Allium cepa. The sequence goes on along the minus strand of CM060928.1, from coordinate 102,574,909 downwards.
CAACGAATGTGAGGCTCTAAAACAAAGCAAGACCAGTTCCTCTTCAATGCACCTCTAGAATCTTCAATCTATTATCAAAGGTGAAGTTTTTTCTAAGTTAAGGTTTAGGAATTTCTGAGAATAGAAGAGGGATTGAGATGGAGAAGATGAAGAGGATGCTTACCTAAGCTTCTCTTTGATTTTGGAGCTTGAATTTGAATTTCCTAGTAAAACTAGGGTTTAGGAATTTTGTTTTCTTTTTTCTTCCCACATTTTTCTTTAGCTTGAAAGTATTAGGAAATGAGAATGAATGAAGAGGAGAGGGGTGGAGTTAGGGTATTGTGTTGGGTTAATGGGCTGAAACCCAAACCCAAAGCCCAATAGAAAAATAGCAAAATTCAACTCAACTCTAAATATATATCGATGTTTTTACTCAAAAAGGTCACAAACGCCATTTTGAACTCAATGGAAGTGGTCTTGAGTCCTAACTCGGCTGTTTGCAAAAAGTAGCATTTCGGACTTTAATCCGACTAACGATGATATATTTAAATAAATCATTTAAATATACAATCATAAAATATACGGGTTGTTACAATAACTTTGGAAATATCTAAGAGAAACACGTAAGTTATATGGTACAGTCATGTCCAATGATGTTGTACTGTGCGTATAAATTTCGTTTCATTCTTCTAGGACAAATGATAAGGAAATCCGTCCACTAATTGTTAGGAGGTGATCTCCGCTCTTATCTCCGACTGTTTGTTTCTTAAAGAATCGGGGTTGAGTTTATCAGAAATTATTAAATTTTGTTTCGAAGAGGCCGGGATCGGATATGTTATCCGAATACCACTTCGATCCAACTCAAACATTTCAGAGTGAAGACATCTTGAAGATGATGGAATTGAAGACAGAGCTTTCGAGCATTTCATTCAGTCCGTGAACGAACTTTTATGGATGAATGCTGGTATTGCATGGCTGTCTAGAGAGCAGTGTTAGCATTCCAAGTAGGAAGTGCTTTATTAAAGGTAAAATGTAGCATCAAGCCTCATCAATCGGGAATGACTAAAACATGGGAGATACAACAGGGTTAAGTGGGTCGCCCCCAAGTAGGGTATGATCATTCCTATCTAGAGTCGATATTATCTCTCATTTGTATGCTCCGAGGCCTATTAACGGAGGGGTGATCATATACAGTACTACTAGTCAAGTGGTTGGTTGGTTCTATGTTGGCAGGGGATCCTGACGAAGTTTTCGGTGTTATTTTATTTAGAGATGCACCGTGACAGGCGGTACCCCAGTAGCCCAGTCATCAGATGAAATCTATTCTCCAATACGATTCTTTACGATTTTAGTTGTATACCACTATGCTGGAATTTATTTAATGTAACGATTTTGGCTATGATTAATAAGTATTTGTATCTTAGACACAATTATAATATCAGAAAATTTTATATGAAATGTTTTCATTATCGTAAGGTAAAAATCCATCCGTGTTTATGTGCGGCGTGGTCTTACGAGATACTTTTGATTTTCAAAGGTTTTCATTAACTTTAAAATCTAGTTGGTTGTATTTATCATGTTGATTTTCCAAACTGACTCGGGTGTTATTCTTTTATAATGCTCGGGTTAAACCGAGCATATTTACATATTGCTTTGAATGCATTGGAGCTCGGGTGAATATACCTATCCACTGCGATTGTGAGATTCTATGTCGTTTTCAGTTTCTTTCTCTTCTTCTTCTCTTCTCTCTTCATATTCCTTCATTCCCCTAACTATCCGTCTTCCTTCAATTTGGGTTAAACATGTGTGGTTTATTGTCAGCTTGAATTGTGTGGATTGGTAGGTCATTAAACCATGAATAAGCCAAACTGGTTCATTTTCTGCTGTTTTTGTGACATTCCCATTTCAAAATCTAAAAATGAACATCGATGATGTCGTCGGAATTATTTTTAAATGGCAAAATAAATTAGTTTTTTCAATAATATTAAGTGAACAAAACAGCTAAATAATTTCATCATATCAAATTGTTTCACATAAGTCATTACATATTATTAACTCATCACTGGTGTAAGTATAATAAAATTTAAATAGTATCATGCCCAACGTATGAAGATGCTGATATAAACACTTAACTGATTATAAATCCTGATTTACACGGCGGACATTTAAAAATAACTTTTATTTGCAAAACAATTCTCATGTTTCGTCTTTAGAGCCTTTATTCGTCTTTTCCAAAAGCTACCTATCTATACCATAAACTCAGCCTACTCGAACGGGTATCCATGAGTTTATGTGAAATAAAAAAAAACACGGATCAGACATAAAAATTTGGTGTTGCTCATTTTTCTCTCCAATATCAAATTAGTCAACCTGTGCTCATTGGCCCAGCTAGGCTCAGGCCGATCCAATAGAAACAAGCAAGTTTACATCAAAGGTTAAGCCGGCCCAATCAAAACCGCCGGCACTTCGAATTTTGGTCCATGCTCAACCTGCCCCCACGTCGGCAAATCCACTTAACAACACTCAAGAATCATAGCTGATTGGCTTAGCTCAAGATGACTTCAACGGCCAACTCATTTAAGTAGGCTTGGCTTAAACATGACCCGATTTTGGTCCAACTCCATCTCAACCCGCCTTCAATCGGTCCCATGCAGTCCGTCTCATCGTCACATGATCAGCTCGACATGTCCCACGCAACCTTGTCCTTGGCATTTTCAGCTTTTCTCTTAGCCAGCTTCGGCAACAATTAACCGACCGTCACTATTGAAGAAGCTCCTCTCCAGGTTTGCTACCTAGCAAAGTGTGCTGCATGTTGAAAAGTACAACCTAGTATGACTTAGTACCTAATACTACAGCATGTTTGCCAAAAGCGTATATACTCCTATAGTATGCCACCTTTCTCATATGAAAAGTATGCTACATGTTGAAAAGCTAAATGTGGTACATGATCATGACTACAAATGCCCAACCTCCATGTCCTTTTAGGAGACGAACATAGGAAAGCAAAATTGGATGCCTAGGAAAAACGATTATAAATACTTTCATTTTGAGATTAGTACAAATTCAAAATATTGTAAATTATGGAACAAGCTAGGTAAAGAGAAAGTAGAGAAAAAAGGAAGATCATGGTTGACTAAGTAACAAGATTGAAACTTAGATTGAAGGATGAAAGGTGATTAAATCCCAATTGGATCTTCCTTCAGTGACCGTTTTGAATATACTATTTTGATTTCGCGGTAATTTGTCTACTGTTTTTGAAGTTTATATGATTAATTTTAGTAGGTTAAAATGATTTATGATGTTTTAAGATGCATGTTATAAGTTGATTTGAGCATATGCAAAATATTTAGTAATATATTAAGATGAATCAACTAAATTTAAATTAGAATTTGGTGGTTTAAACTTTGAATAATTAAAATAGATTAAATTTGAAGAATTTTAACCAAAAACATGTAAATTCAAGTGCGCAACACATTGAGTAATAGTTGGTAAATGAATGATTAACTTGTGATAAATAGAGCGATCTAAGGGTTGAAATTGTCAGGATTTATGATTGATCGAGTAGATGATAAATCTAGTTGTATGTTTAGTGTTTTATGAAACATGCACACATTAGAATACAGAGATAACAGAAAATGGTCGAGATGAAAGTTGCCGTGGCTAAACTAGCTCAAAATATACAGTCACAAGCTCACATTTTGACACCACAAATATGTGTTTGCTAAATCTTTTATTGCACAAGATAGATTTAGGCCTTATATATTAAGCACAAACTTTCTCCCAAAGCTCCATCTAATCGCATTATACCAAGGAATCCAACACTAAATCATTTTTTTCATAGTTTACTATTAACACACAAGAGCATCCCGAGAGATGTTATGGATATAAAACACTTGGGTTGCACATAGACTCGCATGAGTAACTCCCTGATAGTATTTATTAATTAATGGTTGATAACATTACCCGGGTTTTAGCCTTGTTCTACTTATAAATTTGATAGCATAGAGATCTCTACGTGTTTCTATTTTTTTTTTTAAAAAAAAACAAAGATTGATAACTCATGCAATGAAAGGGATATGTTTCTACCAATAATATACGTGTGCGTATATAGTGTACCCTACACCATCAAAAAGCAAAGAAACAAAAGAAAAGAAAGATGCCAAGTGCAAAGTGTGCATGAAACGTAGATAAACTTTTGGCAGAAATAAAAGAAGCACAATGTTATTGCTCAGGGAAAGTTGGCCAGTGTTGAAGAATTAATGACCAAAATGACAAAAGATCTGCTTATTTTATGTGAGTACGATCCCTGCACGGTGACAGCTTTATGTCAGAGCGTGGCCTGTCAGTTTCTGGTCAAACCCGTTTGACTGCCCTCTTTGACCCGTTTTACTGTTCTTGAGCCGTGCAAATGACGGGATTGCCCCTGCTGTCCATCCCTTTGTGTCTCGGGCACCGACACCGTTATTTATGGGCCCTTTGCTCCATCTCCGTTATGTCTCCGTCAATTTACGTAGCCACCGGGGTTTTATCCAACTGTTTACTAACAAAATGGTAGCAAATTGGCATGTACAAATGTTGAGCAGTACTACCGAAGCCCAAAATGGAGAGGCCAGAGATAAAAAATTAGGCTCGGAAGTAAAATTTAGGGAATTTCAATTCCCTCTGCGGCAAAATGCCCAAACTTTATTTGGGCCAAATAGAATTTTCCTAAAATATTTGTAGGATTTGTAATAGTTTGTTTGTTTCTTTTGAAGGGTAGTGCAATTTTGTATTAACGAAGTTTTCTTACGCACACATATGTATAAGATTTTTTTGAACTTAAACTGATTTTTCAAACTTACTAGTACAATCGTATAACGATCAAGAGTAGACCGTTTGACTAAATAATTAAAAAACAATAACGTTGTTTTTCATTAATTTTAGTTAAACATCAAATGATAATATGTTGAAAAAATTTAAGCATAAATTAACGGGAAGAACAAAGTAAACAACATTAGAGAGATTTGAACAAACATATTAAACATATACGTACGTACATACGTACGTACGTACATACATACATACATACATACATACATACACGCACACATATGTATGGGTAAGAATTTTATTGAGGCATTTCACCCCATAGCGTTAGCCCAAAATGGCACATTACAATATAAAGACAAATCCGACGTAATATTAATATCAAGTAACCACTTTCCAGAAATACTACAGCTTCTTTCTCCTTCCTTCTTCGTTCATGGCGGCTGGGGTGTGTGTGTGTGTGTGTATTGTAAACGGGTAAGAATTTTATTGAGGCATTTCAGCCCATAGCGTAAGCCCAAAATGTAACATTACAATATAAAGACAAATCCGACGTTACATTAATATCAAGTAAGTACTTTCCAGAAATGCTGCAGTTTCTTTCTCCTTCCTTCTTCGTTCATGGAGGCTGGTGAAGATAGCTCGTACTTGGGGTTCTTCATGGAGGCTGGTGAAGATAGCTCGTACTTGGGGTTCCTACCAATGGAAAGCTCGGATCCACTTCTACAATTCGAGCTCCATCTCGTTCCGGCTTGATAAGGGAATTATTTTTAATTCTCTTTTGAATTACTACATGTCTCCTTTTGCAAGCTTACTGGCCTCAAAATGATTTCTTTGTTTGTTTTGGAACACGCGACGTTTCCTCTCTTTTCAAATGCTCCAAACAGCTATAGTAATGGCGATTTTGTTCAATTTGGCTTCCAAATCTTTGTTGTGACCTCTCTGAATCAGGTATGTAATCTCTTCTCCTAAGTTATTTGGTTGGGCTGAAGAATTTGTCGACGATTTCCACACCAATTTGAAGAAATTACAGTAAAAAAATAGATGCTCATGTGTATTGGTTTCCTGATTACACAGGACACAAGCAGTGTCGTTTATCACTCCCCATTTTGATAGCCTGTCTCTGGTAGATAATCTTCTAATTATAGCTTTGTAAGTTGTGAAGGCCATCTTTAGGTTGTTCACATGATCCCATATGATTTTGCTCTATAATGTTTTATTATCTTTTTGTCTAACCTCATTCCAAGCAGACTTTGTGGTAAATTCATTACCAGTAGATTTCCATACCCATATGTCATTATCTCTTCCACTATAAATCGGCACAAATTGATTTTTTTCTTTTCTTTTTATCTTAATTTACTGGCAAGGAAGAGCAGTTCCAAGCATTATTAGTGATCACATCTTGTACATATTTATCTAGACATCCGAAATTAGAAAATATATTAAGGCCCAAAATATTAATCAAGAATTCATCATGTATCCAGGGGTCTCTCCACAGGTCTGTATCCGTCCTGTAGCTATTTCACGAGTACAGCACGAGGCTAGGGTACTTCTTGCTTTCAGAATTGCTTCCCAGTTAGATGAAGCATAATTATCTATAGACATTTGCCAGAAATTGCTTTTAATGTACCTTTGTCTCATCCATTTGCCTCACAGACCCTTGCCATTGATAATTCTCCATGCTTGTTTCAAAGTGTAAACCGTTCTCATGTCTTTGGGTCTTCTGAGTCGCACACCTCCTTCATCCTTTGGTCTGCATAAATTTTCAAATTTGATTTGTGAATACCTCCCTTCCATATGAAATCTGCACAGACTTTTCCAATTTTATGTATTGAAGCATCAGGCAATTGAAAAGTTTGCAACCGGAAATTAACTTTAGAGTGTATAACAGTATGCACTTCAATTCGACCAGCAAGAGATAGAAGTTTGAAGTTCCAGCCTTGTAGTCTGCCTCTAATAGAGGATATCAGAACTACAACTCACTGTCAGTGATCTTATTGGAAGATAGAGGAACACCTAAATATTTTACAGGAAGACTGCCTTCTTTCACATTAAAGAGATCCAACACCTCCGCTTTTCTGTTACATGTTTTGTTAAAATAGAATTTGGTTTTTTGCTCATTTACAATTGCGAACAAGTAAGGTAATAGAGGGTCACCCTGCCGATTCCTCTATTGGATCCTATAAAACCTTTTGGCATGCCATTGATCAGGATAGAAAAGGTAGGTGTAGAAATGCGTTCTTTTATAAGATTCACAAAGTTTATTGAAAACCCCATACATACATGTATACATATACATACACACACACATACATACATACATATATAACGATGAAGAATAGACCGTTTGACTAAATAATTAAAAAACAATAGTGTTGTTTTTCATTAATTTTAGTTAAACATTAAATGATGAAATGTTGAAAAAATTTAAGCATAAATTAACAGAAAGAACAAAGTAACAACATTAGAGAGATTTGAACAAATATATTAAACATATACATACATACATACATACATACAGACAATGTATGTATATATATATATATATATATATATATATGCGTGTGTGTGTGTGTATACATACAGACATACATATATACATTGTATGTATGTACGTACGTACGTATGTGTGCATATATATATATATATATTATATGATAATAAATTGAAAATATTTAAGCATAAATTAACAGAGAGAACAAAGTAAACAACATTATACATATATGTATGTATGTACGTAAGTATGTGTGTGTGTGTCTATATGATAATAAATTGAAAAAATTTAAGCATAAATTAACAATGAGAACAAAGTAAATAACATTAGAGAGATTTGAACAAACATATTAAACACACATACATACACATACACACACACACACTCACACACACTGTAACAACTCGGTATTTTCAGCCATTCGCATTTACACATGCCAGACTTGAGTTGCTCAAAATACCGTATTGTAAATAAATTTAGAGCAAATGAAATACAAATCACAGAATCACAGACACAGAAATATCAGAATAACTCGCAGTGGAAATTGAAATACCATAGCAGTTCATGAAGCTACTATAACAAACTCTCAAAACATAATACATAATATCATTCTGGAAAAAACCATATACAATAGAAATCTCAAATACATAGAAGTTCACTAATACATGAGATAAACTAGAACAACTGAAACAGAAATAGATATAAATGTAGATAAGCAGAAACTCCAACAAAGACCAGCTCCAGAAAGAGAATCCAAAGCTGTGAACACTTAGGCTGACCCGAGCGTAAAGTAAAACACAAAACACTCGAGTCATGACATATATACTTATATAATGTAAACCAACTCAAGTGAACTGCAGTAGAAATGCACAATAACTTAAAGGATGCTTGGGATCGTCCATCCTTTAAGAATCAGTTAAACTATAAATTATATACATCCCGTGGTTAAAATTACAAAATGGGATTTTATACTTCGAAATCAAATATCATTTCTAAAATTCAATATCATTCAAAACCTCATTTCAAAATATCAAATATCGTATCTTCCAAACCACATTCATTTATTTAAAATACCATTTCAACACACGTTTCAAAATAGTTTATATTTCAAAACAAACTACTTCATTCTAAATCAAAAAATAAAGTTATTATATTTAATAATTAAATTATTAAATTTCCAAAATTTTAATCTTTTTCTAAATTCATTTATTTACTTAAATTTATCAAAGCAGTGAAAATTCACTTTTCGCAGCATTTATAAAATGCTACGGAAAGTTACATTCAAAACAGTTCAATTTAACAAAATACAACATTTAAAAATGCTGAAATAGGGTTACATTAGTTTTAAAGAAAACTTAGTTAAATTCAACAATTATAGCACTTACAGAAATGCTATAATAACCTTTAATCCAAATTAGCTTTTTAGTTCATTATTATCAACTACAGCATTTACAAATGATGTATTATCATTTACATTTGAATTAATAGCATTTTAGGAATGTAGTTAATTAACTTCAAATATTCAATATAATTTCACAAACAATTATATTTTTATTTAAATCATTTTTAACTTATAAAATCATATAAATTCACTTTTATGATCATCATTTAATTTTTCTTAAATTCATGATTTTATAAAGTTAAATTTCCGTTCAAAAATCAATATTTAATAATAATTCACTTATTAAATTCCAACATTCAATTTTAAATTCATTAAATTAAATTTCAACTTAACACTTAAGTTTAAAATTTCAAATATAACTTAATTTCATTTTTATTTACTCAACTTAAAATTCACCTTTAAGCCAAATTCACAAATTCCCAATTCTAGTTATATTTAAAAATTTCAACTTAAATATTCATTCATTTCACATTTTAACTTTATTCAAAAAATCATTAATATATTATAAAAATCACTTCAGATTCATTTTAATTCAAATTATCATAAATTTATCATATTTTCATATTTAATTTAAATTCCATTTATAATTAAATGAAAATTTCCAAAACAACTTACATTCAAATTTTCTAACTTTTCGTTAATCTATTTCTCTTATAAATATTCAGAAAGTCAATAATATTTTATAAAATCATTTTTAACTAAATTTAAATCAAAATATTATAATATTTACATTTCTAAAATATTTTAAATTTTTTATAAAACATATTTTAACTACGGGTCTGTATATAATTTTCTACGCTAGGTAAAGTGATATGGGTAATATATCATTACAGCCCGTAATTTACAAAGAAAACCCGGGTTTTATCATTTCAAACCTGCAGTCCCAAGTAAATGAAATAATTTGAAAATCGCTTTGGCCTATCATTTCAGCCCATAACGATTTTCCCTTATTCTAAAGTCCGTTCGGGTATGTATCATTTCAACCCATAGTGATTCTAATCTAAAGGGAACTTACAGTGTAATAAACTGATAAAAATAACAGAACAGCATAATATAATAGTAACATATGATATAACAAGCGTTTAAGCATGTGTGAACATCAAATAATCATAACATAGCAGATGTGATATGGTTATGCATTTTTCAGATTCATAAGTGGTCAATTTACTAGTTATATAGGTATACATTGTCAGGTGAGAATAACTCACTGGTTTGAGCTGGAGACACGACGACGAATGCACAAATGAGATCCACACAAGCATGATAACATGACACATAAATGAGTGGAAGAGACAAAGTATCAATTCCCTTGAATACAAGTCACACAAAACAATATAATATACATCAGTTTTCAAATTCAAATACGATAAACTAAGATAGAATTGACTGCACAAATCAAAGCAGAATTGCTTTGCACTTGCTTCCAACTTCCATTGGGTTCGGCCATAAGTGAAAATAAAGGCTAAGGCAAGGTTTTTGGGTCAGGTTTGGGTTCCTAAGGGTCGGCCTATCATGGTTTGAAGGTGATGCAAAATGGTGGTGATGGAAACTATACTAACAAGGCAACATACATTAGTTCAAGGCCAAACTAAGCTCGGCCAAGGCCACTAGGGTCATAGCCTTCACTGTGGGGTCCAAGATGATGATGTGGCCGAGAGTCCAGGTGGTGCTGGAGGTGGTGTTGGCGGCGGCTATGGGGTGTGGAAGGTAGTTGATACATGGTAGAGCTCGGCTATGAACAAAAGGTGGAGTTTTTGTTGGATTTTGGTGATGGATCAATCCACTTTGAGGCACGACTTGGGGTTTGTACAGAGAGGAGGTGGTGATGGAGATGTTCTCAGGTGATGGCGGCGGCGGCAGGGCATGGTGATAGAGGTGGCCGAACCTAAATAGGTGAAGAACAAGTGCAAAAACAATGTCAAAACAATAAAAAGTAAAAACAAAAGAAAGAGAAGATTACCAAACTTTTCTCCAAAAGCAAAGGCCGAATTTTTTTGTTCAGGAATGAGAAAAGAAAGTACGTGAGTGGGAAATAGATGTGGTCGGCTGAAGATGTGAGAAATTATGGCTAATTGAATGAAAAGTTAGGTTAAATGTGAAAAGGTGGAAGATAAAGAGCCATAGGAAAATCAAAAGTCATAACCTTTTCAAATTTCTTTTAATTTCTTTATACAAGTTTAAATTACTGAAAATAATAATAAATTCAGTTTAAATTTCGAAAATGAAAAAAAATATAAAATATAAATAAATAAATAATAATTATATATGATAAAAATAAGAAAATAGCTCAAAAAATGCAAACAAGTCAAGAAAATTTGAAAATAAACAGAATAGACTTTGGAAAATTTATATGGACTTGGAAATATTTATAAATAAAGATAAGAACATAAAATAAAATGTGTTTACAAAAATAAATAAATAAATTTTAATTAAATATAATTTAAATTAAGAAAATGGCAGAAAAATAGAAACTAGCCTTTAAAAATAGGAAATAAATGCAATAAATTTTGGAAAAATGATAACTTCACTTTAAAATGTTTTAAAAATAAATATATATCTAACATGTCATATTACACATATTAGAAAATGATAGGACAAATAAAATATTATTTATATAATTTGAAATAGACAATTTTATTAAATAAATCAATTTACATGCAATATTGTAAAAAACATAACTTTCACAACACAAATCGGATTTCAACGAAATGAAAAGTAGTATTCTTAAAATTTAATCTATTTTCATAATAAAAGATAAAATTCAAAATTTTAAATCTTAAATTTAAAAGTCAAAGTTTGACCAGATTGACCAAAATCCATATTTTTTGAAAATATCCTATTTTCAGGTTTGAAATTATAATTCACACAAAGATCAAAATATACTCTTAAAATAAATTTTTTTTATTCATGTTAATAAATATAATAAAATTTTTAAATCAGGAGTTTCAATTTTAAATAATTTAAAATATACAATTAAAATAATCACAAAATACTGGGTTGTTACACTCTTCCCCACTCAAATCTTTTCATCCTCGAAAAGAACGAACAAGGAAAATAGGGAAAGGCAAGATAGACAACAAATAGTACATGGAAAAAACAATTTCAGATTCGAAGCACGAATGCTCTCCTCTATCTCCCAGCTACAATCTCGATCATCAGTACCCCATCGTGCCTCGATCAGAATAACAGATTTCCTTCTTAGCTGCTTCATACCTCTTTCGACAATACGAAGTGGCTTACTCTCGATAGTCAGATTAGGCTCAATATCCCAACCATCAAGAGCAGAAGGTTCGAACAAAAGAGATAGGTCAAGAAGATACTAGAGAAGATGTGAGACGTGGAATACATCATGCACTCCAGAATTCTTCTTGGGCAAACCCAAACGATAAGCCAAAGAACCAATTCTTTCCCCAATGCGGAAAGGACCCTCGAAAAGTAAGAAGAAGGTAGGAATAACTAGAAGAGGAAATAAATTGAAAGACAAGGATGAACTATTATTTTAAAACCATCTAAATTTCAATTTAAAATTTTAAACATTTTATAATATGATGAATTGTCATTTGATTCGATTTTAGTAGTTCGAAGTAAAAAATATTTAAAACATTTTAATTTATTTAGAAAAGTAAAATAAATGATCAAAATATCCTTTATACAATATACTTTATCAAAATACTTTTATAACTCGATGTCTTAACAAGTTTACTTTCGTTCCTGCAGACTCTTGCCATGCGTTGATCAGGCGCAAAGCTAGAATTCTCCAGGTACTTAGTAGACTTATTGCAACATTCAGTGAAAATATTGGAAAAACTTTTAAAAACAGATATGGAAAGTACAATCCAAACAAAACAACCAAACCGAAACATGTCGATCATGGATCGTGGATACACAATGGTTACGCCTGGATCCCCCAGGAAACATCCGTACCCATAGGCCGACTACCGCAGCCCTGCGATTACGCCATGAAGATTGGTAGTACCGCAAATACATAATGGTTATGTCTGGATCCTCCAGGAAACATATGTACCCTTAGGCTCTCGCAGCCCATGCAGATTTCGCTACTAAACGACCCAATAGATCACAGATACACAATGGTTACGCTTGGATCCCTCAGGAAACATCCGTACTAGTAGGCTCTCGCAGCCCCTATGAATTATGCTATGTAGTCGCGCTCGTAAGACCACGGAGATCGCCGTGGAATTCGATGGACACTCGAGTATCATATCCGAAAAACCCAAATCAGAGAGAGAATAATATTGATAGAATGAATCCACAGTGTGGCCGCAAAGCGGATATCAAGCAGAAGGCACTTTCCATATCTTTACTTCGAAAATATGTATCATATAGTACCTTTCAAAATCACTTTCAAATATCATACTTATATAAAGTCCATTATATATAAGATTTCATTTCAAATCGAATACTTTCCAAATCAACAGTATGTCAAATCATACTTATATAGACTTCGATTTTATAAGATTTCAATTTACAAGTTGAGCACCTTTACAAATCAATAGTTTTCAAATCACTTCATACTTATACAAATCAATTTCATACTTATACAAATCCATTTATATAAGTTCAATAACTCCCAAATCAAAGTATTTAAATAAACAAGGTTCTCAATTTCAAACCATTTCAATAACGTTTCAGTTTCACAATCATATACGGTTTTTCCAAATCATTTCTTCCAAATTACATATATTCAGTTTCAAAGTTTCCAAAGTAATAAGTTAAAAAAATAATCCAAATTTCCAAATCAACAAAATTTAGGTCAAACAAATTCATTCCATTTCAAACATATATTCACTTTCAAAAATCATAATACTTTCAAAGTTATAAATTTTTCGAAACCAAAATACTTGAAATCATTACACTTTGAAAATCATAACTTTTTGGATTATACATTTGAAATCATAAAACATTCCTTTTCTTTACATTTCATGAATTTATTCAATTAAACCTAAATCTAAAATTTCCAATTTTAATTCAATTGAAACCATCAGTATCAATTCAATTTATTTTTTCAACAACACCTTCAAACTATTTATTTCTATATGAAAAATCCAATTTACCATTGAAAAGATTATTATTCTATATATATACTTTATTCAAAACATTTCAAATCTATATTTCATACCAGTATAATTCAACATAGTCTTATTTATTTCACTCAACAAACAGTTTCAACTTATATAAATCATATTACTTTATACTTTAATCATACCAAACTAAACTTATATTCTTTATCAAATACCCAATACCTTTCGAAATTTCTTAGCCTTGAAAAGTTAACCTTGATTTGGAAGTGTTCGAACCTTCAAAATAGTCGAAGAAATCATATTTTCAATCCAAGAGTTGGAAATCACCAACAAATCAGTAAACCAATTCCAAAAGGTAGGATTATACCAAAACAAAACTGAATCTCAAGGACTGAATACCGGCTTACTTTAAATCATTTCAAATACACACACACACACATACATACATATATCTTTCGAATATCAAACCATACTTCAAAAATTTAAAATCAAAATTTGGTTTCACAAAATCATTCGCATAGTAAAGCTACTAGACTGGCCTCTACCCTACTCAGAAACTCGAAAATCAATGTCGATGATGCATGCATTCATCACCTAAATTATTTTCCAGCGACATAAGTGGGTTCTGGACTTTTATTTTCTTGAAACTTATTTGAAATCTCTTTTGAAATCATTGGAATTCACTCGAATACATTTGAAAAATTCTTATTCAAAAAATATCTTTAAATCATATTATTTTTATATATTTTCCTAAATCTTAAAACCGATTTCAAAAAACCGGAGTTCGATTCCTCGAAATTCAAAATCAAAAACCCTTCAGTTATAAATCATTTTATATAAGTCAAATTCTTATAAATTTTCAAAATTTCAAATTTCAAAGTTTCATTTTTTTAAAAGATATATAATCCTTATCGAAAACATTTCACTTTTATATATAAAACATAGCCATCCTTATCAAAATAATAATTCGATGTATGCAAAAATTTAAAAATACAACCAAACACAAATTTCCAAAGGGATGATTCAAGGATGGATTTCAAAGCAAACAAAAATTCGAATTTAGAGGAGCTCTAATCAAATAGAATCCTGATTCGAAGATAAGCTCGAACGAAGATAAGACAATTTTATTACCAAATAGAAGGTAGATAAACCTATATAAATCGCGGGCAACCTCAACTGGTCAACCGTGACTTCAGGAATATAACCAATTTGGAAATCTAGAGCAAATCGACATTCGATCGTCGGATAGAATCCAGGTAGAGCAGGAGATAGATAGCATCGTAAACTGAAGATACTGAAATCTCCGGTTAAACAATGCAAATTGTAAAGGAGTTTCACTCTTTTACAAATCATTCAAAGATTGGCGGAATCACCGATCTTTATAGAGGCCATTCCAAAGTGGAGTTATGGAATGCCCTAAAATCAAAGGGTAAAATAGGGAAGACAAGACTGGATTTCATAACAAGTGGGAGCGTTCCAAAGTTCAAGGAACCCTAATCGATAAGAATCCTAACCAAGAGATTTCTAACAAGGTGGATACAAAAGGAATGAAGCTTAGAAAAATCTTGGTTTCAAAATAAAAAGATTTTTATACCAAAATAATCCTTTAAAACCATTTGAAAATCATTTTATAATTCGAAAATACGTTCTCTCGCAAAGAAAGGATTCTGAGATTGATTTCACTCATTCTAGGGTATTTCTACCCTATCTCTAATTAGTTTTTGCTCCACAGGCTAAGGTTTGCCTAAAACCAAAGCTCTGATACCAACTGTAACAACTCGGTATTTTCAGCCATTCGCATCCACACATCTTGGATTTGAGTTGCTCAAAATACCACATTTTAAATAAATTTGGAGCAAATGAAATACAAATCACAGAATCACAGACACAGAAATATCAGAATAACTCACATCAGAAATTAAAATACCATAGTAGTTCATGAAGCTATTATAACAAACTCTCAAAACATAATACATAATATCATTCTGGAAAAAAACCATATACAATAGAAATCTCAAATACATAGAAGTTCACTAATACATGAGATAGACTAGAACAGCTGAAACATAAATAGATATAAACGTAGATAAGCAGAAACTCCAGCAAAGACCAGCTCCAGAAAGAGAATCCAAAGCTGTGAATACTCAGGATGACCCGAGCGTAAAGTAAAACACAAAACACTCGAGTCAGGACATATATACTTATATAATGTAAACCAACTCAAGTGAACTGCAGTAGAAATGCACAATAACTTAAAGGATGCTTGGGATCACCCATCCTTTAAGAATCAGTTAAACAATAAATTATATACATCCCGTGGTTAAAATTACAAAATGGGATTTTATACTTTGAAATCAAATATCATTTCAAAAATTCAATATCATTCAAAACCCCATTTCAAAATATCAAATATCTTATCTTCCAAACCACATTCATTTATTTAAAATACCATTTCAACACACGTTTCAAAATAGTTTATATTTCAAAACAAACTACTTCATTCTAAATCAAAAAATAAAGTTATTATATTTAATAATTAAATTATTAAATTTCCAAAATTTTAATCTTTTTCTAAATTCATTTATTCACTTAAATTTATCAAAGCAGTGAAAATTCACTTTTCGCAGCATTTAGAAAATGCTACGGAAAGTTACATTCAAAACAGTTCAATTTAACAAAAGACAGCATTTAAAAATGCTGAAATAGGGTTACATTAGTTTTAAAGAAAACTTAGTTAAATTCAACAATTATAGCACTTACAGAAATGCTATAATAACCTTTAATCCAAATTAGCTTTTTAGTTCATTATTATCAACTACAGCATTTACAAATGATGTATTATCATTTACAATTGAATTAATAGCATTTTAGGAATGCAGTTAATTAACTTCAAATATTCAATATAATTTCACAAACAATTATATTTTTATTTAAATCATTTTTAACTTATAAAATCGTATAAATTCACTTTTATAATCATCATTTAACTTTTCTTAAATTCATGATTTTATAAAGTTAAATTTCCATTCAAAAATTAATATTTAATAATAATTCACTTATTAAACTCCAACATTCAATTTTAAATTCATTAAATTAAATTTCAACTTAACACTTAAGTTTAAAATTTCAAATATAACTTAATTTCATTTTTATTTACTCGACTTAAAGTTCGCCTTTAAGCCAAATTCACAAATTCCCAATTCTAGTTATATTTAAAATTTTCAATTTAAATATTCATTCATTTCACATTTTGACTTTATTCAAAAAATCATTAATATATTATAAAAATCACTTCAAATTCATTTTAATTTAAATTATCATAAATTTATCATATTTTCACATTTAATTAAATTCCATTTATAATTAAATGAAAATTTCCAAAACAACTTACATTCAAATTTTCTAACTTTTCATTAATCTATTTCTCTTACAAATATTCAGAAAGTCAATAATATTTTATAAAATCATTTTTAATTAAATTTAAATCAAAATAATATAATATTTACATTTCTAAAATATTTTAAAATTTTTATAGAACATATTTTAACTACGGGTCTGTATATAATTTTCTACGCTAGGTAAAGTGATACGGATAATATATCATTTCAACCCGTAATTTACAAAGAAAACCCGGGTTTTATCACTTCAAACCCGCAGTCCCAAGTAAATGAAATAATTTGAAAATCGCTCAGGCCTATCATTTCAGTCCATAATGATTTTCCCTTATCCTAAAGTCCGTTCGGGTATGTATCATTTCAACATATAGTGATTCTAATCTAAATGGAACTTGCAGTGTGATAAACTGATAAAAATAGCAGAACAACATAATATAACAGTAACATATGATATAACAGGTGTTTAAGCATGTGTGAACATCAAATAATCATAACATAGCAGATGTGATACAGTTATGCATTTTTCAGATTCACAAGTGGTCAATTTACTAGTTATATAGGTATACATTGTCAGGTGAGAATAACTCACTGGTTTGAGCTGGAGACACAACGACGAATGCACAAATGAGATCCATACAAGCACGATAACACGACACAGAGATGAGTGGGAGAGCCAAAGTATCAATTCCCTTGTATACGAGTCACACAAAACAATATAATATACATCAGTTTTCAAATTCAAATACGATAAACTAAGATAGAATTGACTGCACAAATCAAAGCAGAATTGCTTTGCACTTCCTTCCAACTTTCATTGGGTTTGGCCATAAGTGAAAATCAAGGCTAAGGCAAGATTTTTGGGTCAAGTTTGGGTTCCTAAGGGTCGACCTATCTTGGTTTAAAGGTGATGCAAAGTGGTGGTGATGGAAACTATACTAACAAGGCAACATACATGGATTCAAGGCCAAACTTAGCTCGGCCAAGGCCACTAGGGTCACGACCTTCACTATGGGGTCCAAGATGATGATGTGGCCGAGAGTCCATGTGGTGCTGGAGGTGGTCGAGGTGGTGTTGGTGGCGGCTATGGGGTGTGGAAGGTGGTGGATACATGGTAGAGCTCGGCTATGAACAAAAGGTGGAGTTTTTGTTGGATTTTGGTGATGGATCAATCCACTTTGAGGCACGGCTTGGGGTTTGGCCAGAGAGGAGGTGGTGATGGAGGTGTTCACAGGTGATGGTGGAGGTGACAGGGCACGGTGATGGAGGTGGCCGAACCTAAATAGGTGAAGAACAAGTGCAAAAACAATGTCAAAACAATAAAAAGTAAAAACAAAAGAAAGAGAAGATTACCAAACTTTTTCCCAAAAGAAAAGGCCAAATTTTTTTTGTTCGGGAATGAGAAAAAAAAGTACGTGAGTGGGAAATACATGTGGTCGGCTTCAGATGTGAGAAATTATGGCTAATTGAATGAAAAGTTAGGTTAAATGTGAAAAGGTGGAAGATAAAGAGCCATAGGAAAATCAAAAGTCATAACCTTTTCAAATTTCTTTTAATTTCTTTATATAAGTTTAAATTACTGAAAATAATAATGAATTAAGTTTAACTTTCGAAAATGAAACAAAATATAAATAAATAAATAATAATTATATTTGACAAAAATAAGAAAATAGCTCAAAAAATGCAAACAAGTCAAGAAAATTTGAAAATAAACAGAATAAACTTTGGAAAATTTATATGGTCTTTGAAATATTTATAAATAAAGATAAGAACATAAAATAAAATTTATTTACAAAAATAAATTAATTAATTTTAATTAAATATAATTTAAATTAAGAAAATGGCAGAAAAATAGAAACTAGCCTTTAAAAATAGGAAATAAATGCAATAAATTTTGTAAAAATTATAACATTACTTTAAAATGTTTTAAAAATAAAATATATATCTAACATGTCATATTACACATATTATAACATGATAGGACAAATAAAATATTATTTATATAACTTAAAATAGACAATTTTATTAAATAAATCAATTTACATACAATATTGTAAAAAGCATAACTTTCACAATACAAATCGGATTTCAACGAAACGAAAAGTAGTATTCTTAAAATTTAATCTATTTTCATAATAAAAGATAAATTTCAAAATTTCCAAATTTTAAATTTAAATTTAAAAGTCAAAGTTTACCAGATTGACCAAAATCCACATTTTCTGAAAATATCCTGTTTTCAGGCTTGAAATTATAATTCAGATAAAGATCAAAATATACTCTTAAAATAACAAAATTTATTCATTTTAATAAATATAATAAAATTTTTAAATCAGGAGTTTCAATTTTAAATAATTTAAAATAAATAATTAAAATGATTACAAAATACTGGGTTGTCACACACACACACATATATAATATGTTGAAAAAATTTAAGCATAAATTAACAGAGAGAACAAAGTAAACAACATTAGAGAGATTTGAACAAACATATTAAACATATACATGCACACACACACATGTATACGCACACATATACATATACATACATACATATGATAATATGTTGAAAAAATTTAAGCATAAATTAACAGAGAGAACAAAGTAAACAACATTAGAGAGATTTTAACAAACATACTTGACACACACACACACACACACACACACACACACATATATATATAGACACATATACATACATACATACACACGCACACACTTATATATATATATTTACGTCATGCAATTTGGTTTTGCAAGCCTACTGTAGACAAACCCTCGTAATAGTCGGTTTGATTACACAAATAGGTCAGTTTCCAAATTAACATATACCAATTTTAGCGACATCAGCACCAAGTTGGAAATTGTCAGCAGACACCATTTGGGATATCACCAACTTGGTATTTTATTTAAATATAAATTGGCTAATTTTAAGAAGGCGCCATATATATTTGAGAAAATAACACTTTTTCCTTTTAAAATATCATAAGTGTAAAACCCATGTAAAGAAATATCATTATATTTCTCTTTCCATTCGTTACTTCACCAATATTTGAGAGGGAAAACCTCAAAAAGATTTTCTTTCTTCTCTTTCGAAATTCTCATTTTCTTTGCATCAAAATCTATCTTTTTGTAAACATGCTGTAAGTACCAAAGCTAATTCAAAATGATTACATTTTGTAATTAACCTTTTTAGATTTAATGTTATTTTTTATCATAAATTTCTTTAATTACTAGTTTCTATGGATAATCGAGAAATTGATGATAAGAGGTTCATTAATTTTTATGGCGATTTAGAGTTTGACTGTAATGTAATTCCAGTTGTGGATGTGTACGATGACATTGATTTCATACCCGAAAAAAAATGTACATGCATGTAACATCCCGCCTTTTCGCATGATTTAAACAGACACACGTGCCAATTCAAACCATGTGTAAGGGCGGATTGTTATGGGATAAATAGAAAAACAGAGAAGAAAGAAGACTAAACAGAGTCTCACAGCGGAAGGATAAAAAATAATAATCAAAATATACAGTTCATGAAGCTGTTTTACAAAACCTTTGATTTTATCTATACAATACATATCAGAGTACACATACCATATAACAATGCAGCGGAACAATATGAGTGTAGTGGAATATAATTAATAATAATAATAGAAATCTCCGTCTTCGTCTTCCAGAGCTAAAGTCTTCGATCCTGAAACGCTCGGACTGACCCGAGCGAATTTGAAAAGACAAAAACACTCGAGTGAGAACTAAAAGATCTTATGTGAGTTAAATTAACAGAAATAGATATGAGTGCAGTAACTCAAGAGATGCTCGGGATTTACATCTCCTAAGGATCCGTTAAACTATTTACTATGTAGTATATTGCGCTATTATAACAGTGTCTAATTGTAAAATAAACTTACTTTTTCTTAGCATTAAGGGGTTACCCATATAGCCCTTAACACGTAATAGTCCCAGTAGTCCATCCAATATCATAGTCCCTCCTGATCGGGAAGCCACCAGAGGATACCACACGGGCTACGGGAGAAATCCAAACTCGTACAAGGCGCGATAGGGTAGGTGACACGGCACAACTAGGCAATGACAGGGTAGATATACCAATTGCTATCCGGGCTGGTGGAAACGCGTAGCTGCTACTACCGCCCACCTCAAACAACACCCCCAAATCAAAATAAAAGTGGCCACCGAATCAAATCCAAAAGTCAGAGTATAATATCGAAGGAGTGCGTTCGATCAGAGGAATGACCTCATTGGCCCGAGAATCGCTCCTGTTTTAGCCACTTTATGGCAACTCACGGGAGTTGGGTCCACGTATTTACCTCAAAGGAAACGCCACCATCCTACTTCATTCTGGAATCTCCACCGTGTACACGGTTGTTAAAGTGGTTTTCGGAGTTGGCAGAGAGTATGACAACTTCCGATCCCGGTCTCTTCAACAGCCAAACGTTATTATGACACCGCGGTCTAAAAAAAATAGTTTGTACTTTAAAAACCAAAATAAAATTTACCATTTCAAACCCATAAATACGATATCATTTCCATTTCCAAAACAAATTCATTTTGATATTATTCTTATAAAACCCAAATCAATGATATCATTTATTTCAAATATATTTCTCTTCCAAAAGCATACTGCTTTAAAAATTTTAATATCTGGAAACCAAACATTTGAATTATTGCTTTCAAAACATAATACTGCGAAATTCATAGCTTTAAAACCATAACTTTTGAAACTTGAATGGTTTGGATATTCAACAGTATATAGAATAAAATAGTTGATTTTATATTACTTTATAAAATAATTTCAGCAACTTCACAATTTATCCATTTAAAATTTTAGGTCTAAACCCCATAAATTTAGATTCACCTTTACTTTCAATAAAACACTTCGATTTCAATATATTCAAACTTCGAGTATTTAATAATTTCAAAACTAAGGTTGGAATTTATATTCAATGATTTATTATCCTATTATTTAATTTTGAACAGTCACAAAATAAATCCATAAAATAAAACTCAAATTTCTAACAATTTAATATTTTCTTCAATTTAATTATACTAGAAATATTCATTTAATTTATCTTGAATAAAAATCCAGTTATAAATATCATACCTTTTTTTTAATTTCCAAGCTTTGATAAGTTTTACATCAACTTATGGAGTGAATATTTTTAGATAAGTTCCATTCAAATAAATTGCAAATTTTACCTTCCAATCTTAATTGATTTAAATCATTAAACTCCATTATTCAACTTATTTATTTTATTTAACAATTTCATAGCTTAAATTCAATAATTTAACTATGTGTGTATATAAAATAAGATTTTATGTAAGATCAAAATTTAATATTTATTAAACCGTATCCTATCCAAACCATAAAATCATTTTCGAAATAATTATATATATATATATACCGCGGTGCCTGTATATAATTTTCTATCCTATGGTCAAGTGATACGGATATTTATCGTTTCAATCCGCAATTTAAAAAAATAAAAATGCGGTTGTGTATCATTTCAAACTGCAATCCCGAATGAGATGAAAATGCATAATAACTTGCAGTTTATACAAAATAAGAAAAATAGCATCCATTCATCCAAATATCAATCATCAACCATTTTTTCCAATCATCATCTAATTTAAACAAACATCAATAGAGAGCATATAAAATATAACAGGAAATATATAAAGGGCATTAACCAACAGTTTATATTCAATAATAAATTTAATAACTGTTTAACTAGCAGTTTATATGCAAATAAATAAATTATAACTGTCAATTTATATGCAAAAATAGAATTAATTAATAGTTAAACTAAATAAATGCGATTTAACTGAGATGATGAATAAAACATGTCAAACAGTCATAAATAAATTTCTACTCCTATCCTAAATCAATTTAACAAACATAAGAAATTTTAGAAGTTGTGAGAGGGTTAAAACACTCACCTTTTGAATTTAAATCGAATTTAAATCCGATTTAAACCAAAATTTCGACGATCTCCAAATCTGTCCAAACAAGAGTCAAAAGATTTGGAATTTAATTACGATCCTAACAAAAAAAATCTCGTGGGAAACAGAGTTCGTATGGGGAAGTTATCGCATTAAAACGAGTTGAAAAACAAATTTAAAAAAAACAAAACAACGCTTACCACCTTCCACGTCAACACGGTCTCCTCGCGTACAGTGACTCACGCGACAACTCGAACGGAAACCCTACACAGCCGCCATCATTTACTCCCCCACCGCCGCTTCCATGGTTGCTCGTCCTAAGATCAAACACCACCATTCGAAATCTCGGGTCGAGCCGCCCCTACCTCGTGCTCGCGCAAGCTTTCGGTTATCCCTAGCCGGACCGCCGCCGCCCACACTTCATGCCAATTTCTTGCAAAACCGAGGCACTTGACGACAAACGAAGGCCAGATCTAGGGCCTGCTCGTCGTTCTCTCCCAAACCCTACTTCCCGATCGCCATATCATCGCGAATCCACCGTTGGATCGATCAAACTTCACTACGAACGGCCTGTAATGATTCGTGATTTCTGGGTAAACGGTGAATAGTTTTGGAAAACGAATTTCACCATTGCATTACGTTCGTCAAGAACATCAACATATATTTTTTTTAGAATTTTCTGAGGACTTGAAATTTTTAGCTTTGGATCTGATTTGAATTTTTAATTTGGATCTAGAATTGTTTGTTGCCATTGAAGAAGAGGAGTACATAAGTTCCTATACGTAGAAATGGGGAGTAGAGACTGCTAGGGTTTATAACAGCCTATTTATAGACAACTGCAATAGAATAGGTGGGCACGAACTATAAACGTGCTACACGATAGTTGGCCCAAAAAGCCCGTTCTGACCTCGGAACGAAATTTGTTAAACCCATATATCAAAATAGGTAATTTAAAATATTCTGAACGCGATGGAAAAAGTTTCACGTCCAAATTCGATCGTATGGAGAAGTTATGCTGAAAACAAAATTTCCAAATTGATTTCAAATTGATTTCAATTAAATCGATTTCAAGCCGTTTCGCGTTCGTACGATCAAACGACAAGTCCGATCGCTACGAAACTTGAAACCCTACAAAAATTCACTGTTACGAATCCGATAAAACTGGTTTCGTCGAAATCCGAGTCCGTGGCCAAAATGGCTATTTTTATATTAATTAAATAAATTTAAAATAAATAAATTAAATCAAATTTTATATTTCAATTATAGAATTGACAATTTATCCCCTTTATACTTCTCAATCATTTGCAATTACATAAACAAAATTTAATTGTCAAATTTAGAAGATAAATTTATCAATTGAAATGCCCTATCTTAAGTTTCATTATATTCAAAATTACAAATTAAGTTCCCAAAATTTCTATTAAATTGAATAATCAATGTTTATTCCATCTATAAATTTTAAGTAGATGGATTCCATGTTGGGTTCAAAATCTATTATTTAATATCCTTGAATTTTAGTTTAATCTCTATACTCCCATTGATTCATTCAATTTGCACTTATTATGTATTATTTTAACAACTCATTTATAACTTTGAATCTATTCCCCAATTTCACATTTCTATTGTTATATAATTTGAATTTCATCCTATTTAATTTTCAATAATACCTTGCAATCACTTCCCATCTATTAATTGGTATCGCACTGTCATTTTAAAATTAATAGCTTATACCAACACTATTGTCATAAATTTGAAAAATGGGTTACCAAATTTTGAATTGATTACTATTTATTATTATTGCTTCACTGACTAATTCAATATTTGCATTTTTGCTTATATTAAATTAATTTCCCATATTAATTAAGGTTTCAAAACAATCAATAACATTTCCTTAGTCCAATCCCCTTTTTACCAATTATTTTCCTTCAAATAAATTCATCTCTCTATAAATATTTACATTTACACTTTATAATTATTTTAATATACCCATTCCAACAACTCTTAACCCTTATCTTTATGTTTCACACACTTGTAATATTTAATTACATTTATAACAATTCAATGTTGGCATTTATTCCTATTAATTTATTCAATGTTTACTGCCCCTTATTTCAATTTCTTCCATTTACAGTTGCGACTTCACTATTCACAGTTACTTTTGTATAATCCTTTCCTATTTAAACCAAATATAACAAATTCCGATTAAATACAATTTTTACCTTTAAAATAAGTCATAACATTCGAATAACTCTATTAAATTGGAATGTTTCATTTAAGTTTATAAATGATCCACTTGCATTAACATAATTCTTTAAATTTATTCCCATTTACGGTCAATCAATGTCATATTACATTAATAAATTTAATATCTTCCTTTATTTGATAAATAACCTAGGATGCATTTACATTCATTCATTTCATTCCATTCATTTATGGGTATTGCATTAAATTTAATTTTATTAGCTAATTCCACATTATTACCATTAATTACAATTGGATTCCCAATTTTATTCAATAACCTGAATAAATAACATATATATTAATCAAATCCTTATATTTGCTTTTCTCATATTCCATTAAAATCAAATCATAACATTTAAATGATTTTTATTGAATTGGAATTTCATCCAAGTCATAAATTATTAACTTACATTAACATGGTTGCTTAATTTATTCCAATTACCGTTTACACTCTTTTATTGCATTAAATCAATTTAATATTTTCATTAATTTCTCATATTAAATTTTATATCCAGGTAAGAATCCTTTTCCTACTTAATTCATTTGGATTTTATTCCAATTTCTATAAATAGGTTTTAAGTCACCATTTACCCAATTTATTTTAGCCTTCATTTTAACATTTATTTATCCCTTTTATTGTTTCTACTAAAATAACTTACAAAAATCCTATTAAATAAATAAATTAAATTGTCAAAATTTACGGGTCGTTACACTCTCCCCCACTCAAAACTTTTCGTCCCCGAAAAGGAAAAAGAAGGGAGAAGGAAGAATTGAATAAACAACACATCCTATTCAAAATATTAACTTATAAACAATAATTTACTAAATTATTAACTTAAATAAAATATACCAATTTTATAATCATTATATCTTTTATACTTAAATAAATAAAGTTTGGAAAACATTTCAAAATAATTTCTAAGTCAAAAAAAAAAAAAATTTGAAAATTTTTGGCAGTCTCCTTTGTACGGGGAAGCTCGGAAGAAAATAAAATATTGAATATACAAAATATCACATATAATACCAAAATATTATATCCCAATACGGAAAAATATATAAAATAGCGCTATAACCATAATCCGAAAACATACCGATTTGTTGGGCGATTTACGCTTAACTTATGAAATAAAATGCAGTAGCAATTGCTTCCATATCCTGCATTTTACTTATATAATCCAAAGGGTTAACAATTTATATATAAAGTGAAATATTTAAGTGGTTTCAATCACTAACAACAAATCAATACCCAACCATCCATTTCAACAAACAGCATACACAAGAAACAAAACAACCATTCAATCAACAAGCAAATAGTTGTACAGGTTCAAAACTTGAAATTGTACGGAGTGAAAAATAACTATCAAGTGCATCATTTACTCACAGTCTTAGAAGGAACGAAACAAATTATTTATTCATCCAACAATTTCGAATGTACTTACCTGACCAACCATAAATCAAACAATAATATTTCAACCCAACAAATCAAAGTAACTTATTATAAATTTTATTTCATGCTTTAGCTGTTTGATTTTCTTTCTTTCATTCATTGAGTGATTACCTCATTTATTACTTACAATATTCATCTTTCATTTTAATGTCATATAAGTTTCTTTTTATTGCATTCCATTTATGCATTTCTAAATTTTATTTATTTATTCCTCACAGTTTCATTTATTATAGAATTTCATTCTATTTACTTAAGTTTTAAAATCATCTAATTATAATACTTACCTTTAATTATGGTAAAATTTCAATTTACAACTTAAGTTTATAACAGTAAATTCTCATTTATAACAACAAATTCATTGAATACTTTCATTACCTCAAGCTTTACTTGTAAGATTTCCCCCTTACATTTTCTTACTAACACTGTAACTTTTATTATATGGTAAGTTATATATATGCTTTAAGAATTTAAGTGAAAATTATACAAGTTTCTTCTCAATTCCTTTAATTAAATTTTAATGTTCAACAATATTACTCTTTGTTTCATATGTTACAAATTTCAAATTTTCTTAAATTTTCATTTATAACTTAGCATTTAAATCTCTTACCTAAATTAGAGGTTTCAATTATTAATTACTTACCTTTTATTTCACTACAATAATTGAAACAATTAATTAATGGAAATTTAAGAATTAAATACCGGGTTAAATTTCAAATTATTTTAAAATAATAGATAAATATATTCTTACAACTTATATATCTCTAATTATATTAAAACAATTCAAAACTTATATATTTTTCAAAAATGAATCTGCAGTAAAACTATTACAGTGGCCTTTCCCCTTCGAAACTCGAAAATGAAAGTCGATGATGCGGCCGCCATCACCGAAATTATTTTCCAGCGACAAAGAGAAAAGTACAAAACTTATTTTCCCCAAAATCTTCTTTTTAAAATAATTTTTTCGAATTACATTAAATATTTATATCAGAAATACTTATAAACAATATTATTATATTCCAAAATTTATTTGAAAAATTTCAAAACCCGGAACTTAAGTTCTAAATTTCCAAATTTCATTTATTTATTATTCAATCTTATTTCTATTACTATTCATACACTTTAATACCTAACAACCAATCTATTGCAGCCAAATATAGATATCATTTGAATTTTTTTATTTTATATACAGACAATATAATAGGCAAAATTATTTCATTCACCTATATAAAACAAATATTATGTCGGTCTGTCCTATTAAGTGTTTAGAAA
This sequence comes from Allium cepa, assembly GCA_030765085.1. Taxonomy (NCBI): domain Eukaryota; kingdom Viridiplantae; phylum Streptophyta; class Magnoliopsida; order Asparagales; family Amaryllidaceae; genus Allium; species Allium cepa. Next base: position 102,546,879 of record CM060928.1, on the reverse strand, counting down.
TCCTTATTGATGTCATAATGTCCCATGCACCAACCAGAATTTATAAATAAAAAACGGAACAGATTAACACAAATTAAAACCTTTTTATAACAACGCTCTCTCATATATACACTCAGCGACTCCCATAGGGCATTATTACCCTATTAATAAAGAGTCAAACCCCACAAAGCTAAGGTTTATCGCTAAACCAAAGCTCTGATACCAACTGTAACATCCCGCCTTTTCGCACGATTTAAACAGACACACGTGCCAATTCAAACCATGCGTAAGGGCGGATTGTTATGGGATAAATAGAAAAACAGAGAAGAAAGAAGACTAAACAGAGTCTCACAGCGGAAGGATAAAATATAATAATCAAAATATACAGTTCATGAAGCTGTTTTACAAAACCTTTGATTTTATCTATACAATACATATCAGAGTACACATACCATATAACAATGCAGCAGAACAATATGTGTGTAGTGGAATATAATTAATAATAATAATAGAAATCTCCGTCTTCGTCTTCCAGAGCTAAAGTCTTCGATCCTGAAACGCTCGGATTGACCCGACCGAATTTGAAAAGACAAAAACACTCGAGTGAGAACTAAAAGATCTTATGTGAGTTAAATTAACAGAAATAAATATGAGTGCAGTAACTCAAGATATGCTCGGGATTTACATCTCCTAAGGATCCGTTAAACTATTTACTATGTAGTATATTGCACTATTATAATAGTGTCTATTTGTAAAATAAACTTACTTTTTCTTAGCATTAAGGGGTTACCCATATAGCCCTTAACACGTAATAGTCCCAGTAGTCCATCCAATATCATAGTCCCTCCTGATCGGGAAGCCACCAGAGGATACCACACGGGCTACGGGAGAAATCCAAACTCGTACAAGGCGCGATAGGGTAGGTGACACGGCACAACTAGGCAATGCCAGGGTAGATATACCAATTGCTATCCGGGCTGGTGGAAACGCGTAGCTGCTACTACCGCCCACCTCGAACAACACTCCCAAATCAAAATAAAAGTGGCCACCGAATCAAATCCAAAAGTCAGAGTATAATATCGAAGGAGTGCGTTCGATCAGAGGAATGACCTCATTGGCCCGAGAATCGCTCCTGTTTCAGCCACCTTATGCCAACTCACGGGAGTTGGGTCCACGTATTTACCTCAAAGGAAACACCGCCACCATCCTACTTCATTCTGGAATCTCCACCGTGTACACGGTTGTTAAAGTGGTTTTCGGAGTTGGCAGAGAGTATGACAACTTCCGATCCCGGTCTCTTCAATAGCCAAACGTTATTATAACACCGTGGTCTAAAAAAAATAGTTTGTACTTTAAAAACCAGAATAAAATTTACCATTTCAAACCCATAAATACGATATCATTTCCATTTCCAAAACAAATTCATTTTGATATTATTCTTATAAAACCCAAATCAATGATATCATTTATTTCAAATATATTTCTCTTCCAAAATCATACTGCTTTAAAAAATTTAATATCTGGAAACCAAACATTTGAATTATAGCTTTCAAAACATAATACTGCGAAATTCATAGCTTTAAAACCATAACTTCTGAAATTTGAATGGTTTGGATATTCAACAGTATATAGAATAAAATAGTTGATTTTATATTACTTTATAAAATAATTTCAGCAACTTCACAATTTATCCATTTAAAATTTTAGGTCTAAACTTTATAAATTTAGATTCACCGTTAGTTTCAATAAAACACTTCGATTTCAATATATTCAAACTTCGAGTATTTAATAATTTCAAAACTAAGGTCGGAATTTATATTCAATGATTTATTATCCTATTATTTAATTTTGAACAGTCACAAAATAAATCCATAAAATAAAACTCAAATTTCTAACAATTTAATATTTCCTTCAATTTAATTATACTAGAAATATTCATTTAATTTATCTTGAATAAAAATCCAGTTATAAATATCATACTTTTTTTAAATTTCCAAGCTTTGATAAGTTTTACATCAACTTATGGAGTGAATTTTTTTAAATAAGTTCCATTCAAATAAATTTCAAATTTTACCTTCCAATCTTAATTGATTTAAATCATTAAACTCCATTATTCAACTTATTTATTTTATCTAACAATTTCATAGCTTAAATTCAATAATTTAACTATGTGTGTATATAAAATAAGATTTTATGTAAGATCAAAATTTAATATTTATTAAACCGTATCCTATCTAAACCATAAAATCATTTCAAAAATAATTATATATATATACCGCGGTGCCTGTATATAATTTTCTATCCTATGGTCAAGTGATACAGATATTTATCGTTTCAATCCGCAATTTAAAAAAATAAAAATGCGGTTGTGTATCATTTCAAACTGCAATCCCGAATGAGATGAAAATGCATAATAACTTGCAGCTTATACAAAATAAGAAAAATAGCATCCATTCATCCAAATATCAATCATCAACCATTTTTTCCAATCATCATCTAATTTAAACAAACATCAATAGAGAGCATATAAAATATAACAGGAAATATATAAAGGGCATTAACCAACAGTTTATATTCCATAATAAATTTAATAACTGTTTAACTAGCAGTTTATATGCAAATAAATAAATTATAACTGTCAATTTATATGCAAAAATAGAATTAATTAACAGTTAAACTAAATAAATGCGATTTAACTGAGATGATGAATAAAACATGCCAAACAGTCATAAATAAATTTCTACTCCTATCCTAAATCAATTTAACAAACATAAGAAATTTTAGAAGTTGTGAGAGGGTTAAAACACTCACCTTTTGAATTTAAATCGAATTTAAATCCGATTTAAACCAAAATTTCGACGATCTCCAAATCTGTCCAAACCAGCGTCAAAAGATCTGGAATTTAATTACGATCCTAACAAAAAAAATCTCGTGGGAAACAGAGTTCGTATGGGGAAGTTATCGCATTAAAACGAGTTGAAAAACAAATTAAAAAAAAAACAACGCTTACCACCTTCCACGTCAACACGGTCTCCTAGCGTACAGTGACTCATGCGACAACTCGAATGGAAACCCTACACGGCCGCCATCATTTATGTGACGCCCCACCTCTATACCCACACTAGCCAAGAACACTACGGTGTGGTGCTGTCAACTAGCATGGAGAATAAGGCTGTTGAGGAGCGACCATCCATGTAATTGCTTATCACACGGTGGCTATGAATAATCTTCGGAAACAAACATAGAAATAATCATAACACAAATCAGTCACAGACATCCATATCACAAGGGCGGAAGAAGATATGAATATATATCTAACACATGAAAGTGTACATCAGAGTAGTGGTCAGTAAGATCCACAATAATACAAAAGAATAGCAACACGTGCTATACAAAAGAATACAACTATGAGTCTATATCTCAAGTGTATACCACAAAAAACTGCTAATCTAAACAGTTAGCCAAAAGTCAGAGTGATGAATCCCCGGGAAGAAGTCAAGCAGAAGCACCTGTAACATCTCGGTCTGACCCGAGTATTATTTAAGAAAATAATAAACGGATCAGTCTAGCTATAAATATCAGATGACATGATATAACATAAAAGATATGGCATAAACATAAAATATCCGTAATGACATACCACTATAAGTATGTAAATAATGATCAACAGAAGATCAGTCAATAAGAGATAATCAATATCACAATAATCTTCTCAAAGATTCGGAAAGGGCATCATACCCCAAACTTGTACTCATGACAAGTCAATGGCATAAATTCTAGAAATCAATGCAAGAAGTCCAGAAATCATAGAAAAGAGAAAGAGGCCTATCACATGACGGACCGAAGACCAAGGGGAGCTACCCCACATGTGTGAATGGAATCACACAGATTAAGGTCCAGACTAACCAAAAAGCAAAAAGTTATGTGTGAGTGGAATCACACAAGTGGTGTCTAGTCTAACCTCGCAACAAGAGACATCGCACAGTTGCTAGTCTAAATCATCAGAATGATCGTCATGATCAACGAGAAGTGTCAATTACACTAAGCTAGTAAATATAAAAGTTTAGCTTCATGTCCCATAACCACTTGCTTAACTTAAATATTTACGAACAAACTGTAAATCTTCACTAATAAAATTGTCACAAGAGGTTCAATCGAACAAGTCCAAGAATTAACCGACGAAGTGAACGCAAGCGTTTCATACCACTTGTTTTACTAAGTCGTTTAATTAGATTTCTCATCCGAGTGAGGTAAAGGTTTGTATATACTAATAGATTGGAAAACGGTTTAAGAAAAGAGCTTAGTTATTAAAAATAGAGTTGAAATTGTTTGTTAAAAGAGTTTTGATATTTACTACTAGTATTGAAACCTTTATATTATAAAGTGACAAAACACAGAAGCAATTGTAGAAACAATCAGTCACAAAGATCGCATACGGAGATGTGAATAAAATCCAAGGAAATCAGCTCAATGTTTTTCAGATAAGATCCCCTAAGGAGGGGGGGTCCAGGGGGGGTGGCAACCCCCCAAGGTGGGGGTGCAGGGGCAACGCCACCGCTTACGGGGTTCGACCTGCCCGGTCAGGTCGCGGGGGTCCAGGGGGCAGCGCCCCGACAAAACGATACGACCTAAGTGAAGGCAAGAGGCCTACAACCTAAAACAAAATAAGGTCTAACGACCTAAGGGTTCACGCGACCTAACACAATGGCTGAGCGACCTAACTAAGTGCGCGACCTGGTGGGTAAGGAGGTCGAGCGACCTAAAGTTCTTTGCGACCTAACGAGGTAGAGGGGACACGCGACCTAAGAAAGCACGCGACCTATCGGCAACAAGGATCGAGCGACCTAACGGCAACATGGGTCGAGCGACCTAACCTTGCCGCGACCTATAAATATCACGACCTAAGGCCACAACGACCTAAGAAATAAAGGGAAGCGACCTAAAAGAGGAAGGGTTTAACGACCTAAGCAGTGAAGAGGCCAAGCGACCTAGCGTGGTCAACGACCTAAAAGGGTTCGCGTCCTAAGAAAGTGCGCGACCTAAAGCACACGCGACTTACGACCTAAGGAAAGCAGGCGACCTAACTCCACACACAAGGCCTAACGACCTAAGAGTTAAACGACCTACGACCTACGCCACCAACTCACGAGCGACCTAAGTACTAGGTCGTGAACGACCTAACTCCGAACACACGAAAAGTGGTCAGAACGATCTAGGAGCTATCTCGTACGCGACCTACGACCTAAGACCCACACGACCTAACTCCGAACGACCTAAAAATGGCCAGAACGACCTAAATGCAGAAATTTCGCCAAAACGCCAAAAATCAGAGTTTTTCGCCAATCCAATCCAAACCAAAAGCAAATATTCATGCTAAAGTGATAGGGAATCATTCCCAACAACCCAAGATAGTTATAGACAAAAATGTGAGTTAAAAATCTCACCTTTGCACTAAAGTTTATGAAGATGAAGCTTGAAAGCAAGGAGAAGCAATCCAAAGCTTGAATCCAATATCTTCTACTTGAATTTGGAGTTGAATGTTGGATTTGTAATTGAATTTGTGCTTGGAGTTTTAATTTTCCATTCTTTTCACCATTAATGCCCAAGCTTGAGTTAGTTAGGAAATTTATGAAGAGTGAGGAGAAGGGGGTTGGAACTTGGGCTTAATAGGCTAAACTAACCCAAAGTCCAAAGCGGGAAAAGTTAGTGAAATTTCGCTAACTCCAAACCTATCGATGTTTATACTAAAAAATTTGTAAACGGCATTTCGAACTCAATGAAAGTGGTCTCGAGTCCTAATTTGACCGTTTGCAAAAAGTAGCTTTTCGGACCAATATCCGATTAACGACCTAATATTTAAATAAAATATTTAAATATTAAATCGATAAATATGCGGGTTGTTACAGACTCCCCTCCTTAAAGAAATTGCGTCCTCGCAATATATAAGATGGAAATAACAAGTAACAACCATAAAAGCATATTAACACAAATGAAATTTGAAATAGGAAGTTCACCTCAAAGAGCAGGAGTAAGCAAGTCCGGATGTGTTCGCTCGATGAATTCTCTGGATTCCCAAGAGCAATCCTTAGGATTTGAGGACCATTGAACCTTCACAAGCGGAATGTCTTTATTTCGAAGTCGTTTAACCTCAGAAGCTATAATTCGAATAGGATGCTGCTCATAAGTTAAATTCGGCGAAACTTCAATTTCTTCCACAACAGCGGGCTCAAGAATAGAATCAGAATCCCGAAGGCATTTCCGTAATTGAGAAACGTGAAATACATCGTGCATAGCAGAAAACTGAGCCGGCAATGCAAGGCGATAAGCCATGGAACCAATACGTTCAGTGATAGGAAATGGCCCAATATATCGAGGCGCTAACTTCCCCGATCGACTGAAACGTACAACACCCTTCATAGGTGAAACACGAATAAAAACAAGATCCCCAACAGAAAATTCTAATTTCCTTCTTCGATTATCGGCATAGGATTTTTGTCTACTCTGGGCTTCTCTCATCCTATGTCGAATAAGTTCAATCTTTTCCGTGGAATCACGAATAAAGTCTGGACCTAAAACCAGCTTCTCACCGGCCTCAAGCCAACAAGAAGGAGATCGGCATGGCCTTCCGTAGAGTGCCTCGAAAGGTGCCATACCAATACTAGATTGGAAGCTATTATTATAGGAAAATTCAACAAGTGAAATATGATCTTCCCAACTTCCACCAAAATCAAGCACACAAGCACGAAGAAGATCTTCAAGAGTTTGATTCACACGCTCGGTTTGTCCATCGGACTGGGGGTGATATGCGGTGCTAAAATTAAGCTTCGTTCCTAAAGCTTTTTGAAGACTCTTCCAAAATCCACTAGTAAACAATGGATCACGATCGCTAACAATAGATGTAGGAACTCCATGCAATTTTACAATTTCCTTGACAAATAGTTTGGCCAAAAGAGGAACGGTTCGGTTAGACCGAACCGGAATAAAATGGGCGGATTTAGTAAGTCTATCAACAATCACCCATAAGCTATCATGACCCGAACGAGAACGGGGAAGGCCATCTATAAAGTCCATGGAAATTTGATCCCACTTCCAAATTGGAATTTCTAAAGGTTGCAATAACCCACCAGGCCTTTGATGTTCGGCCTTGACAAGTTGGCAAGTCATGCAACACTTAACAAAGTTAGCAATATCAGATTTCATTCCCTCCCAATAATAAAGTCGCTTCATATCAGCGTACATTTTACTACTACCGGGATGAATGGTGAATTTAGAACGATGGGAATCTTCTAAAATATCTTTACGAAGATCTCCAATATTTGGTACGATAAGTCTACCAAATTTTCGAATGCCGCCACGAGAATCAATATCAAAGTCTTTCAAACCTTCAATATCAATTTTATCCTTAACATTTTGGCCAAGAAGAGCCAATTCAGGATCTAGACCTTGAGCTTCAAGAATGCGGTCTAAAAGAGAAGGATGAGCCTCAAGGCTACATAAAACAAGTGATGAGCATAAATCAGATACGCACTCTCGAATCTCACAAGAGGATAAAATCTCGAGATTGTTCCATTCGGATATCATCATAGAAACAACTGCTTGTTGTTTACGGCTAAGAGCATCAGCGACACGATTACCTTTACCGGGGGTGTAAAGAATATCAAGATCATAAGGTGCAAGGAACTCGAGCCAACGCTGTTGACGCAAATTAAGTTCCTTTTGAGAAAATAAATATTTCAAAGACTTATGATCCGTGTAAAGAACAAATTTCTCTCCCAAAAGAGGAAGGGTTTAACGACCTAAGAAGTGAAGAGGCCAAGCGACCTAGCGTGGTCAACGACCTAAAAGGGTTCGCGTCCTAAGAAAGTGCGCGACCTAAAGCACACGCGACTTACGACCTAAGGAAAGCAGGCGACCTAACTCCACACACAAGGCCTAACGACCTAAGAGTTAAACGACCTACGACCTACGCCACCAACTCACGAGCGACCTAAGTACTAGGTCGTGAACGACCTAACTCCGAACACACGAAAAGTGGTCAGAACGATCTAGGAGCTATCTCGTATGCGACCTACGACCTAAGACCCACACGACCTAACTTCGAACGACCTAAAAATGGCCAGAACGACCTAAATGCAGAAATTTCGCCAAAACGCCAAAAATCGGAGTTTTTCGCCAATCCAATCCAAACCAAAAGCAAATATTCATGCTAAAGTGATAGGGAATCATTCCCAACAACCCAAGATAGTTATAGACAAGAATGTGAGTTGAAAATCTCACCTTTGCACTAAAGTTTATGAAGATGAAGCTTGAAAGCAAGGAGAAGCAATCCAAAGCTTGAATCCAATATCTTCTACTTGAATTTGGAGTTGAATGTTGGATTTGTAATTGAATTTGTGCTTGGAGTTTTAATTTCCCATTCTTTTCACCATTAATGCCCAAGCTTGAGTTAGTTAGGAAATTTATGAAGAGTGAGGAGAAGGGGGTTGGAACTTGGGCTTAATAGGCTAAACTAACCCAAAGTCCAAAGCGGGAAAAGTTAGTGAAATTTCGCTAACTCCAAACCTATCGATGTTTATACTTAAAAAATTTGTAAACGGCATTTCGAACTCAATGGAAGTGGTCTCGAGTCCTAATTTGACCGTTTGCAAAAAGTAGCTTTTCAGACCAATATCCGATTAACGACCAAATATTTAAATAAAATATTTAAATATTAAATCGATAAATATGCGGGTTGTTACAATTTACTCCCCCACCGCCGCTTCCATGGTTGCTCGTCCTAAGATCAAACACCACCATTCGAAATCTCGGGTCGAGCCGCCCCTACCTCGTGCTCGCGCAAGCTTTCGGTTATCCCTAGCCGGACCGCCGCCGCCCACAGTTCATGCCAATTTCTTACAAAACCGAGGCACTTGACGACGAACGAAGGCCAGATCTAGGGCCTGCTCGTCGTTCTCTCCCAAACCCTGCTTCCCGATCGCCATATCATCGCGAATCCACCGTTGGATCGATCAAACTCCACTACGAATGGCCTGTAATGATTCGTGATTTCTGGGTAAACGGTGATTCGTTTTGGAAAATGAATTTCACCATTGCATTACGTTCGTCAAGAACATCAACATATATTTTTTTTAGAATTTTCTGAGGACTTGAAAGTTTTAGCTTTGGATCTGATTTGAATTTTTAATTTGGATCTAGAATTGTTTGTTGCCATTGAAGAAGAGGAGTACAGAAGTTCCTATACATAGAAATGAGGAGTAGAGACTGCTAGGGTTTATAACAGCCTATTTATAGACAACTCCAATAGAATAGGTGGGCACAAACTATAAACGCGCTACACGATAGTTGGCCCAAAAAGCCCGTTTTGACCTCGGAACGAAATTTGTTAAACCCATATATCAAAATAGGTAATTTGAAATATTCTGAACGCGATGGAAAAAGTTTCACGTCCAAATTCGATCGTATGGAGAAGTTATGCTGAAAACAAAATTTCCAAATTGATTTCAAATTGATTTCAATTAAATCGATTTCAAGGCGTTTCGTGTTCGTACGATCAAACGACAAGTCCGATCGCTACGAAACTTGAAACCCTACAAAAATTCACTGTTACGGATCCGATGAAACTAGTTTCGTCGAAATCCGAGTCCGTGACCAAAATGGCTATTTTTATATTAATTAAATAAAGTTAAAATAAATAAATTAAATCGAATTTTATATTTCAATTATAGAATTGACAATTTATCCCCTTTATACTTCTCAATCATTTGCAATTACATAAACAAAATTTAAATGTCAATTTTAGAAGATAAATTTATCAATTGAAATGCCCTATCTTAAGTTTCATTATATTCAAAATTACAAATTAAGTTCCCAAAATTTCTATTAAATTAAATAATCAATGTTTATTCCATCTATAAATTTTAAATAGATGGATTCCATGTTGGGTTCAAAATCTATTATTTTAATATCCTTGAATTTTAGTTTAATCTCTATACTCCCATTGATTCATTCAATTTGCACTTATTATGTATTATTTTAACAACTCATTTATAACTTTGAATCTATTCCCCAATTTCACATTTCTATTGTTATATAATTTGAATTTAATCCTATTTAATTTTCATTAATACCTTGCAATCACTTCCCATCTATTAATTGGTATCGCACTATCATTTTAAAATTAATAGCTTATACCAACACTATTGTCATAAATTTGAAAAATGGGTTACCAAATTTTGAATTGATTACTATTTATTATTATTGCTTCACTGATTAATTCAATATTTCCATTTTTGCTTATATTAAATTAATTTCCCATATTAATTAAGGTTTCAAAACAATCAATAACATTTCCTTAGTCCAAACCCCTTTTACCAATTATTTTCCTTCAAATAAATTCATGTCTCTATAAATATTTACATTTACACTTTATAATTATTTTAATATACCCATTCCAACAACTCTTAACCCTTATCTTTACATTTCACACACTTGTAATATTTAATTACATTTATAACAATTCAATGTTGGCATTTATTCCTATTAATTTATTCAATGTTTACTGCCCCTTATTTCAATTTCTTCCATTTACAGTTGCGACTTCACTATTCACAATTACTTTTGTATACTCCTTTCCTATTTAAACCAAATATACAAATTCCGATTAAATCCAATTTTTACCTTTAAAATAAGTCATAGCATTCGAATAACTCTATTAAATTGGAATGTTTCATTTAAGTTTATAAATGATCCACTTGCATTAACATAATTCTTTAAATTTATTCCCATTTACGGTCAATCAATGTCATATTACATTAATAAATTTAATATCTTCCTTTATTCGATAAATAACCTAGGATGCATTTACATTCATTCATTTCATTCCATTCATTTATGGGTATTGCATTAAATTTAATTTTATTAGCTAATTCCACATTATTACCATTAATTACAATTGGATTCCCAATTTTATTCAATAACCTGAATAAATAACATATATATTAATCAAATCCTTACATTTGCTTTTCTCATATTCCATTAAAATCAAATCATAACATTTAAATGATTTTTATTGAATTGGAATTTCATCCAAGTCATAAATTATTAACTTGCATTAACATGATTGCTTAATTTATTCCAACTACCGTTTACACTCTTTTATTGCATTAAATCAATTTAATATTTTCATTAATTTCTCATATTAAATTTTATATCCAGGTAAGAATCCTTTTTCTACTTAATTCATTTGGATTTTATTCCAATTTCTATAAATGGGTTTTAAGTCACCATTTACCCAATTTATTTTAGCCTTCATTTTAACATTTATTTATCCCTTTTATTGTTTCTACTAAAATAACTTACAAAAATCCTATTAAATAAATAAATTAAATTGTCGAAATTTACGGGTCGTTACATTGCATGTTGGAATCTCGATTTCACATCGTTTGGTTTGTGACAAACTATATAAATAAATATTGGTGTGTACTAATCTCTTATATAGGAGATTTGTTGCAGATTTATATTCAGAATATTTTAAAGCTGATTGTCCTTTGTCTAGAGTCTTTATACTATTTAGAAATATGCTAAAATCTCTCCTAAATGAGATATATATGCATATATATATATATATATATATATAAACATATACATACATGCCCTATCATGCACAAAAGGCTGAAAACATCCGGCTGAATGGATTCATTCAGCCGTCTGATTGCTTAAACAATTTTATTGTTTCACAATATTCAGTCGGCTGAATGAGTTTATTCAGTCGGCTGTTTTAGGCCAAAAATTGCCTATTTCTTTGCTATTTTCGATTTATCATATTCAGAAGGATGAATAAATATTTTCAGCCTGCTGAATATTTTCAACAGCCATTTTTATGAAAAGGCACTTCTTTTCATCGAAGAGAAACATCTTCAAATCAACAGTTGCACCTGTTTCTTTTCAACGTTATCTTTCATTAATGATTGCAACTTTTTAATCTCTATAAATAGAGTTCAGAATTCAACAAACAATTAACTTAACTGATTTTAATATTCTTGAATTCTTATCTCTCAATCTATTTTCAATTTGCATTCTAACTATGTGTAGTTAATGCCCCGCTATTACCCGGCTATAACTCCGCAATATCTCATAGCGGATTTCTACCGCTACGATTTTTTCATATAGCCCCAAAATATAGCCTTTTCGCTTTAATCCCCGCTATTTCCGCTATATCCCGTTATTCCCGCTATATTTTGCTATTTCCGCTATATCTTCTTTAATAAATGAATTAAAAAATTACATTTATACATTATAAAAATTATGATACTAATTTATTTGATTTAATTTTTAATATATTTTCAGAAATGAAAATACTCTAATATTCTACTAAATTCAATTATGTTATATAACAGTTTTACGTTTATTTAAAGTATGTTCGCACATGTTTTTTGTTTAAAATCATTTATGTATTAATTATAATACAATTGAATGATAATTTTTCATTTAATTACCATTTATATATTTGTAAAAACGTATGTACGAGTTTTATATGCTATTTTAGAGCTATCCGCTATATCCCACTATATCCTCGCTTTATCCCCGCTATGACTTTTTTCACCTCCACCGCTTTGAATCTACCGAGCGCTTTTACTTTACAGCTCTAACTGCATAGAAACTTCGATCGTTGATCACTCCATCTTCCATATTTCTCGAGCACATTACACTATATATCATAAAGAAGAAGATTATGGGAAGATTGTACTTAATTGACTTATCAGTGCTACTAAAAGAGCACATTACAGTCAATACTTTTATCTAGTTGTAAAGAAGTCCTGTCCATTTGCTTAGGTGGTAGAAGTTATATTCGATTGCTTAGGCGGTAGAAGACCCATTCCGTTGCTCAGGCGGTGTAAACCTATTCCTCTGGGTTAAGTGAGGGTAGCTAGTTTAATTCCAGAAGGAGTCTGAGACTATACGTAGAACGGAAGTTCGAACCAGTATAAACTCTGGTGTCTTTTTCTTTACTGCTTTAATTATTTATTTACTTACTTAGTTATTATTCCACACAAGTAGTTTATCCATATTAAACGATCCTATGGCACGGTTACTTTCATTTGTCATCAGAGCAAGGCCATCATATAACCATAACATAGTTATCTGATATCATTTTAATATAGAAAACAACACTAACACTGTTGCTAACACTACCTTTTAAGAAGGTCAATCTACTGCATGACCACCTCTATTTAATGAAATGAACTATAACCACTGGGCTACTAGAATGAGAATCTATATACAAGCAAGTAGTTATGAGACCTGGAACATTATGCAATCTAAATATATTATTCCTACTACTGAATATTCAACATGGTCAAGCACGCAAAAATTAGATGTTACTGCAAATGCTAAAGCTATGAATATGTCATACTATGCATTAGAAAAAAATGAATTTAATAGAATAAGCATGTGTAAAAATTCTCATGAAATTTGGCATACACTTAAAATTACACATGAAGGTACTAACAAAGTAAAACAGAGTAAAATTTCTATGCTCAAAAATCAGTTCTAGAATTTTAAAGTGAAGCAAGATGAGACTATAAATGAAATGTACTCTAGATTTAAAGATATGCATATATTTCTTTAATAGCATTAGGAGAAATTTATACAGATTTGATATTGTTTCAAAAATTCTCAATCCACTAACGGATGAGTGGGAACAAAAAGTCTTAGCAATCGAAGAAGTTAATGACATTTTTACCATAAAACCAAAAGAGTTGATTGGAAATCTAATGTCTTATGAAGTTAATCTCCCGGCAAAACGAGTACTGACTCAAGATAAGAAGAACATAGCATTCCAGCCAGAAAAAGATGAATTAGATTCAGATGAAGAAGATATGGCATTCATTGCTAAAAATTTCAAAAAGTTTTTGAAATTTAGAAAGAGCAGTAAATTTAAAAATAACAAGAACAACTCCAACAACAATAAAACACCAACAAATCATCATCATCTGCTCTAGAATGTTATGAATGTCACAAGAAAGGTCACATCAAGAAAGTCTGTCCTGAGAAAAAGAAAGACAAGTATAAGCACAAAAAAGACATATTCAAGAAGAAATCTTTCTCTGTCACATGGGACGATACAGAATCATCTTCATCATCCGAAAGTAACTCGGACAGTGATTCAGAACAAGCTAACATTTTCTTTATGGCCACAAAAGACGAGGTAAGTGATCTAACTTTTAATGACCTTTTAGAAATCAATTTATAGTTACTTGATAAACTAAAAGGCAAAAATAGAAAGTACAAATAAACCCATGAAAAATTGAATAGAACTGAAATTGAAGTAGAAATGCTAAGAGATGAAAAGAAAATTTTAGAAGAAGAACTTCAAATTATTCAAGAATCCTTTTCTAATATGATATCTCAACATTCTCTGCTAAGTCAGGAAATAGAAACTCAAAAAGAAAAGAATGATACTTTATTAATTGAGAATCACAACCTTAAAGAAAATATCAAGATTTTAGAGTTAGGTAATTCTAGCCTTAAAACAAAGTTAGAAGGCATTACTAAAAATGTTTCTACTTTTAACAAAGGTAGAGAAAATCTTTCCAAAATTATAGAAAATTCTCAAACTGCTTCAAATAAAAGAGGACTAGGATATAAACAAACCTTAAAATTATTCCAAAGAAAATGAGTTCTTCACATAAAAGATACAATAAGGTTTTTCAACCTAATTCTAGAGTTTCATATTTTACTAAATCAATTAAAATTTGGGTTCCTAAAACAAATAATTCTTCAATTCGAAATAAGTATATAAATCTTTTATAAAAACTGTTCATATAAAAATTATTTTCGAAAGGAATTCTGAACCCTTGTGGGTTTGGCTTCCTAAGGCCTAACTTTTAGGACCCAAAATAAAAGGGTGGATACCAATGTTACTTTTATATTTTGCAGGTACCATCTAAAAAGAGAAGAAAATGGATTGAAGACAATGGTTGCTCAAATACAAGACAGGAAACAAAGGAATGCTAACAAACATTAATTACTCAAATGGAGGTTCTGTCACATTTGGAGATAAATTCCAAAGGATATGTCATCGATAAAGGCGATGTGAGCAATAACGGTATATCTAATTTACCTCTTATTACATATGTCTTATTAGTTAAAAATTTGAAGCATAATTTACTTAGTATCAGCCAATTGTGTGACAAAGGATTCAATATTTCCTTTTCTGAAAACAAGTGTAGCATTTTTGATCAAAATAAAAATCTTGTTTTAAAGGTTTTACAGATAAAAATATTTATGTTTTAAATATAAATATAAATTATAATACAAATATGTGTTTAATAGCCAGAGAAAATGATCCTTGGTTATAGTAAAAAAGATTTATTCATATTAATTTCAAAGCTATAAATAAATTATCTAAAAATAATTTAGTAAAAGGTTTACCAAAAATGAACTTTAAAGTAAACAATATTTATGTTGATTGTCAATTAGAAAAATTATCAAAATCATCCTTTAAGTCAAAGAAAAATATTTCTACTGTACAACAACTAGGTCTATTACATTTAGATCTCTTAGGTCCAATTCAAATTCAATCCATAAATCATAGCAGATAAGTGTTTGTTATAGTAGATGATTTCTGAAGATGTACTTGAACTATTTTCCTAAAAAATAAAAGTGATACTTTTGAAAATTTCAAGAATTTTGCAAAGAGAATTCAGAATCTCAAAACTTTAAAAATTAAAAATATTTGAAGTGATCATGGAGGTGAATTTGAAAATGAAGCTTTTGAACATTTTTGCAATAAAAAGGGAATTTATCATAATTTTTCTTTTCCTAGGAAGCCACAACAAAATAGAGTTGTCGAAAGGAAAAATTGAACGTTACAAGAATGTGCATGAACTTTGTTAAATGGAACTAAAACATTTCTAGGTAGAAGCTATAGCAACTACTTGCTATGTTCTAAATCGTGTTTCCATCCGATCTTTAACAAAACACACTCCATATGAACTTTTTCATCAAAGAAAACCAAATATTTCATACTTTAAAACTTTGGTTCAAAATGTTTTATCTAAACACAAAAGATCGGCTTGGAAAATTTGATCCAAAATCCGATGAAGGAATCTTCATAGAATATTCAGAACAATGCAAAGCTTATCGAATTTTCAATAAAAGAACAAAAACAATCGAAGAAACATTTCATGTTTCGATGAAAATTTCAATATTAATAATTTTTTTGAGGATGATGAAAATATACCTAAGACGGTCACGAATACTGTTACTCAAAATAATTTTGAAGAAGATGAAAACATTGTTTATAATTTTGAAGAAGATGAAAATGTTATTCATAATGTAACTGAATTAAGATCTTCTCCTAGAATTTTACGAGATCATCCAGTAGAAAATGTCATATGAGATATTGATTCACATGTTAGAATTAGAAATCAACTTAATCATATGGGCCATGTAGCTTTCCTTTCTAAAATTAAACCTAAAAATGCAAAAGAAGCATCCATTGATGACTATTGGATTATAGCTATGCAAGAATAGCTAAACCAATTCGAACGAAAGAAGTTTGAGAACTAGTTCATAGACCAAGTGATCAAACCGTCATTGATACTAAATGGGTCTTCAAAAATAAAGCAGATGAACAAGGTAATATAACGAGGAATAAAGCTAGATTCGTTGCACAAGGATATAATCAAGAAGAAGGAATTAACTACAAAGAAACATTTGCTTTAGTTGCACGACTTGAAGCAATGCGTATCTTACCGGCTTTGCATGTTTTCATAATTTCAAACTTTATCAAACGGATGTTAAAAGTGCTTTCTTAAATGGTTATATAAAGGAAATGTTTTTGTTGAACAATCTTTGTTACTCACACATGAAAAATTTCCAGACCACATCTATAAACTTAAGAATGCCTTATACGGTCTAAAGCAAGCACCTCGTGATTGGTGTGAACGTCTTAAGAGCTATCTATAGATTCTGGTTTCGAAATTGGAAATGTTGATCATACTCATTTTACTAAAATAACTAAAAGGATATTTTAATTATTAAAATTTATGTAGATGATATTATTTTTGGCTCTACAAATGAAAAATTATGTTAGGAATTCTCAAAATAATGATCAAAGAATTTGAAATATCACATATGGGAGAATTATCTTATTTTCTGAGATTACAGATTAAACAAATATAAAATGGAATTTTTATTAATCAAGAAAAATATTGTAATAATCTAATTAAAAACTTTAGTATGGTAAATATTCTGCTAAACCAACTCCAATGAGTACAATAGTTCATCTCGATAGAGATGATGATGGCAAAATTGTTGACCAAAAATTATGTCGAAGTATAATTGGATCATTACTTTTCTTAACTACTAGTAGACCTAACATAATGATGAGTGTTTGTTTATATGCATGATTCCAAGCAAATCCTAAAGAATCACATATGGGAACAGTAAAATGCATATTGCGATATTTAAGCAAAACCAAAGATTTTGGACTTTTCTATTCGAAAGAATGTCCTTTCGAGTTAGTTTCATATAGTGACGCTGACTTTGGAGGATGTTGGATGGATTGAAAAAGTACCAGTTGGAATTTTCACTTCATTGGACAATCCTTAGTCTCTTGGTTTACAAGAAACAAACTTGTATTTCACTTTTAACTTGTGAGGCAGAATATATTTCTGCTGCCTTAGCTTGTGCTTAAGTCATTTATATGCAAAAAACACTTCAAGATTTTGGTGTTATATTATCTAAATCAATAATTTTTTGTGATAATACTAGTGCTATAAACTTATCCAAAAATCTTGTCAATCACTCACAAACTAAACATATTGACATATGTCATCATTTTCTTCATGATAATATTGAAAAGGATTTAGTTAGACAAATTTGTATCCTCTGAAAATCAACTGGCTAATATATTTACAATAGCTTTAAATGAAAGTATCTTCATAAAATTGAGAAGAGAATTAGGAATTGTATCCATAAAAAATTATAATTTTTAAATGGTAATTTTTTTTAAAATTTTCCTAGACTTGAACTTTGGATCTCTTACTTGAAAATCTGGTGCTCTACCACTACACTATACTTTTGTTTACAGTTAAACTTGATTTACATTCTATTCTCATTGTTTTTTTTACCTTATATTTTAAACTTCTCTACAACCAATTTTTTCTTTGGTTCTTAACAACCTAACCAATATCTTGTTTCTATTTATATGATCCTCTTACATATAAATACCTCTAGTCCTTTTATTTCTTTTGCAATCAAATAAAAAAAGAGGAGGAAAATATAGTTTTAACTCTCCTAATCAAAAATGTCTTTCCAGCACAGCCTCTGAATCCTCTACACTGTCATATACTTCTTATAGTTCAGGAAAGGTGAATTTACCTACTCCTACACCGATTTATGAACCGGTCCCAATTGTTCCTCCTTCTACTCACACGAGTTACACTCCACCCAGTAAAAGAAAAAGATGGTCTCTATTTTTTGGTTCACCATCTACCAAAGAAAAGATAGACGACATTCACTACTACCAAAGGGGAACGCTGGAATTACAGCACAAACTTTATTATGAACAAAATTTTAACGCCAAGCGTTTAAGCTTTTTGGAACGAGTTGCCTTGAAATTATGTGGTTCCTCATCCAAGAGCACGGTTCATCAACAATCTCCTATATGTACTCCGTCCCGACGTGTCCTTGGGAACTATCACCGCAGTGTTCACCAATATCTCCAAATTCATGTGAACGCGGCAATAGATGGTCATCACTTAGGCCACTTCAAGAGAACATAAAAATAGAGCCGTATAAATATCACATACCAAGCTTGTAACGACCCGCAAATCCGTACCCCTTGAGTTAACACTAGTCTACAACAATCAACTCAAGTTGTACAGAAATACGAACCATTTGGATTTAAGAAGAAGAGGTAGAAGAAGAGAATTGAAAACAACAACAGAATCTAACCATCGCAGCGGAATAAAATATAATAGATAATAAATAATCTTTACTCAAAATCAAATATATCTGTTTACATACATTACATCATCAGAGTACATCAGTCACAGCTCATATCAATACAATACAATGGATACACAACAACTCAAGGTACACAACAACTCAAACGCAGCGGAATAATATATATATATACAAGTACGGGAGTACGTCTCGTCATCCAGCTCGTCTCCTGAGCTCCACAACATCACATCCTGTATCCTATAATACTCGGTCTGACCCGAGCATTACAGTTAAATAATACCCGAGTCAGTCTGGAATACCAACGTGAGAAAATCACACCCAATTGATTATTAAAGTTTCAAAATCCTTTGAAAACAAAAGCATCTCGTAAGACCACGCCACAAATAAACATGTCGGGTTTTTACCTTACGATAGCTAAAACAATTTTTATAGAAATCCTCTGATATTATAATAGGGTCTATATACAAATACTTATAAAATAGCCGAAATTGTTACATCTATTGAATTCCAGCTACTAGCCACAAAAGTGGGTAATACAAACAAAACTCGTACAAGGCTCGTAGGGAAAATGGATTTCCAACAATGACTAGGCACTGGGGTACCACCTGTCACAGTACGGGGCCTAGATCTCCGTACCGAGGATTACTCCCTTCATCCCCTGCAACACAAGGCCGGAACCATTCCTTACTGAACAGTCCCGAACAAGATAAACCCCGTGGTTGGCGCGACCAACCACCCACTAAGCCGAAATATATATATAAGGGACATCTAGACAGGAGAATTATCTTGTCCTGCTTGGGTATGACCCACCTAACCTTGCTGCATATCCCCTGATTTTCAGTCATTCCCATTTGATGAGGATTGAGGCTAAGCGTTACCTTTAGAACGTTTCACTTAGAATGTCCATCGCCCACCTGACGATGTTTCGCAAGCATTCATCCATACAAGTCCGTTCCGGGTTCGAACGGAACCGAAGGCACTATTCCTACTACATCAATTTTGGAAATATCCTCAGGATTAGTAGCGACTAGCCCTTGCACTTCATTGCTCCATCTTCGAATCCAAAATCGTTTTTCGCGAAACGTACAAACCGGATCGAAGTGGTTTTCGAGAAATAATTCTCGATCCCGGTCTCTTCGAAACGATCAGCGTATTTGTCCAATATTGATAGTCGGTTATTTAACTATCAATTAAAATGCACAAACATCCATCCAACAATAAATAATTTCTCAAAATATTTATTAACCTCAAATTATCTTCACAAGATATTTTTCTATTTTCAACCCTTTGAAAACAGTTTCAAAACCATCTTTCTTTTCAGAATGAACTTTCCCAAATATTTTCTATCTCCTCTGAAATCACCAAGCACACAACTAGATTTTTAAAATTTATTTAAAACACTTTACTTTGAATATACACTTTTGAAACATTTAACTTAAACTACTTTAATAATTTGTAAAAAAATACATCTTATATGAATATTTGAAATTAAAGTTACTTTATAAAATATAAAACTAGATTTTCACCTTTGAAACAAAATACTAAGTCACCTTTTAACATAATTACTACTATAATAGATTTGAGAAAATACCTGCTTTAGAATTTAAATACTAGAAATAATAATTATTTTCAAAACATACCTTTTAAAACAAATTTAAAATTATTAACTTATATTTAAAAAAAATTTACTTGAAAACATACTTAGTTATCCAGGGAGAATTCCAACTTCAATCACTTAAATCAATTTTGCCTAATTGATTCTCAATTTATTCCATTTGAAATAAGTTTCTTTAATTACTCAATTCATTTCAAATTTCATTAATTATAGACTTATTATTAATGTTATTATTCTCCGTTTGATTTAAACCTTTTAACTGCAATATAAAAATTTCATGCTCTTTCCCAATTTCTTTTTTTATTTCTTTCAACATTTAAATCCTACATATTAGATAAATGTTTTGTTCTTTCAAAACAATAACGCTAAAGATTAACATTCATTAACTTCTTGTTTATTCAAATGTCCTTCTATACTCTAATTTTATTTAATAGAATTCTAAGGTCACTTTATTACTTTTCCAATTCATTCTAAATTTTTTTTTCTTTTCAAATTCATATAATTGTTTAGCTTACAAAATTTACTTATTTTATTTCCTTTCCAAAATCCCATTTATTTTGAAAATTCATTATACCCAATTATGTACAATCAAACCATAGCATTCAATATTTCAACATAATTCATCACAAAATATCAAATCATTATAACAAGGGATTTAAATAATTTAAATAAATGTTGAGGGATCCAGTTGGATCCCTCCAACCTGTTTTCCTGCATCCACAGATGTTAGCACAACATATATACCAATTTCTAAATATACTATACTATAACACATCATTCAATTCAACCATTCAAACAACTATTTAAATTAAATCATTTAAATTTAAATTTAACTGAGTGAGATTAACTCACCTTTTAATATTGTTTTGCAACTCAGTCCAACCCGGCACGTTTCCATTGTTTATGACCTTGTATAAGCATTATAGGATTTTATTAGTATTCGAACTATCGAACTATAAATTTTCCATTCACTAGTTAATTTCTCTAAGAATTTAATTCAAAACTAAATTCCCTTTAATAAATTATCTTTAACTAAAATAATTAAATAAACAAATAAATTTCCATTATTTAAAATTTAACTGAGTGGATGAAAATATGTATATTTATATATTTAGTTTTTCTCTGAAGCTCCACTATAAAAACAATCTATCCAATTTTTATATACTCGCTTTCAATATTTTAAATTCCTATATACTTCCCAAAATCACGTATAAATTATCTTCAGTTTTACTATTTATCTTATTAAATTAAAACAGTAATCTTTTCTCTAATGTGCATAAGTTTGTGAAACAAAAATCTGGATTCAAACTTCATATATATAAATGTGTCCTAAAAACATAACTATTTTCCATTTTCTTTCTTGCTTCCTGTGACTGTATACTGAATAAAAGAATTACATATTTATATTCATTTTAAATAAAAAAAACAGCACAGGGATTGACCTCACTTTTGCAAACCCTACCGGATGTTCGAACACACACAACCAAGATCAATCCAAGTCACGGCGGCACCGAAGTCGCAACCCCTAATGTCGCGATCGATCGTCCTTCGATCGAAATCCAAGTCGATCGAGACCCACGACTCCTCAAGCTCTCGAATCCCATCGCTCGCAGTGCCACACCTCACCGTTGTCGCTTGCCAAAACCCTACACGAGATCGAAAAGCCCACTCCTTTTGCCTTCGACTCGAGAAACTCGATTCAATCGCGCGAGCTCCCCTCCACAAGCCACAAATTTCGCCGTTCGAACAAGTCCTGATCGCGTGCCACCTGCCTTGAACCGCCGACTCATCACCACCTTCACACGCGAGCGTGCGCTCCCTTCCAAACCTCACAACAAAGTCGCGACCACCCCACGCACGCGACTCCCCAATAGAAAGCCCCAGCAACCCACGATCGAACGCGATTTCGTTCGTGTAAATTTTTTTTTTTTTTTTTTTTTTAGTTATGAATGTCTGCAGTAGAAATAAGGGAAGAAAGAGGGAAGTTATGTTAGGAAAGGAAGTGTACTCGAGAAGCTAAGAAAGAAGGATGGTACGGCAGTGATTAGATGTAGGATATTTTGAATTAAAACGGTTAATTATTCTCGAAACGTTTATATCTCGTACGCTCACACGAAGACTCCAAAAATTATGAAATTTGAAATCCAGCAATAATTAAATATTACGGATCCAACTGCACTGGTTTTGTCGAAATCCGAGACTGTGCCTCGGAAGGCTATTTTTAAATTCAATTAAACGATATAAATTTTCAAAACTAAACAAAGCGCCTTTAAATTCAATTCTGTCACTTTATTGTCTTCAGTATTGTCAATATAAATTTTACAAGCCTTCAACTTATTTTTAATAGGCTTAAAATCTCTGATTTCATATTTTATCCAATTCAAATTATTTAACTCAATAATTTAATTGTTAAATAAATTATGATATTCATAATTTAAGTCAATAATTAACCTTTTAAATATTTAAAATCAATTAAATATTCCGATTACAATTGCTTAAAAATTTCGGGTCATCACATTCCTCCCCCCTTAAAAGAATTTCGTCCCCGAAATTACTAATTAGGAAGAATGGCCTAATTCCCGTTTGTCTTTTCCCCAAAACCAAACAATTCACCATCTTACCAACGATCTTTTATAAAAGACCATTATCATTCTTATTAACTTTCCAAACCCTCTCATAGTTTCAAACTATACTATTTGTTTAGCCATTCGAGTTTCAATTTAAAACCAAATCTTGAATTATCAAAATTTTCTCAAAATTTTTCTAACTCTCTAAATTTTCGAAAAATTTCGCCAGCGTCTCCTTTGCGCGGCTAGCTCGGTACAACTACAAAATGGCTCTACGGCCTCCAAATCCAAAAAGAACACAAAAAGCCAAGTGGCTCAATCCAAATCCAAATCCAAATCCCAATCAAATTTCATACCAAATTTAAATGCGTACCTTTTGTCGGGCAATTCAAATTTATCTCTTGAAATCAAATCCAATTTCATTTTCCCTTTAATAATACCTGCATATCCTGCTTAGCACTAATATCCAATCACAATATCCCAAAATATTTTATCGACTTTCTTACAAAATGTCAATATCTATTCATTCCAATATTGACTTGAATTATATTAGTAGTATCAATTTCCATTTAAAAATGCACCATTCCCTCTTAAGTTAGTATAAGCATTCTATATACTTCTTTATTAGTTTTCACTTTACCACTTTAGTTAATATCTATTTCTATTCAAATTGATTTCCACATTACATATGAATTTCATTTATTTTCAACTTTGAGCTTTTAAATTTTATCCTTCATTTATAACTAATTTAAGTCATTACTTTAATTAGTTTCATTTACTAACTTATTTTAGTTTCAAATTCTAAATAGTTTTGTCGTTAACAAAATTTATCAAAAATTTCAAAAAAATTCTAACTCCCAAAATTTCTGAAATTTTTTGGCAGAGTCTCCTTTGTACGGATGAGCTTTTGCAATTTGACAAAAGAGATAAATATATATACATCGATCCACACGGTCGGAAAAACCAAAAACAGTTCATATTTCCTATTTTTATTGCGTAGGCGTACCTTATTTTGCATTTTAAGCAAGCAGCTTATTATTTTTAGCAAATAGCACAACCAAATCCAGCCACATGGCTTCCAGGTACCTGTACTTACTCAATTTAAACATGTAAGTCCCAAATATATGCAGTTTAACTATATTTCACTTATTTACAATAGTTAAAACATATGAATTCTAAAAGAATCTCATACAAAACATTTTTCTGTAAGCAATTTATTTAGTTCCCATGCCAATGCAACTGTTTTAATTCATTTATAACCATTTTCATTCAATTCGAATGGTTTTCAATCCATTCGTATACATCTTCATCAAATTTGAATGGTTTAAAACACAACTGCTTACTTTTAATTTATTCCTAAGCAAACTGAACTCACATTTAATTCAACTGCTTTCAAAATCAATTTATTCTACTCCTATCCATCCAAGGCATTTTAATAACTTCCATTTACATTCAATTACAATTTATTCTTTGCAAATTTGACGAAAACTATGTGAATAAATAAGTATTATGTGTTATAACCAATTTTAAATGGATTTCAACTCAATTTATACTTAATTCTATCCCATTTTTAAATTTATTCACAATTCATATATTCTCATTCTCATTGCATTTTAAATTTGAATCTATTCACTCGCATTCCATTTTATTAACCAATTAGTTCATCCAAACCATATACAACCTAGGTTCATCTTAATTGCCAACTAAATTTCCCTTTTTATTTAATCCATTTACAACCATTTACTTAGCTCGACACACTCCCTTTTTAAATTTCACTTACAACTCATTTATTAACATTACATTCCATATTTGTTTATTCCAAACTGTTTTATTTAGCTCGAAGATAATCCAAGCTATTTCATCCAATAACTATTTCAATGTTAGATGTATTCAATAGGGTTTCATTCTTTATCCGCCTTCATTTAAACCCATTCTATTAACTTAAACATTCCATTTCCTTATTGTCCCTAATTATTTCAATTCCTTAATAATTTTTAAATGGTTTACAATTATTTCTTCTGGAATTTCATTCCATTAATATTATTTATAACTCACTGAATTTTATTTCGATTTAAAAATTTATTTTCACTTGGTTTAAAACCAATCCAATATTATTAAACTTAATTTTTAGTTGAATTCAATTCAACTCTTTTCCATCTTTTAGCTGAAGTTTATTCATTCCAAATTTTTACTTAAGCCCATTTTATTTTCAAGTAAATCCTTTTTTTTTCTATTCTTAAGCTCACTTCATTTTGCAAATAAATTTCACTTTTCAATTTAATTTGATTCTATCTCAATCCAATCTCATTTCAAACTACAAATTTATTTGATTAGTTATAATAAAATTTAACGTTCCAGATTTAACTCATTCAATTTATTACAAGGCCATTTCCAATTTATTTCCACTTATTAGGATTTTTATTTGCAATTCATACCATTATTATTTTAATCCATTTCATTTTTACTCTACACTTTTCAAATTATATTTATTTTGTTAACACTTCAAGTCTAATTTTATTAATAACTCAAGTTCTGATCCTATTATTCACTTTTAATTTACCATCCAATTTATTAACTCACAATTCAACCTCATTCTCAATTACTTTCACTTCATCAACAATTTGAATCAATTTCAATTTACAACTTGAGTTTATTTCCAACTTTATCATAAACTTATAATTCAATTCCATTAACTAATTTATTATCCAATTAGTTCTTCCCTTATTCATAATCCAACACTTGAATTTTTATTCCAAATATCACTCCATTTAATTTTCTTAAGCTCAATATTTATTTTATACTTCAAGTTTGGATCCTCATTTCATTTCTCAATTTATCAAAATATTGATTTTGGGCATTGTATTCATTGTATTCCATTTCCAATTTAATAAGTCACAACTTTTTTTCTTCTTCATACAATTCCATTCATCATAAGCTTGAATATATTCTTCTTTTATAAGTCCTATTTATTTATTCCAATTCCAATTCTTATCCAACTTGTTTTCCATTTGTTCAGGTAAGAATCTAATTCATTCAATAATTCAATTGAATTTCTATTCCAATTCAATTTTATTTCAACTCTGATTTATTCAACTCAATTCGATTTCAACTTAATTTGAATATAACTGGATATTATTTCAGCATATTCAATTTATTTTAATCCAATTAAATTTTGTTCTCCCAATCCAAGTTAATTTCAATTTTACAACTTCTCACTTTATTTAATTCCAACATTCAGAGCCTATATTTCCTTCCTGATTTGAAACTCATCTCAATTTTATAAGCTTACAACCCATCCTATCGAGATTTTTAAACTTCCGGTTTTAGTTTCAAATTGATTTGAAATCTCCAACATCTCAAATCACATTTCTCAAATATTAAACCAATCATGTTTTTTTTTCCAACAAATTTCCTTTGAAATTTTCAAAAACATCTGCTTCCAGAACAAATCACTTTGGTAGCAATTCGTCACTTAGAAATTCGAAAATGAATACTGATGATGCGGCCGTCATCATCAGAATTATTTTCCAATAATCCAAGTAATTTCAATGCTATATCACTTTCAAAATCCATTTAAAACAAATTTCCTTTCAGAAATACCTCCAAAACAATGCTATCATTTTATCTTCAAAACACTTCCAAATTTTCGGAATTTAAATTTCCAAATCTTGCTTAAATAAGTTTTAACTATATTTCTTTTGTACAGTTTATGCTTATACAAATTCTCACTTGATTACATTTCAGTTTAATAATTACATTTACAATTCATATTTATTCATTTCTTTTCATTATGAATTTATTTCCTTCAAACTTGGTTATTTTTCAATTTCTAGCTAAATTTTCATTTAACAATGATAATACTTTAATATTATCATTTCTAACATCCAAGCAACCATATATTAGCTAAAATAGTTTACAAAAATTATTCTTTATATCAAAATATGTTTTTGGGTAAAATTATTTCATTTACCCATATTTAAAACAATATCGTGTCGATTGCTCTATTCAAGTGTTTAGAAACCCCTTCGATACAGTTGCGCAGACTGTGTCGACGAAGGTTCATATGCCACTCAATAAATCAACCAACACAATATTTAAACAATTTATATCCATTAACAAATACGCGCTCATATCTATTAATACGCTCAAACTCATTTTAGAGTATTACAGACTCTAATTGAGAAATTTTCCCACCAGAGCCAAGGTTATCACCAACCTAAGCTCTGATACCAAGTGTAACGACCCGCAAATCCGTACCCCTTGAGTTAACACTAGTCTACAACAATCAACTCAAGTTGTACAGAAATACGAACCATTTGGATTTAAGAAGAAGAGGTAGAAGAAGAGAATTGAAAACAACAACAGAATCTAACCATCGCAGCGGAATAAAATATAATAGATAATAAATAATCTTTACTCAAAATCAAATATATCTGTTTACATAGATTACATCATCAGAGTACATCAGTCACAGCTCATATCAATACAATACAATGGATACACAACAACTCAAGGTACACAACAACTCAAACGCAGCGGAATAATATATATATACAAGTACGGGAGTACGTCTCGTCATCCAGCTCGTCTCCTGAGCTCCACAACATCACATCCTGTATCCTATAATACTCGGTCTGACCCGAGCATTACAGTTAAAGAATACCCGAGTCAGTCTGGAATACCAGCATGAGAAAATCACACCCAATTGATTATTAAAGTTTCAAAATCCTTTGAAAACAAAAGCATCTCGTAAGACCACGCCACAAATAAACATGTCGGGTTTTTACCTTACGATAGCTAAAACAATTTTTATAGAAATCCTCTGATATTATAATAGGGTCTATATACAAATACTTATAAAATAGCCGAAACTGTTACATCTATTAAATTCCAGCTACTAGCCACAAAAGTGGGTAATACAAACAAAATTCGTACAAGGCTCGTAGGGAAAATGGATTTCCAACAATGACTAGGCACTGGGGTACCACCTGTCACAGTACGGGGCCTAGATCTCCGTACCGAGGATTACTCCTTTCATCCCCTACAACACAAGGCCGGAACCATTCCTTACTGAACAGTCCCGAACAAGATAAACCCCGTGGTTGGCGCGACCAACCACCCACTAAGCCGAAATATATATATGTAAGGGACATCTAGACAGGGGAATTATCTTGTCCTGCTTGGGTATGACCCACCTAACCTTGCTGCATATCCCCTGATTTTCAGTCATTCCCATTTGATGAGGATTGAGGCTAAGCGTTACCTTTAGAACGTTTCACTTAGAATGTCCATCGCCCACCTGACGATGTTTCGCAAGCATTCATCCATACAAGTCCGTTTCGGGTTCGAACGGAACCGAAGGCACTATTCCTACTACATCCATTTTGGAAATATCCTCAGGATTAGTAGCGACTAGCCCTTGCACTTCATTGCTCCATCTTCGAATCCAAAATCGTTTTTCGCGAAACGTACAAACCAGATCGAAGTGGTTTTCGAGAAATAATTCTCGATCCCGGTCTCTTCGAAACGATCAGCGTATTTGTCCAATATTGATAGTCGGTTATTTAACTATCAATTAAAATGCACAAACATCCATCCAACAATAAATAATTTCTCGAAATATTTATTAACCTCAAATTATCTTCACAAGATATTTTTCTATTTTCAACCCTTTGAAAATAGTTTCAAAACCATCTTTCTTTTCAGAATGAACTTTCCCAAATATTTTCTATCTCCTCTGAAATCACCAAGCACACAACTAGATTTTTAAAATTTATTTAAAACACTTTACTTTGAATATACACTTTTGAAACATTTAACTTAAACTACTTTAATAATTTGTAAAAAAAATACATCTTATATGAATATTTGAAATTAAAGTTACTTTATAAAATATAAAACTAGATTTTCACCTTTGAAACAAAATATTAAGTCACTTTTTAACATAATTACTACTATAATAGATTTGAGAAAATACCTGCTTTAGAATTTAAATACTAGAAATAATAATTTTTTTCAAAACATACCTTTTAAAACAAATTTAAAATTATTAACTTATATTTTAAAAAAAAATTACTTGAAAACGTACTTAGTTATCCAGGGAGAATTCCAACTTCAATCACTTAAATCAATTTTGCCTAATTGATTCTCAATTTATTCCATTTGAAATAAGTTTCTTTAATTACTCAATTCATTTCAAATTTCATTAATTATAGACTTATTATTAATGTTATTATTCTTCGTTTGATTTAAACCTTTTAACTGCAATATAAAAATTTCATGCTCTTTCCCAATTTCTTTTTTTATTTCTTTCAACATTTAAATCCTACATATTAGATAAATGTTTTGTTCTTTCAAAACAATAACGCTAAAGATTAACATTCATTAACTTCTTGTTTATTCAAATGTCCTTCTATACTCTAATTTTATTTAATAGAATTCTAAGGTCACTTTATTACTTTTCCAATTCATTCTAATTTTTTTTCTTTTCAAATTCATATAATTGTTTAGCTTACAAAATTTACTTATTTTATTTCCTTTCCAAAATCCCATTTATTTTGAAAATTCATTATACCCAATTATGTACAATCAAACCATAGCATTCAATATTTCAACATAATTCATCACAAAATATCAAATCATTATAACAAGGGATTTAAATAATTTAAATAAATGTTGAGGGATCCAGTTGGATCCCTCCAACCTGTTTTCCAGCATCCACAGATGTTAGCACAACATATATACCAATTTCTAAATATACTATACTATAACACATCATTCAATTCAACCATTTAAACAACTATTTAAATTAAATCATTTAAATTTAAATTTAACTGAGTGAGATTAACTCACCTTTTAATATTGTTTTGCAACTCAGTCCAACCCGGCACGTTTCCATTGTTTATGACCTTGTATAAGCATTATAGGATTTTATTAGTATTCAAACTATCGAACTATAAATTTTCCATTCACTAGTTAATTTCTCTAAGAATTTAATTCAAAACTAAATTCCCTTTAATAAATTATCTTTAACTAAAATAATTAAATAAACAAATAAATTTCCATTATTTAAAATTTAACTGAGTGGATGAAAATATGTATATTTATATATTTAGTTTTTCTCTGAAGCTCCACTATAAAAACAATCTATCCAATTTTTATATACTCGCTTTCAATATTTTAAATTCCTATATACTTCCCAAAATCACGTATAAATTATCTTCAGTTTTACTATTTATCTTATTAAATTAAAATAGTAATCTTTTCTCTAATGTGCATAAGTTTGTGAAACAAAAATCTGGATTCAAACTTCATATATATAAATGTGTCCTAAAAACATAACTATTTTCCATTTTCTTTCTTGCTTCCTGTGACTGTATACTGAATAAAAGAATTACATATTTATATTCATTTTAAATAAAAAAAACAGCACAGGGATTGACCTCACTTTTGCAAACCCTACCGGATGTTCGAACACACACAACCAAGATCAATCCAAGTCACGGCGGCACCGAAGTCGCAACCCCTAATGTCGCGATCGATCGTCCTTCGATCGAAATCCAAGTCGATCGAGACCCACGACTCCTCAAGCTCTCGAATCCCATCGCTCGCAGTGCCACACCTCACCGTTGTCGCTTGCCAAAACCCTACACGAGATCGAAAAGTCCACTCCTTTTGCCTTCGACTCGAGAAACTCGATTCAATCGCCCGAGCTCCCCTCCACAAGCCACAAATTTCGCCGTTCGAACAAGTCCTGATCGCGTGCCACCTGCCTTGAACCGCCGACTCATCACCACCTTCACGCGCGAGCGTGCGCTCCCTTCCAAACCTCACAACAAAGTCGCGTAGCCTTTCAGACGTCTGAGTGCATCAACCAGACGTCTGATCCTGTCTGTTTTCTATTCCAGAGGATTTCTTTAGATGTCTGGCTAGTGCACCCAGACGTTTGAAAACTGTGCATGTTTACTTTGTGCATCTGTCTTGTTGCTCCATCGATCCTATTGACTTGTAGTCTCTTGTAATGTTCTTTGAGCCTTGTTCTTGTCTTTCTAGCAATGTTATTCTAGCAAGTACCTGTAAATATAAATATGTATGCATATTCGATTTCCATTGTATAGTTGTTGTCATCGAAACCGTAGATTTGATTTCCTAACATCTCCCCCTTTTTGATGATGACAACTATACAATGTACTTATGTATAATATATAAATCTCCATTTGTATATGTGCTTATTTATATATATATATATATATATATATATATATATATATATCTCCCCCTTTGGCATGATCAAGAAGAATTTCTAACTAATTAAATGTTAAAATATTAGCCAATCGTCAAAGATATATACAGAGATAACACACAAAAAGAGATTTTCATTAATAATTGTAATTGAGTACATTCATATATTTTTCAGGTGTGCATAAGATGAAATCCTAAAATCTATGAGTCATTTGGGGAAGCTTTTTCTTGATCATCTCCTTTATCTTCTTTTTGAGAAGAGCTAGGTTGCTTTGTCGGAGATGTCAGAGCTTGTTTTAGAGATTCGTCTTCCTCAAAAGTTTGGATTGTTTCGAAGGAGGAGAAGGCACTGGGGTTGGCCAATCTTCGGAAGGGGGTGTCGGACGACGAACCCTCTAAAGAACCTCTTTGAGAAACGATAATACAGTTGAAAGTGATGTTTCAGCTATTGCTAGACGTGTGGCAAAAGATATTTCAAAGCTATCAATACGTTTAGCCAATTTTTTTTATTTTGAAACAAGATATGTTGATTTCGAAGAGTGAGATCTCGAATGTTTTCATTTGGATTTGTATCTATTCGAGTTTCCAAAATCTCATCCTGGCTTGCATATTCAAATGGTGCAGGAGGAGGAGGAGTTGTCTCACGTTGTTGTTCCTCCTCTTGTGATGGTTCATGGTGTGTCTGAGATGAAGGCCCGACTTGTCTGGTTTGACGATTGTGCGTCTAATCATCAAAAGATATAATCTCCAGAGGAATTTTCGGTAGGTGCATTAGTGAGAAAAACTTCATGGAAGCATATTTTGGAGAAATTTCTTCAAAAGTTGATAAATAGAAAGGGATGTTGTGAGTACGTAGAAGTCACATGATGAATATGGGGTAGATGATCGATGACCGTGATCGAGTCCAAAATTGTTTGAGCTCGTCAAAAATAAATTTGGCCCAATTTACCCTTGTTCCGCTGAATAGAGGATATAAAGCTTTGCATTCTAACTCCGTTATCTGCTCATAACTCCCTTGACGAGGAATGATGGTATTGATGATCATTTGAGTAAGTAGTCTTGCCTTTGGTCGTAGATATATGGATGAAAATTTAGGCATTTCATCCTCCCATATTTGATGAGTTATACTGTTCCTTGGTGTGAAATGCATATCGGGAATATTATATAGATCTTCGCCCGTGTCAGAACATCCAGTTTTCTGCCTATTATTCCCGGAGTTAGTCTAATCATGTTGCCATAAACGCTAGACCATAAATAATTATCTTTATTTTCAGTCCATACCGTCGTGCTATCCAAATTTGCATAGAAAAGAAATATGGAAAACCGATCAATTTGAATGTCATTGGAAGTGAAAGATATCAATGTTTCTAAACCGACATTCTCACACATTTTATCCAAATGGTACATTGGAAACTTGAGTAAGTTATAAAATGGACCTGTGTGAAGTTTCTTTTTCTGTATATCCTTATATCTCTTGAGTGAATGCGGTACTCGATTCATACATCATTCGATTTGATCATCTGAGCAAACTTTAGGATTTGAGGAAGTTGGTTGGTCTTGTTTCCTTTGGATATTTTAGGGTTTTTAGTTCTAGGAGGCATTGAATTCGAAAAAGTGTGGAAAAAGATTATTTTGAGTAACATCAATGATGTAGAACCGGTTTAAAATAGAAGTGAGATTAGGTAAAAAAATAGACGTTATCTGGTTGTTTTAAAATGTCGATTGAATTTCAGACGTCTGGAAGCTAATTCGGACGTCTGATTTACCTTAATTCGAGCACAGTAAATAAGTTTAGACGTCTGGTTTAATTGGCAGACGTCTGTTTTGGTCGAGTTTGTAATTTTTGATAGTCAAAGAGATTTTTTAGACATTTGGTTTAAATATAAGACGTCTGAAATAGATCGGTTTTTTATAATTTGGTGGCAAAAACTTTATTCAAACGTCTGGTTCATAGCTCAGATGTCTGAAATAGTATGGTATCTATTTTAAGTAAGCAGAGACAATTTTTAGACGTCTAAACAGTTATATCAGACGTATGACATATGCACAATGATGTAATCTTTGTGGGATATCAGAATGCCAAACGTCTGAGGTCCATATCCAAACGTCTAAAACGAGCAATCTTTCTAAAAATAGCCTAAATTTTAAAGGTGTTGCTTATTTCTCGACCCTCTGTTGTTTGAAAAGAAATGTAGTGTTTTTGTGAAACAAAGTGACAAATATACGCAGATACAAATACAATAAAAATAATATAATCTACTTAGATGGTGATGGAGTTTTGCGATTATCTGACTTGTCATCCCTCCATGGTTTGAGTGGAGACCATATGTTTCCACGTTCGTGAGTTCTCGGGGAACCAGAGAATCGCCTTGGTGAAGGGTCCAAAGATGTACGATACGAGGAAGAGGGATCCAAGGAACTACAGGCATCATAAGTGGTTCATTGACATCTTTCTTCCGTGAATTACAAAATTTTATCGCTACTTGCTCTAAAAAGCTTAGTCGTCGTGCCGTTACTTTTTGTTCAAAATATAATTCTCATTGCAGATCTATTTGTTGTTTTTGATAGTTATGTATTTCATCAATTTTCTCCTTTGTGGCAGGAGAGACAAATAAAAATCATTTGGACTTCTTGCTATCGGGAATGAATCTCGTGTGATAGGAGGACCACCTATACGTCGATTCCTGATTTGGTGTGGGGGTAGGAAGCCGTTGTCGTGTATCTGCCGAGCTATCCGTTGTAGGTGTCGAGAAAGATAGATGAGAATTTTCAAAATACATGATTGTATTTTGTTGAAAAAAATATGAAATGTATACATATTTTTCCTTCTTGTTGTGTGAAGATATATATATATATATATATATATATATAGATACATACATACATACATACATATATATATATATATATATATATATATATATAAGTTAAAAAATTATTTATAGATCATTTTCAGAATCTAACTAACTAAAAAACTGAAGGTGAAGGATTTATAAATTTTAATTTGTGGATAGAAAATTATTAGCTAAACATAGCATAAGTGAAGGTGTGGTTATTAATTTAGAACATCATTAAGAGAGCATATCCTTAAATCGCGTCGCAGTTGAACAAAAGTTTGTTCATTCAGTGGTTTTGTGAAAATATCTACTATTTGATTATCGGTATTTACATATTCTAATGAAATAATTCCTTTTTCAACATTGTCACGTAAAAAATTATGTCGTATATCTATATGTTTAGTTCACAAGTGATTTACAGGGTTTTTTGATAGATTTATTGCACTCGTGTTATCACAATATATTGGTGATTTATTAATAATTTTGCCGAAATCCGTAAGTGTTTGTTGCATATATATCACTTGTGCACATGCTAGAATTGCTAAAATATATTCGGCTTCGCAAGTAGACAAGGAGACACAATTTTTCTTTTTTTTAAACCATGAGACTAATGATTGTCCGATAAAGTGACATGTTCCACTAGCACTCTTACGATCTGTTCTACATCCATCGAAATCCGCATCACTATATGAAACTAGTTCAAATAATTATACTTTAGGGTAATACAAACCATAATCTCTAGTACTAGATCTATATCGTAAGATACGTTTAACAGCTCTTAGGTGAGATTCTTTTGGTTTTGCTTGAAATCAGGCACAGAGACATACACTCATTATAATATCGGGTCGACTAGCTGTTAAATAGAGTAAGGAACCAATCATGCTACAATATAGTTTTTCATCGAAATCTTTTCCGTTTTCTTCCTTTTCTAAGTAAACACTAGTACTCATCGGTGTTGGTTTGTTTGAAGTTTTATCCATTTCAAAATAACGTAATAGATCGTTATAATATTTTTCTTGATGAATAAAAATACAATTTTCAAGTTGTTTTATTTGTAAACTAAGAAGAAATTTAATTCTCCCACGTGAGACATTTCAAATTCATTTTTCATAATATTTGAAAATTGATTATAGAGATTTTCATTAGTTGAACCAAAAATAATATCGTCTACTTAAATTTGTACAACTAAAATATCGTTATTTTCTCATTTAATAAATAAAGTTGTATCGATTTTGCCTATTTAAAAACCAGATGTAATTAAGTGACTTTCAAGACGTTCGTACCATGCACGAGGGACTTGTTTTAATCCATATAATGCTTTTTGTAATTTAAAAATATGGTCAGGATATTTTTCGTGAACAAACAATGGAGGTTGTTCAACATATATGTTTTCTTTAATAAAACCATTTAAAAAGGCACTTTTGACATCCATTTGAAATAGTTTAAATTGTGATGATTTGCAAAAGCGAGTAGTGTACGAATGACCTCTAATCTTGCTACTGGAGCAAATGTTTCGTCCTAATCGATACCTTCTTCTTGATTGTAGCCTTGAGCAACTAAACGTGCTTTATTTCTAACAATATTTCCACTTTCATCTGCTTTGTTTTTAAATACCCATTTTGTTCCTATAACCGATTGATCTTCTGGTCTTGGCAGTAATTCCCAAACATTATTATGTTCAAATTGATTTAATTCTTCTTGCATAGATATTATCCAAAAATTATCATTTAAAGCTTCTTTATAATATTTTGGTTCAAAATTTGATACAAATGCTATGTGGCTCATTTGATTAAGTTGATTTCTAGTTACTCTGGAATTAAGATCTCCAATGATATTATCTTTTAGATGATCCTTGAGAATTCTAGGAGATGATATCAAAGTATTATTTTGCACATTTGTTTTAGTATTAATATAATTTGTTGTATTTGTTATTGGAATTATTTCTTCATCGTCATTAGTATGATGGTTAAGGAGATTTTCATCGAACGAAACATGTAAACTTTCTTCAATAGTGTTATTTCGTTTATTAAAAATTCTTTATGTTTTGCTGCGATCCGAGTATCCAACAAAGATTCCTTCATCGGCCTCCGGGTCAAATTTTCTTAAATTATCTTTTGTATTTAATACAAAACATTTTGATCCGAAAGTTTTAAAGTATGATACTTTAGGTTTTCTTTCAAAAAATATTTCAAAACAAGTTTGTTTAGTCATAGGACGTATGGTTACTCGGTTTAAACCATAACAAGCTGTGGCAATAACTTCAACCCAAAAATGTTTTGATAGACCACTACTATTTAATAGTGTTCGTGCATGTTCTTGTAATGTACGATTTTTTCTTTCTACTACACCATTCTGTTGTGGTGTGCGGGGAAAAGAAAAATTATGACTTATTCCTTTCTTATTACAAAAATTAGTAAAAGGGTCATTTTCGAATTCTCCACAGTGATCACTTAGAATATTTATAATTTTTAAATCCATTTGTGTTTTAATTCTTTTAGCAAATATTTTAAACATAAGAAAGGTGACACTTTTATGTTTTAAAAATAAAGTCATGTATATCTTGAAAAATCATCAACTATTACGAAAACATATTTTTTGTGATTTATAGATCGTACTTGAGTTGGACCAAATAAATCTAAGTGTAATAATTCTAATGGTTGTTTTGTAGAAATATAATTTTTAGATTTAAAAGAACTTTTCTTTAGTTTTCCAATTTGACAATCGTCACATAAATTTTCTACTTTGTAATTTATTTTAGGTAAACCTCTAAATAGCTCATATTTTGCTAATTTATTAATATATTTAAAGTTAATATGACAAAATCTTTTATGCCACAACCATGGATCATCATGTTTGGCGGTTAAACACAAATTTGAATTTTTATTTATATTCATGTTTAAGACATAAATATTTTTGTTTCTAAAACCCTCAAATATAAGTCGTTTGTTATTATCGAAAATATTACATCTATCTTTTTCAAAATTGATTTGAAAACCTTTATCGCATAATTGACTAATACTTAGTAAGTTGTGTTTTAGATTTTCTACTAATAAAACATTTGTAATAATAGGAGAGTCAGAAATACCAGAGTTGATGACTACTCTGATTCCCACGACGTACCCTTTTGAGTTATCTCCAAAAGTTATCATTCCACCATCGATGTATGTTATATTTGATAACATTTTTGAATTTTCGGTCATATGCTTGGAGCATCCGCTATCTAGTATCCATTTCTCTTTATTTTGGGTACCTGCAAAATAAAAGATGTTTTAGTTGGTACCCATATACTTTGTTAGGGTCCTAGATGTTAGGAGAAGTAGGTAGCCATACCCAAGAAGGTTTATTACCTTTATGAACATAATTCTTATTATAGACTACATTCTCTAAGAAATTATTAATATGTTTTTGTCTAATCAAATTATTATTTGTTTTAGGAATCCAAATTTTTATATTTTTGGTATTCATATTAGACTTAGGTGAA
The DNA here is from genome assembly GCA_030765085.1 of Allium cepa. Lineage (NCBI taxonomy): Eukaryota > Viridiplantae > Streptophyta > Magnoliopsida > Asparagales > Amaryllidaceae > Allium > Allium cepa. The sequence continues at coordinate 102,509,184 of CM060928.1, read as the reverse complement.
CTTTTAGTCTTTTTATAACTATATTTCTTAACATGATTTCCTCTTTGTTTAGGATTATTTTTAAATTCTATTCCATTTCTATTACCTGATGGTTTTGAGGTTTTGATAAGATTTTCCAAATCCTGTTTTGCTTTATTAATTTTTGAAACATTATTTGTAATTTTATCTAATTTTTCTTTTAATCCTAAATTTTCAATTTTCAATATTTCTCTTCAAGTTGACATTTTCTTTCAACAAGTTATCCTTTACTATTTTAGTTTTATGAAAATCAATAGAAATAGCCTCGTTTTCGACTAAATTATTTTTAATTTTTTCTTGAGATAATTCTAGTTCCTCTTCTAGAATAACTTTTTCATTTTTTAACATTCATACTTCAAGTTCTAATATATTTATTTTGGCTATATGTTCTTTGTTCAATTTTTTAATTTGTCTAAATTTATCATCTAATTCCATGCTTAGTTCTAATAATTCCTTATAGCTAAGTTCAGGACATTCCTCATCAGTTTGGGCCATAAAGCACATATTAGCTTGTTCTCCGTCACTATCGCTATCACTATCTAATGATGATGAGGAATCCAAGTCATCCCACGTTACTTTGAAAGCCTTCTTCCTTTTGAACTTTTCAAATTTGTTATTCTTTTTATCATTATTTAGCTTGGGATAGTCTTTCTTCATATGTCCAAATTGATCACATTCATAGCATTTGATTGATGTATGATTTGTTGAGCTTAATTTCCTCCTTTTTGAAATTTAGTCATTTTCCAGAACTTCTTGAATTTGTTGCAGTTTTTGGCAATAAATACAATTTCTTCTTCATCTAAGTCGGAGTCTTCATTTATTGCTGGGAATGCTATGTTCTTTTTTTCCGAATTTAGTTCTTTTCGTGCCTGCAAATTAGCTTCATAGGACATTAAATTTCCTATCAACTCTTCAACTAAGAGTGCTGAGAGATCATTAGCTTCTTCGATAGCTAATAATTTTCTATCCCACTCCGGAGTTAAAGAATTGAGCATTCGAGATACTGTATCAAAATTTGTGAATTTGACTCCAAGTGCCATTAGATCGTGTTGAATGGTTTGGAATCTAGAGTACATATCTACTATAGATTCATTTTGTTTCATTTTAAATGATGAGAATTGATTTTGTAAAATTGAAATCTTAATTTAACTTTGTTTGTGCCTTCGTGTGTAACGTGTAAGGTACTGCAAATATCAAATGCAGTGTTACATAACATGACACGTGAAAATTCATTTTTAACCAGTGAGCAAAATAGAACATTCATAGCTTTGGCATGATTAGAAGCTGCCCTTTTTTGTGCATCGGTCCATGTGTTCATAACAGTAGTAGGTGCTTCATATTTATCTTGAGTGGCTGGTCAAATTTATAGTCCATTAGTGTAACAACCCACATATTTGTTGATTTTATATTTAAATATTTTATTGATACTCAGAATTTAGTCCGAAAAGCTACTTTTTGCATACGGTCGAATTAGGACTCGGGTCCACTTCCATTGGGTTCAAAACGCCGTTTGCGATCTTTTTGAGTATAAACTTTGATATGTTTGGAGTTAGAGGAATTTTGCCACTTTTTACTTAGGGCTTTGGTTTGGGCTGAGCCCAATAACTCCACTTATGTATTCAGTCCCAACTCTCTCCTCTTCATTTACTTCCTTTCTATTTTGCTAATACTCAAGCTTTTATAACAATGGAGAGTGGAATGGGAAATTGAAACTCAAGCCCTAGTATTCTTTTGCAAATCAAGCACTAACTCCAAACTAATAGAAGAACCCTTTGGTAAGCCTTCTCTTCATCTTCTCCAACCCCTTCTCCGTTGAATTTCAGAAATTCCTAAACCTAACTTTGGGAATGTTCTTCTTTTTGAGCTTAGATTCAAGCTTGTTTGGTTGGAATTGAAGAATGATTGTTCTTGCCATTGCTCTATAGCTTCTTCTTCATTGATTTTGTAAAAAAGTGAGATTTTTATCTCACATCTATGACTATAATTATCTTTGGTGGTTAGGTATGAATTCCTAACACCTCTTCATGTGAATTTGCTTTTGATTTGGATTGGTTTTGTGAATATTCCAATTTTTGGGTTTTTAAGTCAAATTTGTGTGAAAATCCTTTTATGGATGTTTGATCATGCTTTGGATGATGCATCGAGGAGCATATAGGGCCGGGTTGCCGATTGGCTTAAACCCTTAGAGCCAATGTTCGTTCGGTTGCATTTTGGAAGAGTTTGCTCTTCATTTGGATAGGCTGAAAAACAACCCAGGCAAGATTCGATCGACTGAAAAGTCTGTTCAGTCGACTGAACCTGGAACCCGAAAGTTTCCAGGCATGATTCAGTCGACTGAATCCTTTGTTCAGTCGACTGAATCTGGAAACAGAAAGTTTTCTGAACCTGAAAAATTTCCAGGCACAGGGTCAGTCGACTGAAAACTCTGTTCAGTCGACTGAACCTGCTGTTTCAGTCCAGTTTGCCTTTTTGGATTGAATTTCCAATTTAAATCGATTCGTGATGATCTTATTTGTTGTTATCATTTATTATCGAGGTCGCTCGATCCTACCCCCCCTTAGGTCTTCACTAGGTCGTACCGTTTTGGACGGGGCGCCGCCCCGTACCCCGCCTGGGGCGCTGCCCCCTGGATCCCCGCGACCTGACCGGGCAGGTCGAACCCTGTAGCGGGGGCGTTGCCCCCGCACCCCACCTTGGGGGGTTGCCACCCCTCCTGGACCCCCCTCTGTAGGGGATCTTATCTGAAAAACATTCAATAGAACTTGTTTTGTTGAGATGCTGAGTTGACCATTCTTCGAAACAAACTATCTTTGGCTTTTCGGTCGATTTTATGGATTTTTGAATATCTGTTTCGTTGGATTCTTTATGGGTTTCTTTGGATTTTATTCACGTCTTCGTATGTGAATTTTTATGATTGATTGTTTCTGCAATCACTTCTATGATTTGTCACTTTAAAATATAAAGGTTTTCTATACTAGTAGTAAATATCAAAACTCTTTCATCAAAACGATTTCAACTCTGTTTACAATAACAAAGCTCTTTTCTTAAACCGTTTTTCCAATCTACCAGTATATACAAACCTTTACCTCACTCGGATGAGCAATCTAATTAAACGGCTTAGTAAAACAAGTGGTATGAAACACTTGCGTTCACTTCGTCGGTTAATTCTTGGACTTGTTCGATTGAACCTCTTGTGACAATTTTCTAGTGAAGATTTACAGTTTGTTCGTAAATATTTAAGTTAAGCAAGTGGTTATGGGACACGAGGCTAAACTTTTATATTTACTAACTTAGTGTGATTGACACTTCTTGATGATCGACGACGATCATCTTTGTGATTTAGACTGGCAATGTGCGATGTCTCTTTGTCTGCGAGGGAGACTAAACCCCGTTTGGTGGAGTTTCAACTCAAATTGGAGGGGTAGCAACCCATGGCATTCGGGCCATTTGTGGAGCTTCGGCCCAATTTGTGATGGTTAGAAACCATGGAATTAGCGTTCCGTTTGTGATACACGTGTTGGTGAGCTTTATGCTCCCGTTTGTGATAGGCCTTTTCCCCCTTTTTGTGATTTCTGGATTTCTTGAGATGATTTTTAGAATTTGTGGTTCACCAATTTTCGTGATTTTCATTGATAAGTTTTATCAATATTTGTGCATTGGTGAATTTGTGCGTCATTGACTTTTGTGATTGATATTGATATTGATATAATTGTCAATATTTATGGTTTGGTGAATGAAATAAAGAGTATGACATTCCTTTTGATCCTTGAGAAGATTTTTGTGATATTGATTAATCTCTTGTTGATTTTCAATTACTTATTTCTCACAGCTTGGCATTGGGATTATTATGCGTTTAGTCATGCCTCTTATTCTATATCGTTTCATCCGATATTTATAGCTAGACTGATCCGTTTATTATTTTCTTATTAAATAATACTCGGGTCAGACCGAGATGTTACAGGTGCTTCAGCTTGACTTCTCACTTGGGATTGATTTCTATGACTTTTGGCTAACTACTTAGATTAGTAGTTTATTTTGGTGTACACATTTGAGATATAGACTCTATGATGTATACTTATTCTTTTGTGTAGTTCTTGTAACTATTCTTTTGTGATAGTGTGGTCTTGCTTGACTACTACTCTGATGAACACTTTTATGTGTTATATATATTCATATCTATTTCCGCCTTTGTGATATGAATTATCTGTGACTGATTTGTGTTATGTTTATTTCTATATTTGTTTTCGAAGACATAATAGCCACTGTGTAGTAGCTTTGAGTTTGTGTCGGTATGTCGGATGTCCTCTTGAAAAGAATGCAAGTTACATTTTATCTGGCATATCGGTACTCGCACAAAGCAATTATACAGATGGTCGCTCCTCAACAGCCTTATTCTCCGTGCTAGTTGACGGCATTACACCATAGTGTCCTTGGCTAGCGTAGGAATAGAGGTGGGGCATCACAATTAGCTTTAATAAAAATTCTCATGCATACTGACCAATGTGCATAGTTTGAGCCATTAAGAAGTGGGGGTTCGTGCTGTGGATTGTCCTTCTTGAAAAATACTTGCAATATTGGAGTGATTCAAAAACGTGTTACTGTACTTTGATCAAACCTGCTCTGATACCAATTGAAAGTCTAAAAGGTAGATCGTGTAGTGTATATGCAAGTATATGTGACAACATATATAATGCAGCTAAGATAAAATTAATCTAGGTAAATATTGAATAAGCACACCAGGATTTTATACTGCTTCGGACCTTCCGTCCTACATCCAGTCTCGAAGCTCCCCTTTGGAATTCGACTATCAAACACCCTCACTTCGCCCGGAGGAATAGGCTTGGTTACAATAGCTTGTTCTTGTCAAGTATGTGCTCTGTAACACAGATATTGACTATTAAGTACAAATGCTTCCAATATATATATTTAGAGAGTATTGATTGAGGAGATCTGAATATATGGAAGAGTGAAATACAAGTATAGGTTGTTAGACATCAAGAACATAATAAAGCATGTAAGTAAAGAGCGCAAGTAAGTAAGGTGAATTCTTCTCTTTGATTCTTGATGTTATATATAGTGGCAGAGATATTCCTTGAGTAGTTGCATCCATTAACAAGTGCACTACGGTTGCTTATGATGGTGATGAAGAGTTGTAGTGAAGAGAACGTAGATGTCTTTTCAAATGCGGCAGTTGTAATTTGAATTTTAAATTCCGAGTTCAGCATCAGACGTCTGGCTATAATTTTTTTATATACAATAGTCTTTCATATGTCTGAGTACGTCAACCAGACGTCTGATCCTGTCTGTTTTGTATTCTAGAGGATTTCTTCAGATGTCTGGCTAGTGCACCCAAACGTCTGAAAACTGTGCATGTTTACTTTGTGCATCTGTCTTGTTGCTCCATAGATTCTATCTACTTATAATCTCTTGTAATATTCTTTGATCCTTATTCTTGTCTTTCTAGTGATTTTATTCTAGCAAGTACCTATAAATATAAATATATATGCATATTTGATTTTCATTGTATAGTTGTTGTCATCGAAACCGTAGATTTGATTTCCTAATATGAAATATGCAACAACTCAGGATTTTCAATCCTTGAAAATCAACACTAATACATTCACTATTTGCGCGACGAGCAATTGAATGCCGGAAATCCCGATTGTTTGGGGAAAAAAAGAAGGAAGAAGGAGAATAGAGAAAAAGAATCTAAAAACAATGTAGAATCTCACAATCGCAGTGAAATAGTATATAATATAAATGATCTTTACAAAAGAGAAACTATTTTATACATACATCCATCAGAGTACAACACAAATAACAATCATTAGCCTGGATACTTATAACAACCCGTTCTTACAAGTGCTGTTGATTTCAACAACAAAGCAACGGAAAATAAACATATATGTGAATACAACTTGAAGACCTCCAACAAGTCTCCTGTGCTCCAGTGCATCCAAAGTAATATGTAAATATGCTCTATCTGATCCGAGCATTATAATAAAATAACACCGTGCCATTTTGGAAAACCAGCGTGAGAAAACACACCCAACCAGATTTTAAATTTATAAACACCTTTGAAATCAAAAGTATGTCATAAGACCACGCTGCACATAAAAATGGACGAGTTTTTACCTTACGATAACCAAAACATTTTCTATAGAAAATCCGTTTATATTATAATAATGTCTAGGGGTCAAGTAAAACATGAATATAATTTAAATGCTTGCATCTTACATTTTATCATAGCTGGGCACAACTAGGTCCGTACGACGCTTATTGGAGAATGGATTCCACATAATGACTAGGCTACTGGGGTGCTGCCCGTCACGGTGCACCTTTAAAGAAAATAACACCGAGCACCTCGTTATGATCCCCTGCCAACAAAGAACCGACCTACCACTTGATAATAGTACCAAATATGATCACCCGTCCGTTAATGGGTCCTTTAGCATACAAATGAGAGATAATATCGACTCCAGATAGAGAAGATCATACCCTACTTGGGAGCGACCCACTCAGCCCTACTGCATCTCCCATGTTTTAGTCATTCTCGGTTGATGAGACTTGAGGCTATATTTTACCTTTTTTATAGCACTTCCCACTTGAAATGTTAACACCGCCAACCAAGCAACAATGCAATACCAGCCTATATCCATAAAAGTTCATTGTGGGACCGAACGAAATGCCTGAGAGCTCCATCTTCAATTCCATCATCTTCAAGATATTTTCACTTCAAAACACTTAAGTTGGATAAAAGTGGTTTTCGGATAACATATTCGATCCTATTTTCTTAGAAACAACATTCAATAGTATTCAGTAAGCTCAACCCAGTTCTTTAAAAAATAAACAGTCAAAATAAGAGCGAAGATGACCTCCTAACCGTTAGTCGATAGATTTGCTTACCATTGTCCTAGGAGAACGAAACGAGATTTATATGCACAGTACAACATCATCGGAGATGGCTATGTCATATAACTCACGTGTTTCTCTTAGATATTTCCAAAATTGCATTTTGGGCCAAAATTCGATAGTCGGTTATTTGACTATCGAATAACAAACATTCAATCAGGTTTTAATCCCATAGGGAAAACCAACATTGGTTAAACACATAAGTAACCACTAGCATCTTTTAATAAATCTTTTCATTTACAAATTTCATTCTGTAAATGTTGTAGCACAATTCTTTTACAAAGACACGCACACATATATCCATAAATCCCTATATATCAATAACTGGAAAAAATATATATTCATATACTTATCTTAATAGCATAAGCATATTCACCCAACACTAAGGAAGATTTTCTTTTTATACAATTCTAAATCATTTATAAACTCCGTTATGAATTTAAAAGTTCATTTATAAACTATTTTCTAAATCTCAGGAACCGTTTATAAAATTCCCCTACTTTATAAAATCTTCCTTTAAGCCCTTGTCCCATTTTATAAAACTTCCCTTATAAAACCCAAATAGTAAAATTCTATTTATAACTCTCGAGCATTCATAAATAAATTCTGATCATTTACTTTCGAAATCTATTGTATAATAGCAAACATTATAAATAAATAAATAAATATTAACTTTAAAACATCTTAAATAATAATCAGTAAATTTTAAAACATTTTAGTAAAAAAATAAAAATTTATCTTCAACATTATTATAAATAAGAATAATTAATTAATTTCCAAAATCTTTTTGATACGTAATTATATTTAATTCCAACCCATATTAACAATTTAAATAATATTTTCAGATACATAAATTATTGATAATGTAATAATTCAGATATTTAACGATTTTAATTAATTTAATTAACTGGAATTTTATGGAATTTTAATTGATAAAATTTTGAAATATAAATTTGATATTTGGAATGCGTCTAGTTAAATATAACAACTGGTAAATTTTCGTCCGAAAATACGAAAGTTTATTTTGCGCGTAAATTTACTTCAATTTAATCAGTTATAAAAAGCGATGAAAATAAAACGTTTCGAAACCTAAATATTTTTACATAGAAAAATTCTAAATCATCTTCTGAGAAAGTGGTTATTTTTCGTTTTTCCAAATTCGAACATCTTTAGCTCCGTCGATTTTATTTTTCTGTATTTTTCATGCATTTTCCTCTAGTATAAAAAATTCAAAATTTTTATAATTTAATCGTATCACTGATATCTATATACCGAATTGATCGTCTCGTCATGCTGATCCCTGCGGTATATTCAACCTTGTATTTTGAAGCCCGGTATGCGACAGAGACAATTTTGCTGTCCACTGCACCGGTACCGCATTCATGACTTTTTATTTCTCTTTGCCTTTCAAACCGTAGCCGTGGTATCCTAGAAATCATCTATTGCTTTAAAAATTCAGCTTTAACTATTGCTATTCCCAATAGTCATTAGCGTTTTTGAAATTCAAAACGTGCATAACGTTTCACTTCTACCAATTGACATATTATACTGGTTACAAGCTAATATAATGTGAAAAGACTTTCTTTCCTCTGTTGCTCTCTTCCATTCACCATCAGTTCTCGCCACCTTCCCCTTGCATAGCATCACATTACTAGCTGTTCATCACACAAATCCAAACCCACCTGTTCATTTTCACTATTCTTTCACTTGCTTGCTTGACCACATCTCCACCATTTCTCACGTCAGCACCTACCTGCCCTTCCTCATCCCCACTCCCAGTGCCGTTCCTCTATTTGCACGTGGAAAAGCCTTCGCCAACACCCCTTGCCACTCCACCGCCACATGCGGCCTCCCACCCATGGCGTCTACCCCCCAAGCCCAGTTCACCGAATCAAATCGGCCGCTCGTGGCCACTACTGCCGCAGCACCACTGTCCATTGCAGCTCCACTCGGCCAAGCATGCAAACCCCGCCCACAACCCAAGGCTATGCTTTCCCCTCTGCCTCCCAACCATCAACCGGAGTCGCCGCGAATCGCCAACCACCTAGCTGCCACATCGCCTCTACGTCTAAGTGCAGACGTGCCGCCCCTCTCCTCAATCTCCGCCCGCGCACAGGCAACAACCCACCGCCCTCTCACTTTCCACTTTGGCATGTCGCCTACCTCCATTTCCAGAGCGCCACCTTTCGGTAGCTTCCTAGCAACCACTTCAACCCCCCCATGCAACAGCCAATCATTTCCTTATTATTAAAGGTATTATAATTGGTTATATTTTAGTTAGCCTATTGTCTTCCATTCTAAAAAGTATATTTGTTTGCAGTTGTTTATATACATATATGTGTTAGTTATATGTCTGGTTTAAAATATAAAGTATAGGTTAGTTTATAATTTATAAGATAATAATATATACATGTATATTCTGTCACAGCTGGTTTGGATGAGTGTTTTGCGAAGTTACAAAAGTCTGATGTTTCAGTTCAATATAAAGGTATTATACTTCATATTATATTTGTTAGTAGTATATATATGTTTGCGTATAGGATCATGCATAAAATACGTTTGCTATTTCAACTTTTTTTTCGTATAAAAATGAACTTATATAAAAGTTTTAAACACAGAATTATATTTTGCTGGCTTCTCTATTACGGACATTGCTATTTTGATTTAAACTTTGATTTTATGCGATGTTTGCTTTATAGTTATATACTGTTTATAAGATTTTAAGTGTATCTGGAAATTTTAAGCTATGTTAAGTATACTGTTATCTGAAACGGAAAGAAGTGTTATACTCATTGCACGTGTACATATGTTTAAATTATATTGTGTTGTTTAACATTATATTTAGCCTGCTGACATGTTGGATGTGTGAAATAAGAAGGGTATACTATATGCCATATATTCTTTGAATGGACAAAATTGTTTTGCAGTTTGTTATCTGAGTTTAGGTATGATTATGTACAGGTTGTTGTGTATTACAGTTATATATTATAATATGTAAATCTATTTTACAGTGAGAAGGAAAAGAATATTTATAACGTACGTACATTTATATAAATTATAGTATATTGTTTTAAAGGTTTATGCAATATATAGACTCCTCATTTTATGTTATAAATATGTGTAAATTTGAAGTATATACATATTTACATATGGATTTGCGTTAGCTTGCGCATATTATTTGTTTATATATATACACCGTGTATACACTTATTTCTGTAGTTTTATACTAATGTTTATGAGTTGCATATTATCTTGTATGTAAGTGCATACTGATGCCTATAGCTTAAAATTAAGTTATATATTTATAAGTTGTTTTCATATGCATGGGTTATAAAGTTTTGAATATATGTTTATATACAGCATATGTTTTGGGTCTGTCTATACTAAATTAGTGATGATTTTGGTGATAATATATATGGGTTTTGAAAGCTATTATTTTAATATTTTCCTTGAATTTCAATAAATAAAATAAAATAATATAATATTATAATAAGGTGTATATTTTAGTTTATATCAAAACTGATTCGGATTTGTTCTGATCAATTCCCATTTTATCAGCTTTCGTCCATCGTGCTTTGTTCCGAAATTCGTGCTTGGATTTGTAACTCATCTTATTCTCGTCCATTGCTAGCCTCGAAAGGTGAGCAATTACTCATGATTAATGTTCTTTTATTTATTAAATTTGATTTCAATTAAAACGACAATTGAAATATGTGACTGTTGGTTATTTACACTGTTATATATGTTATTAGCTGTATCAGTTCACCTACGACATCTGACACCATTATCTGTTACTTATGCGATGATTATACAAGTTTGGTTGATAAATGATTGTTGTATGTTGTTGAAATTGGACGTTAATTGAAAATGTTAAAGTGATAAATAGTATGCAAATTGAATTTGATAAAAGATAATAAACAATTTAAATGAATTTATATGTTGAATTTGATTAGTTAAATATGTCCCCTTTAAATGTTAAAGAAATTGACACGTAGAATAGTGTTAACTACACCTTGAATCATTGAATGTATGTTGTATAAATTTATGCAGTATAAGATTGAATAATGAACGACAAGTGAATAACAGCATAAAATAGATAGTGTCATAATCTTTAATCTACATGAAATGTTAGTGTAGGTTCTAGAAATAATTATATTAATTTGCACAAACAACAATGTGAATTAATACGATTATTTTGGGATTATGTGAATTAATTATTGGATTGTTATTGATTGTTGTTATTGCATGTTTATTTACTTTGTCACCATCCCAGTTATCACACTTCAAGTTCCCTTTGCTATGCTTTGATTTTGAATTGAAATGGAATCGGGTTGAAATGATAAATATCCAAATAACTTGACCTAGGATAGAAAATTAAATTAAACCCGATTGATCAATAATTTGATTTAAATAAATAAAGATTTTATTTGAATAACGATAAGGTTTTTAAATAAAAATTGGAATTTAAAATTTTAATGAAAAGAAATGTGAATATTTGAAATTTGAAACAAAATATTAACGTAGCAGTTGATTGAAAGAACGTGTTTAAAAATTTATTATTTAATAATTAAGTTTCGAAATCATTTAATAATTAAGTTTTGAAATGATTTAATAATTAAATTTTGAAATTATTAATAATTAATTTTTGAAATTATTAATAATTAAGTTTTGAAATTATTAATAATTAAGTTTGAAATTTATTAATAATTAAGTTTTGAAATTATTAATAATTAAGTTTTGAAATTATTATTAATTAAGTTGTGAAATTTTTAATAATTAGGTTTAAAAAAATTGATTAATAATTAAGTTTGGAATTATTAATGAATGAGCTGAAATGATTAATAATTAAGATTTGAAATTATTGATAAGTTAATGAGATTGAATTATATAAAAAATTTAAATTGAATTAAATTTCCTTATTATGTGAAATTGAATGTCCTGAATAAGTGAAACTAAGTTTCTTTATAAACTGAGTTTGAAATTGTAATGAAGGTAATAAATGAATGAATTGAATTTCTTTTACAAGTAATAAAATGCGTATATCGAAACAAATGAAAGTCTTGAAATTTAAAGAATTGGATTTGACAAATTTAATTTAAAATAAATTTGTAAGCTTGATATAATGAGTTGAACTTAAGAAAGTAATGTAATGAATTGGAAATTTAATGGAAATTGTTTAAATGATAATTAACTTAATGAATATCAAATGAAATCGATAAATGAGTTTGAATCGATGTGAACGTTAAATTAAGTTTAAATGATTATGGAATGGAATTTATATACAAATTTAAGTGTATACCTGAACTATTTAGATCAAAATTTGAAATTGAATTATAGAAGAATGGGAAGTTATGAAACGTAAATTTTGTAAATTTCTTTGGAAAGACAAATGAAATCTTGAATTACGAATTCTAATTGAAATTGAAATTGAATTGGTTTTGAAATATATTTAACAACCAATCCGTAAAATAATTACGAAGGTTATTAAAGGAACCGAAATCGGTTATGAACATACTCTCTGTCTAAACCGAAAAACACTTTAATAACTGTACGCGGAGTGTGATCCAGAATGAAGTGGTTGGAATGATGTACGTGATGACTGAAGAAAGAGAGCGATAACAGATAGCCTTGACAATTGTGTCAAATTGGAAATGACTAAAACAGGAGCCGTGCTGGGCCAAATGGGGTTAGCCACCTAGAGCGAACACACTTCTTCGTAAACAACTCATTACTTGTTATTGATTGGTGCACCCTTGTACTTTTGGAAGTGTTGTTTCGCGGTGTTGCGATCGTTGCAGCGATGCGTTTCCACCAGTCCGAATCAGGCAAACGGTAGTTTCACTACCTTGGGTATTGCCTTATGTGCCTTGTCATACTTGTATCCCTATATACGCGACCACTACGAATTTGTTTTGTGTTATACCTATGGAGTACTCCCTGATATCCCACTAGTTTACGGTGGAGTTTACAGTGCTGTATAGACTATAATGCTTATATAAAATGTGTTAAGGGGGATAATGGTAACGCCTTAACACTATTTTGATATTTTATATTACTGATTGACATTATCTATTTAGCGTATATTACTACATAGTAGATAGTTTAACGGATCCTTAGTGGACGGTTATTCCAACGTCCCTTGAGTTACTTGTATTTCAATTGTTATTTCACTTGAGTTGGATTTATTGATATAAGAATGTTAATCCTGACTCGAGTGTTTTGTGTTTTGTTTTACGCTTTGGTCTGACTGAGTGTACCAGTATTCGAGACTCACCTTTGGAGTTGGAGCTTCGCTTGGAGATCCGGCTATCTATCCAGCATTCAGATATTCAGTTGCTTCCAGCAATGTATTCCGATTCTTGTATTTGACTTGTATTCGAGACTTCTGTTGTAACTTATTTAACTCTGTTATATATATAGTAGCTTCATGAACTACTATCTTTTGCTTCTGCTGCATATTATTACTCTGTGTCTGTGATTCTGTGATTATTTATTTACCGTATATCTGAGTTTTGCCAAATTTAAATTAACAATTCGATATTTTAAATTATTCAAGTCTGGCATGTACGGATGCAAATAGTCCAAAAATAGCGGGTCGTTACAGTCAGTATCAGAGCTTTGGTAGCTCTAGGCAAAACTTAACATATGTGGTAAATGTATTTACAGAATCACTCTAATTTGAGTTTCAATCTCATCCTTTTGACTTAAATCCTTCGAATTTTGGGAACGTTCCCTGCGGTTCCAAAATTCATTTATGTCCCTCTCTATTCGTCTTCTTTCGATTCTGGAGTATCGTATAACTCCACTTCGAATGATTTTTATTATGAATTTGCGGTCTAGATAATCTTCGAATTATTTGTAAATGGGTGAAACTCCTTTACAAGACATTGATTTACCGGAGATTTCTATATCCTCGGTTTATGATGCTATCTATCTCCTGCTACGCCTGAATCCTATTTCTTGAGATCTGATGTCTATTTACCTCGAAATTCTACATCGATCTATTCTTGAAGTCACGATTAACCCGGTTCAAGTTGCCCGCAATTTATATAAACTTATCCATCTCCAAATTTTGATAATTTAATCATTTTATCTTTGTTTCGAATCTACCTTCGAATCGAAATTCTCTTTAATTTGAGTTCATCAAATTTGAACCTCTATCCTTGCTTTGAATCCATTCTTGTATCGTCGAGCGAGGAAGTGAATTTGTAAATTAATGTGAAAAAAATGCTTTATATATATGTATTGTGCTATTTGAGTTGTTGATGTTGATTTGGATTTTCGATCGATCCGTTTGATCAACGCTATCGATACAATTTCCAAAACACTTGAGCAGAGCAAACTGACACAAAATAGTTTTCAAATTTGGTAAAATAAATAAATTTTGTATGATTATATTTTATGTAAGTATAAGTTTCTCTGGAATTAAATTAATGAATTTTTTGTCAAAAATGATAACATTTGATTTTCATTTATTGTTTTGTAAACCGTTGTCCATTGCATAATATAATGAATTTACATAACTTAGTTATAATTTAATTTGGAATTTGAAATGAATTTAAACCAAGAATTTGAGAATTTAATATCCGGTGATTTCAAACTTTGATTTGAAGTTTTAAAGTGTATATAATTTAAATATTTTCAATAAAAACCGTTTCAAAGAATTTTAATTGTTTAAATTAGAGCTCTTCTCTTTTATCACTGGAAAATAATTTCGGTGATGACGGCCCCATCATCGACATTCATTTTTGAGTTTCGAAGTGGAGAAACTATTCTATAGCCTTGCTACGGTTTGTTTTGAAAATAAATTGATTTGAATTTCTTAAAGTATGATTTGATTTGTAATATATATTGATGTATGGTTTAAAATTTGATTTGATATAATATATATTTATTTGTCACTAAATAAAATTGAAATCACTCGAAAATTTAATTGTTAAATTTATGATTAAAGATGATTTCGAATTATAAATTGAGGTAAAGATTTTGAATAAGCATTTAATTTGAAATAACTAAATTGAAAATTTTATTTGGATTTTAAATTGCATTATATATATAACTTACCAAAATTTTCAAAAGTTAACTACGTAATTGAATATTATACAATATAAAATAATATCAAAGAAATTTTAAATAAATTGGGTAGTTCTAATAAGTGTAAATATACTTAATATATATGTGATAAGATATATTAAGTAGAATAAACTTAATAATAATTTGGAAAAAAAAAGAATTAAATTTGTCGAATAAAATATGATTATAATAAATGACTATTCAAATTTATGATCTTTGAAATTGTTAATTTAAGAAAATTGGATAATATATAATATAAATTGTCTTTATAAATAAAATGTGAGTGCGTATAATAAATGTTATTCACTTAAATTTTAATTATAAAATGTTTATGGGGATAAATAGAATAAATAAGTTAAATAGGTAATCGGTGTGATTAATAGAAGAAATTTTGTTTTGAAAGTCAATAAATTAAAATTAAATCAACTTAATGAGATATCTTGAATTAATTGAATTTAAATTGAATTTCATTGAAAGGAACCTTTGTACCTAACATTAACAAATGTGAAATCAATTCAATTTAATGAAAATCTTGAATTTAAAAGTCAATTGTTGAATATAAATTAATTTAAATTGAAATTTATATGGTTTAAATTAATTGTTTTATTTTGGAATTCAATTCTATTTTCTTCTGATTGTTTCTATTCTTCTACCTCCTTCCTTTTCGAGGTCGAAAAGTTTTGAGTGGGGGAGAGTGTAACAACCCGGATATTTTAACGATTTTAATTAATTTAATTAACTGGAATTTTGTTGAATTTTAAACGATTAAATTTTGAAATATAAATTTGATATTTGGAATGCGTCTAGTTAAATATAGCAACTGGTAAATTTTCGTCCGAAAATATGAAAGTTAATTTCGCGCGTAAATTTACTTCAATTTAATCAGTTATAAAAAGCGATGAAAATAAAACGTTTCAAAACTTAAATATTTTTACATAGAAAAATTCTAAACCATCTTCTGAGCAAGTCGTCATTTTTCGTTTTTCCAAATTCGGACATCTTTAGCTCCGTCGATCTTATTTTTCTGTATTTTTCATGCATTTTCCGCTAGTATAAAAAATTCAAAATTTTTATAATTTAATCGTATCACTGATATGTATATACCAATTTGATCGTCTCGTCATGCTGATCTCTACGGTATATTCAACCTTGTATTTTGAAGCCCGGTACGTGACATAGACAATTTTGTAGTCCACTGCACCGTACCGCATTCATGACTTTTTATTTCTCTTTGCCTTTCAAACCGTAGCCGTGGTATCCTAGCAATCATCTATTGCTTTAAAAATTTAGCTTTAACTATTGCTATTCCCAATAGTCATTAGCGTTTTTGAAATTCAAATCGTGCATAACGTTTCACTTCTACCACTGTGACATATTATACTGGTTACAAGCTAATATAACGTGAAAAGACTTTCTTTCCGCTGTTGCTCTCTTCCCTTCACCATCAGTTCTGGCCACCTTCCCCTTGCATAGCATCACACTACTAGCTGTTCATCACACAAATCCAAACCCACCTGTTTATTTTCACTTTTCTTTCACTTGCTTGCTTGACCACATCTCTACCATTTCTCACGTCAGTACCTACCTGCCCTTCCTCATCCGCACACCCAGTGTCGTTACTCTGTTTGCACGTGGACAAGACTTCGCCAACACCCCTTGCCACTCCACCGCCACATGCGGTTCCCACCCGTGGCGTCTACCACCCAAGCCCGGTTCACCGAATCAAATCGGCCGCTCGTGGCCACTACTGCCGCAGCACCACTGTTCATTGCAGCTCCACTCGGCTAAGCATGCAAACCCCGCCCGCAACCCAAGGCCGTGCTTTCCCCTCCGCCTCCCCACCATCAACCGGAGTCGCCGCAAATCGCCAACCACCTAGATGCCACATTGCCTCTATGTCTAAGTGCAGACGTGCCGCCCCTCTCCTCAATCTCCGCCTGAGCACAGGCAACAACCCACCGCCCTCTCACTTTCCACTTTGGCATGCCGCCTACCTCCATTTCCAGAGCGCAACCTTTCGGTAGCTTCCTAGCAACCACTTCAACCCCCCCATGCAACAGCTGATCATTTCCTTATTATTAAAGGTATTATATTTGGTTATATTTTAGTTAGCCTATTCTCTTCCTTTCTAAAAAGTATATTTGTTTGCAGTTGTTCATATACATATATATGTTAGTTATATGTCTGGTTTAAAATATAAAGTATAGGTTAGTTTATAAAATTTTATAAGATAATAATATATACATGTATATTCGGTCACAGCTGGTTTGGATGAGTGTTTTGCGAAGTTACAAAAGTCCGATGTTTCAGTTCAATATAAAGGTATTATACTTTATATTATATATGTTAGTAGTATATATATGTTTGCGTATAGGATGATGCATAAAATACGGTTGCTATTTCAACTTTGTTTTCGTATAAAAATGAACTTATATAAAAGTTTTAAACAGAGAATTATATTTTGCTGGCTTCTCTATTACGGACATTGCTATTTTGATTTAAACTTTGATTTTATGCGATGTTTGCTTTATAGTTATATACTGTTTATAAGATTTTAAGTGTATCTGGAAATTTTAAGCTATGTTAAGTATACTGTTATCTGAAAAGGAAAGAAGTGTTATACTCATTGCACGTGTATATATATATATATATATATTTAAATTATATTGTGTTGTTTATCATTATATTTAGCCTGCTGACATGTTGGATGTGTGAAATAAGAAGGGTATACTATATGCCATATATTCTTTGAATGGACAAAATTGTTTTGCAGTTTGTTATCTGAGTTTAGATATGATTGTGTACAGGTTGTTGTGTATTACAGTTATATATTATAATATGTAAATCCATTTTACAGTGAGAAGGAAAAGAATATTTATAACGTACGTACATTTATATAAATTATAGTATATTATTTTAAAGGTTTATACAATATATAGACTCCTCGTTTTATGTTACAAGTATGTGTAAATTTGAAGTATATACATATTTTACATATGGATTTGCGTTAGCTTGTGCATATTGTTTGTTTATATATATACACCGAGTATACGCTTATTTCTGTAGTTTTATACTAATGTTTATGAGTTGCATATTAGCTTGTATGTAAGTGCATACTGATGCCTACAGTTTAAAATTAAGTTATGTATTTATAAGTTGTTTTCATATGCATGAGTTATAAAGTTTTGAATATAAGTTTACATACAGCATATGTTTTGGATCTGTCTATAATAAATTAGTGATGATTTTGGTGATAATATATATGGGTTTTGAAAGCTATTATTTTAATATTTTCCTTGCATTTCAATATAAAAAATAATAATATAATATATATGTATATTTTAGTTTATATCAAAACTGATTTGGATTTGTTCTCAACAATTCCCATTTTATCAGCTTTGGTCCATCGTCCTTTGCTCCGAAATTCGTGCTTGGACTTGTAACTCATCTTATTCTCGTCCATCGCTAGCCTCGAAAGGTGAGCAATCACTCACGATTAATATTCTTTTATTTATTAAATTTGATTTCAATTAAAACGACAATTGAGATATGTGACTGTTGGTTATTTACACTGTTATATATGTTATTACCTGTATCAGTTCACCTACGACATCTGACACCATTATCTGTTACTTATGCGATGATTATACAAGTTTGGTTGATAAATGATTGTTGTATGTTGTTGAAATTGGACGTTAATTGAAAATGTTAAAGTGATAAATAGTATGCAAATTGAATTTGATAAAAGATAATTAACAATTTAAATGTATTTATATATTGAATTTGATTAGTTAAATATGACCCCTTTAAATGTTAAAGAAATTGACACGTAGAATAGTGTTAACTACACCTTGAATCATTGAATGTATGTTTTATAAATTTATGTAGTATAAGATTGAATAATGAACGACAGGTGAATAACCGCATAAAATAGATAGTGTGATAATATTTAATCTACATGAAATGATAGTGTAGGTTCTAGAAATAATTATATTAATTTGCACAAACAACAATGTGAATTAATACGATTATTTCGGGATTATGTGAATTAATTATTGGATTGTTACTGATTGTTGTTATTGCTTGTTTATTTACTTTGTCACCATCCCAGTTATCACACTGCAAGTTCCCTTTGCTATGCTTTGATTTTGAATTGAAATGGAATCGGGTTGAAATGATAAATACCCAAATAACTTGACCTAGGATAGAAAATTAAATTAAACCCGACTGGTCAATAATTTGATTTAAATAAATAAAGATTTTATTTGAATAATAATAAGGCTTTTAAATAAAAATTGGAATTTAAAATTTTAATGAAAAGAAATGTGAATATTTCAAATTTGAAATAAAATATTAACGTAGTAATTGATTGAAAGGACGTGTTTTAAAAATTTATTATTTAATAATTAAATTTAGAATTATTATAATTAAGTTTTGAAATTATTTAATAATTAAGTTTTGAAATTATTAATAATTAATTTTTGAAATTATTAATTAAGTTGTGAAATTTTTAATCATTAGGTTTAAAAAATTTGTTAATAATTAAGTTTGGAATTATTAATGAGTGGGCTGAAATGATTAATAATTAAGATTTGAAATTATTGATAAGTTAATGAGATTGAATTATATAAAAAATTTAAATTGAATTAAATTTCCTTATTAAGTGAAATTAAACGTGTTGAATAAGTGAAACTAAGTTTCTTTATAAACTGAGTTTGAAATTGTAATGAAGGTAATAAATGAATGAATTGAATTTCTTTTACAAGTAATAAAATACGTTTATCGAAACAAATGAAAGTCTTGAAATTTAAAAAATTGGATTTGACAAATTTAATTTAAAATAAATTTGTAAGCTTGATATAATGAGTTGAATTTAAGAAAGTAATGTAATGAATTGGAAATTTAATGGAAATTGTTTAAATGATAGCTAATTTAATGAATATCAAAT
Source organism: Allium cepa (assembly GCA_030765085.1). Taxonomy (NCBI): domain Eukaryota; kingdom Viridiplantae; phylum Streptophyta; class Magnoliopsida; order Asparagales; family Amaryllidaceae; genus Allium; species Allium cepa. The sequence goes on along the minus strand of CM060928.1, from coordinate 102,489,233 downwards.
GAAACCGATAAATGAGTTTAAATCGATTTGAACGTCAAATTAAGTTTAAATGATTATGGAATGGAACTTATATACAAATTTAAGTGTATACTTGAACTATTCAGATCAAAATTTGAAATTGAATTATAGAAGAATGGGAAGTTATGAAACGTAAATTTTGGAAATTGCTTTGGAAAGACAAATGAAATCTTGAATTACGAATTCTAATTGAAATTGAAATTGAATTGGTTTTGAAATATATTTAACAACCAATCGGTAAAATAATTACGAAGGTTATTAAAGGAACCGGAATCGATTATGGACATACTCTCTGTCTAAACCGAAAACCACTTTAATAACTATACGCGGAGTGTGATCCAGAATAAAGTGGTTGGAATGATGTACGTGATGACTGAAGAAAGAGAACGATAACAGATAGCCTTGACACTTGTGTCAAATTGGAAAGGACTAAAACAGGAGCTGTGCCGGGACAAATGGGGTTAGCCACCTCGAGCAAACACACTTCTTCGTAAACAACTCATTACTTGTTATTGATTGGTGCACCTTCGTACTTTTGGGAGTGTTGTTTCGCGGTGTTGCGATCGTTGCGGCGATGCGTTTTCACCAGTCCAGATCAAGCAAACGGTAGTTTCACTACCTTGGGTATTGCCTCATGTGCCTTGTCATACTTGTATCCCTATATACGCGACCACTACGAATTTGTTTTGTGTTAAACCTATGGAGTACTCTCTGATATCCCACTAGTTTATGGTGGAGTTTACAGTGCTGTATAGACTATAATGCTTATATAAAATGTGTTAAGGGGGATAATGGTAACGCCTTAACACTATTTTGATATTTTATATCACTGATTGACATTATCTATTTAGCGTATATTACTACATAGTAGATAGTTTAACGGATCCTAAGAGGACGGTTATTCCAACGTCCTTTGAGTTACTTGTATTTCAATTGTTATTTCACTTGAGTTGGATTTATTGATATAAGAATGTTAATCCTAACTCTAGTGTTTTGTGTTTTGCTTTACGCTCGGGTCTTACTGAGTGTACCAATATTCGAGACTTGCCTTTGGAGTTGGAGCTTCGCTTGGAGATCCGGCTATCTATTCAGCATTCAGATTTCAGTTGCTTCCAGCAATGTATTCCGATTCTTGTATTTGACTATTGTATTCGTGACTTCTGTTGTAACTTATTTAACTTTGTTATATATATATATATAGTAGCTTCATGAACTACTATCTTTTGCTTCCACCGCATATTATTACTCTGTGTCTGTGATTATTTATTTACTGTATATTTGAGTTTTGCCAAATTTAAATTAACAATTCGGTATTTTAAATTATTCAAGTCCGGCATGTACGGATGCGAATAGTCCAAAAATAGCAGGTCGTTACAGATAAAGAACTTTAAATCAATTTTAAAATAAATAACAACCTTCAAAACATAAATATACTTCCTTCATAAAAATTTATACTTAAATTTCACCATAATCATTTCTACATTTATAAAACTATGTTTACAAATCTCTTCTATTTTATAGTATATCGCTTAACATCTCCAAATCTATCGTCATTTTCAATTCCCAAAATAGAATTAACTGTTCTTTTAACCACATCCTATATATTATCATAAACCCACAATTTGATTTATTTTCCCCTAATTTATCACATGATAAAAGCTTCCCTTATTTTATAAACAGTGTTTATAATTCCATGCTTATATTAACAAAAATATGATTTTACAAATCTTCACTTCAACTGTAAAATATCACTTTTATAAATTATCACCTTTATAAATAATTATAATATATATACATAAATACATGCGTACATACATTCACACACACATATCATTATATAAAATGGTTAATAAATATTTATATCAAATATTTCTATCTTCTTTTTAAAACCATATCCCTTATTTATAAAAGACAAGCTTATTTTTAAGATTTTAAAAAAACTCGTTCACATTTCAAAAATCTCTATTTAAAATATTTTATAAAACTATAAATTTATAATCTCTAAAATCGTACCTTTAATTTTATTTTAAAAAGCTCCTCCCCTTAGTAATCCAACTATATATATATATATCCGAAAATCACTAAAAATATTTTTAAAAACTAATTCTTCATTTTATAGTATTTCAAAGTACTATAAATATGGTCCAGTGTCATTATAGCATTGAACGGAGAAAATTCCTTCATGTCATAGAATATAACACCAATATCATATATCAAATTATATGGAAAAATAAAAATCAATAGTGTGAGAAATCATGTTGGATCCCTCCAACCTTTCCCCTTGCATCACACACAATATATAACCAAATAATATAAATCAACCACTTCGAGGCAAGATCGCATATAAAGGTCATCCGCTCTTACATGAGAATGTAATAGGGTCTAATCCATTTCAAGGGTAGGAATATATCCAAACCAACAACATAATATAGTAAATCATCCAAATAGTCAATAACAATCAACGGTAAAATATCCACACATCCAATCAATAATTTTTATTGGCTATAATATATTTTGGCTAACCAAAAAGGTGAGTTTAACCCACACTGCTTTTATTAGTCTCCAAAGCGTTTTGTTTTGAATTAAAATTGAACGTACGTTCAATTTTAACCTAATTTCCTACAAGTTCCAAATCCAGCCAATCCAACTCCATAGCAAACTTTGACAGTACGATCGTAATGCAACTTGTCATGCTCGATTTGTACCTCATATGAATTTAATATGGATTAATGAACTTTTGAAATAATTTTAATTAACATTAACTTGACTAAATTAAATTAAAAAACTTAAACCACCTTACCCTCCCTCTTAACTCATTTCCAGGTTACACACAAAACAAAACGTGACTTCGATCTTTCCACCATCACCACCGTGCCACTTTGTCATGCGGCTGACCGTCGTTTGATTGTGCGCCTCCATCGACCTCGGGCACTACAGCTAACTCCACCACCCTCCGAAGAGAAAAAACGACCCATGCCTGCACCCTAATGTAGCCAAAATTCTGCCATCTCGCCTTGCCATGGCTTGATCCAACCGTTGAGTAGGCTCGTGGAGTCGAGCTCTATGTTTTTCCAGTTAAAGTCAATGATTGGTTTGGCCCATGGTGGCGCCGATGGGTCACCGTCGTTAGATGGGAGGAGGAAAAATTAACAAAAAAAGGCGAAATAATATACACTGATGCATATAAATATATAAGGAAGAGGGTGTGGGTACAACGTGGGGGAAGTACGGGGCAACTATGGCCATTGAAGAAAACATATATTAATACATTATTTGATTTTAAAATTGTTTGCTACCAAATTTTTGCAAACACCTAAGAATACATTCATGCTGAGAAGTAAATGAAAAAAATTAAAATAATATAGGGAATACAATAAACTAATAAGAAAATCAAAACAATAATCAAGAACACCAGGATTTATAGTGGTTCGGCGTCGTATGCCTATGTCCACTTTGAATATGCTCTTTATTGATTCACTATCAATCTAATTACAGCAGCAAACAACAAGAAGTAAGGAAAAAAGTTGATCACAATAAGTAACTATGTAACCGGCCACGTAAAGATCCTCAGCATGACGCCCTAGGCTAGTATTTATAGGCGAAGATGAGCACCAATCTCTCTGAAACTTCGGCTATAGGACCTCCTTATCCACATGGGCCCACCAGAGAGGTTGCTATGCCCAAATCAAAATGAATAGGGATCAGGATCGATCCCTTCATTGGTTGATTCTGGGCAGCGATCCCTATGATGGGTTCTTCATGCTTAGATATAATGGCTCTCCAAATATCATATTAATTAGACTAGTGCAGCTCATACTTTTGATTGATCTTTTATTCAAACCCACTTGTAAATTGCCTTCCGCCAGACCCTCCAAATGGATAATGTCGATCCCTTAGCTATTTTGACATGCGATCCCTGGGGTGTAGTCCCTAGAGTCCATACACCTTGTTCTCCAAGTTTTTCCTGCTTTAGACCTCTGGAACCCAAAATATTAATTATTGAAGGAAGATGTGTACTTGGATCGCATACCGATCCCTTTGTGATTGATTCAAGTATGCTGATTTATCTGATAACTTACCACGCCGATCCACGTATTAACGCCTATGCCGAACCATCGACTTCCATCATGTCATGCTGATCCCTCTGATTCCACTAAGCCATGCCTATCCATCCTCTTCCATAATGCTATGTCGATCCCTCTTGCACCATATGGCTATGCCGATCCATCCTCTTCCACAATGCTACGCCTATCCCTCCTACTTCATGAAAACATGCCAATCCCTCCTAATCTGTGAAAGCATGCTGATCCCTCATATTGCATAATGTTATACCGATCTCCGAGGTTCCAACCTAACTTCTATATTTCCAAAGCCCTACATCGTCTATCTATTAACTTCGTTCAATCCTTGCTTTATATAACCATTTGAGCTCTGCTTCTGCGTTCTACAGCCGTTGCTCCGTGGTTACCCTTCTCCATAACAGCCGAATCTATCCTTCGCAATCAGTTCAATATAGCCTGGTCAGGTTACTGGGTAACAAAAATATTCATTCAAAGCACCCCAAGGCGTGCCTCCTGATGTTCTATATGTTATAACTCTATTCTGAATGCAACGGAACTAGTATCGAGACTCGATTCGATCATATACAGAAGATAGGTTTTCAAACCTAATTATTACATAAATTTTTTGAAACAAATTTCTCCGCGTTTCTCGCACGCCCAAACGATACCTCCAATTGTCATGAAATTCGACAGCATACAGTAACTAACTATTAAGGGTCCAATGAATCTAGTTTTATCAAAATCCGAGACAGTCCCCTGAAAGGCTATTTTCACACGTTAATTTAAATGAGTTATTTCCAGAATTAGTTTAATCACTTTTAATTCCAATTTAAAATCTTACTATCTTCCTTCTTATTCAAATAAAATTTAAATCAACTTTGGAAATCATTTTCATTCATATTAAATTCAATATTTAAAATTTCTAAACAATTCCAAATATTAAATTTTATAATTTAATTATCAAATAAATCGCTATATTTGAAATTCAAGTTATTCAACTTATAAAATTAACCTTTCAATATTTAAAATCAATTAAATATTTCAAATTCAAAGGACTAAAATTTTTGGTCGTTACATTCTTCCTCCTTAAAAGATTTTCATCCCCAAAATTAGCAAGTAAGATAAATGCCCAAACCCATTAACTTTTCAAAACCAATAAGTTGTAATAGATTTCCAAATTCTTCTAAATCTATAAATTCATTCACCAACACCAACCAATTTCCATCCATTTATTAATTCCAAATTATAATTCAAAATCAAATTTTAGTTATCAAAATTTTTTCAACTTCTCAAAAAATTTCTGATGGTTTAAATTTACGGAAAATTTCACGAGCATCTCCTTTGTACGGCTCGATCAATTTTTTTTACAATACACACACACACACACATGCACATATATATAATCACAAATTACATCTCATCTTCGAGGATGAGAAATCACATAGAAAAAATATAAAAATGCGGTATGTAATTTAATATGTGTACATTATTTTAGTATTAGCAAGCATATACAACGAACAAAATACGAAAGCGAGCTCTAATTGCGAAACATACGCCATCCACACCTACTAACCACTTAACAACCAATGGGAACATGTATATAAAATGTAACATCACTAGATAATATAGAATATATAATAACTATATGCAAATGTAGCAAATGTAACAAAAGCAACCATCAACAATAATACCCATCCAATTTATTTATCATCGTATCGATTTGCATTTTCCAATGTCAATATTTGAATTATTCACTTTCAGTTGATTTAAATTCACTTTATTTTTCAGTTTATGTTTAACAACATTCATTTCATACTAAATTCATTTATGAACCATTTCTTAAAATCATTACATCTTGACTTTTCCTCAGTTAAATTTTTATTTCATTATCACTTATTATAATCCTCAATACTAATATTATTCATGAACCATTCCATAGAATTTCACTTAAGTCTATTGTAAACATTTTATACAATACCATTAATGTTTACTGCTACTTCACACTTAAGTTCATATTTAATTTATCAAACAATACTCCAAACATATTCAATTCATTTTACACTTAATTTGAATTTCATTTTATAACTCAAATTCATATCCATTTCACTTGTTTATTCCATTAATTCATTACATATCATGTTCAGTTTCATTTAATTCATTTCATTACTCCACTTGAATTAAATTTCATTTCAAAAATCATTTCATTTAACTTAACTTAAGTTAAATTTAATTTTCTATCTCAATTTATGATTTTCGTTTCTTAACATTCATATCCAAAAATTAAAAAAAAGCTTATCCTTCTCAAATTCAAAAGTTGTAAATTTATTTTTTATCCGTAGTAATTTTCAAATTACAAATTACCAAAAACTTATTTTCATATATTTATCAATAAATCATACTTTGGATTTTATAATCAAAACTTGCTTTACCCAAACACAAATTCAATGGAAAACCACTAAGGTAGCCATTCATCACTTAGAAACTCGAAAATGAACGCCAATGATGCTATAGTTGTCACTAGAATTACTTTCCAATGACCAAATTGAGTTCAATGCTTTCTATTTCTTTTTAAATCCCATTTTAAAATATTTCTAGTTAAAACTTTTTCCAAATAGCACTAATATTATTTTTCCAAAACTTTTGAAACAAAATTTTCAAATGGATGGAAAGTAAATTCTCAAATTTCTTGTTTTAAATTCATTTTAATTTACAAATCATTTTGATAAATATGCTTATGCAATTTCATTTCCTTTCCATTTATAAATCACATTTATAATTCATATTTATAAACTCACTTTCTAATATAACTCATTTTACAAATGTTCATCTTTGTTATATTATAATAATAACAACTTTTATAGGAATAACAAATAAAAATGATAAAAATCAAATATTATCATCCACTAACAACCAAACACACCATATATATAACTATAATAATTTTTGAAAATTTATTCTTTTATATATAAGATTTAATTTAGGTAAAATTATTTCATTTATCAATTCTTAAATTTACTGTGTTGGTTTGCCTTGTTAAGTTTTTAGAAACCTCTATCAATATCGTGGTTACACGTACTGATCAGAATTTGTAAGCCACTCCTGTGTAGTTAATGCCCCGCTATTACCCCGCTATAATCCCACTATATCTCATAGCGGATTTTTACCGCTACGATTTTTCTATATAGCACCAGAATATAGCCTTTCGGCTTTAATCCCCAATATATCCCATTATTTCCGCTATATTCCGCTATTCCCGCTATTCCCGCTATATCTTTTTTAATAAAATGAATTGAAAAATTGCATTTATACATTATAAAATTATGAAACTAATTTATTTGATTTAATTTTTAATATATTTTTAGAAATGAAAATACTCTAATATTCTACCAAATTCAATTATGTTATATAATAGTTTTTCGTTTATTTAAAGTATATTGACACATGTTTTTATTTAAAATTATTTATGTATTATTTATAATTCAATTGAATGATAATTTTTCATTTAATTACCATTTATATATTTGTAAAAACATTAAGTACGAGTTTATATGATATTTTAGAGCCATCCACTATACCCGCTATATCCTCGCTGTATCCCCTCTATGACATTTTGCACCTCCACCGCTTTGAATCTACCGAGCGCATTAACTGCACAGAGCCACTCAACAGATAAATTAACACAATATAAAACATTTTTATATCACTAAAACTCAAACTCAGAAATATGACATTCCATTACCTTATCTCTTAATGAATTACCACACAAAGCCAAGGTTCTCGCTTAGCCTTTAGCTCTGACACCTACTGTAACAACTCGGGTTTTTGACCCTTGAAAATCGACACTAATACGTTTACGGTATTGCATGCCGAGTGATCGAACGTTGGAAAAGCTGATTGTTAGAGGAAAAGAAAGAAGGAAGAAGAAGAGAAGAGAAGAGAAAAGGAAATAAAAAATAACACACAATCTCACAATCACAGTGAAAAAATATAAAATATAACATCAATGATCTTTACAAAAGAGAAACCATGTTATACTTGCATCCATTGGAATACAATACAAATCATAATCATCGACCTGGACAGGTGTAACAACCTGTCCTAATAAATGCTGATGATTTCAACAAAGCAGAAAATAAACGTATATATGAATACGACTTGAAGACCTCCAGCTCATCTCTTGAGCTCCAATGCATCCAAAGTAATATGTAAATATGCTCGGTCTGACCCAAGCATTATAATAAAATAACATCCATGTCAGTCTAGAAAACCAGCGTGAGAAAACACACCCAACCAGATTTTAAATTCATAAAAAACCTTTGAAATCAAAAGTACCTCGTAAGACTATGTCGCACATAAACACCGACCAGATTTTAAATTCATAAAAAACCTTTGAAATCAAAAGTACCTCGTAAGACTATGTCGCACATAAACACGAACGTGGTTTTACCTTACGATTGCCAAAACATTTTCTATAGAAAATCCATTTACATTATAATAATCACTAGAGGTCAATGTAAATATTTCCGAAATGCTTGCATCTCACGTTTCAACATAGTTGGGCATAACTAAGTCCATACGACGCTTATTGGAGAATGGATTCCATATACTGATGGGGTTACTAGAGTACCATCCATCATGGTGCACCTCTAAAATCACATTGAGGACCTCGCTAGGATCCCCTACCAACATAGAACTAGCCTACCATTTGATTAGTAGTACTGAATATGATAAACCCTCCGTTAATGGGCCCCGAAGCATACAAATGAGAGATAATATGGACTCAAGATAGGGATGATCATACCCTACTTGGGAGGAACCAAGTTAGCCCTGCTGCGTCTCCCTTGTTTTAGTCGTTCCTGGTTGATAAGGCTTAAGGCTACATTTTACCTTTTATATAGCACTTCCCACATGGGATGCTAACACTGCCCTTTAGGCAAAATGCAATACCAACATTGATCCATACAAGTTCGTTCTGGGATTGAACAAAACGCTTAAGAGCTTTATCTTCAATTCCATCATTTTCAAGATATCTTCATTTCGAAACACTTAAATTGGATCGAAGTTTTTTTCTGATCACATATCCGATCTCAATCTCTTCAATACAACATTCGATAGTTTCCGGTAAACTCAACCCTGGTTCTTTAGGAAATGAACAGTCAAATATAAGAGCGGAATCACCTCCTAACCATTAGTGGATGGATTTCCTTACCATCGTCCTTGGAGAACGAAATGAGATTTACATGCACAGTATACTATCATCAGAGATGACTGTGCCATATAGCTCACGTGTTTTCTCTAGATATTTCTAAATTTAGTTTTGGTTCTTAATTCGATAGTCGGCTATTTAACTATCCAATAACAAACATTCAATTAGAGATTTAATTCTGTTGGGAAAACCAACATTGGTTAAGCACGTAAGCAACCACTAGACTCTTTTAATAAATCTTTTCATTTATTAATTTCATTCTATAAATGTTGTAGAAAAATTCTTTTACAAAGACATATATATCGACAAATCCCTACATTTCAATGCTTGGAAAAGAAATATTCATATACTTATCTCAACAGCATAAGCATATTCATCCAACACCGAGGAATATTTCCTTTTTATATAATTCTAAATCATTTATAAACTCCGTTATAAATTTATAATACTATTTATGAACTATTTCCTAAATTTCAGAAATGATTTATAAAACTCCTCTACTTTGTACAAATCTTCCTTTAAGCCTTTAACCCAATTTGTAGAACTTCCTTTATAAAACTCAAATTCATTATGAAACTCTATTTATAAATTTCGAATACCCATAATTGAATTATAATCATTCACTGTTAAAAACTATTATATAACAGTAAACATTATAGATAAATAAATATTAACTTTAAAACATCTTAAACAATAATTAATAATTTTCAAATCATTCTTAATAAAATAACAAAAATTTATCTTCAACATTATTATAAATAATAATAATTAATTGATTTTCAAAACTTTTTTGATAAACAATTATATTTAATTCCAAACCATATTCATAATTTAAAAAAAATTTTCAAATGTTTAAAATATTGATAAACAACTTTAAAATAATTTTAAAATAAATAACAACCTTTAAAACATAAATATACTTCCTTGATAAAAATCCATACTTAAATTTCAACATAATAATTTCCATATTTACAAAGTGGAAATTAGCCACAAGGGCCTCTTTAGCTTGTGCAATTAATTTTGTAGGGCACACAACTGAAAAAAATTACTTTTAAGGATAAAATACAAAATAATTAGCTTCTAAGGCCTAAAAACCTATGAAATTATGTCCTTGAAAGTAATTGGACTGCTAACATTGTCCTTAAAAGTAATTATTCCACCGACTTTGGCCTTGAAATAAAATTTTCTAGATGCGTGTCCTAGAAACTAATTGGACTGTAAAGTTTGTCCTTCTAGTGAAACGCCCCTTTATAAAACTACGTTTATAAATCTCTTTTATTTTATAACATGCCGCTTAACATCTCTATATCTATCCTCCTTTTTAATTCCCGAAATAGAATTAACCATTCTTCTAAAACAACATCCTACATATTATTATAACTCCACAATTTGATTTATTTTTCCATAATTTATCCAATGATAAAGATTTTTCTTAATTTATAACACCGTTTATAAATCCATGCTTTTATTAACAAAATTATGATTTTACAATTCTTTACTTCAATTGTAAAATATCACTTTTATAAATTACCATATTTATAAATAAATTGTAATACATGTAGATATATATATATATCACTTTATATAAAAATGGTTAGTAAATACTTATATCAAAATATTTCTATCATCTTTTTAAAGCCATATCCCTCAATTATAAAAGATGGGCTTATTTTTAAGATTTTAAAAATCTTTATTCACTATTCAGAAATCACTATTTAAAATATTTTATAAAATTATAAATTTATAATATCTAAAAATCATACATTTAATTTTATTTAAAACAAACTCATTCCATTAGTAATTCGACTATATATATATATATGTATATACATATACATGCATACATACATACATACACACATACATACATACATACATACATACATACATATATATATATATGTTGAAAACAAATTTTTGGGTCCTGCCTATTAATAATAACTTCTTCGGTATGACGAAATCTATTTTAAGGCAACGAGTGTTGGCAGCAAATATCATGACTCGACTTATCGTCAATGGGGAGCATATATATTTATGGTATGACCCATGGATTAACCACAAATCTCTCATTGATCTAATTGGTTGGGACATGATTTTTCTTTGTAATTTTGCTAATAGTAAAGTAAGTTGTATACTACATGGCGGACAATTACAACCCTAACTATTGCTCGAGACAAGAGAGGTGGCATCACAAATCATACAAGTTAATTTATCCATCAAGCAGCCTAATGGCTACTGGACTATTGCCTATCAGAACAATTTTCATTTTGCTATGGTATGAAACGAGATCCAACTACATGCACAGCAAAATGTATGTATAAACTCATATGGTTTAATAGAACTACTAAATTTTTTTGTTACATAACATATATGGCATATATATAGCATTTTCCTACTTCCGACATGTTAATTGCATAGGGACTGAATGTAGATCCACAGTGTGAACTTTGCAAACAACATAATGAATCTCATCGATGCTTATATATAGAATGTAAATTCAGTACTTATCTATGGACGTCATTGCTGTCCAAATTAGATCTCCAGCTCATAGTTGATCGTTCGTTGAGACAACAACTGTCCACCCTACGGTAGGGCTTTGCAACTAAATCAGACGCTCAATACCTGGCTTACGTTGTGGCAGCTACAACCACTCATCACATCTGGACGGAGAGGGTTAGCTGTAGAGTCAAAATGAAAAGTTGTTCGATAGAGCAAAGATGTAAACTTGTTGAAACCGATGTTCGCTTGTAGCTAAAGAGATAATTCTGCCATCGTCATTGATCATCGACCGAGCGACATAAATTCCTGAAATGGGGATTTGATTTAGAAGATGCTGGATTATTAGTGGCAGCTGATTTAAAGATGGATTTTCCTAGGTTATGTGTGCATGCATAGTGATGTGCTGAGCTGGGTTGTTTTTAATGGAAATGGCGATGCTTCTTCTACCCATTTGGGTCAGACTCTTGTTTTATCTTTTTATTTCCACCCTTGTATCTATTTTTTTTGTTCTTTATCGTATTGGTTTAACTATATTAAAGATGTTGTAATTGAGGATGTCACGCTCCTATTCCTTACCACAATGGTAAGGTTTTTTAAGGAGGCGAATCTTGCTATTGTTTGGTCCTTAGTCGTTATTAACAAAAAGAACCTTTACCTCCAATATATATATATATATATATATATATATATTCGAAAATCACTAAATATATTTTTAAAAACTAATTCTCTATTATATAGTATTTCAAAAAAAAAAATATAGCCCAGAGTCACTATAGCACTAAACAAGGAAAAATCCTTCATGTCATAGAATATGGCATCCAATATCTGTATCAAATTATATGAAAAATAAAAATCAATAGTGCGAGGAATTTTGTTGGATCCCTCTAACCTATCCCCCTGTATCACACATAGTATATAACCAAATAATTTAAATCAACCGCTTCGAAGTAGGATCATATACGAAGGGTCATTCGCTTTTATATGGGAACGTAACAGGGTCTCCTCCGCTCCAGGGCCAGGAATATATCCAAATTAGCAATATAAAATTGTAAATCATCCAAATAGTTAATGACAATCAACAGTAAAATATCCACATATCCAATCAAATTTTTTTATTGACTATAATATATTTTTGGTTAACTAAAAAAGTGAATTTGACTCACACTGATTTTAGTTGTCGCCAAAGCATTCCATTTTGAATTAAAATTGAACTGACGTTCAATGTTAACCCAAACTCCTACTGGCTCCAAATCCATCCAACACAACTCCATAGCAAACAATTGTTGATATGATCACAACAACTTGTTGCGCTCGATTTGGACTTCATATGCATTCAATATGGATTAATGAATTTTTGAAATAATTTAATTAAAATTAACTTAACTAAATTAAATTAAAAAACTTAAACTATTTCTTCCTCCTTCTCAACTCATTTCCAAGTTACACATAAAACAAAATGCGACTTTGAGCTTTCCACCATCATCGCTATGCCACTTTGCCATGGCATCGAGCCCACCTAACCTCGCACGCCGCTGCTAAGGCCATCATGCACCGAACAAGAAAAAAAACCTATGCTTGCACACAAACGTGGCCAAAATTCGGCAATCTTGCCTCGCCATGGCTTGATCCAACCATTGAATAGATTTATAGAGTCGTGCTCTATGTTTTTGTAGTCGAAGTCGAAGGTTGATTTGGCCCGTAGTGGTGCAGACGGGTCACAACCGTATGATGGGAGGAGGTTTTTTTTAAAAAAGCGAATTAATATACTCTAATGCACGCAAATATATAAGGAAGAGGGTATTGGTACAACGTGGGGGAAGTATAAGGTAAGTATGGCTATTGGAGAAAACATATATTAATATATTATTTAATTTTAAAATATTCATTCAAAGCATCCTAAAATCTCGAACGCGAAACGAGGCATGCTACATGGCGTTCTATATGCTATACCCCTATTCTGAACATAATGGAACTAGTATCGAGATCCAATTCGGTCATATGCAGAAGATAGTTTTTTCACACCTAATTATTATATAAGTTTACTAAAATAAATTTTTATGTGTTTCGATCTCGCACGCCCAAACAATACGTCCAATCATTATGAAATTTGACGGCATACAATAACTCACTATTACGGATGTAATGAAACTAGTTTCATCAAAATTCGAGACATTTCCCCGAAAGGCTATTTTCACATGTTAATTAAAGTGAGTTATTTTCAAAATTAGTTTAATCACTTAATTTCAATTCAGAAGTTTACTTTCTTCCTTCTTATTCAAATAAAATTTAAATCAACTTTCAAAATCATTTTCATTTATATTCAATTCAAGATTTATAATTTTAAAAAATTCAAAATATTAATTCAATAATTTAATTATCAAATAAATCGCTACATTTGAAGTTAAAATTATTCAACTTATAAAATTAACCTTTTAATATTTAAAATCAGTTAAATATTTCAAATTCAAATGACTAAAATTCTTGGTCGTTGCAAAATACATGTGCAGATTTAGGTAGAATCAAATAATAGACATGCTTTTAATTGAGATAATAGGGTTTTAGAGAACATGTTTTAAAATTAAAAATTTAAGCACAAAATGAGCCATTCATACACAGACATATGAAGTATAAAATATATAAATTAATAAATCATAGAATCACCATAGGATTTTGCGTAGAAATCGCACCTTGAATGATGATATCTCCTTAAATCTTCAAGATCCTCGTCCTATCCTTGCAAAAGATGGATGAAACACTTTTATTTGATGTTTTATTTGGAGTTGAAAGTTTTTTGAAATTTGATTTTTGTTTTCTACCATGAAAAGTTAGGAGGAGAGAAAGAAAAAGAATGACTTGTCAGAATACATTTTATTTGAACGAATGAAGCACTTCCCATTCTTTAATTAAAACTTCCCTAATTAATTCCCTTGATTGTTTCTCTCTCTCCAATCCTTTCTTTACACGTGATATGTCATCAAATGACATAAAATTCCACAAATCACGTCATCAAATGATATAAAATTTCCATAAATCATTTCATGCAATTATCTTTAAGTTACATCGATATGGTATATCAATACGCGCAAATGTAACTTCTATAAATGCATTAAAATAATTACAAACAACCTCCAAACATGAATTAAATAATAGCTAATATTTTTGAAAAATCAATTAATTTAATCAATTTGCAACATTTTATAAACCAATTAAATCATGTGGTTTTTCAAAGAATTCATCATTACGGTTGTGCAACTCAAAGGTATAAAATCAATCAACGATTAATATCGAACTATTCGAATATTAACATTCACAAGTCACCTAGCATGTGGTGTGATATTTTAACTAAATTTATTGCTTACACATCTTTTTGTAAAACCCAATTTTACTTATTATAAGCCATACCCGATGGTGACAATCATTTACACCAATCTCTTCGTCAAAACTGTATCACATTAGGACTTATGGAATTTGGTAACAATCCATATTCAACTTTATAGTCTAAACACAAAGTCCTTTGTTTAATAATAATAATTATTAATCGAAATGCTCTATCTAGAGACTTTAACTTTGAGTTGACTTCAGTGGAAACCTAAGAGATGAATCCTCTCTTAAATAGTGTTTCACTTCCAATGCTTCCACTTGACCCAACTAGACTCATTCGATGGATATCGTGCCATGATTTAACTATAATCAAAGCGGTGCTTCTACATTGAAGATCAACAACATTCCCAAGTTAAGAGAACTATGTAAATTAGTCACATCGATATTATCTGCTTGACCTTAGCTATATTAACCAACATAGAACTATAAAGTGAGTCATTATATAATTATCCAATAATTATCAGTACGTAACCTCTTGGTTCCCTCAGCATTCATGAGTAATACACCGTCTAATATTTGGAGATGTTATATACTCAAGTCTCAATAGATACATTGATATCTAGTCTCAATGCATCTTCATTAGAAACATTTAAAATGGTGTATTTGTTTCGTTGTGATAAATTTCTCATGGTTACAACACTTTCTAACTACTATCACAAAACATACCATTTGTGGATTTTCTATTAAATATACTTTTAATTAAAGTGATTAATTAATATAACCACATTATATCAAGTATATAATCGATAAAATATACCTTTATTTCGAACATGATTAGTCAATGGGTTAGATATATATAACAAATTAGATAATTGTCCCTAGGGCATACCTCTAACTCTATCAATGAAGACTAAAGACCTCTTCATTCCATTTTCAGCTTGATGAGATGACCATCACCTTGGCAGAGTTGACCCGATTTCAATGCTTGCCTATCGATGGTGCTCCGTTGACTAACCCCAATGTGCCTTTTGATTACATGAAGTTGTATGAGTCACTTTTAGGCCATGTACTGCCAGCTGGGAATAGATAAAAGCACTAAGATGATTATGTGGACTTGCTATTGATAATGGTTGGCATATTATATTTTAGCGGATGTATCTCTCGATATTACTCAGTGGACTTATGTTATTACCTTGCACAATATCAGTTCCGTTGATGTGTGATTATTCGAAGACACGTGTGACCTCATATGGTTTCCAATTCTTGATGAATTAATTGCTGGCAGGAATTATTCTTAGGGTAGTTCATTTCCTTGTTACATGTATATGAAACTACCAGGATTTTCTTGTTGGAGGATCACTCGATTGGCGGTTGTTTGACCTAAGTTTAGGTATTCTGGTTATATTTAAATTTATGACTTTTAGAGATAATATACTAAACTTTGAAATCAAATATATAAATATAGTTAAAGCTATGATCTTGGAATTATCTTCTTGTTAGCCGAATAACCACGATGCGAGTGGTTATTGATAGATCGCTACCCCTTGGTTCAAAATACAATTGTTTTTTCATATGACCACTTCTACCTATTTAGATTTTATAATTTACAAATTTCCCTTGTTATTGAAATCAACCTAAAAGTTGGTTTTTGGCTGGTGGGTTGGACTAAAGAGTATGAAACATTTTCCTAGAAGGAATATTCAGTTCTACCACAACAAGCTTAATATTTTGGAGTATGACTCCATGACATGGTCACCTTACATTGAAGAAGTTCTTACAGATCAAGATAACATGTTCATTGCATCCGTACATTTATAAATTGCACAACCTCCACTGATTTGTCTTAGTGATGTTGCTTATCACCTGCCCAGTAGGGTGATGAACCAATTTGGTATGTCACAGCACATACCATACAATATGTCATTCTATAGGATTGATCTTGCAAAGGGGAGTACGATATGGCCATTGACTCAGGAAATTATCTACAACTGTTCGTACAGGTGGTGGGGAGTTGACTATATCTGTTGAAGAATATAATAGTTTGTATTGGAACATTACATGATGTTATTTTCTTCTTGCTAAGAATTACCCGTTCATATTGATCCACACATACCTAAATCTCCCTTAGGAGGAATGTGGTAAGTATAATTAACGAATAACATGGAATGAATGATAATATATAAATTACACTATACTACATAACATTAACTTTACACTAGAACGACATTTAAAAAGCGACAGAGTTAGTGGATGAGCTATTAGAAGAAGTTATGGAGCAATATAATAGAAATTGCTTTAGTGTAAAGAGGATTCAAGAAAAAGTTTTAGGAAAGAATAAGCTATCAATACTAGCACTGTCCCCTCATGTAGTTCCACTGCTTCCTGCTCATATAAAGGCACCACCACCACTGTAACATCCCCTATCTTGAGGCTCAAAGCTAAGCGCTACAGATGCTCAGACTGTAGTCATCTATAGTACTAACTTCCAACGATAAAATACAGTTATGTTAACGGTATCCATAATACTAGGAGCGCATGAATATGATATAAAACATAGATTTAAGGACAACCTTTCTGATTACATTTCACAAAACGTGTTTCATATTTCATTACTGTTTCCTCACCTTTTGGACAAGGCTGGGATATCAATAAATTGGCTAAAACAGATGGATATCAGGACTGGAGATCGATTAGGGAGAAGGCTGTGATTGATACAATAAAAATTGGACCAGGCTCCTATCAAGGTGGGATTGACAGGGAATGGTGAGCACAGCTAGGTGAGGGTACATTTCAAATTTCAGATAAATCGGAGTTCATATGCTCAAGTTAATGATGGATCAAGGTTCATAGAAAGTTGGTTCATATCGATACTTGTGTATCGATCAAAGTGAATATGGATATGGGTAACACTGATGGTGCATTGATTTTGGATCGATAGCAGGTCATATCGATAGGTTTCGTACCGATTATTTACAGATCGATACGAAGAAGAGAAGTTTGGATCGACACGAGGAGCAAAGCAACTAGTGGGTATGGATTTGATGGATACAAAGGCATGTACTTTTTAAGGGCGGCATCAAATCAATACGAAGGTAGGTGTAAGGCATGGATACGAGGTAATGGCTACAATGGTTTAGAAAAGTATTTCGTATTCGTCAATTATTGATTGATACGAAGGACACACTCAGGGATCGATATGAAGAAAGCAATAGACGTTAACAGATGGATATGAAGGGCATCACCTTGGATGGATACGAAGCAAGGACTTTGGCATCGATATGAAGGCAGGATATAGGGATCAATATGAAGAGCTCGGCAACCGATGGATACAAAGAAATAGCTTAAACCAAGGGAAGCAGTCGACGAGCATGAAATATGAATCTCTGCATGATAGTCGGGCCACGTCATCGGTACGAAGCCTATCGATGCGAATGTATTGATCTGAAGTCGCCAGCCTACTTTCTTTGCCAACCTTGGATCAATCATAACTCTCAAGCCATGGATCCAAATGCTATGAAATTTTCACAGGAGCTTTCTTATTCACTCAAGAACGTTCATGATTCATATCAGCTTTATTGGACCATTTTTGGATCGATACAGATTGTACTTGGATCGATCAGGATCAATCCCAAATGACTTCAAATCTATCTGGTGGGCCCATCTGTGCATGAGAAGGGGTATTCCAGGTTTTGGGGTGGATTTTTTTAGATCTGCACCTATAAATAGTAGCTTTACGGCAACTAAAAAGGGATCTTCTTGACTTTTTGAGGTGAAACTTTGTCATTTTGTCTACTGATTTCAATGGCTTGTAAATGTAATCTCAATATAAAAGGAAAAAAAGCATCAATTCAAAGTGGACGTAGGCTGAAGATAGACGAACCACTATAAACCTCGTGTTCTTTTCTTTCTTTCTCATTTTAATTTTGCTATTTCTTCATTTTTATTCTCTACATTATCTAGATCTGAGATATGTGTTAAGATATTAAGGATTTATGTGTAAACATTGGTGCTTTCACTACTTTTGGGATTTATGACCAATTTTGGTGCAAACACTTTGGTGCTTTCACCGAGAAGGACTACCACCCACTATATCGGATATGGAGTTCGGACTTGGAGAGCTAAAGGATCGGATTTTGGGAAGCAATGGCAAAACAATCAATGAGGAAATAGAGAACGGAAAGGGGTCAGCATTAAGGAAGTTAGGAGGCTTCTTGAGGAGTTAATCAGGCATCAGTTTTCATCACTAGAGATGACATGGAGATGATGATGGATGCTATGCAGGAAGGGGTGCTGAAAGGCAGGAGGAGATGATACAGAAATATTTTGACAAGTTGGACAAGCTGGAGTGCAAACTCAAGAGAACATAATCGTTGGAAATGTTGGAAACATGGATCGTGAAGCTGGAGCAACAAAAGAAGAGGCAGTTCAGAATCTAGACCGAGAAAACGCAGTAAATAGGATGTAGAACAGAGCAGGACCATCAGAAGCTGCTCCAGCACTCGAGGGCATACCCACGAATCATGTTGGCTCGATTCCAGGAAGGTTACCAGGCGCCGCTGTGTAATTTGGCATTAATCGGGACATGGATGCTCGTCTAGAAGGATAGGATTTAGGATTCCATCGCAGACTTAGGGGGCAGGTTAGAGATCGCAAACATAGGCTACCCCTTGATGATAACGACATGTTAGTGGACAAGATCAGACAGGCTATGAGGGAAGGATTGGTGAATAGAGATTTAGAGGACATGAACAAGAGTCCCTTCACTCTTGTGATCAGGAAGGCTAGGAATCCATCGGACTTTAAACTACCAACGTTGGAGATGTATGATGGGAGAACGGATACCGCTGTTCACTTGTTGAGATACATGAGGCATATGGAAGTGCTGAGGGGCATTGGAGGGAGTTATGGCTAGGTGCTTCCCTTTTTATCCGATGGATATAGCAGCACTATGATTCAGACAACTGGAGAGCGGCTCAATTGGCACTTGGACGGAGTTGACTGAGAGATTTATAAGGAAATTCAGGTCCACATCGTGAAACCCAAGAATGTGATGAATTTAACATTGTGAAATAATGGAAGAGAGAATCACTTAGGGACTTCTTAACCAAATATAATGCGGTAATAGCTGCGGTAGATCAATCCAATCCGACGATGGTTTTGACGGCAGCAATCTCAAGAACTACGGATGATTTAGATTTTAAGATATCATTGAAATAGGAAATGGATCTTGGAGAGTTTTACCATGAAGAGGAAAGGTTTTTAAGATAGGAAGATGCGAAGGCTGAAAGAGAAGGGAGAGAGGCTGAAGTTTATGTGGTAAAAGATGGTGGTCCGCCTAAGGAAGATTCAAACAAGGATGATATAGGCAAAAGGAAAATGAATAACAATGGTAGCAGATTGAAAAGGCAATGAAGGGAATCTAAATTCTCTTCTTATTTGGATTTGACTGAATCTCTGGAAAGGATTTACTTGGATACTCAAGGGCTCCTCCAGTATTGAAGGCTGGCAAAAAGGGAACCCTCTGAATACGAACGGGCACCGGGAAAGCATTAGTTATTCCATGACCTGGATGGGCACAACACGGACGAATGCAGACATTAGAAGGATATCATTGAGGAGCATGTAAGGAATGGCCATCTACAACAATACATAAGTAATCGAGCTGTGGCGTGGAACAGGAGCGTCCATCGCCACCTCAAACGAACATAGCATCGGATCTAGGCAACGTCATCAACTTGTTATCAGCTGAATGGATTTATGGCTTCGAATAAGTAGTGAACCCCGCAATGATGCGACTAAGTCACTTACACATGTACGAGAATGAGGATGATCCTTAGCATGCTCTAGGATTATGATAAACCACGATGCTCGGAATTATGAAATCTTGCTTTCTTTCTGTTTTCTTTGGGCTCTGGTTTCTTTCTCCGTACTATGAACAATTGATTTTCTTGGTTTTTAGGACTTTTATTTTGGCAATTGGACTTTGTAATTGATTGGATTTGGATTAATGTAATAAATAATATAGGTCACGCGATTACGGTCCCGATTGGAGAGGTGGGGCCGTAATCGCAAGTTACAAGTCTCTTCACTAGAAAGCAATGAAATGGACTCGGACGCAATATAAAAGTCCTCAACCGGAGAGTCGAGGACAAAGAATATAAAATTCCTCGACCGAAGAGTTGAGGCCGGAGAATACAAAAGTTCTCGATCGGAGAGTCCAGGCCGGAGAATATAAAAGTCCTCGACCAGAGAGTCGAGGCTGGAGAATACAAAAGTCCTCGACCGGAGAGTCCAGGCCGGAGAATATAAAAGTCTTCGACCGAAGAGTTGAGGCTGGAGAATACAAAAGTCCTCGACCAAAGATTCAAGGCCAAAGAATATAAAAGCCCTTGATCAGAAAGTTGAGGCCAGAGAATATAAAAGCCCCCGATAGGAAAGTCGAGGCCGGAGCAGGATAAAATTATCCGGAGAGGTCCCGGCTTTGAATTTGGACCCGGCGAGGTCTCGGACTTGGATAAAGCGACCAGAAGGGGTCATTGATTTGGTTGTTGGATTATGGATATTAATGGATTAAAACTCAATTGATGGGTTCTGATGGTTATGGAATTTGCTAAGGATTTGGTTATGGATTCAGAATCAGATTTTTACTCGTAGCAGTATCGAATTTTGGATAAGGATATGGCTATGGCACTTGGATAGAATGACTTGGTAATGGATTGGGTTATGGTTCGAGTGGTATGACTGGATTTCAAATGACAGATTTAAAGCTATTCAAAACATGCCTTCCAACATAAGGCATGTTTTGGGGGGCAAAAGTTACCCCGCCTTTTGGACAAGGCCGGGATATCAACAAATTGACTAAAACAGATGGGTATCAGGATTGGAGATCGACTAGAGATAAGGCTATGATCGATACCGTCAAAATTGGACCATGCTCCAATCAAGCTGGGGTTGTTAGGGAATGATAAACAAGGCTAGGTGAGGCTACATTTCAAATTTCAGGTAAATCGGAGTTCGTATGCTCAAGTTACGGATGGATCAAGGTTCGTGGCAAGTTGGTTCGTATCGATACTTTCGTATCGATCAAGGTGAATATGGACATGTGTAACACCCATGGTTCATTGGCTTTGGATCGATAGCAGGTCATATCGATATGTTTCGTATCGATCATTTACATATTGATATGAAGAAGAGGAGTATGGACCGACACGAGGGGCGAAGCAACCAGTGGGTACGGATTTGATGGATACAAAGGCATATACGTTTTAGGGGCGGCATCAGAACGATACAAAGGTAGGTGTAAGGCAAGGATACGAGGCAATGGCTATAAGGGTTAGGAAAAGTATTTCGTATTGACCAACTATTGATCGATATGAAGGACGCACTCAAGAATCGATACGAAGAAAGCAACGGACGTTAACGGATGGATACGAAGGGCATCTCCTCGGCTGGATACGAAGTAAAGATTTGGCACCGATACGTAAGCAGGATATAGGGTTCAATACGAAGAGCTTGGCAACCGATATATATGAAGAAATGGGTCAAACTGAGGGAAGTGGTCTGCAAGCATGAAATATGGATCTCTACATGATACTCGGGCCACGTCATTAGTATGAAGCCTATCGATACAGATGTATTGATATGAAGTCTCCACCCAACTTGCTTTATCAACCTTGGATCGATCGTAACTCTCAAACCATAGACCCAAATGTTATGAAATTTTCACGCTAGCTTGCTTATTCACTTAAGAACGTTCATGATCGATCTCAGCTTTATTAGGCCATTTTTGGATCGATACGGATTGTAATTGGATCGATCAGAATCGATCCCAAACGACTCTAGATCGATCTGGTAGGCCCACCTACGCATGAGAAGAGGTATTCCAGGTTTTGGTGGGGATATTTTCAAATCTTCACCTATATATAGCAGCTCTATGGTGAATAAAAAGGGATCTTTTTCATCTTTTCAAGGCGAACTCTATCATTTTGTTTATTGATTTCAAAGGCTTGTAACTATAATCTCAATATAAAAGGAATAAAAGGATCAATTCAAAATGGACGTATGCCGGAGATAGCCGACCAACTATAAACCTTGTGTTCTTTGATTTCTTACTCATTTTTAATTTTTCTAATTCTTTATTTTTATTCTCTACGTTGTCTTGATCTGAGATCTATGTTAAGGGATTTGTGTGTAAACACTAGTGCTTTCACTACTATTGGGGTTTGTGACCAATTTTGTTGCAAACAATTACAAATTCTAATCGTTTCCCAGGTTCAAATCAAATATAAATATTACATAAATACGCCAAAAGCGACATATGAAGATGCCCCCTTCGATGACCAGAGTACTAGATAGTCATAGCGGAATAAAACAACACATTGGAATTAAATAACAAAAAAGTCCTAAATAGCTATCCATCAGCCTCCTGCTCATCTCCAAAAGCTTTATTCATCAACCTATTAAAACCTATAAATCCTCAACCTCGGCCTACTCAAATCAATTTTGAGCATCTGAAAGTTTAAGAGGAAAACATAAACTTCATGTCAGACATAAAGCCTGGTGTGAATAATACTATACGTCTCGGTTATATGATATTAAGTGAGATCACATCGCTTAGCGGAACGGGTTTTCCCTCATTAATATTCTTTTAAAATATATCTTTTGCAAATCTTAATCCTGCAACCAAAACTGGTTAAAAAAATAAAGCAATATCATCTATGCATACGAATTAGGTAACAAATGGACTATCTGTCTGAACACTATAGTTTTATTTGGCTAACTACTAATCTTTGGCTGACTCCGGCTTACCGGACAAAATAAATAAATAATTTAACTTCCGTTAGATACTCCTCTTCTGGATGGTCTGTTCTAACTTACTTCTCCAGGGTCAACTGATCCTAATGGTTTTGCGGGCTTACCAATAACCATCCTCATTTTGTATATTCCTTTCTGTGTGTAACATCATTTTGGTCTTACCTGTGACAAAGTCCTACACACTGTAATTTTCGACTAAATTAGCTAGGAGCTAATAGCTAATGTATAAGACGCGGCTCTATGCCAGTCCCATTTGGTATTCTAATATCCGAGTCATCTTACTTAGGGTTAACTACCCATAAATTTTCCTTGGAAATCTTTTCTATCAAAATGATTTAATCCTTTTAAATCAAACTTAAGCAAGTAATCTATGCTTTACTCAAATACTTTGCCATGTTGTCTACACTTTATCCAAAACATTATTGATGAAAACATTTAGACCTTTGAAAGTGCCCCTTCGAAACCATTGAAAACATTCCTTTAAAAATCTTTAAAACTTAGACATCCTCTTATTAAAACTTTATAAAGATGCTTTTCGAAAACATTGGTTTCAACGGTAGTAAGGGGTTTCGACCCTCTTCTTGAGCATTAACTTAAAACAAAAGACGCAACTCATTCGAAACCATTCCTTAAAACAATTTAACCAATTCGAAAGCTAACCAAGTTGAAAGTAAAACATGTGCATTTTCTTTTAAAAGCAAAGCTTCGACCCCTACGGAACCCCTTGTTTTGACCTTATACCTTCCTCTTATGATCAATTCGCTATGTACCAAGTCTTTGATACCGGGCGCATTAGTTTCGACGGCGATGGCGACGGAAGTACTTAGTCGAAAGCTAGGTATCGAAAGTGGCAAGACATGTAAAAAGCATATAAAATCTGATTTGTAACCTTTTAAAGTAATTCTTTTCAACTAACCTGCCTAGTTTGTTAAAATATGATTAGTTGCAATTTCTTTTCCAAAAGAACTAAAATTATTTACAAAAAGCCCCTTCTCCTTTTATAGATATATAAAACATTTAAGTCCCATTACTTAAATAGTTTTATATATCTATTAAAACACTTAGGAAAAATCTATAAAAATTCCTATAAATCATTTCTAATAAGTTTTCTAAGATATATTAATTTATAACCCAAAACATACATATTTTAGCCGTAATAAATTTTAAACCCGAATAACCATTTTCTTCACTAGAAAATTAATATTAAATCCACATTAATTCAAAAAATTATGAAAATTGAACCATCTCTAAAATATATTTCTGATCTTATTCTAAAATTTCAAGGCTTTTAGATCATCTAATAAAGTTTTTACACTAAAACATATTATAAAAATATGTACGAATTAGTATAAATCATCAACAAGCATATATCCATTTTAACAGCCAAAACATGGCAAAATATTGCAAAATAGTTCGGATTCATCTTAAAACTGAAAACAAATAAAAACATGAGATGTAGTCATTATTCGCCTTTGCTTTAGGATTAAGGAGTTGAGATTTGATCTTGGGTTATGTTGATTTAGCTTCTTCCTTTAGCTTATCTTCTTCTTGTTCTTGCTTAATGGCGACTAGGCTCTATTTTTTTTTTTGATTATGAAATGAACCGGAAAAATGAATGCCCTAAGGGTTTAGGGTATAGGAATGTTCTATTCCTATTTTCCCTCA
Organism: Allium cepa; assembly: GCA_030765085.1. Classification (NCBI taxonomy): domain Eukaryota; kingdom Viridiplantae; phylum Streptophyta; class Magnoliopsida; order Asparagales; family Amaryllidaceae; genus Allium; species Allium cepa. The sequence continues at coordinate 102,463,649 of CM060928.1, read as the reverse complement.
CCTATTACCCTTAATTATTTTAATTCATGTTAGATCATTTATTATATGGCACGTCTACCCTTATTAATCACAAATCTCAATCTCCTAATCATTACATTATTTTATTTTATTTAGCTAATCAAATGTCTTAAATAATGTCACTGAAAATTAGGGGTGTTACAACCACCCCATACGAATCCTTTATCATATTCAAGTCAAACAACCACGTACCAAAGACATCAACCAAGAAAGAAAGCTTCAACATATTAAGATGAATACATTCATGGGCATTTCAACCTATTCCAATTATCTCGACCATGCAGGAAAAAGAACATGAAGATGAAGATAAAGAGATGGTTCGCTAGAGATCTAACTAGAACAATGCCAAAAAGAAAAGCTCCATGAGAAGTTTGCAATTAGGGAAATTAATCAACCATGTTTATCATTTCAAAACTATTTGTCTATGTTAGTGAATTGAAGTGGTTTGTGGTATGAATTGGAATGTTAGTGAATTGTTATAAATTAATAGGTTTGTGGTATTGCATTAAACTGAATTGAATTGAAGTTCAATCGTTTATCATATTGCTATAAACTTAAAAATGTTGTTGCTGTGTGCAATAAGATAAAGTTGGTAATATTTGGACAATCAGTTGATATTTAAAAAACCTCCTATTAACTTTACTTCGAAATTTGTCAACAATATACTAATGTTGCATAAGTATCAACTTTGCAGACATATTATATTTGTAGAACTTTTCAATTACATTCCAAATATTTAAAACAATCACCAAATTGTTCAAACAAAACACATTACGTATGCAATCATTCAACCAAATACAATACCTTGTATATTACATAATAAATTTTCAAACATATGCAATTACTAATAACTCAAACATATGTAAATGCTAGGTTATGTAAGAGCACTGATCCTTCATATGGCTCATAACTCTGCATCTGCTATACACATTTGACCGTAGATGCTGCATCTCATCCACACCTTTAATTCTAGTTGACCGAGGGAATCTTGCCGCCATTGAGCTGATGGAAGAAAAAATAAATGTGCACTCCAATAATATTTATCATGAATGGGATGAAACTCTAGTTTCTGAATACCATGGCCTTGCAAAAGCATCATGATTTATATTCACACCGTTTACAACCATCGAATAAATGGCCATAATATAAGCATAATGTAACCATGGTAGTAATGGAATGTTGCATCTATAGGAAAAAGTATTACCATCAATTACCACTTGAAATTCATCACCAAAATATAACCTCTTTTCGTTCAATTTGACTAAATCAAACAAGCCTTGAAGTCTTACTTTACTAGCTCTCTCGACAATCTTTGATTTCCACTTTAGAGTTAAACGCACTAACATATTTTTAGTAGTTTATTTTATTTAATAGAAATATCCACAAAATTAAAGAAGATATGTGCAACCAAAGTTTTAACAGGTAACAATTGCACAATTTTACAAACAACATTAAGACATTCTGAAGTAGTTGTAGTGAGAGAGTTAGTTGGATGGTAATGGGCAATATGTAATTTGTTACATATATGTATCTTTGTAACTAATATCATTCATAATAAAGGACTTTAATTTCTATTACATACTTTGTTATATTATGATATAATTAATTAAGTAATTAATTAAAGTATATTAACTCAAAAATATTTAAATAGTAAGTTATGCGATAATAATTACAAATAATTGTAATCATGAGAAAACTATAATTATATTGAATAATGTTTTAAATATTCTTGATCGAGAGGATTCGAGAAAGGGTATTGTGAATCTCTTAAGATATGTGATGATCTCCAATTGTTGGGTAGTGTATTACTCATGGTTGTTGGAGGCACCAGGGGTTACGTACTATAGTTATGGGATAACAATGGAATGACTCACCTACCGAGACAAATGTTGGCTAATAACAACTAGTACAATAGGAAATCTCAGAGTGACGATGTTACATAGTTCCCTTGACATGAGAATAACTTTAAGACTCAATATGGATACTCCACCTTGATAATAATTAAATCATGACATAATGGTCGTTGAGTGACTATGGTTTGGTCTGAGTTGAAGCATTACTAGTGAAACACTATTTAACAAAGAATTCATCACGTCTGTATTATGATGCTAGTATAATGATCAACTATAGTCAACTAAAAGTCAAAATATTTAGTTAGAGCAATATGATTAATATTAAATGTTGTTACTTAACAAAGGACTTTGTTTATTAACTAACTGAGTTGAATATAGACAATATTGGAATTTTGATCAAAACCAAATTCTTTAAGTCCTAAAGTGATGCAGTGTTGACAAATATAATATGTGTAAATAATCACTGTAAAAAAGGTGCTGCTTAAATCGTAAAATTGAATTTTATAGATGAAGATTTATAAGAAACAAATTTGGCCAACTGCAAGCCCATAGATTAAGGTGATATGTGAACGTTAATATTTGAATTATTGGATAAGAATCATTAATTGAATTTACACTTATAAGTCGTAAAGCCGGGTTATTGATTTCTTTGTAGTACCTATGATTAAATTGATTTATAATTATTAAAAATTAATTAATATTTATGAAATATTAATTATTTGTTTGTTTGATGTGTTCTACGCTAATATTATTTTCATGTTATCATTGGTATTTAGTTGGATGTGCATTTAAAAGTTACATGTGTATGCATTAATATACGATATTGATGTGTATTTAAATATGTTTTGAATGATATTAATTGACTAACGGATTTGATTGTTTTATTGTTCTATGTACCCCATTAATATGTCCAACCATAAATTGAAAGTGGAAGGGGTTTGAATTCCAGATCTGGATCAAAGAGTTGGAAAGAGTAAATGGAGGAGAATTTATCTCATCATCATTTTATATTTAAATAATACTATATCCCTCATTTGTTTCTCTCTAGAACCCTTCCCCATCTTAGTCGCAATCCCTTAGCGCCCCACCTCTATTGCATCGCTTCCATAGACACAAATACATAAACATTTGAAACAATACAGCGGTACTCTATGTGGCTGCAAGTTCCAGTGATCGGTTCAAGCTGAATCTAGGAGATCTCACCAATCAAGATGCATTCAAGGGCCTATCTTCAATGGCAAATTTTTATTTACGTCATATATATGGTAATGAGATCCTAATAATGATTTTGTACATATGATGACTTTCTCACCAACTTAGTAGATAATTTAAATCTTGTTATACATTTGTATTATTTAAAATAGTTTTTGATTCATAGTTTATAAAAACCTTTACAAACATATTTAATTTGGGCACGCATATTTTTTACAAATACATATTATAATTTTAAATTAATTATAATTAATTAAAAATGTTTTTAAATAGTTATTTTCTAATTTGAAATCAATATTCATCAGTATATATATTCAAATATATTTATATAAATTAAATGCATTTTAAAATTATTTTCGTCAAAAAGTTACCTTTTATTTTCTATCAAATCATTTTAAATTATATGTATATTTAAATTTTATTATTTTAAAACATTATTTATATTTAATTATAATATATAAATATTTTACTGATTAATTTGTTTAAGGTCGAATAAAGTTATATATACGTGTATATTTTAAAATATTTATCTTATAACACACATATGTATATAATACATACATACGCACGCACATTTTATTAATTTGTTACACATTTTCAATAGTTTTGAACATTAAAAAGAATAAAAATTATTTGTAACAAAAGTTTTTTTGCCTTGAAATTATTTTTTGATAACATGAGTGTTACATATTTTAAGTAGAGCACTCATTATGGTGTCTAAAGGACTCGAACTCATGAGCTTTAGAACCGCTGTCTAAAGCGATATGCCTTTAACAACTTGAGATAGAGGTCATCAACCGACTTAAACTTATTACATTTAATTATACACTTTTAAATTAAATATAAATACAAAAATATGCAATTTTGAAAAATTAAGATTTAAATTTAAAATGTTTTACTTCGTCTTCATAATATATTTCAAATATAAATTTTTGAATTTAAATTTTATTGACTTAATCAAAACTGAATTTGATATTTTTATTTCATTTTATTTAGAATATATGCATTATTTTTCATATATATATATAAATTTGTGTGTGTGTGCATGTGTGTGTTAAACAAACTTTGAGATAGTCAAAACATATATAAATCATGAATGTATACATTATAGATGTAAGTCCAATTAACTATATACGTAGCTATATACAAAGTGCTATGTTGCATATGCACATCACATGTATATGAGTATTATTGATATCCTCAAAACTATATTAATATTAACTTAATTAAATCACATTTGTTAGTTAAATAAAGAAAATAAAATTAGATTTTATGTAAACTAACCAGATTGGATTTAGTAAAACCCATTAGAATTCATTGGCTTATATGATCCAAATAAGGAAATTTTTTGAAGCTTACCCAATTTAATCATTGTAGATTAGGCCAGTTTCAATAATGGTAGTAGGCTCCAAATAGTCTATACGGTATAATTAGTCAACATTTAGCGCCAACTAACTAAACCTACTTATTTGATCAGTGTACAGAAAAATAATGTCTAGGCTTTGGTTAAATGATATAGTATTCTTCCTTCTCTCGCTACCTACCTGACCTAATGAGAAGAGTAGCCCAAAATTTTGGCCTAGATGTAAGACATAGAGTTATTTGGTCCTTTGGCTAATTTTCAATCTAAACTTTGAAAGTTAAAAATTTATTTTAATTTTAAATGTTAAATCTGAAATATAAAGTGAAACTATATAATGCTAATAAAATAAATTTAATTTTTTTTAAATGTTTTAGAAAGTAAAATAATCAATTTTGAATTTTTAATATATATTTATTTATTTTGATTATTTAAATTAAGTAAAATAATTAATTAAAAGATTATCTATATATGTATGTATGTATTAATATATGTTTATAGCTATAATTGTTATAGTTATATATACTCATTTTAAATTTCTTTAAGAAGAATCATATTAAATTTTCGAATTAATTAGAGTATTAAATTAAATTGTTTAATTAAATAAGTGGATTTAAAGTAAAGTTAATGATTAAAATGTATACATATGTTTATATGCATGTGCGTGCATAAACAAACTTTAATGTTATTATTAATTATTTATCTCTAATAGTCTAAGATAAATAATATAAGATTTAAAAAAATAAATTAAATTACATAAATTATACACGTATTAATTATATTAATTAATTAAAAACGAGTTTATTAATAAAAATTAAATAAATATAATTAAAATAATAAGATACACACACGCATTATAAAAGCTAATTAAATTATAATAATTATAAACAAATCAAACATATATAATTATATATGTGTGTATAATATAATGTAAGTGGAACTAAAATAAACTCAAAACATATTCTAGAAGTAAGTACATACGTAAAGTATGTACATGTGGATTTAGATGTGTCCGACACTTGAATCTAGATGGTATTTTATAAGACACACATTATTCCACAAATTGATATCACCCAAAGAATATATATTAAAGATTATGAATCCTTAATTTATAGAATTGCCTTCAACTATTTATATATTAATACATTATTTACATGCGCACTAGTTATTGAACAAAATCAAGCATAGTACCATCAGTATATTGTTTAGATGTGGTAAGATACATTTTTTATTTGTTGAGAAAACTCAAGGTACATGCATTATACTTAGGCCTTAGAGAAACGGTAGGTAATGTGAATCTCTCGATTTGTGGATAAACTCAAGGTCGAGGTCAAGAATGCAGCAAATACCACAATTAGGAGTTGTATATGATACAACTGATAATGAGTCATCCATTGCTTGTGGGCCTATGATTTGTTGAGCAAACATAAAGTCCAAATCCCAACGCAAGCACGTCCTGACACTCACTAGACGGATCAAAAGATATTTTATATTTCTCCTAGGGTTTTGAGGAATATAAAAATCTTGCGTGAGCCTGATTAGAAAAATTAAATGAGCACACTTAACCTTTCTAATATTGTTAGAACACATGCTATAGAAAGTTAAAATAATTTAGCTCGATAAATTTATGCAACTAACACAATTAACAAAATGCTTATTATTTTAATTTAGAAAATTAGTACTTTATCACTAATAAAACATATACTTAAATAATATGCCTTATCAAAACCTTGCAACTCCCAACCTAAATAGGTACTTGCAAGAAAAAATGTACACATTATACACATAAATTTACATATTAAAATTGCAATCTCTACTACAATGTTTAAACAAACGACGTCTGAGCCTGAAAATTGCTCGTACACTGGTATAGTCTTAGTAGATAATACTAATGGATTCAGTCCTTCATAAAATGTGTTAACCCATAAAATGGATCAACGCTAAGAAATCAGATGCAAGCACTAGTTTTATTCAGTAATAAAGAAAAAGCAGTAGAAATCCCAGATCAAACAAGTAAGAATAGCAGAAAAGTAAAGAACACAAAAGAATTTTTATAGTGGTTCAGCGTAATCTCTGACCTACGTCCACTTTAATCTCTTTTATTAGTTGTTCTCTCTCTGGATTACAACTATTTATCTCAGATATGACCAAAATCTACTAGATCTCAAATTTACAATGAAGTTTCTAGAGTGTTGAAGACGTAGAGGATATAGATGAAGAACAAGGAGTCTCCAGTAGCAGAGATATCCGATCTAGAGTGAAGAGAAGATCCAGAGTAAAGAGAAGAAGAATATCCTGCTTTGGTTATAGGTAGGTTGGTATTTATGGAGAAACAGAGCTATGGAGTCTGAAGTTCGCTTGTAATGAAGTCCAAAATGTGACCCGATGTCACACAGGAAAAGTCAAGTGCATACGTGCTAAAAGCATAGCTCGATACCGACCTAAGGTCTATAGGTCGTATCGACCTATGATGCTTAGTGGAAGTTGCATCATTTCACTTGACTTGCTTTTCTTTTGTCCGCTTGAGTTTTTGGGCTTCTTTTCCATTATCTCCAAGTTGATTCTAGTGATCTACTTAAGAGCTCTTGAGTTAACTTGGTTTCTTTTTCGTCATCTCACCAATCTTTGAATTAATCGTACAAACTTTGGTCAAAACACTTGATACCAAGTCATTGGAGTTGTATAGGAGTTGTGTGAAGTTTTGGAAAAGAATAGGAGAGATGTGATAGGTCGATGCTGGCGTAAGCCCAACAACTCTGTACCAAGCATAGGTGTCTGCTCCAATCCAAGTGAAATTCCTTCAAGTTACTTATTTAGCCTTTTCAAGTGTATTTCCAAGTTCATGAATCGTTTAGTTCATGTGTTGATCTTTTATATCCAATTGAAATATGGTTTGCCTCAAATATGGGTTAACATTATCTCTCCAAAATATGCCTTTCAAAAGTAAGGTGTGCTTTACTCAGAACAAGTTCCATCAATAATTATTCTTTGGTATTTGAGCTCTCTGGCCTCCATCGATCTTGAATTTGAAAATTCATCTGCTTCCTTCGGATTCTCTTGACAATCAAAGGTCGTTCCAAACTTTTTATAGCTAAAGATTCTAGTCTATGCTTAAGTATTGTTTATACATTATAATTATTCTGATTTCATTTGGAGTTATCACATCACATATCATAATTGTCCTGTGTTCATTCAGGATTTATATGTCTTACCCTAATTACAAGGTGTTCAAATCCTTTGATCAAATCTATTTTTGTTTTAAAATTCGATCACTTTAGATCATTTACATTCATAATGTGCAATCTCTCTGGATCTTTCATGATCCAATCTTGAATTCGATCTCTCTAGATCATTTAACATCCTATCTAGGTTTTTGATCTCTCTAGATCCTTGCTAAACCCGCTTGCTCTCTGGCAAAGGAACTCAATGACTAAGCTAACCCATCCGCTCACTCTACGATGAGGGGACTTACGTTTCGTACAAGCCCATTCACTCGCTTCGAAAAGGGAGCTTGCACCCTACACTCCGATACTGGCTCTCCATAAAGGACTTAAAGAAATATAACACAAGTCCATCCGCTCGCTCTCTAATGGAAGGACTTGCACCCTACACTCTAGTCCCATCTCTTAGAAGGGGAATTAAAGCGATCAATATCGATCATCACATTCAATATGGATTTTTCTAAAGTCAAACATTCAAATTAAAGAAAATAAGTAGAAATCTTAATTGTTCATCCCAAACATCTGACTCAGAGCGTGCCTCGGGACCAATCTAGGTTGTTTACATGTTTGAACGGCCTAAGGTAATTATTGTCCTAAATAAGCATCCCAGACATCTGATTCAGAGTGTGCTTATAGACCAATCTAAACCTTGTACATATGTAAGTGTTTTGAGGTTACTATCATCCTAATCATTCAAAGCAAGAAAAAACAAAGCAAGGGAGTCAAATCTGACTCCCGACCATCCCGATTATTGGATTTCAAGTCTTGAACCAGATCCCTAATTGTTTCTTGACGCGTTTGCTGTAGATGTTGGTTGCTTCGGTCGCACTATTTAGTTTGGTCCTCACATATCGTTGCAGATGGTTGCTCTAAATTAGTTCTTCTATCAGATAATGAAGGTGTCGGCACTCATTTGTTTCATTTCCATCTAGCTCATGGAAGATGTAAAACTCTTCGGATATTTTCTCTCGATTAGTTGGCTTTCTCTTGGATGGCTTTCGATGAAGGATCTTTCCCCTAGTGTCTAGATATATCCTCTCTAGGTCTCTATTAAATCAGTGCAAGAGGAGAATTTTGGCTTCCTCCTTTGTCATTTCGGTTCCCCAAAGCCGTGATCAACTCATCATTTTCCTTTGTCGTTTTCTTTTCCTACTCTGGATAGTCCTCTGTCATCATAGCATTAATTTCAGCCTTCTCTACTTCAACGTCTTCCTAATGCAACTATCTCTAAACTTCATAGAACAATTCCATAAGATCCATCGGTGGATCCCTTTCCTACGCAACTTTGGAGTCAGTCTTACTCATGACTCTAGATGCTTATGCCACTAAGATTATAGATGGAACCAGCTTATCGATGGCTGTAACCGCTACATTGAACCTTGTCAAACATCTTCTTAAGGTCTCTTCAGGCCTTTTTTTCGTATTTTAATCACATTCTTCGGCTACGAGACATGAACTCTGAACCATCTTAAGAACTTATTCACCAAATCTATCCATATGCTTATGGACCCATTTTGCAGTTGTCTAAACCATATTGCCGCTAAATCCATTAAGTAAAATGGGAAGCACAACCACCATTAGCTTTTCAAAAGCACACAACACCTCCATATGTCGGATGTATCTCATCAGATGAACCATCGACCTGACTTTCCATCTTACATTTCCAATGTCGGAAGCTTAAAATCAGAAGGATTTCTCATGTTTCAGATATTAGAAGTAAATGGATTCCTGTTAACATCCTCCAAACTCCGGTCTGGAGGTCCATCTCTAACAATTCTCCTTACCAATTCAGTAATTCAGTTTTGACCATTCAATGAAGCTCTTCGACCAAAAACGATGTTCTGCTCCTTACTCCTATTGGGGAATTCTGGCACATACTCTGGCACGTACTCCCCTGGCTGCACATTAGCATTCTGACCTGCTCTTTTGGCTTCATTCTATCCTCCATTCCTATGAGTAGGTTCTAGCACAGACTCTTTCGGTCGTTGCCCATTCACACTCTGATTTGCATTCCTAACTCCAACATCGTTTGCTCTTGGCAATCCCGCAAGTTCCAAGTTTACATTAGCATTGGCCCCGAGTATAATACTCTCGGTACCGAGTTGATCCGGGTCGGTACCAAATTGATGTGAACATGATAATAACAACATGCATAATAAATGATCAAATAAATATAAGAACATATAGCATTCATCATTCACCACATTCAATTAATAGTTTTTTATGTCTCATAGTTACTTAATCCTAAATAATATCTTATTTACAAATTTCAACTCAAAGCTTGGGCTATTTCATAATTAAAATCCTTGAAACTATTTTCATAATGATATGTAATTAATCCCCTTTAAGTCATTTTCAAAAAGAGGAAATACATGGCCTTTTAGATAGTTTAAAATAGATAAACGTCAATGACATTGATGATGCTAACATAGAAGTTTAAGGCTTTCCGCCTTTAATAGAATAAACCATATTTCATGTAGCATTAAACAATTTCGATCTTCATCTGGGTCGAAGAAAAAAAATTAAAACCTTTATAAGTTATGTAGCTCATTGCTGATGACATAGGAACATCAACCACTAAAATATAGCCTCTTCGCCCCTTTAAAATAGTCTTAATTGACATAAAAAAGACTCTACCGCATTCAAAAAAAGACCGACCTCATTTAATATATAATTCCAAGTATATAAGGTCGCCAACCTTGATGCACAATAGCACCAAGATCCTCGACACCATTATAAAACGTTCATACTTAAATCACTTCGGTTATTGTGCCGCTATATACATAAAGTCGAAGCCCATACAAGCAACGTCACTGCCTTATTATGTAAAATAGTCGACATTATTTAAAAAAATGTTGAAAACATGCAACATTGTCTATGTCGATACTAAGCTTTTAAACATTTAAACGAATCATGACAAGACTATACCGCCAACATCTTATGCCCCCTTAGCCCACTTCGATTCCATTGGAATCACTGCATAACTGCCTAAGTAGTCATCATGTGCTTCCTTCTTCATTGGCATCGACCTTCATGAATGCGGCCTCATCTTTAAGCTCGATGGCGTTATGGTTGCATGGCATTATCCTAATTCTTATGAAAACTGTGTTATTACTACTAAAAATAATTGTTTTTCACTAAATCCAATTAGTTGTCAAAATGTGGTTGGTTTAAAACAAAACTTTGCATTTTTTTTTCAAATTTACTTCTGCATTCAATTTCAAAAGTTCAAAACATGTATTAAATAAATAAAGTAATATCCTTAACTAATTATCCTATTAAATGCTTATCTAGCATAATAATTTCATAGTAATTCGAAATCACTTGGAAAAAATCGCAAAAATTCAAAGAAATTCAAAAATATGATATTCTTTGTCATATAAAAATTTTAATGTCAAAATCCATATTAATCATTTTAAATAATTAAACCATAAATTGAGCTATTTCCTCCTTAGGAAATTCATAAAATATTCTCTTTAATTTGGAAAATTATGAAATTAAAACCGTCTCCAAAATTATGTTTTACTTAACATATCCAAAAATCAAATCATTTGAAGATAAAAATATTAGATTTTCCCTTAAAGCCCATTTAAATAATCCCATAAAATTCTCATAAATCATTATTCTGTCTAAACAATGATAATGTCAACATGACATATTATATCAAAAAAAATGAATCAAAGACCCATAAGGTTTAAAATCATGCAAGCAAAAGTGAGATAGTTTCGTTATAATTCACCTTGATTTTGATAGTAGAGTTGAGATTTGGTGAGTGCTTTAGTTTCTCTAGCCTTGCTTATGAAAGTGAGAATGATAGCGGAGATGGAGGGTTTAAGTTATGAAGAGTTTTTGTATTCCTAAATTACCTCTCTCATTTATCTAATATTCTTAAGTCACAAAATAATCTTGTTATCCAATTAGTCGGTTAACTATGGCTCAACCATGCTGATTATAAAATCTCAATTCCTTATCACACTACGCATCGTATTATTCTATTTAATTTATCTAATTAAATCTCACAAACAATATTAATTTAAATTAGGGGTGTTGCGCATAGTTGGGAAAAAGAGATTGAATATTCATCTTCGCTTCAAGGAGAGACATTGGAAATGTGGATTGTATAAAATACTATTAGATACTTAATATGGAATGGAAAATGTGATTTCCTCTCCAAATTTACTCTTCTTATAGAAATTGTTTTCTACGAATGTTATTTCTTTAAATTTAGAATACTTGATCTAAAACTATCGACTGTAAACTAGTTATAGTAAATGAAATAAAATCCTATAATAAGTGGTTGAATAGAGCTTTGTATTTAGTTAGCTATCATTTTAATGGTGGAAATAACAGTAACGTACCATATGGCACTTTGTGGACTATTAAGATATAAAAATTTGTCTTTATATATATACCAACTAATATTTATGAAATAACAACTATTTTAGCTATTGATTGAATACATATATACATATATGTTACTTTATTTTATTATGTATTTTATCAATATTTATGGTGAAATAAATTTATTATAGTAATGGTATTTATTTTATCACACCAGTGATAAGTTAACTATAGAAATTACAAAAGTGTTGGAAGTTTTTACAATTATTTTGGAATTATAGGCTAAGCTATATCTTTGAAAAATAATTCAATAACCATGTGATTATAAATCTGGTGATACTAGTGAACTGTATCTAAAATGATTAAATAAAAAGCACCCATTCAATGGAAGCAATAAAAAAGTTGGTTAAGTTTTCAGATCGATACATATAGGTGTATGCAGCGAATGGTACCAAAATGAATCCACTAACTTCATTAAATTCACTGATGAATTATAATAGAAATGAACATACGTATTTGATACACAAGTAGCGTTTCAATGATAAATTCATTGAATATAAAATGGAAGTAGAAAATATAACATGCAATGGAAATAAAAGAATTCGATTTGATTGAATATGTGAGTATTGGAAAAAGGTTCCAAAAGTACCTAAAATGAATAAGATTCAATCTCAAAAGTCAATCCTCCCTATGATACATAATGATATATCGATAAGGAATTATCGAACTTTGTTGGACAAAATACGATTGATGATGAGTAAATTATCCCATCCATTAACAGTTAGTAAATTAAAAAACATAAATAGAAATTTCAGTTTCACGTAAAAAAATTCAAGCTCTCCATTTGTAAAATATGCAAACAAATATGATGATGATAAATTATTGTAAGAAGTTAATATGCATTAAATAGATAGAGAGTAAACTACTAACTTAAAAACGAATAGATATATGTATCTATCATTGTATTAAAATATACATAGTATAAACTTTAATCTTGTTAAAAGCTAGACGAATAATTATTAGATGTAGATGTCTTTATATCCGCATTTGTATCTATTATTCCTGATATAAGATATTTATCCAGTTTTTAGATATGGATGTATTTTGGATTTTTCGAGTATTCATTGACATGCATACCCTTACATATCTTAGTCAAGGAATTACAAGTTGTGTGAGTCCAGCGATTGCAAAATTATTTATTCAAGAGGGATCTAGTGTAAATTACCCCAAAGGAGGGGCGAAACTAACCGATCTGACATGTTTATTTAATTGATAGGGCAACTCTTCCATAAATAACTTCATGAGGTAGTAAGGGAACCATACTTCTTTGAACCTCTAATATATAAGGTGTTAGAGAACTTCAGGGTTTCAATCAAAAAAATAAAAATTACATACATAAATGCCAATGTGTGCAAAATTTAATTATTAAGGACATTTTTAGTATAGCATACTGGCGAAAAGTAGTAGTGGACTTTAATTAACATACCGGGGTACTGACATCGGTAGTCGGTTTGGGAACAACTAACATTGGTTGACTAATTTGTCTTATGAACATAGTTCCATAAACTCAAAGTTAAGCTTGTAATTTTATATACTAAGGAAGTTCATAAATGTTTCTAAATGCCCATTCCATCGTACTGAGAAACACTTATTGTTTCAAGAAATGCCAACTTCATGACAAAGGAATTTTTTTAGAAATTTTTCATAGTAAAATGGATTTATATTTGATAAAAATATAAAATTGATCATGTATAATGAAATGAATTTAACCAAGCCAAAATAGACACCAACAATTAGAATGACTGGCAAGAACTCGCACATTAAACAGAAACCATGAGTTTTAGGTCAATGTCACAAAAATAATTTCCTCAGTTATCAATAAGCCATTAAGAGTATTAACTTTTACATATTGCATGATGTGTGAATCTAGAGTGGATTTCAAGTACATAATCAAAATATGTTTTTAATAGATGAACTCGAAAACATATAATCCATTGGCTAGAAATGTGTCTTCAAGAAGAGGAACAATGTAATGGAATGCAGTAAGTAACATTGATGAGAATGATAATGTAAATTTAATTGTATAATTAATGTAATATATTCATCATTCAACGTTCTTAAGTTAATTCAGATTGTACTCACAAAATTATCGCCCGACATGATTTTGACTTTTGGATATTTCTGTTGAAACAAAATTGCAAATAGCGATTTAAAATAAAATGTTTTCACATAATAACCAATATGTCGCAAGGTCAGTGGGAGAAATAACCGAGTTTGTGGTTTTTGTATAGGATCCTTGAATTGGTACAAAAATATAGTCCAATAAGCATCAGAATTGTGCAATTATTATGACTGAGAAATCAAAAAGTTCGATTTTTGATCAAAATTTAGAAAAAGCACGTGTCTCTAACAAAGAATATTAGGAGGTGCTAAAATATTTTTAAACTATAAGTAAACAAATATTAGTGATTGTTAGCAATGTACCCATGTTAAATTGGTTCTAGTTTAGTTGTATAATTCTCGATGTAGGATTTGAAAATGATGTCTTAATCTATATAAAACAATGTTGGGATCGTACCAAATAAAGTACATAAACATCGTATTAAAATGTTTAATGTGGAGTTTATAAGATGGATTCGTTATGCATGGCAAGATAAATTATCACATATGCTATGTTTTCTACTGCATTCCTAATTGTTTATGTAGCTGTTATGCTGAGGGAGTATCAAATGCTATTTAAGACCACTAAATGGTAAATAAAGGTACTCTTAAGTATTTATGAAATACTAGAGAATTGTTTGAGGAAACAATGAACTAATTATAAAGGAGTACTCGAGTCCAAAATTCACTAGTGACATCAAGTATAGCGTAGCATAATTCCATATTCAATTCTAATTAAAGAGCTTTAGGTTGGAAATGTTACAAATAAGAGGTTGTGGCTAATTCATCCAACATGGTAAGTACATCAACTTAAATAAGCGCAACAATAAAAGCAATGTGCATATAAATAAGCAAAACTTTATAACTAAGCTATGGGTGATTCCAAATTTTGAGAATCCCATTGCATTGTTATATGATAATAGCGTCGTGATAATGATCATGAAAGAGCCTGGAACTCACTAGAGGTTGAGAAACATAATCCAAAAATTTCCACATGATAACTGCATTTTATCAACGGAGAGGTATTGGTTGATAGAGTAGATAATTGAGATAATATAACATATAAGTTCAATAAGGGACTAGCTCGATTAGTTTTGAGAAAACAAAACAAAGGTATAACTCTATAACCAATCTTGTTCATAATAAAATTTTTAATTTCTATTATATACTATGTTATATTATGATATAATTAATTTATTGTGTATTCGATTGAAAATTCTTAAATAATTGTTGCGTATAAAAAGTACAAATATTAGTAATTATGATAAAATTATCACAATATAAAACAACCCATTGTTTTATATGTTTATGGTCGAGATGCATTAAGAGTGGTATCAATACATCCATTGGGATCAGAGTGTGTGACGCTCTTTAAATGTTTGACGGTGTATCACTCAACTCTAATGTGGGAACCAAGGAAATACGTACTCGTGATTATTGGATAACTATAAAATGACTCGCTCAAGAGCTTCATGTTGGTTAATAACAACTAGGTTAAATAGGAAATGTCAAAGTGATGATATTATACAGTTCTCTTGACTCGAGAATGTTGTTAAGCTTCAATGTGGATATCCAATTGATTATTTAAATCATGGAATGAGGATCATCGAGCGATTATAGATGGGTCTAAGTTGAAACATTTAGTAGTGAAACACTATTTAACAAAGAATGCATCTCCTTGATTCTGTAAGGTTAGCATCATGTAAAACTATGGTCAACTTAAAGTCAAAATCTCTGGCTAGATTAGTACGACTATTTTTTTATTAAGAACCAAGGATTTTGTTTATGGATTAACCAACTCGAATATGGATGATATTGGAATTCTAACCAAAACCAAATTCCATAAATCCTAAGGATATATGTTGATGAAAAGAATTGGTTTAAATAATCATTACAAAAACATGTCCCTTAAATTATAAAATTGGATTTATCGATGAAGATATATAAGTGATAAATTCGGCCAACCTATCACATTGCTAATGTTATAGGCATTTTCACCCAAGAAATAATGGTTGCAAAGTGGTTAGGCTAGAGTAAGAGTAGCTGAGATGTGTGAGCCTCAAAGGGTACAACATGTCCAAACAACCTTATATGAAGAGGCAAGAAGCTCTTGAAGTAATGTAAGTGGAGATATAGAAGAAGGCAAGAAAAATCACGACATACATGTCAATCTAGTAGGAGAGTTACCAAACAGAAATTCATGTTTGGTGGTCATAATATCGAACAAGAAATCATGTTCAGTAGTGGGAACATTAGATAAGATTTCTTATCCGATATTGAAACCACCGGATAAGAATGCTTGTTCAGCATATAGGAGATTGCCGACTCAAGAAGGTGTGAAGTCTGGACACGGCTAGGAAAACATTTGGATCCACCCACTAAACCTACCATCACTAAACTACGTGCCTACATGCCAAAACGAATAAGACAATTAAGAAAAGAGCATCCTGTATATGAAATTTTGGATCATATCTAGTAAATATAGATATAACCAAACCGAGCAAAGCAAGTAATAAAACTACTCATTTTGTCATCCTGACCCCATATAATTTCATTCTTGTAAATACCTAAGCTTACAACAACAATAAGGACAATATTTGCAACAATAAAACATAGCCGTACAGGAGATTACCAAACAGAATATTTGGAAGTAATAAATCATTTCAAATGGAGTGTCGGTATGCAATCAGGCCAGAGGATCCCTAGGATGATAAAGTTGCTAGAATTCACCATAGTTAGGATCCGTAGGGTCGCTAATGATGGTGGCATCCTCCATATCCTTTTCTTTCCCTTTATCTTTGGAGACAGATCCTGAAGTGGAAGACTGCTTGACAGTTAGGACACCCCTTAATTTGTCTGTTCACTCTAGTACCTTTGATGTGTTTGATTTTAAAAGGGTAAAAGGTGACGTTTAGGGAGATTTGGATGGATGGGAAGGTGTTTAAGATCCTAACTAGCTAGAAAAACAAGCCATTTTCTAGGAGTCTCCACACTGATCCTGATCGGCCATGTCCTTAGAAGAGGATAGGATATCATCGCTACGTCTGAAGTTCCATTGCTGGTTCTTTGACATTTTTTCTTATGTCGAATGATGAGTCTGCCCTTTTAAAATCCACTGGAAACGCTTCCTGTTTCAACTACTTGATTTTAGATCGAAGAGTGCACAAGGCTTAAACAAACTATAACAACCTGCATTTTTACGACTGGATATTTAAATACTTGATTTAAATGTCGAATCGTTAATGAATTAAAGGTCCAAAAATTTGAATTTTCATATATAGGTGAATTTAGACTCAAAACCACTTCCAATGTCTACAAATTGACGTTGTGAGTCCAAATCAGTATAAATATCGCTACATTTAGAGTCATGGCAATTTTTTGATTTATGTATTATTATATGTATTTTGTAAAAGTATATGTACAGTCGAGTTCAATGGATCTGAATTGATGGCTTGTGTTTTTGGAACAATGACTTCATTATGAGACATATGGTTGAAGAATTTATATAATCGGGCAACCCGATGACCAAAACAACCTCGGAATTCATGGAATTATCATCTGAGCACTATTTCGGATGGTGGCGAAATGTATACCATTGGGGGTGGAAAAATGAGGTGATGTGCACAGACAAGTTTCGTGGTGATTCGATGTACCATAGATCGTAAGAGCAAAAAATGTAAACGATTTATTTAAGAGATTAAATGATATATAGATGTATATTATTATATACACACACATCCCTCATTCAAATATTTTATTTTTCTCTTCCAAAACTTTTATTCTCCCCCGCCATAGTGAACACATATAGCTTCTTCCCCTCCTGCTATTAAATCAAGAGAGCCAGGCTATGGTAGATGACGAGGTTAGATCCCTTGGACTCAGGGGAGGTGGTGGAGGGAGGAGGAGAGCTTCACATCTACGGTAACAAGGTGGCATGTGGCTATGCTTGGGCGTACTCGACTTTTTCCTATTGTGGTTAGGGTTGGGGGTTGGCAGCAAACAAGGAAGAGTTAAGCAAACAGAGAGCGTTGTCTTTCCCATGCGACATTCATCTTCCCATACAACAACAACCACTTCCATAATGAATTGAGAATCAAGAAAATATGAGGCAATAAAGAGGAGCATGGTTAGATTTTGAGAGATGAGGTCGAGCTTGGTATGCTGGGTTCCGTTCCGGAGAGCATGCATAGTGTGATCCATTGAAGGTGCCGGTACGTCGATTCATGGGGTAGGGAAGGAGAATTCATAGATTGAAATGTGGTACTTTTGGGTTGATATGTGCATAAGGGTGTTCAAGTGTTTTAGGGGAAGGAGGATTAGTGTTGGGATTAAAGTAATTAGTGATTAATTAATTTAATTAATCTTGTTTCATATTTAATTTGTATCTTTTGCATACGAGGTCTAATCGAGATGCGATCTTTGCCATTGCACTCGGAGTGAGATTGTGTACGACATGATATATGCTTGGATTGGATTCGAACACTTGAGAAATGAGAGCTCGGTTGAGAAGAATTTTAACTTTGAATTTATATTGCAGCGTAAATTCCTTTAATTATATACACTGAAAAATATTACCTAGGAAAGGTAGAATAATATATAAAAGTAATTTTTTTTCATTTGATTTGACTGGTTATTTGGGATAATCGATTAAGATCTCGTATATATAGAAATTGTGTCCTATTCCTACTGAATAGAGTAAGATGGAGTTGATATTAATTTATAACATGATCATAGATTAATTAAACTCTAATTTGATGTTAGATCAATAATAGAAATATTATTATATATTTTAGTACTGATATTTGGGATAATTGATTAAAATCGTGTATATATAAGTATCGTGTTCTATTCATATTAAATAGAATTTGATGGAGTCGAAATTTAATTTATAAGATGGTTATAAATTGATTAGAACTCTAGTTTTCATTTATATCAGTGATAGAATATTATATTTTACTACTAATCATAAATTAGAGGTATGACCTTTAAAATAAGCTGGGCTAAAGTAATGATTTTGGCAGATTTAACTTGTATTAAATGATTCTGAAGTTTATCTGGCGCCTGTATTGGTTTATTATAATGTAAATCAGTAATTAACTAGCTATTGAATTTCCATAAAGGCGATTGAAAAGTTAGAAATGAAAAACAAGTATTGTCTTATATTTATATATGTTATTATAAATAAATATTTTATCAAACAAATAATATATATTTGTAAATTAAATATCGATATCATTTATATTTTAGCCGATATATATTTCTAAATATATATATATATATATGTGTGTGTGTGATATATATATTAATATATTCTAAAGTTTGTAATTTAAAATTAAAATTTTGTTAATTCATATGTGTATTTATAGTATTTCTTACTTATAAATCGAATGAATTTTTTTTTTGTAAAAATACTAAAAAGAATTAGATATATATGTTCTTTTTTGTCGAGAATATTATACGTATATATGTAGTATTAAAATATATTATTTTTACATATGTCGTTAGAAATTTTGTTTATGATATATATATATATATATATATATTAATATTTATAATTATAATTATCAACATATGTGTGTATATATTCATATTATTTGTTTTTTTGGAAATAATTTCATATTGTTAGTGGTCGAAAATGAAAATTCATGATACATGTATATAATATTTGAAAAGTAAAATACCTCAGATCTACCTATTGTTGACACATTGTTAGTTTGCTCTTTTTCCTTGAACTACATCCGCTTTCTGCGAATTTTATTAGAAGCTAGGGCTATACTCATCGCATCCTCTAACTCAAGATCATTAAAGCCTCATTCATAGGTATTGATCCGGTCTTGTACTTTAACATGCCATTTTTTTCCCGGAAACAGTTTTCCCAAGACTATAAGTCCTTATTGAGCTTAGCTAAATAAGCTCTTGGCACATGCACTGAAGCACCACTATCCACTACAGCACTCGAAGCACCTTCTTATGCATTTTTCATCATGTTCCTCATTATGGTATTAAACATGGCCTGTATGCCATTATCAAATATCGTCCTTGAGCTTGCTTCTTCAACTCTAAAGATGGACTTCCTTGTCGAATTCCTATAATGCCTACTCATTCTTATGGTTTATAATAAGAATGACCAACCTCTCATAATGCAATAAAGTGGTAATCATGTATGTTATGCAACACATTACTATATATACTACTATATAGTTTTGAAAACCAAAATATGTAGCAAGTATGGTCTTATATATCATGCAATTTGTTCTAAGGCGACAGCTCTTTCCTTATCTCTAGTGGATCCCAAAATCAACTTAGGTCATATCTCAAACTAAGATCTCTTATACCTAATGTGATGACCACGCCACACCTCCGGTAAAAAATACCATAAATAGTACTTTGTAACGATACCCAATCGATGAAGGCTGATAGTGAAGGGTGAAATGATGGCAATCCAGAATATCATGTCATATATCTCACCGCATATAGGATAAAATATAATAACCAACACATTTAAAATCAGGAAGACAGTAATAAACAAGGAATGCATTAGGTTCATCATGGTTACACAAAATAAATCGCAATAGAGTTTATATATTTGAATAATTAATTCCAAATAGAAAACTACCTTGTAACATCCCAAAATTATCAATTAAAATTAATAATATATTTAAACCCTTGGAATTTAATTTGAAAATAAATTAGAAAAAAATCTTTAAAACAAATAAAATAAGTGAAAATAATATATGAAACAAATTCCAATTTTGTTTTGAGATTAAAATATTGAAATAATGAATATTCTAAAAGGTCATTTAAATTTAGAATCTTATATATATGTATATTGCAAATATGAGTAAAATTGAATACATGTTGAAATTTAATTTAAATTTATTCAAGGTGATTGTGAGTATATAATTGGACATGAATGTTTATATTTCAGGTTTGGAATTGAAATTTGAATTAAAATTTAAAAAAATGTTTTAAAAATAAGCAGCATTTAAAAATTATTAAGATATAATATATGTAATGTAAATATTGGTTAAATTCTTTTAACATTGTACATATATATAAACACAAATGAATAAAGGAATACATTTATTTATAAAGTGTATATAATATAAAAATAAAGTTTATAAGTTCTTTGACTTGTAAAAAATCACAAATGTAAACAAACATGCTCATGGGAGATAGAGTAGAGTAATTAACAAAATTTAGATCTTATGATATCTTTTTACAAATAGCATGAGACATCATACCTTAATAAAATAATCAAATAAAAAATTCAGAAAAACCTTTCATCTTCCAAATTCAAATTTTTAAACCTCCAAATCTCTGAAGTTCGGTAACCAATCTTTAACCCCAACACTCAAGGAAAAAAAATTCAAAAAAAAGGGAAACTGTCAAACTCCTCTTCAATTCAATCCAAAAGTTAAATCTGAAGTGTTTTTCTTAAGCATCAAACTGTAATGATACACCTCATCTCTCAGGTAAGTTTTTTTTAACACTTTATAGTTAATAAAATTATGATTTTTAAATCAAGTTTTAACAAAAAAAATTCAGAAAAAAACCCGCAGATTAGCTTGAATAGGGGGGCTTCAGATTTTTGCCAGTGCAAAGTACTTCTGAAATAAGTTTAAGGCAAGTAACTTTCTCTTTAAAATTTGAATTTGAAATTTCAATCTGTAATAAAGCAGGAATTTAATACAATAATATCCAATCTGTTGCAGGAAGAATCAAGATTTAAAAGCTATTTCTGTTTTCAAGTTGCAGAAGGAAAAAAAGAAAGAAACTTTTCTGTCATTCAACTGTAAGTAATCTAAAAAGAAATGCTGTTATTGATAAATTAAGAAAATGGATACAACAAAGAGTAAGTAAGAATTTTCATCTGCAACTTGCAGATCTAAAACTCCAAATTCTAAAAGTAGGAAAAGAAGAAAGTTGCAGGCCTTCATTTTCTTTTGAAAACTGTCAGGAAAACATTTCTGTCTTCTGGAAAATAAGGTTAGTAAACCCTTGATTTTTGGATAAATGGTTGATTGTATGGATGCCTGAATGATGCTAAAAAGCCTTGCTTGTGAATGGATTGTTACGCTTGAGTTTTCTTTGCCTGGAAATATTGATTTCTTTTCTTCTGTTCTTCTGTTTCCTGTAACACTATGGTTTACAGTGTAAACCATGCCAAAACTAGAAACTCTTCCCTTCTTTGCTTCCGGAAATGATAGTAAAACAAGTTAAAGTATGTTGTGACATTGCATTGTGTTCCAGTAACAAATTGAAGCAAGATCATATGGTTTTCTTTTACTGGAAACAGAGTTTCATTTAAGTATCAGGTTTAAAAGAGTAAACCATATCAAGATCCAATTCAAATCTCTCTCTCCCTCATTTATTCTGTAAATGAATTGAAAAAAGTTGAAGTTGTTTTAAAACCTGTACTAGGTTCCAGTAATAAATAAAGCAAGGATATATAGTTTTCTTCCTGAGAATTATGAAACACAGTCACAATTCAAAATTTGCAGAATTTCGAACTTCACAAATTTTTATCTCAGTAATACCATTTGAATTCCCTCTAAAAATAATGATTTTTGAAATAAAAATTTAGATTTTTCATTAACTCTTCACTGAGGCATTTGGGATGGTCTGAAAAATGAACTTCTGCTAAATTCCGGTGATCAAGGTGATCGTGGCCCTCGAGTTCGACGTCGCTAATAGTTTGAGTTTTATAGATCACCAGAAAAATACTTGATAAATTTATAATTCATTGAATCTTTGATTCGAAGTCAAAGTAGGGTGTAAGAACCCATTTCGGTTCATGTTAGAAATGATGGTGTTGCGCCATCTAGGGGCGATCGGACTGCATAACAATGGTGCCAATCGCGGCGTAACACGATGACAAAGCTTCGGTCCAAAATTGGTGACCGCTGACGGTCAGAGGTGGTGGCGTAAGACGAATTACTAATGACGTTCCTGATGGGTTGGTTTGGTCGTGATGCTTCGATTTGTTTTTTCGAAATAAAATCACGTTTTGGGTGTTCGTGTCGATTTGGGGGATGGTAGTCGACTCGTTGGTGGCCGCAGCTCCGACCATCGGTGGCGAATTTGGACGTGCATGTGCATGTGGAGGAAGAGGTGTCAGTTGTGATGCATTTGGGGAAGAAGGTAGGCATCTCGAAGTGTTACTCAGGAAATTTGGGTGAGGACTCAAAGTCAGGCTCTTGTAAATTTAGCGTTGTATCCGGTTGATTTTAAAACTTAAACCAAATTTTTGCAAAAGAATGTCACACGGGTCAATTTTGGTTAAAACCCGAAGCAAGGGGGTGTTTCTCTCGAGGATAACTCGAAGCGAGCCTCGGGTCAGACATGAAAACAGTAAAGAAATCTAGTTTTAACTAAATTCTGGAAAACAAGTTAAGTAATTTTTCTAGAAAAATTAATGATAGTTGTAAATGGGATATGAGACAAATGGTATTTGAAATTTATGAATTTCAAAGATATTCCTATATCCTATAATTTCTTTTAAAGAAAAGTTGTTTTAAAAGTTTAACTTAATAAACATTTAAAAGATAAATCAAATGTTTAAGTGTTAATTTAAAAACCAAATTATTTATAATGATGAAATAGTAATTATCAATTAATGTTTTGTAATGATTTTATAATTAATAATTAATTAATCAAAGGATAGTCTATTAATAAAAGTCATTAAACTTAATTAATTAATAATTAAGAATTAAGAATTAAGAATTAATAAATTAAGATAATCAACTAAAGAATAATTAATTCATAAAGCCTATTAAGATTCAATTAATTCATAATTAAGTAAAATTAAACATTAATTTAAAATGATTCATAAAGACAATTATGTGGTTAATTCACTTTAATCACAATCACCTTAATCAAAGATGATTGACTATCATCGATATTCTGTACTGATTGATATTTCTGTTGTGATACTGTGATTGCTTTGTGATGAACTGTGATTTGTGATTTGGTCCTATATGTATGTGAAACCCCTTTTGCCCGTAAAACGGCATTTAAACTTCGATGCGACAGGGAGTCGAATTTCTGTTAGTTATCCGAAACCCACATCGAACCTTGAATGTGAATCCTTGTGATTGATACACCCACATGTTTTAAAATTGAGCGCTCACTATTCGGATTAGCCGAGAGAGGACCTTTGTGTCGTATAACCCATTCCGAATAGTGATTCGACGAATGGATAACATTTGAAGACGGTGGTGTAAGACCAGGTGTCTTCGAAAACGATAGGATAACATATTGATTGTCTCTGCACTGAGTTGCTCCGGTATAGAGATTCCCTAAGTGATGGGAAGTCCGATCGGGATTGTGGACGCCTGGATGTGCAAGGGCTTCTTCCTTTATTGGACGAAGTGCCTTCGTTTCTGTTCGAACCTAGAACAGACTTGTATGGTCGTGTGTCTGACACTACACTTTGAGATGTAAAGCCGATTTCTTTCAAATACATATCTGTTGGTGGCGGAGAATTTATTCTCTTAGCTTAACACCCTTCTCTGAGACTTAGGAGCTCGGAGCATATGTAGTTGAAGGTTATCAGTGATATACTCCCAATTTGTAGTGTGGCATGATAAGTGCTGCTGTATATTGATGATCATTTGCGGATGTGCAAGGGCTTCTTCCTTTATTGGACGAAGTGCCTTCGGTTTTATTCGAACCCGGAACAGACTTGTATGGTAATGTGTCTGACACTACACTTTGAGATATAAAGCTGATTTCTTTCATATACATATCTATTGGTGGCGGAGAATTTATTCTCTTAGCTTAACACCCTTCTCTGAGACGTACGAGCTTAGAGGTTACGTAGTTGAAGGTTATCAGCGATATACTTCCAATTTGGTAGTGTGGCATGTTAATGCTGCTGTATATTGATGATCATTTGTTGATTATTTGTGATTAAAGTGTGGCTTTCGTGTAAAGCACAGCTTTGTGGACGAGACCTCATCGGACCTCACACCCCGGAAATGGTCGAAACAAGAAAGATGCGGCAATGTTATGAGGGTCGCGCTCTTTAGGGTATGTCATTTCCTTCTTGAAAAAGGTGCTGTCATGGTATGGAGCACAAATACTTACCTATGTGGTTGCTTCAATCTCATTTACTGTGTGGTTATTGCTTTGTGATGGAGGGCCCTCGGATAAAGGTCCCAAAGGACCGGGGAATGGCATACTCGAGTAGTAGTTACCTAGTTACAGAGGTAACCCGCCCTATTGCTGGCCGCGAGCCGGGTAGGCTCTCGGGACGTCCCGCCAGAGGCGTACCCATGTGGCATAGGAAGTTCCTTAGCTTGACAATTTGTTGGAAATCCAAAGAAACAATATGAATCCTGTACGGTTTTAGTTGTATAACCTGCCATGCAGCGTGGCGGTAACCTGCCACAAAACATGGTAGCTATAGCAGGCATACGACGAAATGTTGTATGCTGGCTAGGATTTATATTATACTTTCGAAATGGCTTTCTACACTATGCACTAGTAATAATATAAAAGAATCTTCCGCGTATCAAGCATATTTGACTATCATAAGAAGAAATCTCCTCCAATTCTGCGATTGCATTGTGTGTGTGGCGGGAGGTCTTATGGTAGTTTCATTTTCCAAAAGCATACCGGTTTTTCTCGTATAAATCTGTTCTATTTAAAATCAACTGTTTTTGTTTACTCATACCAGTCCCATGACTGACCCGGAATTTATTGTTTCCTTTCTAAACTCTGGGTGCCCATCATTTCCACATGGGCAGCCTAGTAGCAGGTTTTCTGTATTTTGGGATTAGCTATATTTTGGTTTTGGAGATTATTGGTTTTTGGAGGCTTTTACCTTAGAGACATTTTGGAAGATTTTGGATCTCTAGGTGCTTAGTTTGGAAGTTCACTATCACTCTACTTCCTTTTTGAAGATTTTTGGCATATCATCAGTTATTGCTCTATTATGATGTTCTATTTGGAGTCGTGATTCATGTATTATGATACTCTGATGTTGTAACAGATATTATGATGATGTTGTGTCTGTGATGTAATGCATGATATTCATTTTATTTCCATATATTCATCTAATGTTGTTATAAGATCCATCTGACTGGAGTTCAATGTTTGAATATTTGGCAGTCGAATAGAAGTGAGATATTTGATGTCAATTTTCGAACATTGGATTTCGGGTCGTGACATGTGGTATCAGAGCTAAAGGTTGAGTAATAACTTTAGCTACGGAGTATAACACATTAGATGGCTCATTAGAGATAGGGTGATGTATACCCTAGAATGAGTATAATTGAGACCGAAACCTTAAATTTTCTTAGTCTGTTTCCTTTAACTGTTGATATTCCTTAAGATATCTCGTCCGAGTATTTAAATCAATTTTCTTAATAATTAGAGATAGTAAAGATGAGCGGACGAAGAGGAAGAGCTGGGGGGGCGAGGAAATGCCACAACACCTAGCCAAGTTCCCCCTACAGCTAAAGCAACTTTACCTATTCAGCATCAGCCCAATCTGGCTGATTTATATAAGAGCTTCTCAAGGCTTGGTGGTAAGCCATTTACCGGCAAGGAGACGATTGTTGAGGCCCAAGCATGGATTAGATCATGTGAGAAAATCTTTAAAGGGCTTAAGATGCAAGATGATCAGATGCGTCTCATAGCTTCTTGGCAACTTCAAGATGAAGCTTCGGCATGGTGGGAGACAGTCACTATTGATGAGCCAGAAGACGAGTTTACTTGGGGGAGATTCAAAGAAGTATTTGAGAAGCGCTATATGCCATCAGCTCTGATTTCTCTTATGTACCAGGAATTCATGGGCTTAAAGCAGGAGAGTTTGTCATTTGAGGAGTATCTAAACAAATTCAATGAATTGTCTCGCTTCGTTCCAGAATTAGTGAATACACCTTTGAAGAAGAATGAGAGGTTCATTCGTGGGATGAATAAGAAGTTCCACGAAAGGATGACTAGCCACGTCAAAGAATCCTTCTCAGATTTGGTTGATATGGGATACCGTTATGCTACACTTGACATGCAAGAAGCCCTGGTGGAGAAAGGAAATTCGAGCAATCAGAATTGGAAGAAGAGGAAATTTGGAGGCAAGAAACCATGGCACGGTAAAGAGAAAAAGAAAAGCAATCAGGGAAGCACAACAGAGAATGTCACTTGCTATAATTGCTTGGAGAAGGGCCACTATTCTAAAAGCTGCAAGAAGCCAATGAGAAATCAATCCGTTCAGCCTAGGAAATGCTATTATTGTCAGAAAGTGGGACATGAAGTTAAAGATTGCCCAGTTATGAAGCAAGCTTAGAAAGACAAGGTTTACACAATCAAAGACAAGCCCGCATCTTCCAAAGCAGAAAATGGTAAGGGAGTTCTGGAAGGTAATCTCACTATTTACGATAGCATTGTTAGAGTTCTTTTTGACACTGGCGCTACACACAGTTTCATCTCTCAGCAAGCTATTAATGAATTGAATCTTGACCCTGACTTTGTTGATGAGCCTATATGCGTAAAGAATCCAGTTGGAGGTCCCGTGAATCTTTGTCTTCGATGTAGAGATGTTCCTATCTCATATTCTTGTTACCAATTCCCTATTGGTCTGTTTGTTCTCGATTTCAACGAGTTTGAAGTCTTACTCGGAATGGATTGGCTAGCAAAATATGAAGCCAAATTGGATTGCAATAGTTGATTGATTTCAATCAAAACTGAATTTGGGAATTTCATCGAGATTTCTTGTGAGGACCCTAGTCCTAAAAGAGAAGGGTTGATGTATAATTTGGGTTATCCTGGACCCAATCTGGAGTCCATACCTATTGTTAGAGATTTTCTAGATGTATTTGAAGAAGTCAAATCTCTACCTCCACATCGAGAAATAGAATTCATAATCGACCTTGTACCCAATGCTCGTCCTGTCGTTCATGCAAGTCGCAGGATAGCACCCAGGGAAAGGGTTGAATTAGTCAAGCAAACTAGGGATTTACTAGAGAAAGGGTTGATTCGACCTCAGTGTTTCTGAATGGGGTTCAGCCGTTGTATTTATTGCTAAATCGGAGGAATCTTTGAGATTGTGTGTAGATTACCGCAATCTCAATTAGCAGACTCTCAAGAATAAATTTTCACTGCCAATTTGATGATTTATTTGATCAGTTGCACGGCGCTTGTTTATTTTCGAAGATGGATCTAGCCCAAGGGTTCCATCAACTACGATTCGTCGAAGACTGTGTTCATTTGACAGCTTTCATGGGTCCCAATATCTTCTACGAATGGTTAGTCATGCCTTTCGGGCTAACCAATGCCCCAGCATACTTTG
Source organism: Allium cepa (assembly GCA_030765085.1). Taxonomy (NCBI): domain Eukaryota; kingdom Viridiplantae; phylum Streptophyta; class Magnoliopsida; order Asparagales; family Amaryllidaceae; genus Allium; species Allium cepa. The sequence goes on along the minus strand of CM060928.1, from coordinate 102,435,188 downwards.
TGGACCTTATGACTCGTGTGTTTCGGGATGTATTGAATAAATTTGAGCTCGTATTTATTGATGATATTTTGGTCTATTCCAAGACCGAAGAGGAGCATGCCGAGCACCTTAGAATCGTTTTGGAGATATTGAGGAGAAACATTCTACTCGCAAAATTTTCCATATGCCATTTCTGGGTCAAAGAAGTCAAATTTCTTGGCCATATTGTTAATGAAGAAGGGATTTCTGTTGATCATAACAAACGTTCCGCTATTCTAGATTGGAGAAAGCCTACTACCCCAAAGGAAGTTCGAAGCTTTTTGGTTTAACATGTTATTATCGGAAGTTTGTTCAAGACTTTTCGAAGTTAGCTAGTCCGTTAACTAAGCTAACATTGAAGAATGCAAAGTTCAATTGGACTCCAAAATGCGACGATGCTTTTGAGGAATTGAAGAAGAGATTAACCACCGCCCCTGTTCTCGCTATTATCAACGGGAATCAGGGTTTATCTGTTTATACCGATGCTTGCGGTGAAGGCTTGGGTGCAGTATTGATGCAGAACGGGAAAGTGATTGCCAAGGCGAGTAGACAACTACGCCCTCATGAAAGAAATTATCCAACCCATGATTTGGAGCTTCTAGCCGTCATCTTCGCTTTAAAAATACGGCGACATTATCTTCTGGGTAAGAATCTTTTCAGCTTTCTTAACAATTTACGAAATTAATTCAACTTAACAATATACTTATTGAACTCTCTGTATTTCTAGGTGAAAAATTCAAATTATTCACCGACCACAAATCTTTGAAATATCTCTTCACCCAGAAATATGTGAATTTGCGACAACAACGTTGGTTGGAATTTTTGGCATCTTATGACCTAGATATTCAACGTACGCCCGGAAAAGCCAATGTAGTTGCCGACGCTTTAAGTAGTAGGCATGCTATTCTTGCATATCTTGTTGTTACTCCTACTCTCCTTGAAAAGATCACCAACAAGAAAAAAGAAGACCAATTCCTTCGTGGAATTTGTAAAAGAATTCATCAAGGTGAAGATTCTAGTTTTGCAATTGATGATAATGGGATTATCAGATTGAAAGGCAGGATTTGTGTCCCCCACATCCCTGATTTGAAACGAGAAGTGTTAGATGAATGTCACAAATCTCAATTCAGCATCCATCCAAGAGTTAACAAGATGTATCGTGATATCAAAAGATCTTTCTGGTGGAAGACAATGAAAAGGGACATATCTATTTATGTGAGTCGCTGTGCTATTTGCCAACAAATCAAAAGCGACCAAAAGAAAATGGCGGGTTTACTTCAGCCTTTAGAGGTACCCAAGTGGAAATGCGACCAAGTATCGATGGATTTCATCGACGGTTTGCCTCGTGCTCGGAAATGCAGTGAAGTAATTTGAGTCATTGTGGACCGTTTGACTAAGACAGCTCACTTCTTGCCAGTAAAAGCTACCTGCACGGCAGCAAGTTTAGCCGAATTATATATGAAAGAAATTGTCCATCTCCATGGCATTCCTAGCAGCATAGTGAGTGATCATGATCCGATCTTCACTAATAGATTTTGGAAGGCATTTCAAGACACATTGGGAACCAAGCAGAATTTCAGCACTGCTTATCACCCACAATCTGATGGGCAGACTGAGAGGATCGACTGAATCTTAGAGGACCTATTGCGTGCTTGTATACTTGATTTTGGTTGTTCTTGGAAGGACCATTTACATCTGGTCGAGTTCTCTTATAACAATATCTATCAGGCCAGCATAGAGATGGATCCTTTTAAGGCTTTATATGGTCGTCCGTGTCGATCACCGGCATGCTGGATTGAGGCAGGTGATAGACTCGTCCTTGGACCAGATATGATTAAAGAAGCCACATAGAAAGTTGTTATTATACGGAAGAAATTGAGGACAGCTCAGAGGTGTCAAAAGAGTTATTATGACCGTAGAAGACGTGATTTGGTATTCTAGATTAGGGACTCTATCTTTCTTAAAGAATCTCATATGCGAGGTGTATTGAGGTTTGGTAAGACCGGTAAGCTAGCACCACGATATATTGGTCCTTTTCCTATTCTGGAAAGGATTGGTTCTTTAGCCTATCGAGTGCAGTTACCTAGCTGGTTATCTGGTGTGCATGATGTATTCCACATTTCTAACCTTCGGAAGTTTATGCACGATCCGGATAGTATTATTGAAGAAGCTACCCAACAAGATCTCGACATCACTCCCAAATTAGAAGTCAAAAGAGAACCGATAAAGATTGTGTATCATGATGAGAAGCAATTGAGAAAAAAAGTTGTGAAGCGAGTTAAAGTTCAGTGGAGTGGCAATCCAAAGGACTGCACTTGGGAAACTGAAGATAATATGCAGAAATCATATCCTAATTGTAGAGTGGATATCTCGGCTTGAGCCGGTAAGCTATTCCCTTATTCTTTCTGAAATCGTATACTCTTTATTTGTTTTTCTCTCTCTTTTAGTTTTGAGGACGAAATTTTCTTAAGGGGGGAATATCTGTAACATCCCAAAATTATTAATTAAAATTAATAATATATTTAAACCCTTGGAATTTAATTTGAAAATAAATTGGAAAAATATCTTAAAAACAAATAAAATAAGTGAAAATAATATATGAAATAAATTCCAATTTTATTTTGAGATTAAAATATTGAAATAATGAATGTTCTAAAAAGTCATTTAAATTTAAAATCTTATATATATGTATATTGCAAATATGTACATATTGATATTTAACTTAAATTTATTCAAGGTGAGTGTGAATATATAAATGGACGTGAAAGTTTATATTTCAAGTTTGGAATTGAAATTTGAATTGAAATTTAAAATAAATGTTTAAAAAATAAGTAGAATTTAAAAATTATTAAGATATAATATATGTAATGCAAATGTTGGTTAAATTCTTTTAACATTGTACATGTATATATACAAATGAATAAAGGAATACATTTATTTATAAAGTGTATATAATATAAAAATAAATTTTATAAGTTCTTTTTCTTGTAAAAAATCACAAATGTAAACATACATGCTCATGGGAGAAAGAGTAGAGTAATTAACAAAATCTAGATCTTATGATATCTTTTTACAAATGTCATGAGACATCATTATCCTAATAAAATAATCAAATAAAAAATTTCAGAAAAATCTTTCAGCTTCCAAATTCAAAATTTTAAACCTCCAAATCTTTGAAGTTCAGTAACCAAAAAGATTTTGTAATCCTTAACCCCAACACTCAAGAAAGAAAAAATTCAGAAAAAGGGAAACTATCAAACTCCTCTTCAATTCAATTCAAAAGCTAAATTTGAAGTGTTTTTCTTAAGCATCAAACTATAGTGATATACTTCATCTCTCAGGTAAGTTTTTTTACTTTATAGTTAATAAAATTATGATTTTTAAACCAAGTTTTAACAGACAAAGTTCAAAAAAAACTGCAGATTAGCTTGAACATGGGGGGTTTCAGGTTTTTGCTAGTGCAAAGATTTCTGAAATAATTTTAAGGCAAGTAACTTTCTCTTTAAAATTTGAATTTGTAATTTAAATCTGTAATAAAGCAGGAATTTGATACAATAATATCCAATCTATTGCAGGAAGAATCAAGATTTAAAAGCTATTTCTGTTTTCAAGTTGCAGAGGGAAAAAAAGAAAGAAACTTCTCTGTCATTCAACTGTAAGTAATCTAAAAAAAAATATACTGTTATTTATAGATTAAGAAAATGGATACAACAAAGAGTAAGCAAGAATTTTCAGCTACAACTTGCAGATCTAAAACTCCAAATTCTAAAAGTAGGAAAAGAAGAAAGTTGCAGGCCTTCATTTTCTTTTGAAAACTGTCAGAAAACATTTCTATCTTCTGGAAAATAAGGTGAGTAAACCCTTGATTTTTCCATAAATGGTTGATTGTATGGATGCCTGAATGATGCCAAAAAAACCTTGCTTGTGAATGGATTGTTATGCTTGAGTTTTCTTTTCCTAGAAATATTGATTTCTTTTCTTCTGTTCTTCTGTTTCCTGTAACACTATGGTTTACAATGTAAACAATGCCAAAACTAGAAACTCTTCCCCTATTTGCTTCTGGAAATGATAGTAAAACAAGTTAAAGTATGTTGTGACAATGCATTGTGTTCCAGTAACAAATTGGAGCAAGATCATATTGTTTTCTTTTACTGGAAATAGAGTTTCATTTAAGTATCAGGTTTACAAGGGTAAACCATATCAAGATCCAATTCAAATCTCTCTCTCCCTCATTTCTTCTGTAAATGAATTGAAAAAAAAGTTAAAGTTTGTTTTAAAGCATGTACTAAGTTCTAGTAATAAATTAAAGCAAGGATATATAGTTTTCTTCTTGAGAATTATGAAACACAGTCACAATTCAAAATTTGCAGAATTTCGAACTTCACAAATTTTTATCTCAGTAATACCATTTGAATTCCCTCTAAAAATAACGATTTTTGAAATAAAAATTTAGATTTTTCATTAACTCTTCACTGAGGCATTTGGGATGGTCTGAAAATGAACTTCTGCCAAATTCTGGTGATCAAGGTGATCGTGGCCCTCGAGTTCGACATCGCTGATAGTTTGAGTATTATAGATCACCAGAAAAATACTAGATAAATTTATAATTTATTGAATCTTTGATTCGAGGTCAAAGTAGGGTTTAAGAACCCATTTCATTTCATGTTAAAAATGATGATGTTGCGCCATCTAGGGGTGATCGGACTGCGTAGCAATGGTGCCAATCGCAGCGTAACACGATGACAAAGCTTCGGTCCAAAATTGGTGACCGCTGACGGTCAGAGGTGGTGGCGCGAGACGAATTACTGATGGGTTGGTTTGGTCGTGATGCTTTGATTTGTGTTTTCGAAATAAAATCACGTTCTAGGTGTTTATGTTGTTTTGGAGGATGGTAGTCGACTCGTTGTGGCCGCAGCTCCGACCATCGGTGGCGAATTTGGCCGTGGACGTGCACGTCAAGGAAGTGGTGTCAGTTGTGATGGGTTTGGGTTAGAAGGTAGGCAACTCGAAGTGTTACTCGGGAAATTTGGGTGAGGACTTGAAGTAAGGCTCGTGTCAATTTAGCGTTGTATCGGGTTGATTTTAAAACTTAACCAAATTTTTGCAAACGAATGTCTCACAGGTCAATTTTGGTTAAAACCCGAAGCAATGGGGTGTTTCTCTCAAGGATAACTCGAAGCGAGCCTCGGGTCAGACATGAAAACAGTAAAGAAACCCAGTTTTAACTAAATTTTGGAAAACAAGTTAAGTAATTTTTCTGTATAAATTAATGATAGTTGTAAATGGGATATGAGACAAATGGTATTTGAAATTTATAAAGTTCAAAGATATTACTAAATCCTATAATTTATTTTAAATAAAAGTTGTTTTAAAAGTTTAACTTAATAAAAATTTAAAAGATAAATCAAATGGTTAAGTGTTAATTTAAAAACCAAATTATTTATAACGATGAAGTAGTAATTAACAATTAATGTTTTGTAATGATTTTATAATTAATAATTAATTAATTAAAGGACAGTCAATTAATAAAAGTAATTAAACTTAATTAATTAACAATTAAGAATTAATAAATTAAGATAATCAACTAAAGAATAATTAATTCATAAAGCCTAATAAGATTCAATTAATTCATAATTAAGTAAAATTAAACATTAATTTAAAATGATTAATAAAGAAAATTATATGGTTAATTCACTTTAATCACAATCATCTTAATCAAAGATGATTGACTATCATCGAATATTCTGTACTGGATTGATATTTCTGTTGTGATACTATGATTGCTTTGTGATGATCTGTGATTTGTGATTTGTTCCTATATGTATGTGAAATCCCTTTTGCTCGTAAAATGGCATTTAAACTTCGATGCGACAGGGAGTCGGATTTCAGTTAGTTATCCGAAACCCACATCGAACCCTGAATATGAATCCTTGTTATTGATACACCCACATGTTTTGAAATTGAGCGCTCACTATTCGGATTAGCCGGGAGAGGACCTTTGTGTCGTATAACCCATTCCGAATAGTGATTAGACGAATGGATAGCATTTAAAGATGGTGGTGAAGACCCGATGTCTTTGAAAATGATAGGATAACCTATCGATTGTCTCTGCACTGAGTTGCTCCGGTATAGAGATTCCCTAAGTGATGGGAAGTTCGATCGGGATTGTGGACGCCCGGATGTGCAAGGGCTTCTTCCTTTATTGGACGAAGTGCCTTCGGTTTTATTCGAACCCGGAACAGACTTGTATGGTCATGTGTCTGACACTACACTTTGAGATATAAAGCTGATTTCTTTCAAATACATATCTATTGGTGGGGGAGAATTTATTCTCTTAGCTTAACACCCTTCTCCGAGACGTACGAGCTTAGAGGTTACGTAGTTGAAGGCTATCAGCGATATACTTCCAATTTGGTAGTGTGGCATGTTAATGCTGCTGTATATTGATGATCATTTGTTGATTATTTGTGATTAAAGTGTGGCTTTCGTGTAAAGCACAGCTTTGTGGACGAGACCTCATCGGACCTCACACCCCGGAAATGGTCGAAACAGGAAAGATGCGACAAGGTTATGAGGGCCGTGCCCTTTAGGGTATGTCATTTCCTTCTGGAAAAAGGTGGTGTCATGGTATGGAGCCTAGATACTTACCTATGTGGTTGCTTCAATCTCATTTACTATGTGGTTGTTGCTTTGTGATGGAGGGCCCTTAGATAAAGGTCCCAAAGGACCGGGGAATGACATACTTGACTAGTAGTTACCTAGTTACAGAGGTTACCCGGCCTTGTGTTGGTAGAGAGCCGGGTAGGCTCTCGAGACGTCCCGCCAGAGGCGTACCCATGTGGCATAGGAAGTTCCTTAGCCCGACCATTTGTTGGAAATCCAAAGAAACAATACGAATCCTGTACGGTTTTAGTTGTATAACCTGCCATGCAGCGTGGCAATAACCTGCCACAAAACATGGTAGCTATAGTAGGCATACGACGAAATGTTGTATGCTGGCTAGGATTTATATTATACTTTCGAAATGGCTTTCTATACTATGCACTAGTAATAGTATCAAAGAATCTTTCCCGTATCAAGCATATTTGACTATCATAAGAAGAAATCTCCTCCAATTCTACGATTGCATTGTTAGTGTGGCGGAAGGTCTTATTGTGACGACCCGCCCTTCTAAGCCCAGAAAGACGTATCGTCTTTAAGAAAGAAAGGGATGAGAAAATAGAAAAGATAGAGAAGAAAGAACAACAACATCATAATCTCACAGCGGAATGGAACAACATATAATAGAATACATAATTATACATAATTTTACATATATCAGAGTTATACGGTCAATACATCACATACTAGACAGTTATAAACACCTGTCTAGTTAATACAAGTCAATATACAATACAGATAAACAACTCAGAGATATCAACACAGCGGAACGCCATATATATCTATCTACAACGCTGAAGCCTCCTGCTCAATTGCTCCTCCAGAATTCATCAAAGCTAACCTGAATCCCTTGGCTACCCGTAAAAAATTTGGGTACCCGAGAGTTTATGAAAAACAAAAATAAACTCCGGGTCAGACATGGGTCTGGTATGAGTAACAGGTTAAAGTTGCTTAACTCTGAAAAACATTTGAAAACAAAAGGTATCACGTAAGACTCCCCACAAATAAACATGGGTAAGTTTTTACCTTACGCTAACCAAAACATTTGATAGGAAATTCTATGATATTATAATAGGTCTAGGGTTTTCAAGTAAATAGAAAATAGCTGAAATTGTTACATCTATTAAATTCCAGCTACTAGCCACCGAAGTGGGTAATACAATCAAAACCGTTGGCACTTATTGGATTGTGGATTCCATACAATGGCAGGGCTACTGGGGTACCGCCCGTCACAGTACGGGGCCTAGATCACCGTACCGAGGATTACTCCCTTCATCCCCTGCAACACAAGGCCGGAACCATTCCTTACTGAACAGTCCCGAACAAGACAACCCCGACAGTTGGAGCTCACAACTGTCCACACAGCCGAATAAAAAGGGACATCTAGACAGGGGAAAATCTTGTCCTGCTTGGGCATGACCCACCTAACCTTGCTGCACCTCCCCTGTTTTAGCCATTCCCGGTTGATGAGGCTTGAGGCTACGATTACCTTTAGAGAACATATTTCTTAGAATGCTCATCGCCCGCCTGACGATGTGTTGAAAGCATTCAATCCATACAAGTTCGTTCCGGGTTCGAACGAAACCGAAAGCATTATCTCGTTACACTCATTTTGGAATCACCCTTAGAGTTAACGACGATAACCCTTGCATTATGATTCTTCATCTTCACTTCAGATTTACGACCTAACATTAATTTGGAATCGATGTGGTTTTCGGATGTTCCTAATGCGGAAAACCCAATCCCGGTCTCATCGAAATCCAAAACGTGTCTTTTAGGGCCAAGTTGTCTATTTAGTCTTAACAGTTTAATTCAAAATAATTCAATACACACAGATAGAAATTCACAATATCAAAGTAAATAGTCAACATCAACATAACAGATAATCAATGTTATCACTACAACAGATAAGGCATATTATCATAACAGATAATTCATACTTAAATCAAGCATCCATATCATATAGCATAAATATCACATAACATCAATTCTCATATCTGAGATCTTAAATTACCCCAGGTAAACAATTTCATCCATTCATACACAAGCAAATCATATAAGCTATAATTAATTTAAAATGAATTAAATTAATTATATCATCTCTAATTAATTTAAAGTAAATTAAATTAATTACTTCATCAATTAAAACTTGCTTACACAATTATTAATCAATCTCCAATCAATTAATAAATCATTCACTAATTACTCGTTTTCAATTAATCATCCTTGATTAATTTACTATAATTACATTTAAATATTTATCCTTAAATTATTTTCACGAATTAATTATCTTATCTAAATATAGAAATTAACCTTAAATTTACAAACATTACCTTACTTCTGAATTACACTAATTAATTACTCTTCAATTTCTTATTATTGATTAATTAATCTAAATTTATCATCCCATCATTAATTATATCAATTAATGATTTCTAATTACATTTTAATTAATTCCCTGTTTGAAATTAATTACTTTAAGTAATTAGTCTTCAATTAAACCACATTTATTAATCACCTCTGATTAATATCATTCAGTAATTAACTATCTTTAATTACTCATCAAATAAATTAATTACTCCTTAATTAATTTCTCTAATTAATCCCTTGATTAATTATACAAAGTAATTATACTCAAATTACTTTCACTATTAATCACTCTTGGTAATTACATCCAGTAATTATCATTAATTACTTCCCTAAGTAATTATGCTTATCACATCCTCAAATTGTTATTTAAATTAATTAAATTTAATTAATTAACTTAAATAAATCATAGAATTAATTACAATGAGTAATTAATTCCTTAATTACTTCTGTTAAGTAATTATACTTAACAATCCACAATTTTCTTATCTTAAATAAATAGTTTAATTAATTATTAAAAATAATCCCATAAATTGATTATCTCATAATTTTAGTTAATGACCTTCATTAACTAATTATAATCCTTTAATTACTTTCCTAAAGTAATTAACTTACATTTTAAGTTAGTCTTAATAACTCATTAATTAATTCTTTATTAACTTAGTAAGTTATTACCAATCATTAATTAAATATTAAACCAATGAATTCCTAATTTCCAATTAATTTACCTATAACTTATATCTTATTTAAATAAATTTAACTCTTCATTTCTGAGTTAATTTATTCTAATCATTAATTATCCACTTAGTTAATTTAATAATTACAAGCCTTAAGTCTTTAGAAACCCTTCTTCTATTTAATGATCAATTTATCATTAATAAGCTATTTAATCAATTTAATGTAAATTTACATTCAAATTTGTTTGAAACAAATTTTAAACTTAAAAATCTTATTTATTTAAAAGCTGAGATTCAAACTACGTTTTGAATCCAAACATATCTTGGTTTAAACTTTGTTTTAAATACGTATATTTTTTTCATTTAAAATCTTAGTTTTAGAAATTTTATAAAACTTACATGTTTAAATCCTGAAGCTAAAAATATCCGAGACAAACAAATATTTTTACGAGCAAACCCCACATTTCTTCGAGTCCGACACTCGAAACACTCGAGTGAAACTCGCGCAACAAATCCCCCTTTTTAAAGTGGTTTCAAATAATTTAAATTTTTAAACTTTATTTTATTTTAAATTGAAATTCAAATTTCTTTCGAATCCAAACTTTTCTTTTATTTAAATAACCATGTTAAACCTTTATCTCATTTTTAAAACCCAGTTTAAACAATTTTAAACTTTACAGGTTTTAAAAACAACCTGTTACTACTTCACAGGTTTCTCTTTCCCACTACTCCGAGACAACCACGAGCATACTTCGAGTCGCATGCTACTTTCCCCGAGAAAAACCCCCCAATAACTCGAGTAAACACTCGAGACCACACCAGCTTGCACAGACCCAACCACCTTCACCAGAATCAACTCACCGTGCACGTGCACAGTATCATTTTCCACCTCCGACCATCTCCAATGGTTTCTTCACATCGGCAACCTCCTTCTCCCTCACCCACGACCTTCATATCATCTTCCAAAACTCGAAATCAAAATAGAGACTTCGACCCCAAAACCTGAAACACACAGAGCAACGCCACCTTAACCTGTCACCGCCTTGCCTGAGGAATCCCGACCACCTGAAATTCTGTAGCTCCGGCTACAGTTGCTTCCACGTCCAAGCTAACATCCCTCAAAGTTTCATCACACTCGATCCACTATACTCATAGAAACGATCGATTACATACCTGAAACCAAAACTAGGGTTCTGAAATAAAAATCACTACCGCAATCTCTCAGATGAATTTCCCACCACCGCCGCATTTTTCCCAGCATCTACACCCATTCCTCCATCTCCATGCCTGTTCTCGAACTCTCAAACCCACTGGATCACAAGCAAATCACTAATCTCCATATTTCGTTCATACTCGAATTTCTCTTCCATCCCTTTTCTAAAAATTATGATATCCTTCTTAAAAATCATGTTATAAGTTAAGGTTTCAACTTATGATCCCGAATTTATAAATTAGAATGTTTAGTTTTTCTCTTATCCATGTTTACTCTGTTGTTTTGATTTTCTAGAGTAATATAAACAAATTATTTTAGCTAAAAAAAACTTAAACTCTAATCTAGGATAAAACAAACAATTCTTGTTCGTATTCTAAGTTCTAAAGGTTATCAGATCAATGGATGGTAATTTTTGAACCAAACTCAAGCTTGAAAACTAAAGAAAAACATAGTCACAGAAACTACAACATATACACTGCCATTCATCCATAAATACACAGAGGAATACATACATATATATATGCAAAGCAAACTTATTTCAGAAACATATACTTAAGTTTTAAAATAATGTTACTCACCTGAGTTTTCCAAAACAGAGCTGCTTTATTTATTTTTGAAGCATGCTTTTAAATTTTGCTAGCTTGAAATTTCTTGAAAACATGAATGCCAAAATGCTTTAGTTTGAAAAGATGCAGACTTCTGGTTTCAGAGATGCACAGGCTTGTCTTTAGATTTTGAAAAGAAGACACTCAAACTTTAAAAATCTCAGATTTCCAGAGATGGACCCTGGTTTGTATTGAATTTTATGTAGATGTTTAAGTTGAACTTTGCTTAGTTTAGATAGTATTTCAGGTTTGCTATGTTTTAGATGCTCGAAAGTGAGATGGAGTTGATATATAAGAAGCAAGTTTACAAGTTATATTATGTTTGTGCACAGGGTGATATTTTGTTGTACAATAAGTTCAGAGATATTTCTTTACATTTCGGCTGAAATGAAAGTATTAAATGGCCTTTGTACTTTTTGTTTACTCTAGCTTACCTTATCTAATTATGCAGATAATCTAAGCTTCCAATACAAGATTCTTACCTGTTTTCTTTGCTTATCCTATTTTAGTGTATGTATTTAGATATGTCCACTTTGTCTTGTTTACAGGCCCGCCACTTTGTTCTTTTTGTACACTTTGAATTTTTGTACACTTTGTTCTTGCAGATCATCATTTTGCAGGCATCAAATATGACAAAGCCTGTTTTATATCTTTTTATTTGTACTTATCTAAATATTTTTGTCTGGTTATGATTTATTTTATCTTGTATATATATACATTAGTTTCACTTGCTTCTTTGTCTTGCATATATTACTTATATAAAATTTTCTTTTGCTTGCTTATTCTACAGGTTATATACATATTTTGTTTGACTTGTTTTATACTTTAGGTACAAAGTGTGAAGTTGTTGTGATTATTAGTTATGAATTTTAACTTATGTATTAAGTTCTATGCTTATTTTATTTTCTCTTCTATTTTTAAACTTTAACTATCAATTACTTAATTTGGTGATTATCAATTTATTTTCATACTTATGCTAATATCATAGATGTTTATGAATTTATACTCATTTTAATACCATATATTTAATTTATGTTTGTGTTTAATATATTTTAAGACTTGTTTTATTTTAAAACATGTTTGAAAGATGTTATTTCTAATTTACAAATTATTACTTCTCATGTGAATGTATTCAAATAAATTTTGAAATAGTCATTTCTATCTATATTAAAATCCATTTTTAAGAATATTACATTATTAATATTGTTAAATATAACTCATTATTAAATTTAAAAAAATTCATAAAAGTATTTGTCTTCTTATCCAATACATTACTTATTTTATTAGCTACATTAAAAACAAACAAATCTTTTTATTTAAATTTAAACTTAAACTAAAATCAATTTTAAATAATTTAGTTTGGGTATTAAAATCATATGATTATTTATTTAGTAGCTTAACATCAATTTGAATCCAATTTTAATTTATCAAAAATGTTAGAATAAGAAAACAGGCTTATATTAAATTTAAAACAAAGATTTATCTAGTTATAATATATATAGATATGTATACATTACAAATATAAAATAATTTTATTTGCCTTTAAAATAGATTATCAGTTTAAATATTTATTTTAAAGAAGATTATTAAATTTATTTCAAATTTATTATTAACAATATGATCAATTAAATTAAATTTTGACATAAATTATTAAATTGTTATTGTCAAAATTTCCGGGATATCACATTCTTCCCCCCTTAAAAGAATTTCGTCCCCGAAATTTAAAACAAACGTAATTTAATAATTTAATTACAGATTTAATTTTTAAAACACAAGCATATATCAATTTTATGCTAACAATCATAGCAACCCATTCATCCAATCAAACAAATCTAACTATCCCGACAAAATTCTAAATAGAATTTTCTCGAGTTTCCCCAAATATAATATTGGGATACTCTCTCTACAAAATTCAAACAACCAATATTACTAAGCTACTGGGATTCTATTCATCTGGATTCACAAAACAAAACAGGATGTCAGACTACAGATAAGTCCGACTCAACAACCAAAACTCCCCGAACTGCTGACTCTACAATCAAAGATAGCTCTTACACGTACTCCCTCAGAGATACGTGAAACACTCCGAATCTCAGATATCCAAAATACTCTTTCGACGATCCTGGACTGCATATACCCATACTGATCAGCTCTACACTTGCTGATATCCCCAGAAACAAATTGATCCAAAAAAAATCCAAAATGATCTTTCCAAGATTGACTAAAACTCAGAGCACAAACTCAATTCCAAAATCAAGAGACTGATCTTACTTCTTCTCATATGGAAAGATAATACAGATGCATTCCAATCTGGTCTTAAGATCCTGAAAAAATTTTCCAGTAGAAACTCTCTAATTCCAAAATACTGCAAATTCTAGTTGTTCCCACACCAAACAGCTGCCACCAAGCTTCCACTGCGCTACTCTGATCAGAATAGGTGAGAATGCTGATGATGCTCTCGAGGACAAACTGAACAACACATCTAAAAACTATGGTTCAACGGATCCTTAAAAAAAACTCAGAAGTTCCTCCAAAACTCGAGCTGCTTCACCAACTCATTTTCCAAAAATCGCCTTACTGAACCATCGATACCACTCCTGGAATCCAGTCGATACCAAACTCAATCCCTAGACACGAACAAAATTCTAACTTCCTGAAGACATCCAGAAAAAAAATCAGACCCATGAGAAGCTCAAACAATCGCAAGTCACTTTTGCGATCAATCTAGCCCATTACCAAAGAAAAACTGTTCTCTCTTTACCAAACAGAACAGCCTATGCTTAATTAGCCAATCCACCAAAGAAACGGAACCACGCTGAAATTCCTGAACTCCATTGCTGATGCAGAAGTTAAAAACTTCCTTGCCATCACCAATGCCAAGAAATTCCTAACCCAGAGCTCTTCGAGAGACTCGGACCTCGAAACAAACAGAAACATTCTACTGAACTCAGCCCCAACATCGAAACAGCTACACTTCCTTAACCGATTCCAAAGAAACATCTTCGGAGACTTCCACAGTCACTGTGTTTCATCACACAGCTACTACATCCCGAGATAAGATATCCGGACTTTCTCATGCCCATCCGATGAGTCCAAACTCTAGCTCATCTAAACTTACACCTCAAAAATGAACTCCGAACCTTAACAGGTTTCCTTCAGAGATCAATGAAATCCTTACTCCATTCAAAACTCACTCGAGACAGTAATAGATCTACAGTCTCGACAAATATGCTTCCAACCTCAGATATTCATATTCCAACCGTTGGTAGTCGTGATACACACACCACTACCCTATCAACCTTTATAACTTATATTGGATAACCCGGACAGGTAACCCAACAAATAGGTAGTAATAAATAAATATATATTACGAAATTACAAATACGCTCTCTCAAGATAGAAATTACTTAAGAGCCTAGGTATTCACTCAACCTAGCGCTCTGATACCAACTGTGACGACCTGCCCTTCTAAGCCCAGAAAGACGTATCGTCTTTAAGAAAGAAAGGGATGAGAAAAGAGAAAAGATAGAGAAGAAAGAACAACAACATCATAATCTCACAGCGGAATGGAACAAAATATAATAGAATACATAATTATTACATAATTTTACATATATCAGAGTTATACGGTCAATACATCACATACTAGACAGTTATAAACACCTGTCTAGTTAATACAAGTCAATATACAATACAGATAAACAATTCAGAGATATCAACACAGCGGAACGCTATATATATCTATCTACAACGCTGAAGCCTCCTACTCCATTGCTCCTCCAGAATTCATCAAAGCTAACCTGAATCCCTTGGCTACCCGTAAAAAATTTGGGTACCCGAGAGTTTATGAAAAACAAAAATAAACTCCGGGTCAGACATGGGTCTGGTATGAGTAACAGGTTAAAGTTGCTTAACTTTGAAAAACATTTGAAAACAAAAGGTATCACGTAAGACTCCCCACAAATAAACATGGGTAAGTTTTTACCTTACGCTAACCAAAACATTTGATAGGAAATTCTGTGATATTATAATAGGTCTAGGGTTTTCAAGTAAATAGAAAATAGCCGAAATTGTTACATCTATTAAATTCCAGCTACTAGCCACCGAAGTGGGTAATACAATCAAAACCGTTGGCACTTATTGGATTGTGGATTCCATACAATGGCAGGGCTACTGGGGTACCGCCCCTCACAGTACGGGGCCTAGATCACCGTACCGAGGATTACTCCCTTCATCCCCTGCAACACAAGGCTGGAACCATTCCTTACTGAACAGTCCCGAACAAGACAACCCCGACAGTTGGAGCTCACAACTGTCCACACAGCCGAATAAAAAGGGACATCTAGACAGGGGAAAATCTTGTCCTGCTTGGGCATGACCCACCTAACCTTGCTGCACCTCCCCTGTTTTAGCCATTCCCGGTTGATGAGGCTTGAGGCTACGATTACCTTTAGAGAACATATTTCTTAGAATGCTCATCGCCCGCCTGACGATGTGTTGAAAGCATTCAATCCATACAAGTTCGTTCCGGGTTCGAACGAAACCGAAAGCATTATCTCGTTACACTCATTTTGGAATCACCCTCAGAGTTAACGACGATAACCCTTGCATTCTGAATCTTCATCTTCACTTCAGATTTACGACCTAACGTTAATTTGGAATCGATGTGGTTTTCGGATGTTCCTAATGCGGAAAACCCGATCCCGGTCTCATCGAAATCCAAAACGTGTCTTTTAGGGCCAAGTTGTCTATTTAGTCTTAACAGTTTAATTCAAAATAATTCAATACACACAGATAGAAATTCACAATATCAAAGTAAATAGTCAACATCAACATAACAGATAATCAATGTTATCACTACAACAGATAAGGCATATTATCATAACAGATAATTCATACTTAAATCAAGCATCCATATCATATAGCATAAATATCACATAACATCAATTCTCATATCTGAGATCTTAAATTACCCCAGGTAAACAATTTCATCCATTCATACATAAGCAAATCATATAAGCTATAATTAATTTAAAATGAATTAAATTAATTATATCATCTCTAATTAATTTAAAGTAAATTAAATTAATTACTTCATCAATTAAACTTGCTTACACAATTATTAATCAATCTCCAATCAATTAATAAATCATTCACTAATTACTCGTTTTCAATTAATCATCCTTGATTAATTTACTTTAATTACATTTAAATATTTATCCTTAAATTATTTTCACGAATTAATTATCTTATCTAAATATAGAAATTAACCTTAAATTTACAAACATTACCTTACTTCTGAATTACACTAATTAATTACTCTTCAATTTCTTATTATTGATTAGTTAATCTAAATTTATCATCCCATCATTAATTATATCAATTAATGATTTCTAATTACATTTTAATTAATTCCCTGTTTGAAATTAATTACTTTAAGTAATTAGTCTTCAATTAAACCACATTTATTAATCACCTCTGATTAATATCATTCAGTAATTAACTATCTTTAATTACTCATCAAATAAATTAATTACTCCTTAATTAATTTCTCTAACTAATCCCTTGATTAATTATACAAAGTAATTATACTCAAATTACTTTCACTATTAATCACTCTTGGTAATTACATCCAGTAATTATCATTAATTACTTCCCTAAGTAATTATGCTTATCACATCCTCAAATTGTTATTTAAATTAATTAAATTTAATTAATTAACTTAAATAAATCATAGAATTAATTACAATGAGTAATTAATTCCTTAATTACTTCTGTTAAGTAATTATACTTAACAATCCACAATTTGCTTATCTTAAATAAATAGTTTAATTAATTATTAAAAATAATCCCATAAATTGATTATCTCATAATTTTAGTTAATGACCTTCATTAACTAATTATAATCCTTTAATTACTTTCCTAAAGTAATTAACTTACATTTTAAGTTAGTCTTAATAACTCATTAATTAATTCTTTATTAACTTAGTAAGTTATTACCAATCATTAATTAAATATTAAACCAATGATTTCCTAATTTCCAATTAATTTACCTATAACTTATATCTTATTTAAATAAATTTAACTCTTCATTTCTGAGTTAATTTATTCTAATCATTAATTATCCACTTAGTTAATTTAATAATTACAAGCCTTAAGTCTTTAGAAACCCTTCTTCTATTTAATGATCAATTTATCATTAATAAGCTATTTAATCAATTTAATGTAAATTTACATTCAAATTTGTTTGAAACAAATTTTAAACTTAAAAATCTTATTTATTTAAAAGCTGAGATTCAAACTACGTTTTGAATCCAAACATATCTTGGTTTAAACTTTGTTTTAAATACGTATATTTTTTTCATTTAAAATCTCAGTTTTAGAAATTTTATAAAACTTACATGTTTAAATCCTGAAGCTAAAAATATCCGAGACAAACAAATATTTTTACGAGCAAACCCCACATTTCTTCGAGTCCGACACTCGAAACACTCGAGTGAAACTCGCGCAACAAATCCCCCTTTTTAAAGTGGTTTCAAATAATTAAAATTTTTAAACTTTATTTTATTTTAAACTGAAATTCAAATTTCTTTCGAATCCAAACTTTTCTTTTATTTAAATAACCATGTTAAACCTTTATCTCATTTTTAAAACCCAGTTTAAACAATTTTAAACTTTACAGGTTTTAAAAACAACCTGTTACTACTTCACAGGTTTCTCTTTCCCACTACTCCGAGACAACCACGAGCATACTTCGAGTCGCATGCTACTTTCCCCGAGAAAAACCCCCCAATAACTCGAGTAAACACTCGAGACCACACCAGCTTGCACAGACCCAACCACCTTCACCAGAATCAACTCACCGTGCACGTGCACAGTATCATTTTCCACCTCCGACCATCTCCAATGGTTTCTTCACATCGGCAACCTCCTTCTCCCTCACCCACGACCTTCATATCATCTTCCAAAACTCGAAATCAAAATAGAGACTTCGACCCCAAAACCTGAAACACACAGAGCAACGCCACCTTAACCTGTCACCGCCTTGCCTGAGGAATCCCGACCACCTGAAATTCTGTAGCTCCGGCTACAGTTGCTTCCACGTCCAAGCTAACATCCCTCAAAGTTTCATCACACTCGATCCACTATACTCATAGAAACGATCGATTACATACCTGAAACCAAAACTAGGGTTCTGAAATAAAAATCACTACCACAATCTCTCAGATGAATTTCCCACCACCGCCGCATTTTTCTCAGCATCTACACTCATTCCTCCATCTCAATGCCTGTTCTCGAACTCTCAAACCCACTGGATCACAAGCAAATCACTAATCTCCATATTTCGTTCATACTCGAATTTCTCTTCCATCCCTTTTCTAAAAATTATGATATCCTTCTTAAAAATCATGTTATAAGTTAAGGTTTCAACTTATGATCCCGAATTTATAAATTAGAATGTTTAGTTTTTCTCTTATCCATGTTTACTCTGTTGTTTTGATTTTCTAGAGTAATATAAACAAATTATTTTAGCTAAAAAAAAAAATTAAACTCTAATCTAGGATAAAACAAACAATTCTTGTTCGTATTCTAAGTTCTAAAGGTTATCAGATCAATGGATGGTAATTTTTGAACCAAACTCAAGCTTGAAAACTAAAGAAAAACATAGTCACAGAAACTACAACATATACACTGCCATTCATCCATAAATACACAGAGGAATACATACATATATATATGCAAAGCAAACTTATTTCAGAAACATATACTTAAGTTTTAAAATAATGTTACTCACCTGAGTTTTCCAAAACAGAGCTGCTTTATTTATTTTTGAAGCATGCTTTTAAATTTTGCTAGCTTGAAATTTCTTGAAAACATGAATGCCAAAATGCTTTAGTTTGAAAAGATGCAGACTTCTGGTTTCAGAGATGCACAGGCTTGTCTTTAGATTTTGAAAAGAAGACACTCAAACTTTAAAAATCTCAGATTTCCAGAGATGGACCCTGGTTTGTATTGAATTTTATGTAGATGTTTAAGTTGAACTTTGCTTAGTTTAGATAGTATTTCAGGTTTGCTATGTTTTAGATGCTCGAAAGTGAGATGGAGTTGATATATAAGAAGCAAGTTTACAAGTTATATTATGTTTGTGCACAGGGTGATATTTTGTTGTACAATAAGTTCAGAGATATTTCTTTACATTTCGGCTGAAATGAAAGTATTAAATGGCCTTTGTACTTTTTGTTTACTCTAGCTTACCTTATCTAATTATGCAGATAATCTAAGCTTCCAGTACAAGATTCTTACCTGTTTTCTTTGCTTATCCTATTTTAGTGTATGTATTTAGATATGTCCACTTTGTCTTGTTTACAGGCCCGCCACTTTGTTCTTTTTGTACACTTTGAATTTTTGTACACTTTGTTCTTGCAGATCATCATTTTGCAGGCATCAAATATGACAAAGCCTGTTTTATATCTTTTTATTTGTACTTATCTAAATATTTTTGTCTGGTTATGATTTATTTTATCTTGTATATATATACATTAGTTTCACTTGCTTCTTTGTCTTGCATATATTACTTATATAAAATTTTCTTTTGCTTGCTTATTCTACAGGTTATATACATATTTTGTTTGACTTGTTTTATACTTTAGGTACAAAGTGTGAAGTTGTTGTGATTATTAGTTATGAATTTTAACTTATGTATTAAGTTCTATGCTTATTTTATTTTCTCTTCTATTTTTAAACATTAACTATCAATTACTTAATTTGGTGATTATCAATTTATTTTCATACTTATGCTAATATCATAGATGTTTATGAATTTATACTCATTTTAATACCATATATTTAATTTATGTTTGTGTTTAATATATTTTAAGACTTGTTTTATTTTAAAACATGTTTGAAAGATGTTATTTCTAATTTACAAATTATTACTTCTCATGTGAATGTATTCAAATAAATTTTGAAATAGTCATTTCTATCTATATTAAAATCCATTTTTAAGAATATTACATTATTAATATTGTTAAATATAACTCATTATTAAATTTAAAAAAATTCATAAAAGTATTTGTCTTCTTATCCAATACATTACTTATTTTATTAGCTACATTAAAAACAAACAAATCTTTTTATTTAAATTTAAACTTAAACTAAAATCAATTTTAAATAATTTAGTTTGGGTATTAAAATCATATGATTATTTATTTAGTAGCTTAACATCAATTTGAATCCAATTTTAATTTATCAAAAATGTTAGAATAAGAAAACAAGCCTATATTAAATTTAAAACAAAGATTTATCTAGTTATAATATATATAGATATGTATACATTACAAATATAAACTAATTTTATTTGCCTTTAAAATAGATTATCAGTTTAAATATTTATTTTAAAGAAGATTATTAAATTTATTTCAAATTTATTATTAACAATATGATCAATTAAATTAAATTTTGACATAAATTATTAAATTGTTATTGTCAAAATTTCTGGGATATCACACTTATGGTAGTTTCATTTTCCAAAGCATACCCGTTTTTCTTGTATAAATCTATTCTATTTAAAAGAAACTATTTTTGTTTACTCATACCAGTCCCATGACTGGCCCAGAGTTTATTGTTTCCTTTCTAAACTTTGGGTGCCCATCATTTCCACACGGGCAGCCTAGTAGCAGGTTTTCCGTATTTTGGCATTAGCTGTGTTTTGATTTAGGAGATTTTCGGTTTTTAGAGGCTTTTACCTTAGAGACATTTTGGAAGCTTTTGGATCTCAAGGTGCTTGGTTTGGAAATTCACTATCACTCTACTTCCTTTTTGAAGACTTTTGGCATATGATCAGTTATTGCTCTATTATGATGTTCTATTTGGAGTTGTGATTCTTATATTATGATACTCTGATGTTGTAACAGATATTATGATGATGTTGTATCTGTGATGTAATGCATGATATTCATTTGATTTCCGCTATTTTATATTCATCTAATGTTGTTATAAGCTCCATCCGACTGGAGTTCGATGTTTGTATCTTTGGCAGTCGAATACAAGTGAGGTATTTGATGTTAATTTTCGAACATTGGATTTCGGGTCGTGACATACCTCTACTAAATAAACATGCATGGATAAGCTCCATAGTATTGTATGATGAAAATATCAATAATATCTCCAAAAATACATATATGAAAGTGCTAGCCACCTGCTCGTTCTCTACACATCTCCGTGCGCTATTTTATGCTCGCTTTTTCTAATCTACTCATTTAAGAGCACTCAAGATGATAAGACGCAAAATAAATTACCTCAGATAAGACATAACCTTTTATAAACCGTGTATAATATCAAAATAGATATTAAAGTCAATACATCATAAATAAGAACATTAAGTATAAGGAATCATAACTAATCTATACCCACATTTAACAAATTAGCATATAATAGAATAAATGTTAATTATCATCTTAAGGGTACACTATACTAAGCATAATATAGGATGTTTGGGGTAGCTAATTTACTAGTACATCACATGACATCCATCTTAAGACATGATAATCATAGTAAATACAAAAATCGTGGCAAGCACAACAATCAACCACCAATTCACGCGCAATGAACTAAAATGCCTTTGATGCAAGATAACTCATATAACCATCACTAAAGTCAGAGACACACTACATCGCAGTCACATCGGTGCTCGATCACATACTATCACCAAGGTACTGCCATCACCAAGGCTAGTCGGACCAATGTTAAGGTCTCGGTTGCACAGGTTAACACTAATAAACAACGATGCTTCATAAGCACAGATCACATATTTGAGATATCTATCAACCCCTTTGGCAGGTGACTCAGTTACATACTGTATGTTTTGCTTCATAAGTTCACATCATCATCATGCCTCCTCGGACCATCACTTTATCCAAGAACACTCCCTAATTAACATTCAATCTAAATGACCCACATCATCAAATCATCATTTCTTATAATATTTTAACCACTTCAGAGAGTTCCTAAGATTTTTCCATATAGAGCCCAAAGCAACACAAAGATACCTCGCATTTGAATCGAAACAACTCCTTATTTTTCCATATCACTACCGCATCCATTCCATTCTTCCATATCGACTGTCTTTCACCATTATCTCGAGATCCAACTATTGAATTGACATGCAATCAATCATCAGTACTCATCTAAATTTTCAAACACTCATGAAAAATCTTTCATTGATTACTAAATGTTTACGATTGATCAATGTAATCAATCAATGAAGATCAATCATTATCTTCACTTTGCCATTTTCAGCTTCCCTTATGCCTATTGAAACAAACTCAAGCCTTCCCCAAAGTCACACTAAGTTTCCACCATGTAATCCTTGTGTCAGCTTCAAAATAGGCATCAACCATCCAAAGCTCCTAATTCACAAACCATCCAACCAAACCCCTTATGATCAAGAAACAACCTCCATTCACCAAGCTAAACTCCTCAGATCGATCATTGGTCCATTTGATGTTTTTTAATTGATCTATGGTGATCGATCACCCTAGAATTTCTCTACTTTTTGGCCTAAGTGGATCGAATTAATCCCTGTGTTGGCCTTGCACATGCCTTGTCTAGCTCCAACTCCACCAAGCGCAAGTTTGCACTTTGTCCCCCATGCTTGATCATAATAGACCCACAAGCATCGATCAGTACTGGTTGATCATAACTAAGAAAATTTTGCCAAACTTATTTTCTTCATCTTCTGCATCGATTCCTACAAAATTTGTCGCTCCAATCTGAATGTCGTATCTTCTGCCTCAACACGACTTCAGTACATTATATCTATACATTATAAGTATGTTATCAATTAGTCACACCCTAATCTAACATCCACATGACACATTAATGCATGAATTTACGTGTTAAAATCAATAAAGAGCATTTAAATTCATTTATAAATCACTTGTTAATCCAAATTAGTAAAAGCTCTCGCTTTTAACTTTAAAAAGATATTTAAAACACTTTTTCTAAGTATATATAAGTGTAAAAGAGGTTGCGAGACGATAGATAACTCAACCATTGATGTAAAATTGACTAATCTCAACAAAAACGAGGTAGTTCTAAAGTAGATGGCTAAGACACGAATCCCAATGCTCTCAAATCCAAAATTAGGCAATCCCATGCAAACCTATTTTCTATTCTCTCTTTACTTTTTTGATTAAGCTAGTCTTAATGAAGACTGGAATGGTTTTGATAATAAGAGACTTAATGGAGGTTAAGAATACTTTTGAAAGATAGAATAATGATTAGGGTATGCCTTGTCACCTGCAAGTAGCTCTTATCTTGAAATAGGTTAGTGGGCTGATAACGGGCTTAGTTTGATTACCACTTATTTATCTAAAAACTGCCAAACTTAAAATATGTAACACCCCAACCTTATAACCATATTAATAAAGAGCATTACAGAGTAATACTGTTTGATAATACAGAGAATAAGGCAATACTGGACTTACACATGTGAATATTCCCTTAGGCTAACGTCGGTACATTTCTCCAAATCACATGATAAACATCATAATGTACCCAATATCGACAAAAAGCAATAAACATGTGTGATTACCAGGATTAAATAGTATATAAAATAAAATAAGTATACAGAGATCAAAGAGTCAAAACGCAGCAATATAATATAATACATCAAATATACATGTCTAAAGTAAGCGACAAAATGATAGTCAAATGCTCGTTATATTGAACATACATCTCATCATCATAATAGAACATTAAACTACCTAAATAAGGCTACAAAAGTAATAGGGTATATATCATCCTATAATGCATACTTTAGCCTCCTAAAGGTAGTCCATAGTCAAGCTAGTCGAAGAATACCTGAACCAAAAACGCCTTGGACGGGCATGAGTAATGTAAAAGTAACATAGGTCAAATTATGTCTATGTACAAATATCAATAAGTGATGATAATAATAGAATATATCTTAAATGGTAACTAGAATGGAATATGACATAGAACAAGTTATAAATGTCATCATCATCGGCATGTACATGAAAGTGAACATTAATACATAGTAACAATCACATGTCCATCACAAAAAGGTACGGTAAAGCGAATATAAGAAGCACTTTACTTTCCAAACTTAGCCCTCAACTAAGAATGTATTGATGAGATGGGAATGGCGTATAAATACTCAACATACTACTCTCAGTATTGATGAGATAGGCATTGGTTGATTATCTTATGGACTCTCAGTCATAGAAATAATCACATCAATTCTCTATTTGTAACAACCTTCTCCAAAACAATCCTAGTTTCAACCTAATAAAATCCTATCGAATCATAGGTCCATTCCAAAGCTAGCTATTGGTTAGTAAAGTTGATACAATGAACAGTATATAGAGCTATCTATCTACGATTTCATAGTCTCACAGTGAAAGGGATAAAATATAATGACAAAAATAAGTACCCATTTCAAAAAAAACAATCTTATAATCACAATATCCCAAAATAATCGTAGTACAATATTTCAAAATAAAACATCAACATGTCTTAAATCCCAATACATCCGAATACATTAAAAATATAGATAAATAACTAAACTACCACAACTCTTCACCACCACCTCTGTTTTCCCCATCAGCGTTGTTTTCCCTAACCCGTAGGTTGTAATGATGAGGTAGTTAGAACAACAATGTTCGGTGAATGAGAATCTCAAGTCTTACCGTAATCGTATTTGAGCAGTATCATTTAGATAAGTAATATGTCTTACGCATCTTGTGCTTTATCCTACTAAGTATACTTCCACTAGAAGCCAAAGGCTTTTACCGCCCAATTTCGTAAAGTACCTGTGACTATAGGCCAATGACCCTTCCCTGTCCACCCTCGAAACTCTAATGTAGGTATAACACAACTACCATTAATCATGTGCTAATGATGTGAGAGAAAGCACTTAAGCCACTTAATACCTCTTCAATGAGAATTAGACAGACTCTGACCATTTAATACCTAAACCTAAGGCGGATCCCTCTTTGGTACTTCCTAACTGATATCCTAAAAAATCCCAGTAGGCCACTTAACACTTCTTTTATGGGATGAGGCGGACCCTATAATAGCCACTTAACACTTGCATCCTAAAGCAGACATCCTTCATAGGTTTCCCACTACAATACTTATAAGATAATCCTGACCATTTAAAACTTCTTGAGTAGCAAGGAGGCCGACACCACAACAGCACTTAATATCTTCAACCCAAAAGTTGGCTTGTACTGGGATATTCTTCTTATGACCCATAATCCAACGGTGACACCTCATATTAGTCCAATTATTCATAGGTACTGGTAGCCAGATTAGCTGGGCAGACTTACCAAAGAATTGGGACTAACCTTTGTCCACCATGGTAACTTATTATAGATGATGTCTCACGTTGGTCCTAAAGTCACATTTCTAGAAGCTAGATTAGCAGGGTAGACTTCTCTGTGCTTTTGATTGAGATCGCATCCCTATAACTTAGTCATATTTCCGCTCTTCGAACATACTGCCATATATATATATATATATTATATTCCTTAATCATATTCACTCATTAAAGTCATATTTGGAAAATTCCTTATTTTGCCTGATTATGGATTAATTCCCATAACTATCCTTAACATCCTTCCTATCGAATTTAATGCTATTTATTAATCTATTCTATACGATACGATCGATACATTACTATTTACATGCATTTGGTGTCTTTACATGTTCGTAAATTTTAGACTTACTAAATATTCTTAAGCACGCATAGAAATATTCCTATTCTATGATTTTTTTGCTTCCTATGCTAATTGTTTAAATGTCTAAACTTCCGTATTCATACAAGCCTAAGTTTTATATAATACTTTACAAAATAGCTAATATCCTTAGTCAAACAAAATAAATATGTATGTATGTATGTATGGATATTCAAAATTGGAATCAAAATACCAAACTTATTGTACATTAATATAATAGAATCAATGCCTCTCTTTCAAGGAAACAAAACTTTACAACTTAAACCTTTTATATTATGTGCACCTTTTGCATATACAAACTTGAAGTGGAAAAAGAGATTCCTAATTGTCTGAATTACGGAAATTGGTGGTGCAAAGTATGGATCCTAAAATATTTCTTTTTGAACCCTTTATCGCAACGACAAAAATTAAAAGTGGAAGTAGAGTAGAATGTTGATTATTTAAACTACAAACGACAAATTAAATTCTACATATTAACGTTAAACAATTAAAATTCCAATTAATTCAAGAACTGACATTTTATTTGGGTGAATTTTAGGGTTTCCATATGTAAATTCCCCAAGGCATAAAGAAACTCGAAACTTTTACTACACAAGTTACTAAAATGTGAAAAAATATTTGTTTGAACTAAAATTGGTACAAACACATAGAAAAGTAAGTAGTAGAGATTAAATGAAGAAAGTAAATGATAAATAGAGAAAATCATATAGGAAACAAGCATACATAAATTTACAGTGGTTCATCAATCTTGGCCTATGTCCGCTTGAATGATGTTATTGCTTTTACACCAGTCTTTATGATTACGAGAGAGTGGGATCAGAATAGATTCTTAAATACAAGAGAGCCCGAGTATTATGGCAACGTCAAGATCCTTGAAATGAACCATGCCTTCTGTATTTATAAGGTTATACGACGAAATATCTCTCTAGTATTTCTCTATGGAACCTCACCACGCAGACCGAGTCTCCTAGAAAATCTCAACTCCATGTCACATATGGTTGGGGATCGATACTGATCCCTACATATGTAGTATAGGGTCTTGCGCTTTCTTGTGTTGGCTCATCTAGTTGTTGGCTTTAGGATTTCAAGGTTGTTTTGCATAGTCGCCTAGATGTTTTTGGTCCAAGTAATGGACCTACAGAAGATTGAACTTGTAATGACCCAATTTTTTGACGTCCGGAAGTCGACATCGATACATCCACTGTATCAAATGCCACACAATCGAATGCTGAAAAATTGAACCGTTAGGGTTAAAGAAGAAGATAGAAGAAGAAATAGAGAACAATAACAGAATCTCACATTTCACAGCGGAACAAATATAATAGATAAATGGATAATCTTTAAAACAAAAACACTATATCAGTTTATACATCACATTACCAGAGTGTTACAACAACAAACAGCGGAAAAGAAATATAATATACTAGTGATACGCCTTGCCATCCAGCTCGCCTATAGATCTTCACAACATATCTTTCCGACTTCACTCAAGAATAATGACAACCTGACTCTAGGCTGCCCGTGTGGAAAATTATGGGCACCCAGAGTTTAGAAAGGGAACAATAAACTCCACGTCAGTCATGAGACTAGTGTGAGATCTTAAAAATAGTTATTTTCACAAAGAAAATAAAAAGAAACCCGCCATGCTCTTGGAAAATGAAACTACCATAAGGCTTCCCCGCACACACACAATGCAAACGTAGAATTGGAGGAGATTTCTCCTTATGATAGTCAAACATGCTTGATACACAAAATCCTTTGATATTATTATTATTAGTGCATAGTGTGGAAAACATTTCGAAAGTATAATATTAATCTTAGCCAGCATAGACATTTCGCACTTATGCCTACTATAACTACCATGTTCAATAGCAGGTTACCGCCACATTCCATGGCAGGTTATACAACTAAAACCGTACAGGGCGCATATTGTTTCTTTGGTTTTCCAACAAATGGTCAGGCTAAGGAACTTCCTATTGCCATATAGGTACGTCTCTAGAGGGACGTCCCGAGAACCTAATCGGATCTCTGCCAACACAAGGCCGGATTACCTCTGTAACTAGGTAACTACTAAACAAGTATGCCATCCCCTGGTCATTAGCAACCTTTATCTGAGGATCCTCAACCATAAAGCAACAACCACAAAGTAATAAATTTGCAGCAACCACATAGGTTAAGTATCCGGGCTCCATACCAGGATACCACCCATTTCCAGAAGGAAATGACATACCCTCAAGGGCGCTACCCCCAAGTAACCTTGCCGCATCCTTCCTGTTTCGACAATTTCTGGGTTGTGAGGTCCGACGAGGTCTCGTCCACAAAGCTACGCTTTTCACAAAGCCATGCTTCGATCAACAAATGATCAACAGCACTTCAATTGCCACATTACCAAATTAGGAATGTATCACTAGTAACCATCAACTACATAACCTCTGAGCTCTACATCGCAGAGAAGGGTGTTAAGCAAAGAGAATAAATTCTCCGCCACCAACGGAAATGTATTTGATAGAAACCAGCTTTACATCTCAAAGTGTAACGTCAGACATACATCAATACAAGTCCGTTTCGGGATCGAACGGAACCGAAGGCACTTCAAAGAAGCCCTTGCAATCGGAAAATTCACTAATCACGTCCGGACTTCCCAGTATAAAGGGTGATAAAATCTCTATACCGGAGCAACCCAGTGCAGAGACATTCGACAGGTAATCCTTTTGCTTTCGAAAAATATCCGGTCTTAAACACCGTCTTCAAATGCAACCCCATTTCGTCGTATCATTATTCCGAATGGGTTTTATGGCACAAAGTCCTCTCCCGGCTAATCCGAATAACGAGCGCTTATTTTAAAAATAAGTGTTACATTCAGATTTCAAACAAATCACAACAATTTCCACTTTGACCTTTTAAACGAAAGATCCAACACAAAGATTCGATGTGGTTTTCGAATATCCATTTGGAATCCGACCCCCGGTCGCATCGAAATTCAAGCGCCATTTAAAGGCCAATATTGATAGTCGGTTATTTAACTATCATTCAACATTCACAACAATCACCAAATTTAAATAATTTTCCCTAATTATATATTTTCAAAATATCTTTGCAAGATATATTTTCACACTTCAACCATTTGAAAACAAATTTCAAATTACTTTCCACATTTCAATCCTTTGAAAACAAATTTCAAACAATTTTCCACATTTCAATCCTTTGAAAACAAATTTCAGATCACTTTTCCTTATACGGAATATATGTCCTAATATTTATTCATTTTCATTGAAAATCTGCCGAGTTCAAATAGTTTAGAATAATTTAAATTACTTATCCAAACATATATATTTGGAAATATTCAAAATAAAACTATTTCAAAACACTTTATTTTAAAACATTAGTTATGAAAACATTATACTAATATCTCATACAAATCTTAAGCCCAAAATAATTTTAAATTAAAATTATTACATAGAGTATAACTATTTGAATAACCATTTTCTAAATCGAATATCAATTGAATCTTTAAATAATCACTTCCATAATTTACTAAATAAATCTTTACTTTAAAGATTTAAAAACAACACTTAAGAGAATAATTTCTCCAAAGTATCCTTTTTAAAACCAACTTTTAAACTTTCAATTTATATTCGAAAGCTACTTAAAAAAACATACTCGGCATTCCAGGGAAAATACACTTTTTGTTTCAAAAATGGTCCATTTAAACCAATTAATAAATCTTTCTGGATTTACTTTAAATTTACTTTCCAAATTTGTAAATTTGTTTCCACACTTTTGAAAATAAACCAATCTTTATTTTTAAAACAAATTTCCCTTTTCTTTATAAATTCCCATTGTGAATTTTAAATTTCCAAATATCCACTGATATACAATTTTCAAATCGATTTCCAAATATTCATTTTCAAACACCAAATCAAATTCGAAATTCATTTTCCAAACATTTATTTCAAACACCAAATCGATTTCCAAATCAATTTCCCAAAGATTTATTTTTAAACACCAAATCAATTTCAAATCGATTTCCCAAATTTATTTTCTTTTAAAATAAATTTCTTTATTCCTTCCAAACCATTTAAAATCTGAATTTTACATAAATTCTCCAACTTTTAATCCATTTATTAAAAAAAATTCCCATATTTTGGAATTAATTCAATAGGATTTAAAAAAAATTAACTTTTATACTTTTAAATTCCTTCTTTTAAATTCACCCAATTCTTTAAAATGAATTTACTTAAAGTTTTCAATTTTAATTCCCAAAAATCCAATTTTATATTTCTAGTATCCTACGATACCAAAAATATGTTCGGCTAAAGTATAGTCATCAACGATTTCAATCACAAATATAATCATACGCAGATTATAAACACATCAACACACAACATTGAAACAAATTCAAATATTTGAGGAATCCAATTGGATCCCTCCAACTTGTTTCCCTGCATCCACAGATGTTAGCACAACGATTAAATACCAATTCCACTTTGAGGTGGAATATCGTGGTATACGAGATTTATATAATATCATCCGCTATTATGCGGTGCATAGGGTCTCATCCACTATATAATGCGGGAAATCAATCACTCCAAATACATATATAATACCAATTCCACTTCGAGGTGAAATATCGCAGTATATGGGTTTATATAATATCCTCCGCTATTATGCGGCGCGTAGGGTCTAATCCAATACAACTGATAATAATTTATCATCCAAGCACACAATCAACGATTTTGAATTTAACTATTTAAAATTAAATCGAAAAATTCGATTGAGTGAGAAAATCTCACCTTTAACAATGCATGCAATCCATTTTCCATTCCGGCTTGTTCTCGTTTTAGACCTTGTATAAATATTTATATGATTATCAATATTTGAACTAATTGAATAATTAAATTCCGTTTAATAAATTAATTTTAATTTTAACAAATAATCCAATTCTAAGTCAATAATTAAATTTTAAACTAATTTCCTTTTTTTTAAATCTCAACAACATCTTAAAATTCCTATATCTTCCCAAAATTACACATATATATTATGTTTCAAAGGGCAGAAATCAGGGGGCAGAACTGAAGCAAACGTATGAGATTAATGGACGCGAATCAAATGACTAACAAAGTGAACTCCAGAGCATGATACAAACTTAGTGGTAGGTGAGTTTTATACCTGGCAACATGATGAACTGAACAAATGTACTAGCTAGAGTAATATACGGTGCAGATAGTAGATATGATTAGAGTAGACTAAACTATTCCTGAAACACTTTCATCACCAAAGTATAGAACTGGGAGGTATAAAGCAATGGGATGAACTGACCTGAAGCCTCTTTTCTGAATAAGCTGAAGGAGGCTAAGTTAATACGCCTGCTTGTTGAGGCCTTAATCTTGCTCAACATTATAACCAGAAAACTATCTTCTGTGACTTGATTCATCAAGTGTTGACGTCTCATTTTTAAGAAATTTCCCCTGGTTGATGAGCGACTACTGTTCAGCTGGATACACGCTCATCATTTTTACATTCTAAATTCTTTTTAACATCATCAGTCAGAACAATGTGAAGACAATTTCCTTGCTATCTTGGATATCACCAAAGAATATAATCCTTTTAGGGTCGATGTCTGAAAGGTTAACGTCTTTGGTCATAGTATCGACATTTTCAAAGCTTTGGCCATAGCATCAACAGGCTATTCGAAAAGACGACCAGATCTGGTAGTCAGAGGGATAGGTTGGGCCTGTGCTCGACAACGCTGAGATTTTGATTAGGGCAAAAGAATGCCTTCTTCATGTATGGAATTCAAAGCGACGGAGGGGAGAGGAGTGGTAGAAAAAGATTCGGAATGGAAGGGATGCGAAAGGTTGAACACGAGCCAAAGAAAGAGGAGACGACGACCATTATTCGATCCGAACGAAGAGAGGTTTTTCTTTTTGTTTTGTTCGATATATTTCTTTTTTTACTGCTCTGGTTATTTTCTTTTTGTCAAACGAACGCATGTGAACCTTATTAGAGAAAGTGGAACACGTGTTGTAAATTGAATGACAAGTGTTGGGTGAGATCAACAGTATATTGAAGGGAAATATATATATATATATATATATTATATTTAATTTCGAATTTAAATCGTATAGTTTCGCAACTCACAATCTCGATCTCCAATCGAGACGTGCCGCTAGGCATTTGTAATGTTATACCCCTATTTCGAACGCAATGGAAAAGGTTCTGAATCCAAATTCGATCATATGGAGAGGGTAGCTTTTTGAACCAGTTATAATATCGAATGTTCGGTTTAAATTTCAACGCGCTTTCATATCGTACGGTCAAACGATCACTCCAATCATTACGAAAATTGAAATCCGATAATAATATAATATTACGGATCCAATGGAACTGGTGTCGTCGAAATCCGAGACTGTGCCTCGGAAGGCTATTTTTAAATATCGATTTAAACTGTATAATTTCAAAACTGAACAAATCATTTTCAAATCTAATTCGGAAGCTTCCATTATCTTCAGTATTCTCAATACAAATTTTCTAAGCCTTTGAAATATTTTTAATCAGCTTAAAATTGAAGATACAAATTTTTACCCAAACTTCACATTATTAAATTCAATAATTTAGTTGCCAAATTCCTAGCAATATTTGAAATTCAAGTTTCAAATCACTTCCAAATATTTAAAATCAATTAAATATTTTATTCTCAAATGTTCGTAATTTCCGGGTCGTCATAGAACTGCTTCTCTAGACTATATGCGGAGATTGCCAATACAATGCACATGAATTGTGGAACAACATATGAATCAAGCTTTATGTAAATAGAGAAGAGGGCCATAGGAGTGGGTGCCACTTTTGGTGTACCCCAAGGTTTGGTGCCTATCCCCTATTTATGGTGGAATGCCGATCCATACTTAGCGTATTCCAGGGTATTGCACTTCTAAGCATGTTTGACCATCGTGTCGTGGTCTTGTTTGTACTTGGTTCTTGGACCATAGAATTATCTCTCTAGGCTGCTTGCCTTGATAATCATTGGGTCTAACTTATCCAGTCAATCTGAATATAGCCAGGTCAAAGGGTTGGATAACATTCGTCCCCTAAAGCACGCCGTGTTTCGAACGTGATGTCCTTTGAATCGAGGCAAATCAGAATTGTCGTGGAGGATTCCACTCAATGTTTTAGATGGTGGTTATCCTTCCATTAAGTTACTTTTACTATGAGTTGCATCTTTAGTTGTTTGCCACAATGCTTTGGTTGGTATCTAACATTACAAACATTGGAAAGCATTCTCTCGGTAATTGTCTGTGATAAATTCCATTGAGATAATTGAGTAAGCTTGTAGGCGTTGGGTATCAGAATTGGTTCCTTTTTTGAATGTTCTAGGTAAGAATTCAATTTCCTTTGATTTGGAAATTGAATATCGAGTATGCAAACACCCTCCTAGGTTCATGTACACATTATTATTGGCTCCCAAGCATGTTCATACGCATATAGGTCGTCGCCAAATTTTATGGAAATTCAATCATAAGATTATTTTTTATTTATATGGTTGGATTCGGTACTGGGCCCTATAAAGGGGATCGGTACCAATCCTGTACTTTACCATTTTGGACCCGAATACATTGAGTTGTGCTTAGGTATATAACCCATTGTTTCTACTCTTTCTTTCCACTTGCTTTCATTTGTGCATGCACCAAACACTTGCCTTTCAGGCCACCAATAAAGCTTCTCCTTCCAAAACTTTTGCCTCCATCATATCGATGTTGAATCCTCATCTAAGCATCGTCCTAAAATCATCACCTTGCCTTCTTCTTCCAAAATTATCTTCTATCATAGCATCAATTTATAAGATGGTCGAACCCCTAAATCTCAAAACCAAATTTTAATTGCACTTGAATTCCAATCGCATATGTAGGTAGGTTATGGGCTAAGGTAGATAGCGATTTGGATAATCATAGAAACGAGGTTGGAATTGGCTATGGGATGTCGTCACATTGGTGGATGTTGGTTTAGGGATCAGTGGTATAGATGGAGTTGAAGAAATTTCATATGAGAGGAGTCTCCTAAATACGGGATCGATGCCGATCTCATACTTAGGCAGATTTCATGATTTTTTTTCCTTGTGTGCTTTCATATACGAACACTTTTTCCTATATGGATTCTCGTAGATGAACTTCGTACTTGAATACAGACACATGAATTAACTACAAACACCATGCTCCTATGTGCTGATGACTGATCCCACGACTTGGACATGACTTTTATGCATAACCATCGATGTGAAAACCGGCCAGGACAGTCGATGATGACGGTCACTTTAGTCAAACCTAAGGGTTTTGTTATTAGTATCATATACTTTTGAATTGCGTAGCTATAACGAGCGCGATTTTTCCGTCCATGAACGCCGACATCAATACGTCCACTGTATCAACTGTCGAGCAATCGAAGGCCGGAAAACCTACCGTTATGGTTGAAGAAGAAGAAAACGATAGAAGAAGAGAGAAAAGATAGAAAATAGAACGGAACAGAACAGAAAACAACAGAACAATAACATAATCTCACAATCGCAGCGGTATAACATATAATAAATAAATGAATAATCTTTAAACAAAGAACTATATCAGTTATTACATTACATCACATTACATTTCATCATCAGAGTGAACAACAACAAACAACAACAAACAGCGGAAAAGAAATACTATATACTAGTAATATGCCATGCCATCCATCCTGCCTCCAGCAACTCCTGAATTCCAGAATATCCTGATAAGCCTTAACTTTTGACTGCCCGTGTGGAAATTGGTGGGCACCCAGAGTTTAGGAAGGAAAACAATAAACTCCGAGTCAGTCATGTGACTGGTGTGAGAACTTAAAACTGTTTATCTTTAAAATAAAGAACATGATAGTTTTTAAAATAGATTCGCAATGTTTTTTAGAAAATGAGACTACCATAAGGCCTCCCGCACACACACACAATGCAAACGCAGAATCGG
Organism: Allium cepa; assembly: GCA_030765085.1. Lineage (NCBI taxonomy): Eukaryota > Viridiplantae > Streptophyta > Magnoliopsida > Asparagales > Amaryllidaceae > Allium > Allium cepa. The sequence goes on along the minus strand of CM060928.1, from coordinate 102,399,899 downwards.
AGGAGATTTCTTCTTATGATAGTCAAAGATGCTTGATACGCATTAAAAAGAAACTTTTGATATTATTACTAGTGCATAGTGTAGAAAACATTTCGAAAGTAAAGGTATAAATCTTAGCCAGCATAGGCATTTTGCACTTATGCCTACAATAGCTACCATCCAAACAGTGGTGACCGCCATAAGTGAATGATAGGTTCTACAACTAAAACCGTACAAGATCGTATTGTTTCTTTGGATTTCCAACAAATGGTCAGGCCAAGGAACTTCCCATTGCCACATGGAAATGCCTCTGGAAATACGCCCCGAGAACCTAACCGGATCTCTGCCAACACAAGGCCGGGTTACCTTTCAAACTAGGTAACTACTGACACGAATATGTCATCCCCCGATCGTAACCGATCTATCCGAGGGTCCTCGATTTCCAACAACCACAAAATTTGCAGCAACAACATAGGTTAATATCTGGGCTCCATACCATGATATCACCTCTATCCATAAGGAATGACATACACTAAAGGAGTGCTACCCCCTAATAACCTTGCTGCATCCTTCCTGTTTTGACCATTTCCGGGGTGTGAGGTCCGCTCGTCCACAAAGTCACGCTTTATACAAAAGCTGTGCTTTGGGTCAACCAAATGATCATAAAAATGATCACCAAGATAAATGATCAAACAAATGATCATATCACAAATGATCAAACAATGATCATTTCACAGCAACACTCAGCATGCCACACTACCAAATTGGGAGTATATCACTAATAACCTTCAACTACATAACCTCTGAGCTCTTATGTCTCATAGAAGGGTGTTAAGCTAAGAGAATAAATTCTCCGCCATCAACAGAAATATATTTGAAAGAAATCAGCTTTATATCTCAATTTGTAATGTCAGACATACAATCCATACAAGTCTGTTCCGGGCTCGAACAGAACCGAAGGCACTTCCAAAGAAGTCCTTGCTATCCGGATATTCACTAATCACGACCGGACTTCCCGTCACTAAGGTGATAAAACCTCTATATCGGAGATCAGCCGATGTAGAGTAACTCGACGGTAATCCTTCCGTTTTCACAAATAACCGGTCTTCAACACCGGTCATCAAATGCAATCCATAACGACGTATCACATACTCGGAATGGGTTATACGACCCCAAGGTCCTTTCCCGGCTAACCCAAATAGTGAGCGCTTATTTTAAAAATAAGTGTGGCATTCAAATTCAAACCATCACAACAAATACCTATTTAAAGGTAAATATTGATAGTCGGATTATTTAACTATCAATAGGCGTGTTCAACATCACCAGATTCCAAATAATTTCCCAAATTATTTACTTTCCAATATATCTTTACTAGATATATATATTTTCCCACACTTCAAAAATAAAACAACGTTTATTTTTAATCAAATTCCCCTTTCTTTTATAAATTCCATAGTAAATTTACATTCCAAAAATATTTATGAATATATGATTCCCAGATCGATTTCTAATATTCATTTTCAATTTGTCTTCAAAAAGATAAATTCTCAAAACATTTCATTTCACATTGGAAAAACATTTCCGTACTTATTTATTAATAAGTAATTCACAAATCCATTTATTTTCAACACTTGGAAAATATTCAATATACTTAAACCGAAATTAAGTATATATTTCATTCTTTAAGGAAATCATTCTCTTAAACATATTTATTTGGGCCAAAAGAATGTTGCGTAAAACATCGTTACGACAACCCAAAATCACTAGTATAGGGATTCGAAATTAAAATAGATATATAAATCCCAATACTATACAAAACATCTCCTTTAGGAAATCATTTACTATAACAACAGTGTTATAGTCCACCATTTCCTCCTATTTCTCGAAAACGTCTATTTCAACAATGAATGTTGAAATCTATGGTTTCGAATCTCAACACATATAAAAAAAACATCGTTAGATCGTTTTAATTCTATTTAAAACATCACATCCGAAACAATTTCTTTAACATATTATCCACTATTCAAAAACGTGAATATACTTCGTTAACCAATTTCATCATTTCTATACATTTTATTTTAAAGGATTATTCACTGTCTAAAACGTGAATATAACTCCATTAATAAGTTACAACAATTTACTTATCAAAATAAGTCGTTTGCGGATTTATAAAATAATGTTTATAAATTCCATTTCTATTTATTTTATAACTACTTCCTTTATAAATCTCCTTTATTAACCTATTCGATTTATAACTCAATTATATACCGAAAGTCCATATTATAAGTTAAATGCTTATAATTTATTTGTTTAGAAAATCGTTCTTTTTAACTTCATAATTATAAATCTTATAACTTATAAGATTCATTTATTTATCCAAATCTATTCCTTTAATAACTTTACAAATTTTATAAACCTACTGCTTATGAAATTCCATTTATAACTTCACCGTTTATAATCCTATAAATTTCATTCATTTATGAAATTCATTCATAATTCATTCTAACACTTATAAAAACTCGTTTTATAATTCAATGTTTTAATTTACAAATATCAATTTATAAATCTTTTATATAAATCAATTTATATTATTATTTTGAAACGTCTTTAAACTCCTCTATAATTTCATCATTTTGATTTATAAAATAATCAAATTTCATAAATCCTATATTTATACTTTTCACAGTAAATTCAGAAATCCCAATTTAAACTATTTTATAAAATCATTAACCCCATATTTTCAAAAAAAAACAACTTTTAACTATATTTCTCAAAAATCATAATTTTTATAACCTTAAAAATTATAACGTTTATTTATTTAGGATGAATCAATTCCAAAAATATTTTATAAACGTATACTTTCAAAAATCACTTTAAAAATCCTTTTAAAAATTCCAAAATTTGGCCCAATGATGCTACATACCAAATAGTCAGTCACGACAACAACGACATCATATATCGATATGATAATCAACGAATATCAAAATATCCATAATCAAATAAATACTGTTGAGGAATCCAGTTGGATTCCTCCAACCTGTTTTCCTGCATCCAAAGATGTTAGCACAATATCAATTCCGTTCCAGTACAGATTATCGCGGTATATGAGATTTAAAATATTATCCGCTTAATAGACGGTGCAATAGGGTCTCATCCGCTATACAATGCGGGAAATCAATTCCAAGTACATAAATAATACCAATTTCACTGTACTGTGAAATATTCGCGGTATATGTTTTTAATAAATAACCTCCGCTTACTAACGGCGCATAATGTCTATTTTAACAATCAATAGATAACAATCATCATTCAAACATACAATCAACAATTTTAAATCTAACTATTTAAAATAAAATCGAAACCGATTCGATTGAGTGAGAAGTTCTCACCTTGATTTCAATTTCGTTTTAGCGATTTATTTTGAATAAAATTAAACGGACTTTTAATTTTACCCGAAATTCTCACTAAATCCAAACGACTCCAATCCAATTCCGTAGTGTAGTGCTCGTCCATACGATTCCAACGCAACTAGTTCCGCGCGTTTTCGACCTCGTATGAAAAAGATATGAATTTTTAAAGATTCACGAATTTTTATATCTCAATTTACAACATATATTTTTATAAATACTAAACCTAAATCAATCTCAGCCACTAGATCCAAGCCATCCACATTTGAGCCGCTTCCCTTCTCTTCTCCTTTCTCATTCACGCGTACAACTCCAGTAAATGAACGCAACAAAGAACCCATCTCATTCAAATTTGGGTTGAATCTTGCGACTAAATCACTTGCTTAAATTTCGATCAGAGAGTGCCATATTGAAGAGCATCAAGCAAGCTACACTCGGATGCCATAGGGTGAAGCTCGGCCTCCATATGACATGGGAAAACGTGCGTGACCTGCAGGCCTTTGAGCCCAAATCCCCGTTGATCCAAAGCTCCAAACACGATCATAGCCGTTGAAGTTGTAGTTCGTGAGGTGCTCTACAAGTTTCATGTTGGAAGTTTCTTGTAAATGTTGATGGATGAAGAGATAATTGAGGAAGAAGGAGATGTTGTTTCAGCCATTAATTATATAAGAGGGTGGCGGCCTGAAGTTGAAACCCTAGGGGTTGTATCTTTTTGCAAAAATGAGAAATAAGGGGGCTTATATAGAAAATTCACAATTTACTATTCACCCGGATTTTTCGAACTCCAGACGAAGCGTGCCGGTTGGCGTTTCTAAGGTTTACCCCGCGTTCCAAACACAATGGAATGTGTTTTGGAAGCTAATTCGGTCATCTGTGCGAGTTATGGCAATAAATTTTCAATTTAAAATTAAACCGATTAAACGATTTTCTAGGCGTTTTAACTTGCACCGGACAAACGGTAAATCCAATTGACATGAAATTTGAAACCATACAATAATATCACATTACGGATCCGATGAAACTAGTTTCGTCGAAATCCGAGACTGTTTGAAATATGACTATTTTAACTCGCCAAATTAATATTAAAACAATTTCGATGCGTTTCGAGATGCCACGATCAAACGACAACTCCGATTGCTACGAAAATTAAAATCCGATAATAACTAACTATTACGGATCCAATGGAACTAGTTTCGTCCAATTCTGAGACTGTTCGAAAAATGGCTAATTTCACTAGTCGATTAAATATTAAAATATTCAATTTTCACAAATAAACTTTAAATTCAATTTTAAAAGTTCTATAACATCATTCTAACTTCAATATGATAAAATAAAATTTTACAAATCAATTTTAAATCATATTTAACCCAATTTTCAATTATTTCTGTAATTTCAAGTATTAAAATATCGATTTAATTATCTAATTAAATCCAATATTCGAAAATAAATTTATTCGACTCATAAATTTTACTTATTAATATTTAAAATTAATTAAATATTCAATTTTAAATTATTAGAAATTCTGGGTCGTTACAAACTTCCCCCCTTAAAAGAATTTCGTCCTCGAAATTACCAAGTAAGAAAAGTTACAAAATCCATTAACTTTCCAAAACCATAGTTAAACTTCTGATAATACTTTACTAAGTTTTCAAATCATACTTAGTTATCTTTTCAAAACCAACTACTATTGTTTAATTTTCAACTTCAAATCAAAACTTAGTTTTTCACAAATTTTCCCAATTTTTCCAAAAATTTTCTAACGCCTTAAATTTTCGGAAAAATTCGCCAGAGTCTCCTTTGCGCGGCTCGATCCGAAAAAAAAATGATAGTATATATATCACAAATATACATCTCATCAAGTGATGAGGCATCCCGCAGGGAAAAAAGTGTAAAAGTACGATATTTAATCCGAGATATGTACCTTATATATTATTAGCGAGCATATACGGCTAATATAGCACGAAAGCGAGCTCCAAATGCGAAGCAAGCGCAAATCCGCACCTACTAAACACTCAACAAACAACATGAGAACATGCATATATGAAAATAATCTCAATATACATCATATGCAACATAATAACTACATGTGCCAACATAGTAATGCATTCAATAGAAATAAATGCAACTACCAAATCAATATAAATTTACTTCTCATTAACATTTAATGAATTGGTTTTCCAATTGATTCATTAACATTGGATTTTACTAACATTTATTCATATCCAATTTCAATTAGTTTGCATTTACTAATTTACATTCAAGTTGGATCATTTCCAAATCAAATTTCAATTCTATTCAAGTTCATTTTCTTCCAAGTTGGATTCAATTTCTTTAGCTTCCAATTTCGCTAATTCACTTTCATTAACACTTAATGAATTCATATACAATCAATTAATAACCATATAACAACCAATGTATATTCAACATAACCAAATTATTTAGTTTACATTAGATTTGGTTCAACACATTTAATTCCAATTGGATCATATTAAATTGACTTCCATTCAATTTATTCAACTTCCAATAACATTAGCTTTTAATGAATTTACACTTACATCCATTATTTCGTATCCATTATCCCATATCAATTCTTTTACATTCGATTGATTAACATTCAATCCATTTATCAATTCAATTGCTAATTCCTTTAACAATTTAAAGTTGAATTTCATTTATATAACTCAAGTTCACATTCTTAATGACTTCATTTCATTAATTCACTTATTAATTTACTTTGATACCAAAATTAACTTCATTCAACTTCACTTAGGTTATATTTGATTTCAAGCATCTTATCAAATCCAAATCAATTTATTTAACTTTCCTTTTGTTAAATTTCAAATTACATGTCTTTGATGACAACTCAAATTTATTTCAACTTGGATTTTATTGATTTACTTATACTTCCTTTAATTTAACTTCATCCTTTAAGTTAAATTTATTCTATCAAAATTCAATCTGTATAAGTTATCAACTCATTTATCATTCTCATAAATATTTTAAATAGGATTCTAGAGTCCTTTCAATCTTTCAAAACCATTTTTGAAACCAATTCAATTTATCTTTTGAATTTCCAAAACCAAATCCAAACAACTTTTAATTAAAATAATTTGGCAGCAATCCCTCTTTTGGAAACCCGAAAATGAACACCGATGATGTTGCAATCATCATCAGAATTATTTTCCAGCGACCGAAAAGAGTTTAGAGATTTCATCTTTCCAAAACAATTTTCCAAAATATCAAATCCATTCAAAACACTTCTCTGGAATTTTATTTTCAGATTATAAATCATATTTATAAATCTTTTGCTTATATAATTTTACTTCTTATATATAAGATTATTTCAATTATAACTTCATACTTATAACTCATTAGCTTATTCAACTATCCTTCTACAACTGTTGTTTTTATTAACTTATTCAAACAACTTTTAATTAACTCATATGTCTATTTATATTTACAACAACCAAGCAATCAATTATATACACTTAATAATTCTGAAAAACTTATTTCCTTTGTATATATAAAATATAATCGAGGTAAAATTATTTCATTTACCCAATTTAAAAACAATATTGTGTCAAATTGTTCTGAATAAGTGTTTAGAGATCCCTATCGATAGAGTTGTACGGACAATACCGACCAGAATCCATATACCACTCAACAAACCAATCATCACAATATAAAACAACTTTTATATTCACAAACAAATACGCGCTCATATCTATTATTACACTCACACTCATTCTAGAGTACTGTTGACTCTATCTCTAATGAGTAATACCCAACAGAGCCATGGTTGTCGCTTAACCATATGCTCTGATACCAAATGTAATGAGCGTGATTTTTCCGTCCACGAACGCCGACATCAATACGTCCACTGTATCAACTGTCGAGCAATCGAAGGCCGGAAAACCGTACCGTTATGGTTAAAGAAGGAGAAAAAGATAGAAGAAGAGAGAAAAGATAGAAAATAGAACGGAACAGAACAGAAAACAACAGAACAATAACAGAATCTCACAATCGCAGCGGAACAACATATAATAAATAAATGAATAATCTTTAAATAAAGAACTATATCAGTTATTACATTACATCACATTACATTTCATCATCAGAGTGAACAACAACAAACAACAACAAACAGCGGAAAAGAAATACTATATACTAGTAATACTCCATGCCATCCATCCTGCCTCCAGCAACTCTTGAATTCCAGAATATCCTGATAAGCCTTAACTCTTGACTGCCCGTGTGGAAATTGGTGGGCACCTAGAGTTTAGGAAGGAAAACAATAAACTCCGAGTCAGTCATGTGACTGGTGTGAGAACTTAAAACTGTTTACCTTTAAAATAAAGAACATGATAGTTTCTAAAATAGATTCGCAATGCTTTTTAGAAAATGAGACTACCATAAGGCCTCCCGCACGCACACACAATGCAAACGCAGAATCGAAGGAGATTTCTCCTTATGATAGTCAAAGATGCTTGATACGCATTAAAAAGAAACTTTTGATATTATTACTGGTGCATAGTATAGAAAACATTTCGAAAGTAAAGGTATAAATCTTAGCCAGCATAGGCATTTCGCACTTATAACTACTATAGCTACCATCCAAACAGTGATGACCACCATAAGTGAATGATAGGTTCTACAACTAACCGTACAAGATCGTATTGTTTCTTTGGATTACCAACAAATGGTCAGGCCAAGGAACTTCCCATTGCCACATGGAAACGCCTCCGGAAAGACGCCCTGAGAACCAAACCGGATCTCTGCCAACACAAGGCCGGGTTACCTTTCAAACTAGGTACCTACTGACACGAATATGTCATCCCCCGATTGTAACCGATCTATCCGAGGATCCTCGATTTCCAACAACCACAAAATTTGCAGCAACAACATAGGTTAAATATCTGGGCTCCATACCATGATACCACCTCTATCCAGAAGGAATGACATACACTAAAGGGGTGCTACCCCTTACTAACCTTGCTGCATCCTTCCTGTTTTGACCATTTCCGGGGTGTGAGGTCCGACGAAGTCTCGTCCACAAAGTCACGCTTTATACAAAAGCTGTGCTTTGGGTCAATCAAATGATAATAGAAATGATCACCAAGATAAATGATCAAACAAATGATCATATCACAAATGATCAAACAATGATCATTTCACAGCAACACTCAGCATGCCACACTACCAAATTGGGAGTATATCACTAATAACCTTCAACTACATAACCTCTGAGCTCGTATGTCTCAGAGAAGGGTATTAAGCTAAGAGAATAAATTCTCCGCCACCAACAGAAATATATTTGAAAGAAATCATCTTTATATCTCAATTTGTAATGTCAGACATACAATCCATACAAGTCTGTTCTGGGCTCGAACAAAACCGAAGGCACTTCCAAAGAAGTCCTTGCTATCCGGATATTCACTAATCACGACCGGACTTCCCATCACTAAGGGTGATAAAACCTCTATATCGGAGATCAGCCGATGTAGAGTAACTCGACGGTAATCCTTCCGTTTTCACAAATATCCGGTCTTCAACACCGGTCATCAAATGCAATCCATAACGACGTATCACATACTCGGAATGGGTTATACGACCCCAAGGTCCTTTCCCGGCTAACCCGATTAGTGAGCGCTTATTTTAAAAATAAGTGTGGCATTCAAATTCAAACAATCACAAAAAATACCTATTTAAAGGTAAATATTGATAGTCGGATTATTTAACTATCAATAGGCGTGTTCAACATCACCAGATTCCAAATAATTTCCCGAATTATTTACTTTCCGAAATATCTTTACTAAATATATATATTTTCCCACACTTCAAAAATAAAACAACGTTTATTTTTAATCAAATTCCCCTTTCTTTTATAAATTCCATAGTAAATTTACATTCCAAAATATTTATGAATATATGATTCCCAAATCGATTTCTAATATTCATTTTCAATTTGTCTTCAAAAAGATAAATTCTCAAAACGTTTCATTTCACATTGGAAAAACATTTCCGTACTTATTTATTAATAAGTAATTCACAAATCCATTTATTTTCAACACTTGGAAAATATTCAATATACTTAAACCGAAATTAAGTATATATTTCATTCTTTAAGGAAATCATTCTCTTAAACATATTTATTTGGGCCAAAACGAATGTTGCGTAAAACATCGTTACGACAACCCAAAATCACTAGTATAGGGATTCGAAATTAAAATAGATATATAAATCCCAATACTATACAAAACATTTCCTTTCGGAAATCATTTATTATAACAACAGTGTTATAGTCCACCATTTCCTTCTATTTCTCGAAAACGTCTATTTCAACAATGAATTTTGAAATCTATGGTTTCGATTCTCAACACATATAAAAAAAACATCGTTAGATCGTTTTAATTCTATTTAAAACATCACATCCGAAACAATTTCTTTAACATATTATTCACTATTCAAAAACGTGAATATACTTCGTTAACCAATTTCATAATTTCTATACATTTTATTTTAAAGGATTATTCACTGTCTAAAACGTGAATATAACTCCATTAATAAGTTACAATAATTTACTTATCAAAATAAGTCGTTTGCGGATTTATAAAACAATGTTTATAAATTCCACTTCTATTTATTTTATTACTACTTCCTTTATAAATCTCCTTTATTAACCTATTCGATTTATAACTCAATTATATACCGAAAGTCCATATTATAAGTTAAATGCTTATAATTATTTGTTTACAAAATTGTTCTTTTTAACTTCATAATTATAAATCTTATAACTTATAAGATTCATTTATTTATCCAAATCTATTCCTTTAATAACTTTATAAATTTTATAAACCTACTGCTTATGAAATTCCATTTATAACTTCACCGTTTATAATCCTATAAATTTCATTCATTTATGAAATTCATTCATAATTCATTCTAACACTTATAAAAACTCGTTTTATAATTCCAATGTTTTAATTTACAAATATCAATTTATAAATCTTTTATATAAATCAATTTATATTATTATTTTGAAACGTCTTTAAACTCCTTTATAATTTCATCATTTTGATTTATAAAATAATCAAATTTCATAAATCCTATATTTAAACTTTTCACAATAAATTCAGAAATCCCAATTTAAACTATTTTACAAAATCATTAACCCCATATTTTCAAAAAAAAAACAACTTTTAACTATATTTCTCAAAAATCATAATTTTTATAACCTTAAAAATTATAACGTTTATTTATTTAAGATGAATCAATTACAAAAATATTTTATAAACGTATACTTTCAAAAATCACTTTAAAAATCCTTTTAAAATTCCAAAATTTGGCCCAATGATGCTACATACCAAATAGTCAATCACGACAACAACGACATCATATATCGATATGATAATCAACGAATATCAAAATATCCATAATCAAATAAATACTATTGAGGAATCACGTTGGATCCCTCCAACCTGTTTTCCTGCATCCAAAGATGTTAGCACAATACCAATTCCGTTCCAGCACAGAATTATCGCGGTATATGGGATTTAAAATATTATCCGCTTAATAGACGGCGCAATAGGGTCTCATCCGCTATACAATGCGGGAAATCAATTCCAAGTACATAAATAATACCAATTTCACTGTACTGTGAAATATTCGCGGTATATGTTTTTAATAAATAACCTCCGCTTACTAACGGCGCATAATGTCTATTTTAACAATCAATAGATAACAATCATCATTCAAACATACAATCAACAATTTTAAATCTAACTATTTAAAATAAAATCGAAACCGATTCGATTGAGTGAGAAGTTCTCACCTTGATTTCAATTTCGTTTTAGCGATTTATTTCGAATAAAATTAAACGGACGTTTAATTTTACCCAAAATTCTCACTAACTCCAAACGACTCTAATCCAATTCCATAGCGTAGTGCTCGTCCATATGATTCCAATGCAACTGGTTTCGCGCGTTTTCGACCTAGTATGAAAAAAATATGAATTTTTAAAGATTCACGAATTTTTATATCTCAATTTACAACATATATTTTTATAAATTATAAACCGAAATCAGTCTCAGCCACTAGATCCAAGCCATCCACATCTGAGCCGCTCCCCTTCTCTTCTCCTTTCTCATTCACGTGTACAACACCAGTAAATGAACGCAACAAAGAACCCATCTCATTCAAATTAGGGTTGAATCTTGCGACCAAATCACTTGCTTAAAATTCGATCAGAGAGTGCCATATTAAAGAGCATCAAGCAAGCTACACTCCGCTGCCATGGGGTGGAGCTCGGCCTCCGTATGACATGGCAAAACATGCACAACCTGTCGGCCTTTGAGCCCAAATCCCCGTTGATCCAAAGCTCCAAACACGATCATAGCCGTTGAAGTTGTAGTTCGTGAGGTGCTCTACAAGTTTCATGTTGGAAGTTTCTTGTAAATGTTGATGGATGAAGAGATAATTGAGGAAGAAGGAGATGTTGTTTCAGCCATTGATTATATAAGAGGGTGGCGGCCTGAAGATGAAACCCTAGGGGTTGTATTTTTTTGCAAAAATGAGAAATAAGGGGGCTTATATAGAAAATTTCACAATTTAATATTCACCCGGATTTTTCGAACTCCGGACAATGAATGCCGGTTGGCGTTTCTAAGGTTTTCCCCGCATTCCAAACACAATGGAACGTGTTTCGGGAGCTAATTCGGTCATCTGTGCGAGTTATGGCAGTAAACGTTCAATTTAAAATTAAACCGATTAGACGATTTTCTAGGCGTTTTAACTTGCACCGGACAAACGGTAAATCCAATTGATATGAAATTTGAAACCATACAATAATATCACATTACGGATCCGATGAAACTAGTTTCGTCGAAATCCGAGACTGTTTGAAAAATGACTATTTTAACTCGCCAAATTAATATTAAAACAATTTCGATGCGTTTCGAGCTGCCACGATCAAACGACAACTCCGATTGCTACGAAAATTGAAATCCGATAATAACTAACTATTACAGATCCAATGGAACTAGTTTCGTCCAATTCTGAGACTGTTCGAAAAATGGCTAATTTCACTAGTCGATTAAATATTAAAATATTCAATTTTCACAAATAAACTTTAAATTCAATTTTAAAAGTTCTATAACATCATTCTAACTTCAATATGATAAAATAAAATTTTACAAATCAATTTTAAATCATATTTAACCCAATTTTCAATTATTTCTGTAATTTCAACTATTAAAATATCGATTTAATTATCTAATTAAATCCAATATTTGAAAATAAATTTATTCGACTCATAAATTTTACTTATTAATATTTAAAATTAATTAAATATTCAAATTTAAATTATCAGAAATTCTGAGTCGTTACAGTAGCACTGCACAATGCTGCACTAGACTACACTTAGCATTGGTGGATAGGTTAATTCATCTACCTATGACTATTGCTGAGTTTGATAGTTATGGGTTCTAAACATTCTGGGTGTTACGCTGGAATGACTGGTGATCAAGCTTCCACGTATTCTGAATAAGATGCCGAGCCATGTTCAAACGACACTTTCTACTCGACACACTCCAGGTAAACAATTGGAACAACCTGAAATCTCACACCGTGCACCAATGAATTTTCTAGATTCCAAAGCAGATGATATTGTAGAGCCAGCTCCTGATACACTTGGGGATTTCGTATTCTTAGAAGATCCAATGAACTTGACTGCTTCGAAAGTTAACGAGGTATCTCTTTATTGAATTTGCATTAAGCAAGAAATCCCATATGATAACATATTGGTCTCGTCTCATAACTAAAGGGCTCATCTTTCTCCAAAGGGGTATATCGCCTATAAGATGTATATATACACACACCTAGCTTGGGGTATTCCGCTATTTAATCCGTTCATCCGTCGAATGCTCCATTTTATGAGACTTGCACCGGCTCAACTATATCCGAACAACTAGGCATTTCTTCAGGGTACATACATGATTTTCCTCAAATTATTAAATTGTAAACCGACCGAAGAAGATATTCAGTTCATCTTTAGCTTCAAGTGACGAAAGGGAAGTCTCTTGTTCACTTATCTAGAGCCACTCAACAGTTGTTGAGTTGTGACTGATGCTTGGAAAGAGCTTAGCTATTTTAAAAGTGAATGGTTTTATGTGTGCTATCCACCTGGGTTTCCACAACAGTGGTTAGTAGGACATAAGTGCTTTACCAAACCGTAGCATGAAAGTTTTAGTCAAGTCGCATTCTAATTAACATAATTTTCTGAATTATGCAGAAGTTCCTTCGATACTCGATGGTGATATTTGTCAAAATGATGTTACAATATTTAGAAACAATCCATATGAAGAAAGGGAGATTAGGTTCCTTATTACTAATGAGCGTCTCTTGGTCTTCAACTTGCTGAAAGAGAGTTGTAGCACCAGCCAGGTCGAGGATGATGATGAAGTAGTACCAGGTGGTCGTATTCGACTAAAAGCAGGTCATGTCAGCCTTGAAGTGCTGTAATCCCTCGTCAGGAAGTTGCGGAGGCTCAAAGCAATGTGGAGGAATATGAAATAGTAGGTGGTTATAATTAGCTGATGATGACGACGTACATTAATGTCACAAACCGGTGGCTGAGCAATCTTCAGATGAGAAACTACTTGCTTCTAGGAGCAGGCTCGTTGTTAAGCTCCATAAAAGAAAAATTTCTAAGGAGTCACCCTGGTTACGATGGCAGAGAAGAATCCATCTCTTCCTTATGTGAATACATTTTCAAAGATGGAACCGATTCCTACTGAGTTTGGTTCCTTCGATAAAAGAAACATGAGCATAGAGGGTCCTCCTCTTCGTTTTGATGATGACATCAGCCCTGTTAGTGTGGGAGAGTTCACTCCTATGAGCAAGGCTCCATTAGGTGGTCCGTTGGGGGTACACTTGAACATGTACATGCACATGCACTTCACAACACTATCTTGCGCTTGCCATATATCCATTTTCATTGAATCTAATTCATTCCTGTTTCCTTTGCAGGTTCTATGGAGAAGAGAAAATATACATAGCGATCCATGGAAGCAAAAGCGTATCTAGCTCAATGGCCCTGGTCGAGTTCGTCCCTCCAAGGGAGTGGTCGAGGTTACAATTCAAGTCATTTCTCTAGCAAAAATAGGGATGATTGTGATATGAGTAGTTACGATAGGGATCATTCTTCACACGACTCAGCTTCTAAGTGCCTGTGATGACCCGCAAATCCGCACCCTTTGAATCGACAATAAACCACACATGTCCGACCCAAAAAGCACAGACTGACGAAAAGTCAAGAGAAAGAAAAGAAGAGAGAAGAAAAGAAGAGAAGAAAGAGAGAAAATAGAACCAAACAGAACAATACAGAATCTCACATCGCAGCGAAAAACATTTAGTATCGTATCAAAGATCTTTACAAAACAGAAACTATATATACATACATCAATCAGAGTTCAATAATCAATCACTAGTTATCAACCTGGATAGTTATAATAACCTGTCCTCATAATTTTCGATAATGTACAACGACTAAGTAATGCAGCGGATAATCAAAACAGATACATGTATATGAATATGAAGATCTCCAGCTCGCCTACTGAAGCTCCAAAAGTACCAAATCCGAACCTGTAAATATACTCTGTCTGAACTGAATATTGAAAAGGAAGAACACCCGAATCAGTCTGGTAAACCAGCATGAGAAACACACTCAACTGAATTTATTAAATTACCAAACTTTTCCTTTATCAAAACAAAAGTATCTCGTAGGACACGCCCACACATATACACGGACATGTTTCTACCTTATGATAACTAGAACATTTCATATCCAATCCTATTATATTATAAGTAGTGTCTAGTATATACAAATAATATTAATCATAGCCGAAATTGTAACGTTGATTAAATTCCAACATATAGCCCAAAATGGGTAATACAATCAAAATGGCAGGTAAGTAGTGGAGTTTGGATTTCCATACAAATGACCAGGTGAATGGACTACCTTCTAAATGGGTATACCTCTAGATGGACGTCCCGAGGCATAGAACATCTGCCCTCTACCAACACAAGGCCGACCCACCTCTATAACTAGATGGTATCGAATATGTCATCCTTCGGTCGTTACCGACCTTAACCGAGGGCCCTATAAGCAAACAAACCGCAATAATCGGATATACGACATCATAGCGTGTAAAGATTTATCTAGAAGAGGATGATCATACCCTACTTGGGGGCAACCCACTTAACTTTGCCGCATCTAATCCTGTTTTGGTCATTTTCGGTTGACGAGGCCTGAGATAACGATTACCTTTCAAATATCACAAATCACATCACTTTGAATGCCACACAGCCATTTCTATTGACTACTAATTGCCTTTCACAAAGATGCAACCCTTAAGCTCATACGCTAAGAGAAGTTGCCTTCTCCGCCACCAATGATGTACGTTTGTAAAAAACAATATACGCAATCTTTAGAAATGCAATGTCAGACAAACATCCATACGAGTTGTCCATGAAAAGTATAAACCGAAGATACTTTTCTACCACATCCTGTCGAAAAATCCCTAAGATTAGTAGCGAATAGTACTCGCATTGGATATTTCATAATGAAAAGACCACAACTACTATATGTATATTGGGATTTTAACCCTAAATGATCAACAAGCAGTCCCCCACTATGAAAATCCAAAAAATATATATATATCATCACAAGCAACCTACAAAATTATTGCATATATGTTGGTCCGAAGTGGTTTTTGGATAAACCAATCCCAATTTCTTCGCACCAACAACGCAAAAGCGTTTCTCAACTTCACACAGAAACAACGTCTCACAGACTTATCACGTCTCCAACTTTCAACTTGTTATCCTTCGGGCCAAGAAGGAAGCTCGATAGATTGGAGTAATACTCCACACTATACGAATCAACATCCTCATCACAAACGATAATCAAGCCTACACAAAAGGCTACGTACTAAGTGTACAACTAAATAGTTCCAACATCAAGTCGAAGAACTAAAATGGCCAAATTTGATAGTCAGTTATTTAACTATCAAAGCAAACAAACAAACATTTAGCACCATAAGCAATCACTAGGCCCTTTTAACTAATCTTTTATTAATTAAATCTCTTTCCAAATATTCACTTCAAATTATCTTTAAAAAGATATAATATCAAAACATTTCAACATTGAAAACATTTCCGTATACTTATTTAATAATAACTAATTCACAATTTCTTTTTTTTCAACACTTGGAAAGTTACATATACATAAATCACGATTAAGTATATAGTTTATTCTTTAAGGAAAGCGTTCTCTTTAAACACATTTATTAGGGTTAAAACGAATGTTGCGTAAAACATTGTTACGACAACGAAAAATCACTAGTATAAGGTTTCGAAAATTAGATAGATATATAAATCCCATATACTATACAAAAACATTTCCTTTCGAAAATCATTTACTATAACAACAGTGTTATAGTCCACCATTTCCTTGTTTGTCGAAAACGTCTATTTCAACAATGAATGTTGAAATCTATGGTTTCGATACTTAACACATTTTAAAACATCTTCAAAACATTTAAATCCAATTTAAAATATCACTTCCCAAAATATATCCATTTTATTTAATATATTATTCACTATCCAAAATCGTGAATATAAATCGTTTACCAAATACAATATTTCTACACATTTACATTAAGGACAATCCACTGTCCAAAATCGTGGATTTAATTCCAACCAAATGCATTACTTTTACACATTTAATTTAAAGGATTATCTACTGTCCAAAATCGTGGATGAAATCCCTTTATTAGCCAATCTCGTTCATAATTTAATTACATGCCAAAATCCAAATTATAAATTAATTACTTATAAATCTCTTTATTTGCAAAATCATTCTTTTATAATTTCACATATTATAAATCTTATTCACCTATAAAAAAATTTATACTTCATTTTAACACTTATAAAACTCGTTTTATAATTCTAATATTTTAATTTATAAAATATCAATTTTATAAATCTTCTTTATAGACCATTTATAATAAATCAAAAATCTCAATTTAAACTATTTACAGAAAAATCAACTTCATATTTTAAAAATCACATTCTTATTATATTTCACAAAAATCATAAATTTTATAACATAAAAATTATAACGTTTATTTATTTCAAAATAAATTCATTTCCTCTAACAATTCGAAATTTAATAAAACGTATAATTTCAAAATCACTTGGAAATCTTTTTTAATTTAAAATCATCACCTTAATATTTCTAAATTGCTAAAAATAGGCCTAATGCTTCAACAGCACAAAACACATCAATAAAAACATCCAAAGCATCATATATCACATGATAGTTGCATATATTACAATATCTGTAAATAAAATCAATACTGGTAAGGAATCATGGTGGATCCCTCCAACCTGTCACCTGGAACAATTATACATATTAGAAATATATTTACAACGTCCATTTCAATGCAGACGTGCGTAGAAAAGGTCATCTACTCATGCACGGCAATGTATAGGGTCTCATCTGCTCCAATAGGTAGAAATATATCCACAATCAATATGTGGACAATATATCATCCAAACAATAATCAATCATCATAAAATAAATTATTTCTTACTTATACAAAAATATCAGCGAGTCAGAAAGAGTGAGTCGTATTCGCTTTAGTTCCAATAGCAGTTGCAGTGTTTTATTACGAATGAAATTAAATGAGCATTTAATTTTGGTCATAGCTCCAATCAACTCCAAGCTAGCTCTAAAATGTAGTGCTTGTCAATACAGACCCAACGCAACTTGTTTCGTAAAAAACGGACGCTGTTTGAAGTAGTTACGATGTTTTGAAGTTTGTACGAATATATATATATATATATATATATATATATATATATATATATATATATATATATATAAATTACAATTTTTATTTTATTTTCAAACCCTAAAATCAATCACAGCCACACGTTCCTGGAGATGAAATCAAGGTCGGCCATTCTTTTTTTCTTCTCCAGGATTTTGAACGTGAGCAATAACCCATCGCCGCCGTTATCTATGAATTACCGCGGCCACCACGTCTACTTCAACGATGATCAAGCTCCGCCATTCAAAAGCTCTAGCTCCACTCTCCCTGTGTCGTTGACCACGCTCGACTTGGTTGTGATTTTGCCTCGAAAAATGCGTACAAAGGTCGAACTAACACTTCCAATTTGTTGACGATCTACCACGAAATATCCGACCTTGACCGTTGGATTTGTCGAGCTCGAGGAGCTCTACAACATTGTAGTTGATCATTTTTGATGAAAGTGAATGGATTAGAAGAGATTGAGGGGAGAACGTTTGCTATTTTCGGTAATTGAATATATTAGAGCCGGCGGTGGCTAACCCTAGCTAGAGTTTGAATGCAAATGGAAAAAGACAACGTCCTTTTATAGAAAATTTGACGACACTATTCATCGGGAAATTTTTTCGAATTCGAAATGAAGCGTGTCGCCTAGCGTTCATAATGTTTCACCTCTATTCCGAAAATAATGGAATATATATCTAGAACCAATTCAATCGTATGTGGAAGATAGGTTTTCGAATCGACTTATTTAAATTAAAATTTTACTTAAACAGATTTCTAGGCGTTTTAGCTTGCCCCGGACAAACCGTAAGTCTGATTGATATGAAATTTGAATCCTATAATAATATAACATTACAGATCTAATGAAATTAGTTTCGTCGAAATCCGAGACTGTTTGAAAAATGGCCATTTTTTTACGTCAGTTAAATATTAAAATTTTCAATTTCAACAAATTAACTTTTAATCGAATTTTAAAAGTTCTCTAACATCATTCTAATTCAAATATAATTTTAAACAACTTTATAAATCATTTTCATTCACATTAAATCCAAATTTCAATTATTTCTGCAATTTCAAATATTAAATTAACAATTTAATTATCCAATTAAATTACTATATTCAAAATATAAGTTATTCATCTTATAAAATTAACTTGTGAATATTTAAAATTAATTAAATATACGAATTTCAAATGAGTTAAATTCTGGGTGATTATAGTGTCGACCTCGATCTAAATCACCTCCTTCTAAAGATCTGAATAGGTAATCAGACTGCCATGATGAGATTCCATTGGCTGACACTTCTCGAGCACTACCTCCTACTTCTACTCCCATATAAACCATAATTCTATCTCATTCCAATCGACCTTCCAAGCACAGCCATCATAAAGGTGGTTCCGTGATTCCTCATCAAATGCCTGGCAAAGAAACCGTTATCACTTTGGTCGATACAACAACACAACTTACGGTCGACGATCAATTCCCAACCGTCTGTTTTGATGGTTTTATGTTTGTGCCAAATCTAAAGAGAGTTCAAATGGAAGTCCAAGAAAGGACTATGGCTTGCATGATTGACATTCACTACTAGTAGAATGAGTGGGCGCGAGTTTCTGAAAAGATTTCTAAAGTGTTAAGAGATAGGCTGTAAAAGATCGAGAATTAAAAGTTATCGAGGCCGACAATAAAAGAATCACAACCGCCCCTTATATCGAGGTCGAGAATATAAGACAATCCCAGGCTGAAGCTGAGAAGAAAGTCGAGGTGGCTATTAAAGCACTCGAAGCCGAAAAGACTAAGCACCATAATGAAATTGAAGAGGCACATAACCGAAATCGTGAGCTAGTTCTAAAAAGAGACACCGCTAGAAGGAATGCGGCTGAGCTAAAAACTAATCTCGAGTGCAAAACGAAAGGAAAAGATAAAGTGCAACAAATTTCTCAGGAATCATTCGACGTGCTGGTCACTATGAGGGAAGAGAGGGATAGAGTGCTCGAATGAGCCAGGTATGTTGACGCTATTACGAAGAGAGAAGTTGAAGCCATTGAGCAGTGGGCAGAGGAATAGGTCTGGAGAGGTTAAAGCCGTTGCTTACTCGATACAATGTCAATATGCTCAAGTCTAGAAATCTGGAATGACGTAAAGATGGTTATCCCAGACTCCTTACATGTGCATGGAACAGATCATTAAGGAAGAGAAAGAATTTCTCTAGGACACCTAGGTGATCTGGAATGGTTGGAGAAGGAGGTCCTGGTGAAAGATGAGCCCTAAATTTTACACGACGGCCTACTTATTATCTATCAGAAATTGTCACAACCACGGAAAAGAAAATAGGTGAATGTTCTGGACCAACGCAGTACAATGCTTTGGCTATTAAGCTCTTAGGAATCAAGCTACTCATGTCTCTAGCATTGATACTTTATTTTATTTGTTAAAACATACAAAAAGGCTGATATAGCTGAAAAATAGCATTCAGTCGATTGAAATAATTGGGTCAGTCGACTGAATCTAGAAACCAAAACGATGATTTTGTTACAAAAACATTCAGTCGACTGAATGAATTGGGTCGGTCGACTGAATGAATTAGGTCGGTCGACTGAATCTGGATACAGAAAGTTTCGGGAATTAACTTCAATCGACTGACCTAATTCCACTAGTCGACTGAATAGACTGTCTGGGTACATTTATCTCTATTTCATCTACCTTTTTACCCATTTAACCCACCATCTTCATTTTCACCCTTCACTTTTACTTTCCCTCTTCAGATTTTCAAAACCCTAGCTATCAAACTTTTCAGAAATCTTTACTCAATCTTGCTTTCAAATGGCTCCAAGACAACCTAAAAGATCTAGAAAAGCTTCTACCTCTTCCTCTGAACCTATCGATACATAAATAGCTCAATGGCTTTATGATGCCACCGCTATTCAAAGATGGAACAAAATGAAGGAAGCTCGTTTTCTCGAAGGATCTTTTGTTGTGTTTCCAGACTTTGCTTCATATAGAATTTAATAAGTTGCAAGAAGAAGTCGTCTAGAATCTCTTCTGGACCACAATCAGAACAATCTTAAAATTAATCATACTATGGTAGAACTCTTTTATGCAAATTTAAATTTGGGTCATCAAAATCCATGAAATCATGACAATTGCGTATGGAGTTTAGTTTGTGGTCAACAAATTGTCATTAGATAGAATTGGACACATTCTCCACGCACCAATAAATAGTATTCCGTTAAAAGATTTAAATGTTTCTATAGACGAACGAGATGAAATAAGTCATAGGTTTTTGGAAGATGACATGACTGAACTAAAATCTGTCGCCTTACGCCCTATAGCTCGAATTATGCATCAAGCCTTAATGAGTACAATTCTTCCTCGTACTGGTTCATATGAGCTTGTATATCCGAAAAATTATAGGGCGTTATATGCAATTTGGGGAGATGTCCAAATCAATTGGCCTAAGCTTATTCTTGACTAGTTCTTGTCTTTTAACCAAGGTTGAATGAACATCATCTATTATGGCGAGTATATTATGCGGCTACTTATGAACTTACAAGTTCCTATTTCGAAGTCTGATATCTCCATTACTAAAACTCTAAATAGCCGCACAATTAGTCTAATGAAATTGCCTCCTAGACTTCTCACAATCATGTCTTTCCATGACTGGCAATCACGACCTCGTCAACAAGCTGCTATTCCACAGCAACAAAGAGATGACATTCGTACACCAACCCCATCCCAAAGCACCCGAAAGTCCATTGATCTACTTGTGCAAAATCAAGTCATTTTGGATTCTCACATCAAAAATCTTGACGGGAAGATCAACAAGAAGTTTGACAAGATTAAAAGCTTTTTCAAGATTTTATGGGATGCAATCTCTTGTTCCTCTTCCATAACTGCGAACGTTTCACATCTTGATCTGGGAAAACGTCCAGCTCCTTGCTTTACTTAGTCTACATCCAAAGAATACACAAGTTATGACATAAGCGGAAATGGAGGTGGTAGAAAATTTATGGAAAGTTCTTCAAGAGGCAAATGACCAATGCAAGTGGAAGAAGAAATAGATCTGACTCTGATGAGTGATATTGATATTTCTTGGTGGTAGTAAGTTATTTTTTTCACAAACATTCTACTATTGTTTATTTTAACGAGCTTGTATAAGTAGCTCAGTACAATTCGAAACATTATTTTTGTGATTGTGATCTTGTTAGTTCACAATGATGAAATTATTGTTTATTTCCTTTTTGTCGATGACAGGGAGGGAGAAATTATGTATGACTAACCATTTTTGCAGAATTATTTTTGTCGCCAAATATTCAAGGAGAGATATATATATACTTCCGTTATATATTTCTTAAAATATATATAGTATTATCTAAAAAAGGTTGTCATCAATCAAAAAGGGAATCATAATTTTTGATTCATGACAAAGAGTTTAAACAATCAGTGATGAGACTACATGATCAAGCGACAAAAAGAGAAAGAGATATGCTATTAAACTACAGAGGAGACAAAACTTCATATCTAAGTATAATGTGTTTTCTATTTGAAGTTTTTAGTCTCAAATTGTTAGAATCTATCATCAAGTAGTTTACACAAAATCAAAGTGGTTTTCAAGATTCAAATTTTTAGGAAAATAGGCAAATTGTGCACTAACAACCAGGTCAGTCGGCTGACCAAAAGCTGCCAATCGACTGACCATGGTCAGTACACAGATTTGCACTTTTTTTCACTGTTTTTGAAGTTGCAGTCAACTGATCGTTTTTCCCTCGTCGACCGACCGACTCTAACAGTCATTTTTTCTAAAGAGACACTTTTATCTGCAAAGAGTTATGATTCAATTTGAAGGGATATGGCTGCATCTTTTGATTGAAACTCTTCGTGAATAGTTGTAACTATTTGCTTACTACATAAAAATGTTAGAATTACTTCTCAAACCACCAATTTTTATTTTGATTACTTGCTATATTCTCTATCTATCTATCTATCTGTGTCTACAAGCAATCACAATCTATATTGCTTAAATCTCTAAATTAATTAACTTATTCTTCCAAAGCAATATTTTCCTTTCTAATCTTTACACACACAATATATACTTGAGAAAAAGATTATAGGAAAGGTGTACCATCAAAGACAAATCAGTGTTATCGAGATCACAAAGTGTCAAACAATTTTATTAAAATTGTTGAAGTCCTGTTAGTTTGTATCAGGCGGAAAAGTCCTCTTCGGCTGTTGAGGCGGAAAAATCATGTTCGGCTGCTTAGGTGTTGTTTACCTATTCCTCCGGGTTAAGTGAGGGGTTATTGAGTGAAATTCCAGAGGGAAGTCTGGGACTGGACGTAAACGGGAACCAGTATAAAAACTCCTGGTGTGCTTATTCTTATTTACTTCACTATTATCATATGTTTCCGCATTTAGATTATAATACATTCCATATTACACGATCCTAAGTGATACTAGCCACACAGTTGTCACTTTCATGTTATATCTATTTTACCAATTTGAAAATCGAAATTTATTAAATGATATTTTAATCGATCATACCGAGCGTAAGGTGCTTGTTTGAAACCATATAATTCTTTTTTAAGTTTAAAAACATGATCTGAATATTTTTCATGAACAAATAGTGGTGGTTGTTCAACGTAAAAAATTTCTTTTTTAAAACCGTTGATCAAAGCACTTTTAACATCCATTTGAAATAGCTTAAAATTATTACGACATGCAAAAGTAAGTGATATTCTTTTGGCTTCAAGACGTGCCACAAGTGGAAAATTTTCTTCATAATCAATTCTTTCTTCTTGATTGTATCCCTGTGCCACTAATCTTGCTTTATTACGTATAATATTTCCATTTTAGCCTACTTTGTTTTTAAATACCCATTTTGTTCCAATTATTGATTGATCATTTGACCTTGGTACTAGTCCTCAAACATTATTTCATTTAAGTTCTTCTTGCGTTGATAATATCTAGAAATCACCATTTGATGTTTCCTAGTAATTTTTTGTTTCAAAATTAGATATAAATTCTACGTTGCTCATTTGCTTTATTTGTCTTCTAGTCAAATCTTTGTTATCTAGGTAATTATGTTATCAATAGGATGATTTTTTGAAATACGGGGTGGTGATTTCAAATAACTGTTATTTTGATTATCATTATTATTTTCAACTATAATTTCAATAGATTTATTTTGATTAGTGTCAAAAATTTCTTCGTCGTCCTTGTTTATGTTTTTAAAGTATTCATCAAACAAGACATGAGGACTTTTCTTTATAACATTTGTTCGTTTGTTAAAATTTTTATATGCTTTACTTCGGTCGGAATAACCAACAAAAATTCCTTCATCGGCTTTTGGAACGAATTTACCATGATTATCTTTTGTATTTAGAAGAAAGCATTTTGATCTAAATATTCCAAAGTATGGTACTTTTGGTTTTTTTGTAGAGCATTTCATAACATATATTTTTAGTCATAGGTCTAAGAGTTGCACAATTTAACACATAATATGCAGTAGTAACTGCTTCAGCCCAAAAATTCTTTGGTAAGTCACTTCCATTTAGGAGAATTCAAGTACATTCTTGGAAGATGCAATTTTTTCCTTCAACTACTCCATTTTATTGCGGTGTTCATGGAAATGAAAAATTATGGCTAGCTCCCTTTTATTACAAAAATTTGTAAATGGTTCATTTTCAAATTCTCCACCGTGATCACTTCTTATACTTTTGATTTTTAAATCCATTAGAATCTTAATTCTTTAGCAAAATTATTAAATATTTCGAACGTACCACTTTTATGTTTTAAAAATAGTGTCCAAGTATATCTTGAAAATTGTCTACAATTACAACAACATATTTATTGTGATTTATCGAACGTTCTTGAGTTGGACCAAATAAGTCCTAGTGAAGTAATGTAATTCTAGAGGTTGTTTCGTAGAGATTTCCTATTTAGACTTAAACAAGCTTTTCTTTATTTTTCCAAGTTGACATGCATCGCATAGATTTTTAACTTTGAAATTTATTTTGGGTAATCCTCTTACCAAATTTTTTAGGTAATTTGTTTATACTTAAATTTATGTGACAAAATCTGTTATGCCATATCCATGGATCATCATGATTTGCGGCTAAGCATAAATCATTATCATGATTAATATTCATGTTTCGAAAATAAATATTTTGATTTCTTGTTCCTTCCAAAATTAAAGTTTTATTTTGATCAAAGATATTGTAAATCGATTCTAAATCCCTTATCGCATAATTGACTCATACTTAGTAAATTATGTTTAAAGTTTTTAACTAATAATACATTTTAAATAAAATTTGATATACCGACATTGATGACGTTTCCAATTCCTATAACATATCCTTTAGAATTGTCCCCAAAAGTGACCGTGCCACTGTCCATGTAAGTGACGTTTGATAGTATGTGTGCATTTCCCATTAATGTTTGGAGCATCCGCTATCGAGTATCCATTTCTTCTTATTATTAATTTTGTTTTTGGGTACTTGTAAAATGATAAAAACTTTTAGTTGGTCTGCACTTCCTCTGTTTGGGTCCTATGTGTTAGTAGGAGAAGGTAGCCATACTTTTAAGGGTTTGGGACTTTTAGAGATGTAATTTTCATTATGAACTATATCTTTTAAATATACACTATGTGTTTTTGTCTAATCAATTTGTTATTTGTTTTAGGAATCCATATTTTGATCATTTTTGTTCCCTTATTTTCATATTTAGATTTAGATTTCCCAAAATTAGTATATAATGTACTATACTTCTTAGATCCTTGATTATTATTGAAACCAAATTATTTCTTGAAAGTTTATGATTTTTTCTATTAAATCCTAACCCCTTTCTATTCTCTGATGGTTTTGAAATTTTTATCAAATTATCTAGATTTTTCTTTCTTTTATTAAATTTGAAACATTGTTAGTAATTTTATATAATTTATTTCTAAGATCAGAAATTTCTATATTAGCTAATTCTAATTTTTTTCAACTCACACTTTTCTTTTTTAAGTTTATAATTCTCTATTCAGTTATTCCCTATATCATGTGTTAGAATAGCATTTTGAGATGATAATTTTTTACATTCTTTTAGTGCCAATTCTAATTCTTCTTCTAAAATAGTTTTCTCTTCTTTTAACACTCCAATTTCCAATTCAGCTCTGTTTAATTTTCCTCTACTTTCTTTATTTAATCTTTTAATTCTCCATACTTGTCATCTAATTCTATACTAATTTCAAAAATTTCATTATATGTTAATTCAGGACATACCTCATCTGTGCTAGCCATGAAGCAAATATTTGCTTGTTTTGAGTCACCATCGCTCTCGGATGAAGAGGAAGAGTCGGAGTCATCCTAAGTTAATTGAAATGCTTTTCTTTTTTTCTTTAAATTTTTGAATTTTTTTTCTCTTTATTATTGTTGAGTAGTGAACAATCCTTCTTCATATGGCCAAATTTATCACACTCGAAGCATTTCATTGATGCTTGATTTAAGGAATTTGTGTTGCTATTGTTTTGAGATTTCGTCATCTTTTTGAACTACTTAAACCCGTTGTAACTTTTGGAAATGAAAACAATCTCGTCTTCTTCTAAGTTAGAGTTGTCATTATTTGCTTCAAATGCGATGCTTTCCTTTTCTTGATTTTATTCTTTTCTTGATTTTGTTCTTTAGCTTCATAGGACATCAGATTTCCTACTACTTCTTTGAGTTAGGAAAGATCGTTAGCTTTTTCGATGGCTAAAACTTTTCTTCACTACTCGTTTGTCAAAGAGCTCAAAATTCATGTGATTAAATCAAAATATGTGAATTTAACTCCTAGTGCCATAAGATCGTGTTGTATAGTTTGAAATCTAGCATACATGTCAATAATTGGTTCATTTGATTTCAT
The DNA here is from genome assembly GCA_030765085.1 of Allium cepa. Lineage (NCBI taxonomy): Eukaryota > Viridiplantae > Streptophyta > Magnoliopsida > Asparagales > Amaryllidaceae > Allium > Allium cepa. The sequence goes on along the minus strand of CM060928.1, from coordinate 102,372,758 downwards.
TTCAAAATATGAAAATTCATTTTATAGAATAGAAATTTTTTTTTGCTAAACTTTTTTTTATGCCTTCATCGATAATTTGTAATGTAAACCATATATCATAAGCAGTAGTGAAAAGCTTGACTTGTGAAAATTCATTTTTATCGAATGAGAAAAATTAACACATTCATAGCTTTGATATTGTTAGATGCTTCTGCTTTTTGTGCATCAGTCCATGTGCCAATATTTGTGTCAGGTTCTTCATATTTGTTTTGAGTTTCTAGCCATGTTTGTAACCCATTTGCTTCCACAAAAATTCATATGCATGTTAACCAACAAGCTTAATTAGAACCAGTAAATAGCGAAGGACGAGAAGTTGATTGACCTTCTTGAATATACTCGCCATTTTAATGATTTCAATTACGTGTTGCTGTAGATTGAAAAAGACTTGCTCTGATATCAAATAAAAAACTTGTAGATCAAATATTATATAACTTGTATATAATATGCAAGTATATGAGCTAATGCTATAGTAGACAATAAATAGTAAGGTATAACAAGCATGCAAACCAGAGTTTTTATACTGGTTCGGACCCCCCGTCCTACGTCCAGTCCCGAAGCTCCCCTTTGGTAATTTCTTTAACCAATTAACCATCACTTCACCCAGAGGAATAGGCTAATACAAAAGTATATCTCTGGTAATCTTGCATTCCAAATAACATAGTTCTTGACTGATAGTATAAATCTTTCTATGATCTCCTTGAGTATGTGAATATGAATGCTTTGTGTTGTAGGAAGTGGTTTAACCAAAATTATATTTTGGTTATGATAGATTGAGAGTATGTGAGCAATGTATACGCAAGAAAGTGTTAGGAAATCAAGAGAGCAAAGATTTAATTAATTCAAGTTTAGTTATCTTCTACATCTCAATCAAAGTAGTATTTATAGATTCAAAAGGGCGCAGATGAAGAGTTGTAACAATCTGAGAAGATCTATTCATTCCAATGGCTGCAACCTCTCGACGAAGGGTGATTTCGTTTTGTCTCGTCTAGAAGTGTATTTTTAAAGTTGACAGTTTTTACATATGAAAGATGTCTGTGGTAAAACCTCAGACGTCTCTTACTTCAGAAAATTTCTGCTCGAGAATTGTCGCAGATGTCTGTGGTCTTATCACAGACGTCTGTGAGTAGTAAAATCAGTTTTCCAACTAAATTTTGATTCATATGAAATAGTGTATGATCGTGTATGCATATATACTCAAGGAGACCTTAACAATATTTTATCTAAGACTCTTTCACAGTAGAATAACCTTAATAACTATAGTATGGTCGGTAGATCTTCGGTTCTCCTTTGAATTTCCATATCTTCGAGCATAGTGTCTTCTTATAGCATATACATGTACTCCCGATAAAGTATATATATTTGATTGCGTAGTTGTTATCATTGAAACATAAACTAGAGGTTCTAATATGTGCCATAATTTCTAATCGAAACGAGGGGAAAGTTGAAAAAGCAAATTTGAGAGTTCCTTTAGATAATAATGACATACTTGCTGAAATGGTGAGATGAGAAATTAGAGGTGGACAACCTAACCGAAGACCAGAGGACGTGAATAGGAGTCCATTTTCTCGGAACATTCAATATGCTAGTAACCCGATTGATTTCAAGCTATGTTAGAGTATGATGAAAAGATAGATCCAACGATTCATTTGATGAGGTACATCAGACACATGGAAGTATTGGGTGCATGCGAAGAAGTGATAGGTTGGTGATTCCTTTTGTGTCTAATAGATTTGGAGGCATTAAGGTTTAGACAGTTGAAAAACGATTCCATCGGCATATGGAATAAATTGGTGGACAATTCATGAAACAGTTATGGGTCCTTATTTTACGAACCAAGAATGTAATGACGTTGTCAAATGTGAAGTAGAGGGCCGAAGAGACCCTTAGGAGTTTCTGACGACGGCAATTTTCAAAGTGGTCAATAAAATAGATTTTAAGGCTGTTTTTAAACGGGATCCACATGTGGATCTCCTTAAGTTGTCATGCGATCGAAAAATACTTCTTTAGAAGGATGTTGAAGTTGAAAAGGAAGAAATTAATGCCATGGATGGTGGAGGACCATTCGAAGCAGGATCTACTAAAGATAAAGGAAAGTGGTAGATGGATGATGGCTTTGAAGAATTAAAGTGGCAGAGAAGGGAGCTTAAATTCTCTTCTTACGTGAATTGAACGAGTCCCCAGAGTGGATTTATCTTGATATCAGGGGATAGATCTCCTCTCAAAAACCAACAAGGAGAGAGCCTACTAACTGTGAGAGGAGGTTAGGAAAGTGCTACTTGTTCCATGAGCTAGATAGGCACAACATAAATGATTGAAGGCACTTTTGTGATCTGATCGAGTAACGGCTTAGAAAGAACCAACTGCCGCTGTATGTGAGAAACTAAGCTATGGTGGTGGAACAAGAGTATCCATAATCTACGACAAATGGAAACAACCTTGAATCAAGGTCAAGGACAATCATCTCCCAATTGTGATTGCTAGAAACCAAATTCCTTTCTTACACTTTATTCTTATGTTCAATAAACGATGAAATATTACAGTCGAACCACTGTGTTATGTATGCAACCTCGATTGTTCTCCAATCATGCTCTGAGCTGGATGCTAGGCTATAACTCCCGGTGAGGCGGTTATCATGACATTTAACTTAATGTTTGGATCTGAACCCTATAAGTGAATGCTTTATTTTTGAAATTTACTTGAATGTGATGACCAATAATGATGGTGGTAGTCCCGTCCGGGGAGGCAGGGAAATGACTATAAGGTACAAGTCCCTATACCAGAGAGCAAGTGGATTGGAATTGCATGAATATTAAGTCACCTCTCAGAGTGTGAGCGAATGGACTTGCTTGGTTACCGAATCCCCTTGTCGGAGAGCAAGCAGATTGGACTCAACAAGGATCTGGAGAGATCAAACCCTATTTTCGGTGCTTAATGATCCGAAGAGATTTTTGAATTATCTATCGGCCTGCAATGGCCACGAATTTTAATTGATGATCTTGATAGGTCATGGATTTAACTATCGGCCTGAATAGGCTATGGATTTCACTAACGATCTAGAGATATCGATATTTGAACTAGAGATTAGAGAGATCGTGATTTTAACTAGCAATCTGGAAAGACCAAGCTTTCAACTAAAAATTCAAAGTGATCAAGAATTTAATCGCTTGTTAAAAACATGAGCTGGAGAAATAGAGAATTAGGAATTTACGTTGAGTGCCATTTGACCTTGAAATGATTGTTAGCTAATATCAAATCGAGCCATCGATTTTAACACATGTCCGCCAACTCCCGGATGGACACGATGTGATCCCAATTCATGACATGGTCCACTACTTATCTATTCTAGGAGAACATAGGATGATTGTTTGTGACTGACACTCAAGCAAGGACACGAGTCCTTAGCTACCATGGTTTAGAACAATCTTTGATTTGTAGGTGAATCCAAGGAACATGATGATTCACGACCGGTTGATTGACTGATAGCTAGAAAATTCAACTACTAATGTTGCATTGACTTTGATACTTGCTCTTGAGAAAAGCACGCCTTTCATTCGCAAGGCGTGCTTTTGGGGCAAGTGTTATCCAACCTTTGACCTGGCCATATGTGAATGAATTGAGTCGATCTAGCAGGAATCGAGAACAATAACTGTTGAACTTGGATGACAAAAAGAGTCAAGGTTTCCAACGTGCAAACAACCTTCCAAAGTGGTCCATGGTTCACTCTACTTCAAGTGCAAGTGCCAAAGTCCTTTTTTGTAAGCAAAGGTATGGATCCGTACTAATCCATACCTATGGATTAACAATAATCCATGCAACTCCATCTATAAAACCTCAAACTCCCTCTACTTCCAAACTTTGATCACTATAGCCCATTCCAAGATTCTTTAGACCGATCGCATGTCGTTTTCCTAAAAATTTATCGAGCATTTAAAGCTAGGGACTTCATTCCACCACCGATCCAACTTATTGATCCAGAAACAAGCTTATAGTCAAGAAATCAAGATGGAAAACATGAAGATGCTAACAAGTCGCATCTACAAGAAGCCATGGAAAAGGTCCACAATGAAATCTTATGGATCGGTACCATCCACGCCTATGGATTGGTATCAATCCATGAATTTTGATGATGTGGCCATGATCCTGTTTTGGTTAGCACTCCTTGGAAGTGGAGACCATGGATGACAACATGTATAGGAGATTTCTGACGACTCTCAACCATAAATAGGCATGGAATGGCATTATTTCAAGTATCTTTTGACTCGCTTATTAATTTACTCTATAATTCCTTGTAATCTCGAGGATCCATATCGATCCATAAGAAAATCACTTGTAAACAGTGACCAAATCAGTAACAAAGCTAAGTGGATGTAGGCAACGATTAGTCGAACCACTATAAAACTTTTATGTCTTGTTATTTCTTATGTTTGCTTATTTTCTTCACTTTTTTTCTTTTATACTCATTTGGGTGTTTGTGCCGCATTCTGGTATAAACAGTACAACTTTCAAAATCGTATTTTGAAAATGTACTTGAAATTTTGTTTAGATTGGTGTATCATACCATATCATAGATTCAATGCTCTTAATGGTTCAATTAACTGTTAACGATTATCTATTCTCGACATCAATAAGAAACTCATGGTTTCTCTTCAATATACAAGAATACTTATTAGACATTCTAATGTGTTGTATTCATTTAGTTTTGATCTATTTTATTTCATCACTTACAATAACTTTTATCATTAGGTCATAACCAAAAGCATTTTACACCAATAATTTCTTAAAGAAATTCCTTCACCACGAAGTTGTTATTTCTTGAAACAACATTTGTTTCTCAGTGCAACGGAATGGGCATTTATAAACATTTTTATAAATTGCTTTGTATAAAACTAATTTTACATTAGTTTACAATATATTATATTTAAAACATAAGTTAGTCATCTAATGACTATAGTTCCCGAAATTCTTTTAGGACGATTTATATAAGATCCCTTGCATACCACTATTATGTGCGATTTTTCAATTTATACAACCTATCAACTACTTGGCCTAGGATATGTTGGGGGTTTCTTATAAACCCTTATCTTGTATGATTTTGTAAACCCTTCTTTAAATGAAATTAATTTTAACCTTATGTACTACTCTTAAGAACACAACCTTATAGGAAGAAGTTAATCTCAACTTCACTCATAATTAATCGTACTTTGCTTAACAATGTTCGAATACTCCTTCTCGATAAATCATTATGTATTATAGGGAGGAGTGGCTTTTGAGATTGAATTTATTTATTTTATTTTAGGTATGTTCGGAACCTTTTCCAATATATTCACCTATTCGATCAAATCGAATCATTTTATTTTATTGCAGGTTATTTTATTTACTTTAGTCTCATATTCTATGATCTTGTCACAACCATTTTACATGTGTATCAAATACATATGTCCATGTTAATGATAAATAATATATGAATATAACCAAGTACGTGGAGCCAATTTGGTATTAGCAGACTTGTGAATGCATACATCAATATGTATCAGTCCGAAGGGTTCATCAACTCTTATGATGTCCACATTAAATGCATGCGTATCCCTTAATTGTTTGAGATATAGTTAACCAGTATCATATTATTCATAATTATAAAAAAAAACATTTTTCAAAACTACGGCTTAATCTAAGATTCGAAATTAATTGTTAATAATTTAGATACTTCTATATTTTTCATTGCACCACTTTTGTTTTGAAAACAAATACCACGTTATATTTTTATTTTGTAACAAAATATTGATAATATTCTCATTGAAATATAACTACGTCTATTTTTTGGTCGACAGTGAAAAATTGTCATTAATTTGTAAATAATATTCGGAATATTTTACGAAAACAATTTTCAAAGGTTGACACAATCAATAAGTTTCATATGGCATACTCCCACTATTTCTGCCATTACTATTATTGCATACCGATTACGGAGGTCCATCATCCACTTAAGACAGGAAATTTATTTAATGTAGTACAATAAATTTACCATGGAGAATTCTTTGATCAAATATCATGAACACATAGAAATAATCTTATAGAAAATAATTTTCTATACAAAATTATATTTCGGAGTAGAAATCATATTTCTTATTCCAATGCTAAGTATCATATCATTATTATTGCAGTTCTCGTTTTCAATGTTTCTATATGGATCAGAAGTGACCATTAGCTCTCTTCATTCCAGCCGTACCTTAAATCGTATTTACTTTCAAGTATTCGTTTTCCTTTCTAAATAGTCAAGACATTCACAAGAAAACCCTTATTACAAATCATAATGAACTCTTTACAAAAGCGCATCTGATCATTCTTAACATTTAAGGACATCATATTTGCATAAATCGATCAAAATCGCATTCCGGTGATCGAGTTCTTAGATTAATCTTGTCGTTTTGTTCTAGTGTTAAACTTAACACAATGTGATCTTTATTGTAATCAATTAATTGAATACTCGATCTCATAGTACAGTTTATTTGTTCGCTTCAAATGAACTAATTTCGTCAAAGTATCATAGATTACAAACTGTGACAATCCACCATAAAACATTTATATATGATAGTATATGGATCAAATATCCATAATCTTGTGTCACTTTTGAGTTTGGAACTCATAGATTGCAATGCATAGTCTCGACCAAGTAAGAACATGAGCAACCGAATTACAAACATGTTAAGTAGCTGTAAAATTAAGCACTTGCATGGATGTCGAAACTTTCACATGCAATAAGCATTTATTAGCAAGTATATTTTATATTTCTATTTATCGATCTTCAATTCAGTTCATTTGTATATCATGATTAATAAACCTATAATCAATCATTTTTAATGCACAAATTTATCAATATAGATTATTATAACATTATATAGCATATGTTCTTACAATATTAGAAAGACTAAATGTCATCATTTTATTTTTCCAATAAGGCTCCTACCAGTCTTTTTATTTTTCCAAACCATAACTAAAACATAAAAGTCCTTTGACGTCACTAGTGGGTTAGGACTTGTGTGTCTTAGGATTCTGACCTTGAGGAAAGCTCCGTAAATCATAGGCTTGCATACAGTGGGTAACTTCTGAGGAGCTGTATCACATACAATTCCTAACCTATGGTTCCTTATCCTAATCCCACCTTTACCTTGAGGAAAGCTCAACATGTAAAGTTCAGAATATTCGCTCGGTCCTATCACTTCGTAACGGCAGTATAATGCATGTATCGTGATGAAAGCTCAACAAGTGTATGCAGATATATATCCTTGTCTATTCAATATATTAATAGTACTATACATAATATCCCTAGATTGAGGAAAGCTCGGCAACTAAGGAGTATACAAGTAATCTGTTAATGTACACATGATAAAAGACAATTTTATATTAAAGATTCATAGTCTTTAATATATTGAATCGAGCGATATCGACTTATAAAATAATGTATTTATTATGAAATACCCTCCTGATTCAAGCGTCGGACACATCTAAAATCGTGGTATACGTACTATGTATATGTATTTATTCCTTAAGTCTATTTAGGGTTTTTTAATGTTCAACCATTAATTTATACACTCATATTATATAAGATTCATTTTTAAATATAACTTTTATATTTTTATTAACTTATACAATTAGCTTATATATAACATTATGTTAACTGAATCTTAGTTAATGAACTTCAGTTAACTAACTCTTTAACTAATTTTAATTAATTAAATTTTAATTAATTAACTCTTTAATTAATTATATGTTAGTATTCCAATACAACTTTTATATTGGACATGCCTACTATAACCTTTATAGCATATACTATAACCTTTATAGTATAACGCACATATCTCATGCATGTGTATTTTATTTAATGAATTAACCTTTAATTAATTTATTTAGTTAAACAATTTTAATTAGATTATATTAATTTTGAAAATTTATCTAATATACATTATCTTAAACACTTTTAAATAACATAACATGTACCAACATAATACATGTATACAAGAATTAATTAACTCATTTAATTAATTTATTTTATTAATCTTATTAATAAATGTCCAATTTCGAAATTAATATTTAAATATTTTCAAACATTTTGAAAATATTATTATCTTATCAAACATTTTAAAAACTTATGTTGTACTATAACTTTTATATTAAACATGTTTTATTTTAAATTTAACTTTTAATTTAAAAATGTTTATTTTAATTTTCAATATAATTATGATAGTTAGCCTAAGGCCCACTTAAATTTGGCATTTTCTATTAGGGGCAATCTTTGGGCTCACCTCATCCTTTAGGTTAAGTAGGTAAACAGGTAGGATAGGGTACTTGATTACCCAATCTCAATCCTAGACATTACCTTTCTGGACACTGTACCATGTAGGAAAGCTTAATTAGTCATCACTAACATGACTAATTTAGACTGTATATGCTGTTGGGTTTCGGTACCATTGATAGAACTGAGCCAGCCCGCAACGGAAAACAAGGGCAAATTTCAAATAAAATATATCATATTTTAGATGTTTAGTCCCGATGAAGTCTAAGGTTTTATTGGATCTAAATCTAATTTTGTTTCAATAAAATCATATTTTATTAGTTATGACATTGTTTTATAATTTAATTAAGCGTGATATTTGAAAGGGTATGAATATATCAAACATATTCATCTCAATTCTATATCAAAATAATTAAATAATGACAACGATTAAAACATAGATCTAAGATTTCACTTTATTATGAAAGAATAAAACATAGATCTAAGATTAAAACATTGTACTAAATATATACAAATTTCAGTTTTAAAAATAAAATATAATTTAGTCAATCAACATGAACATGCAAATTTTTAGATTTAAAGAATTGGACTTTAAATCAAATGTTAAAAGCATAAATCTAAAATAAAACATTGTATTTCAACATATATAAATTTCGTTTTAATTTAACAAAATAAAGAAAACCAATTAGTTAATTTGAACATGCAAACTTTTAGATCTAAAGGATTACACTTTGGTTTGAATATTTAAAGCATAGATCTACATTAAATATTATTTAAATAGTAAAAATAATTTTGACTTGTAAAATTAAAAAACCAATCATATCATTCAAAAAACAATTCAATCTTCATAAATAATTTTAATTAAACGAGACAATGATAAATACATATATACAAATTATGATAATAAAATTTAATTTTCATTAAACATTGCATCAAAATTATTATCTATATAAAAAAGGACATACCTCCTACCAAAGCCTTAATGCACACCTTGAAAAAAGGAATTCTCCTATTGAAACCTTTCCAAAACAAAGGGGTGCTAATCCTTGAATTGATGACCTTCAACTATCACATTGGATCTTGTATTTGATTTGAGAGTTTTTTTTTGTTGGAGAAGAGATTAATTTTTTTGCAAACTAAAATGAGAAGAAGGAAGCTAAGAAAAAGTTGAATCTAATTAGATTCAGAGAGCTTATATATGGACAGAAAAGAAAGAAAGGTGGACATAATTCTATGTTTCTTTCCTTTAACCTTAGCCATCAAAAGCAAGCCCCGTTAACCCTTAAAACCTAACCACCTATTTCATGTTTATAGCTGAAAATCACAGCTCCTATAATGAGAATTATACCCATTTAAGTCCATGTAAAAATATTACATAATTAAATATAACTTGATTATTTATTAACATCGTATATAGATCATATATTCATAACTATTATAAACATACCTTGTAATATTTATTTCTCAAATCATATTCAAATTTATAATTAGTATTTCATAGATATTAATTAATTTATAGTAATTATAAACTAATTAAATCATTTGGTCAAAGGAGAATTCATTGTTTTGGTTGTGTGACTCGTTGGATATAAATTTGATCAATGATTAATATCAAACTATTTGAATATTAATGTTTACGTCTCACTTAGCAGGTGGTGTGACATTTTGGATTAATTTATCGCTTACTTGGTTTTCGTAAAATTTATGTTCGCTTTGCTAATTGTTACTCGGTTGTGACTATTATTCACACCATTTCTCTTAGTCAAACCTATATCACTTTGTAATTGTGGAATTTGGTAGTGGTTAAAATCCCAATATTATCCACATTCAACTTTATAGTCCGAACATAAAATCTTTGGTTCAGTAAAACAATTATTATTAACCAAACTACTCTGGCTAGAGATTTTTATTTTGAGTTGACTTAAGTTGACCTGTGATACTAACCCCATATAACTAAGGAGATGAATCCTCTCTTGAATAGTGTTTCACTTTCGATACTTTCAATCGACCCAACTATAGTCTGATGAATGCCATGCCAGGATTTGACTATAATCAAATCAAAGCTTTTGTATTAAAGATCAACAATATTCCTAAGTTGAAAAACTGTATATATTAGTCACATGATATTTTCCTTTTGATCTTAGTTCTATTAACCAACATAAAACTATCGAGTGAATCATTTAATAATTATCAAATGACTATCAGTTTGCAACCCCTAGATGCTCTAAGTAGTCATGAGTAATACAATGCATAATATTTAGAGAACGATATGCACTTTAGTCTCAATAGATACATTGATGTCCAACCTCGATGCATCTTGACTGTGAACATTTTAATTGGTATATTTGTTTTTATTGTGATAATTACACATAGTTACAACACTTTATAACTACTATCACTAAACATACCATTTATGGATTTTATATTAAATATACTTTTAATTTAATTAGTTAATTAATATAACTCGTTATCTCAAGTATATAATAAAAAGAAAACACCATTTATTTTGAATAAGATTGGTTATCGAGTTAGATATATGTAACAAATTACAAAATTGTGCTTTGGGCATACCCCTAACTCTATTAGTATATGGTGCATTGATCTAGTCAAGCGATTGACTACTGCCCAAATGCTATCATGGATATTCCTGGATTTAGGAAGACCATCAAGAAAATCCATCGACATCTGAAAAGAATACAGTCATTGGAGGAATATTCACTAGATTTTCTATTGGGACTTAAATCAGTAAATCTATTAAAAAATTAATATTCATTTATTCCTACTTCCATTTCCATAGGAATCTCTAATGGATGAAGAAGTTCGCTAAGCCTCTAGTGCTTAGCTTTAACAAGCTGACAAGTCATGTAACCCTTAACATACTTCCTAATGTCTTGCTTCATCCCTTCCTAATAATAAAGACACTTCATATCCATATACATCTTTCCTCCTCTAGGATGGTGACTATAGCGTGAATGGTGGAAATCATCAATCACCTTCTTATGAAAATTATCTGTATCTGAAATAAGACTCCACGTTGTTCGTAAAAAACCATGAGTGTCAAGAGGATATCGAATAAGATCATCATCAACCTTCTCAGAATCCAACCTCTTAATAAGAGTAAAAATAGTCAGATCCCTCTTTTAAGCATCCATGATTCGTTCAATCAAAGATGGTCGAGCAATTAGACTAACCAAAGTTGCACCGAACCAACTACTTAGTCTTTGTCCCAAATATCATACACAAACACAACTCTAAGTTCTTCAACTATGCAATCATCATCAAAACAATCATTTGATGCTTCCCACTCAAAGCATCATAAATTATATTCATCATATATTGAATCTCAAAGTCATAGGCTGGAAGTAACTCAAGCCAATGCTACCGTCTCGAATTGAGATCCTTTAATGTAAATAAATACTTTAGTGAATGGTGATTAGTATAAAAAACAGATCTCTTTCCATGTATATAACGACGCTATATCTTCAATGCAAAGATTATGGCAGCAAGCTCTAAACTATGAATAGCATATTGAAGTTCACTAGGCCTTAGCTGCTAAGAAGCATAAGCCACTACTCTACCTCTCTACATGAGAGCATTTCGCAAACTAGAACCCTATGCATCTGTATAAACCTCAAGATCCAGGTTGCCTTTTTGCACAACAATAATATGTGTATGGGTGAGAAACTTCTTTAGCCTCTGAAAAGCTGTCTCACACCTATTTGACTACTAAAACTTCCCCTCTTCCTAGTAAGATTAGTAAATCATATCACAATCTTTGAGAAATCCTTTATGAAACACCGATAATAACAGGCTTAGCCTAGAAAACTACGGATCTCAATCACTATCTCAGTCCTTTTCCAATTTGGAATAACTTCGTCCTTGACTGGGTCTATAGAATTACCAACCTTTAATACAATATGTCCTAAGAACTTCACCTCCTTCTGCCAAAAGTGGCACATGAAGAACTTGACTTTTAGCTGATTCCATCTAAGTGTCTCCAAAACAACTCTTAGGTGTTACTCGTGCTATTTCTCTGGCATGGAATAAAACTAGATATCGTTATTAAATACTAGAACAAACTTATCTAGAAAATGTATGAAAATCTTGTTCATCAGATCGATGAAATATGCAGGAGAGTTCATCAATCCAAATGGAACTACAAGCCACTCAATGAGCCATGGTGAGCTCAAAATGCAGTCAGTGATATACTATCCTTTGCAAGATGGACCCTGTGGAAATTAGTGGCAAGTTTAAGCTAATATAAAACATTAGCACTGTTGAGTTGATCAAACATATCATCAACCATGGGAAAAGGATATTTATTATTTATGATGAGCTCATTCAACTTCTGTTAATCAATGTAAAACCTAAGGAACCATTTGCTTTCTTCCCAAAACATAGCTGCGAAACCCTAAGGTGAAATGATACACTGAATGAAATGCTTAGCCTCAACTCTTACAACTACTTCTTTAACTCCACATTCTCTTTGGCGTACATCCTTGTGGGAGGACGACTAACTGGTTGAGCTTCAAGAATATGATCAATATGAAACACTATAGCTGACCTCAGAGGTAAATTAGAAATAGGCTCAAATAAGTCAAGATATTCTCCGACTATAGGGATTCTGCCAATATCATCTTCTTCTCGAGACTCAAGAGCAAAAAGAGAACCGCCTAATCATTGACTGATGTTTCCAAGAGCTAAACTAAGATGCTCTTTGGAATGTAGATGGTTGAGAGAGATCGCCGGTTCAGGAAAATATAAATGAGCCTCATATCGATACAGCAAATCCATACCAAGAATAATGCCAAATCCCAAATACTCAAATGCATGCAAATCACACAAGAAAGAGAATCCACAAAAGTCTAACACAAAATATCTACATTACATCCCGAGGATTGCACACCTTGTGATGACCTAGAATTTCTAACAATTTAAATTGGAATATTTAATTGATTGTAAATATTTAAAAGGTTAATTTTTACTTGAATTCAAATATTTATATTAATAGCAATTAAGTTATTAGATTTAATAAACTGAAATTGGGTAAAATGTTGAATCTGAAGTTTTAAGCCTGTTAAAAATAATTTAAAGGTTTGTAAAATTTATATGGATAATACTGAAGATAGTAAAAGTGTTAAAAATTGATTCGAAGGTGTTTTGTTAAGTTTTGAAATTTTATCGTTTAATTTGAAATTAAAAATAGCCGTCCGAGGCGCATTCTCGGAATTTGACCAAACCAGTTCCATTGGATCCGTAATAGTTAGTTATTATCGGATTTCAATTTTCGTAGCAATCGAAGTTGTCATTTGACCCTGGCAGCTCAAAACGCTTAGAAACTATTTTAATCGATTTAATTTAAAATTGATCGTTTTCTTCTGTAACTCACGCATATGATTGAATTAGCTTCCGAAACACGTTTCATTGTGTTCGGGATGCGGGTAAACCCTTATAATCCCCTAGCGGCATTCCTTAAGAGGAGTTCAAAATTTAAATGGCAATTAATGAGACGTTTTGAAAGTTTTATAATATAATAAAATTTAAGGTCAAATAGTCAACGATATTTTCATTTACAAGAACGCGTACTCAAGAAGCTTCCCCAAATCGATATTTATCTCCGTCCCCTCTCTAATCTTCAGGCAGAATCGAACTCGTTAACAAAAGAATGGCCGAAGCCTTCATTTTTCAAATCAAGTAGAAATCGAAATAAAAGGAGGGAATTACAGATCAAAATTCGTGCTTTCGTATTTACGACACAAGCAACCCTAGAGCATGCGCACAAATTAGGATGGATTCGCGTACGCACGTGCGAAGCAGAGCGGAGGGAGGTGGAGTTGGCATTCACGATGGCGTCTGAGGATTGTCAGGGAGCACGCGTGGTTTGAGATGATGGAGGGTGGAGTGTCATGCAGTGGATAGCGCGATAGCTCTCGGAGGTAGGCGTGTGGAGTTCGCCATGAAGCTTGAAGTCGGGGTTGTTAGGGTGAAGTCGAGATGATGGAGGAGTCGCATCGTTGACGGGCTCTTACGTGCTCATAGGCAGGAGGAAGGGAACGACAGTGAAGAAGAAGAACATATCCTCGATTCTGGAATTTGGGTTTGGGTCTGTGGCACAACGTCGGAGTCGATCGCGATGGCGATCCAAGGGAACTGACGTGATGATAGTAAGGCATAGTATTTCCATTTTTATTTAATGCAGTGAATTTATATATATCCAGTAAAGGAAATTTCTGCTTTGATATTTTCAGAAAAGAATATGAAGATGAATATAGATACATACACGTATTTCTAAACGGAAATTATTATAGATTTTGGGAAAATCTGAGATTATATACGAATTAGAGTTTTATGAGATCTAAAAAGATTTATTTTAAAAGTATATGTATATATATTGTTTCAATTAATTTATTTAATTTATTTTAGTTACTAATAAATTGTTAAAAGGGGAGATTATTGGTTCAAATATATTATTAAGATTTATAAAAGGTAAAAATAAATTGTTGATTATTTTAAATATTTATAAATGATGTATTGTTTTACAAGGTCAAAATCGTGAAGGATATCAAGCCGGAAACGGAAATGGGTTGCTAATAAAAGCAAAGGTGAGTAAACCTCACTCTGTTGGATTTTTAATTAAAATTTAAATGGTTAAATTTATGTATTTGGTTGTATGATTAAATTGATTGATGTGCACTATGAATCGATGATCGGGTGACTTTGGTTTTGGGTGGTTTCCGAGTTAATTGTTGCTTGACTCGAAGTATTCGGGTTTTAAGTTGTTCTAAACTCAAGTCATAAATAAGAAAGTGTTTTCATTTTAATGTTAATAAGGGGTTAATGATTTGTGATTCATCAAATTAGAAGGGTAAATAAAATGGATAATTAATTAATTCAATTAATTAATGATTTGGGTTGATTAATTTAGTAATTAAGGGTTTGAATTAATTAATGAAGGTTTAAGTTAAATTTATTAAGTTTAATTAATTTAGAATAATCAATGGATGGATTGTTAGGAGATTACTTAATGTAATTAATAAAATATAATTACTTTGTGAAATCAATCAAGAGATTAATTAAAATAATTAATTAAGGAGTAATTAATTTATTTAATGAAGTAAATAACAAGGTAGATAATTATCGGTTGAGGTAAATCAAAAGTGATTAATATGTGTGGTTTAGTTTATGATTAATTATTAAATGTAATTAAATTAGATTAGGATAAATTGAAATGTAAATGGAAAATCATTGATTTATATAATCAATGACGTAATTAAGGAGTGATTTATTAAGATCAATTAATCAATAATAAGCGACTTATGAGAAGTTAATTAATATAAGTAATTAAGGATTAATGTAGTTAGTATAGTTAATTAATTTATGGAGTAATTAAGATTACTTTTTGATTTGGTTAAGAATAATTAACATTGTGAAATGAATTAAAGATTATTACTTGATTGTGATTGAAGAATGATTAATCCAGGGCGATTAATTAAGATGGATAATGAAGGGATGATCGTTTAATTGATTCAAAATTAAATTAATGAAAAGTGAAGAAATCTAAGTGATTGAGGTTAGTAATTCAATTTGAATTAATTAAATTAATAATGGTAGCGATCAGGCTTTGCTTATGGATGATTGAATGGTATTGAATGCTTGGAATGAGTTGATATCTCTGATATGAAATATTGTGTATTTCATTTGGATAACTTTGGTTGGGATGACGTGAGACTCGAAGAGACCGGGTTCGGGTAATAGGAAATACCCGAAACCACTTCGAATTTTTATAGATTTATATGTGGAATCTATAGGCTGGAGTGAAGTGATTTAAAGGAATTGGACTATTTTAAATCTAAATCTTTGGTGTTTAGAAAATTTGTATGTGAAATAAGTGACGTTTATAATAAATTGTGGCTTTGTGATTTTGTTCGAGTTCCCCTGGGTTATATATAAGTTGTATGCTTTGTATTGCATGTTTGATGGGTTTACTCATGCTGGTTTCCAGCCCGACCCGGGTGTTACTTGGATGTAATGCTCAGGTCAACCGAGTATTACATATTTTTCAGGCAAGGATGTTCTGAAGCTCAGGAGTCGAGCTAGATGGCAAGAACGTATAGAGTATTTCCTCTGTATTATATTATTGTAAATATAAGGCATGATAATTGTGTATATCCAGTGTTTGTAAATGTGTAACTCTAATGTATTATAAATGTAGTTGACAGATACAGAATGCTTTGTAAACTATTATTATTTATTATTATATTTTATCCGCTGCGAATGTGAGATGTTGATGTTTCTGATCTTCTTCTTTTTCTTCTATCTCTTTCTTCTTTTTCATAACTATCTTGAATTTTTGGGATCGGAAATTTCGGGTCGGTACAATTGGTATCAGAGCTAAAAGGTTGGCTCTGGTGGGGATTACTCCTTAAATAGAATCCGTAGTACTCTAGAATGAGTTGAATATATATATATATATATATGAAAGCGTACTTGTTATTTTCTCATATAAATTTTTTAAATGGTTTTATATAAAATATATTTTGATATATAAAGCAATATTTCTTTCTAATAAATATTAAGGTGATTGGTTGTTAAATTATTGAAATTAAATTAAGAAGTAATATAATACAACCAAATTAAGTCTTGAATTGGAATTTAATTGAGTGGTAACAGAAATACAACCAAATTAAAATTAAATTAATTGAAATGAAATTCCAAAATTAGAACTCAGAAATTAAATTGTTTAAAAACTTTAAATGAACAAATTTAATTTGGTTTAAAAAGTTAAACTAACCTTTGAGAATTTAACTCGAATTTATATAATTCGAGATGGTTTAAAATTGGGATTGACATTGAATTAGTTCAAAATTGAATTTGGTTTGAATTAATTGGATTTGTGATTGAAGATGGATAAGTTTAAAATTTTAAATGGACGATTTGAATTGGATTGAATTGAAATGATTGAAATTGAAGTGGGTTCAATTGATATTAGTCCAAATTGATTAGAATAATTTGAAATTATAAATAAAGTTGAGCAAGATTAAAATCAAATAGAATTTGATTTAAATTGGGAAAGAAATCAGAATTGATTCAACTTGGATTGGGGTTAAATCAATTTCAATAGAAATTGAAGTTCTTCAAATTAGAATTGAGTCAATTTAAATGGAAATGGAAATTTAAATGGAATTGATAAGGAAGTGAACAGTTTTGACTCTGGACTATTCTCAATATAAATTGTTTTAATATAAACTTATTTTTCCAAGCTATTAAATTTATACAACCTTTCTTTTTAAAGCCAAATTATTTTATATTTGTTTTACAAATATTTTTGGAACTATTTAACAATTTTTCAACAGTTTTATAAACTAAGTACTATTTTCAACTATTTTACAAATCAATTACTATTTTACAACTAGTTTGTAATTATCAAAAATTTCTGAAAACATTTAACTATTTTCCAACTATTTTACAATTACTTAACTATTTTATAGCTATTTTTACAAACTATTAATTATTTTCAACTACTTATCTATCTTTAAAATTTCCAAGCTATTTTCTAAAAATATAAACTGGTCGGAGTTCGAACTGTTATTGATTAAATACCCAACTGAGATAAGAATTGAAGTGATAATCCAAATGAGGATTAAGGTAAATGTGAATAAGTGAATAAAATTGAAGTGGGGATGGATAGAAAGGAAAATTGATTTAGTTAATAATCAATGAAGATAATTACGTAGGATGTACGTATATTATTCTATTCGCATAGTGGTTTGATCCAGATTCGAGCATAGAATTTCGAGATAGTTTATCGATCCGAGTTGGGATTTTTCACTCGATTTTCGACGGCGAACATGGATATGGATTGTTGATTGGTTCTGGATATTCTCTATCATAGTTATAGCTATGCAAGGAGAATGATGGTTTCTGATCAAGAAACCAGATCTGAGTCCGCACTAGGAAGTCAAGTGGACGATACTAGTTCGGATGTAAAATTTGTGATCGGGCGAGCGATCAGATTGGTATAGCGTACAGATGATATGCGTATATCGTACGGATTTGAATGAAATTGATATTGAAAAGAGTAATAAAATTTGAATATTTGATTTTGAATAAAAAAGTTATATGTCTTTATTATATAAGATAAAACTCCTCTTGTTGAATCTATAGCCAGAAGAAAATGGATTTTGAAGGTGTTTGAAGTATAAAAGGAGTTTTATACAAGTTTGAAATGATCCAAAGTTTCAAAAAATTATATATATCTGAATATATATATATAAGGGATCTTATGAGGATTTTGGAAAAGGTTTTGGGAACCATTGGATTTGGAAAGGCTTTTGATTTTTGGGTAAAATCAATACCGAATTTGGAAGGCCTAGTTTGAGAATTATCGATTTTGGGATAGTCGATTTTGTGTAAAGGAGCTTTGTATGAGATCATACTAGGTGTATGATTTGAAAGATACTATATGTGTATAGTATAAAGTGTTTTGATAATGGCTATGGGGAAAACGGCGCTCCCTTGAAATGAACTTCTCAGGAGTGCCACCGGGTGGTGCTGCCTTGAGCCCCAAGGGAGGGTTCTAAAGTTGATCCTGTGAGGAGTCCGGACAAAACTAGTTCCTGAGGATTATGAGTAGTGTATATCAAAACGAAAGTCGTGTGTGCCGCTGAGAGCCAACGGTCTACGTTTGATTTTATATCGGTAGACTGCGAACTATGGTAACATAGCGAAAGTCGTTTGTGCAGCAGAGAGCCAACAGTCTGCGTTTGATTTTGCATCAGTAGACTGCGACCTATGTAGGAGTGGAGAAGTTTCATTTTGACAGCAAAAATCGAGGGACGCTGATTCCTACAGTTACATGGACTTTTGCTGCGGTGGCAACGTAACCATGGAATGTAACTGCGATCTGTTGTGGGTTCCATGGCGTAATCGAGGGGCGCGGAGTGCCTACAGTTACATGGACTTTTGCTGCGATAGCAACGTAACCCAGGATGTAACTGCGACCATGGATGGGGGTGATGATTTCCAGAGCAATCTCACCAAAGATATTTCCTCTATTTTCAAAAACTGTTTTCTATATTTTCAATAAAATTATTTTCCAAGTATTTTCACTGGATGTCGAAAATGGGTTTACCAAGTACTTATAGATTTTCAGTCCTACGCCTGATCAACGTATGACTGAATTTCTATAAGAACAATGATGGACTGGTTGAAACATCGAGTCATAAGAAGTATTTTTATAAAAGGCTATTTTAATAGTATTATGTAAATTTAAAAGTATTTCTAAAGTTTTAAAATGAAAAAAAAAATGTTCGAATTTTGGAAAATAAAGGGAAATCCAATTTGGAATTATGAAAAAAATTTGAACTCAGGAAAATTTAATGAAGTGATTCTTTTTTATAATAAAATCAAATATTGATTTAAAGGTTGGAAGTAAGCTAATTAGCTAAATAATTATCTGATAGGCTATGTTAATAAAATTTAACTCGGCTAAATAAAATGGATTGTATGTTAATAATGAAGTTTGGAAATGAATTCGAATTATAAATAGAATTCGACTTGGATTTGATAATGAATTAAAATAAGTGAGGGTGTTGTAAAAATAAAATTCAAGTGAGTTATAAATAAAATTTAACGTAATTTGCTAGTAAATTAGATATGATGGAAGTGTTGTCGAATGAAATGAATGTGAATTATAATAGACATGGTTTGTATTGCAAACAAAACCTAGGTAGGTAGGAATAAATTGAAACTGGCCTTGTAAGTAGTTAAATGAGTCCTGAATGAATTAACATTGGGAATTTAATTTATAATAACTAATCAAATAAATTTGTAGATTTAAATGAGATTTGATTGAAATAGAATCAAGTTAAGGTGAAAAAGAAAATTTATTTGCAAATGATGTGAGCTTAAGTTATGAAGTTGAAATAATTTGAAGAAAGTAAACTAACTTAAGTTTAAAATTAATAGAAGTTTGGCTTCGAGCAAAAGTGAAAGATCATAAAAGTCTGGGTTAAATTAATTTGGAAATGGTTATTAATTTATAAGTATTGAGTGTGCCAAGCTTAATAAATTGTTTTGAATGAAACCAATGCGGAAATGAAATAAAATGCAAATGTATGGTTGGTGAATAAATTAGAAATGAAATGAAATTAAATACAGAAAGGGTTGAAATTAATTTGAAGTAGTTATAAACTAAAATGGATACTCTATTTAGCGAATATCGCCGAATTTGCATGTCGTTTGATATAAACGAAGGTAAAGAAACTCTATGAATTAATACAAGCAAATAAAATTGATTTTTGAAACATTTGAAGTGAATATGAGCTTTTTTGGATTAAAAATAAATTGAATGTAAGCAATTGAGTAGTGAACCATTAAAATTGAATGAAATGGAAATTGGTTGAAAGCAATTGAATTAGCTTGAAATCATATAAATCGCTTATGGAAAGCGTTTGGTGCTTGTTGCTTTTGAAATGCATGTGTTTAGCTATTGAAAGTAAGTGAAATGCTAATAGATTTTCTATATATGGCACTTACATTTTTAGATTGAGTAAGTACAAGTATCTGAAGGCCGTTTGGCTGGATTTGGATTGCGCTAATTGCTTAAATAATAAGCTGCTTGCTTAAAATGCTAAATAAAGGTACGCCTATGCAATAAAAAAAGGAAATATGAACTGTTTTTGCTTTTTTCGACCGGGTGGGTCGATGTATATATATTTATATCTCTTGTCAAATTGCAAAAGCTCCTCCGTACAAAGGAGACTCTGCCAAAAAAATTCGGAAATTTTGGGAGTTAGAAATTTTTTGAAAATTTTTGGGAAAAATTTTGTTAACGACAAAACGATTTCAAATTAGAAATTAAAGTAAATTAGTAGATGAAACTAATATGAATCAGTTATAAATGAAAGATAAAATTCAATACTTAGAAGTGAAGACAAATTGAATTCATATGGGAATGAGAAAACTAAGTTGAATAGAAGTAGATGTAAAAACTTCTGTAAGGAAATATATAAATGATTTTAAAAGTTACGATTGGATATTATTGCTAAGTAGGATATGCAGGTGTTATAAAGGGAAAAGAAAATTGGTTTTGATTTCAGAAGATAAATTTGAATTGCCCGACTAAAAGATATGTATTTAAATATCTGTATGAAATTGGATTGGGTTTTTGATCTAACCACTTGGCTTTTGTTTTCTTTTGGAATTTGGGAGCCCGTAGAGGCATTTTATAGTTGTACCGAGCTAGCCACGCAAAGGAGACGCTGGAAAAAATTTTTGGAAACTTAGAGAGTTAGAAATTTTTTTAGAAAATTTTGATAATTCAAAATTTGGTTTTAAATTGAAATTTGAATGAGTGAGCAAAAGGGCATTGTTTGAAAACTATGGAAGGTTTTGGAGAAGTTAGTAAGAATGATAATGGGCCTTTTATAAAAAGATATGTTATGGTAAGTTGATAAAACTGTTTGGTTTTAGTAAAATGGTAACGGGTGTTAGACCATTCTTTCTAATTAGTAATTTCGGGGACGAAATTCTTTTAAGGGGCGAGGAATGCGACGACCCAGAATTTCTAATAATTTAAATTAGAATATTTAATTGATTGTAAATATTTAAAATGTTAATTTTTAACTTGAATTCAAATATTTTTAATAATAGCAATTAAGTTATTAGATTTAATAAACAGAAATTGGGTAAAATATTGAATCTGAAGTTTTAAGCCTGTTAAAAATAATTTAAAGGTTTGTTAAATTTATATGGATAATACTGAAGATAGTAAAAGTGTTAAAAATTGATTCGGAAGTGTTTTGTTAAGTTTTGAAATTTTATTGTTTAAATTGAAATTAAAAATAGCCTTCCGAGGCACAGTCTCAGAATTTGACGAAACCAGTTCCATTGGATCCGTAATAGTTAGCTATTATCGGATTTCAATTTTCGTAGCAATCGAAATTGTCGTTTGACCCTGGCAGCTCAAAACGCTTAGAAACTATTTTAATGGATTTAATTTAAAATTGACCGTTTTCTTCTGTAACTCACGCATATGATTGAATTAGCTTCCGAAACACGTCCCATTGTGTTCGGGATGTGAGTAAACCCTTATAATCACCTGGCGGCATTCCTTAAAAGGAGTTCAAAACTTTAAATGGCAATTAACAAGACGTTTTGAAAGTTTTATCATATAATAAAATTTAAGGTCAAATAGTCAAAGATATTTTCATTTACAAGAACGCGACTCAAGAAACTTCCCCAAAATCGATATTTATCTCCGTCCCCTCTCTAATCTTCAAGCAGAATCGAACTCGTTAAAAAAAAGAACGGCCGAAGCCTTCATTCTTCAAATCAAGTAGAAATCGAAATAAAAGGGCGGAATCACGGATCAAAATTCGTGCTTTCATATTTACGTCGCTCGCAACCCTAGAGCATGCGCACAAATTAGGATGGATTCGCGTACGCGCGCGCGAAGCGGAGCGAAGGGAGGTGGAGTTGGCATTCATGATGGCGTTTGAGGATTGTCAGGGAGCGCGCGTGGTTTGAGATGATGGAGGGTGGAGTGTCGCGCAGTGGATAGCGCGATAGCTCTCGGAGGTAGGTACGTCGAGTTCGCCGCGAAGCTCAAAGTCGGGGTCGTTAGGGTGAAGTCAAGATGATGGAGGAGTCGCATCGTTGACGGGCTCTTGCGTGCTCGAAGGCAGGAGGAAGGGCACGACAGTGAAGAGGAAGAACATATCCTCGATTCTGGAATTTGAGTTTGGGTCTGTGGCACGGCGTCGGATTCGATCGCGATGGCGATCCAAGGGAACTGATGTGAGGATAGTAAGGCATAGTATTTCCATTTTTATTTAATGCAGTGAATTTATATATATTCAGTAAAGGAAATTTCTGCTTTGATATTTTCAGAAAAGAATATGAAGATGAATATAGATACATACACGTATTTCTAAACGGAAATTATTATAGATTTTGGGAAAATCTGAGATTATATACGAATTAGAGTTTTATGAGATCTAAAAAGATTTATTTTAAAAGTATATGTATATATATTGTTTCAATTAATTTATTTAATTTATTTTAGTTACTAATAAATTGTTAAAAGGGGAGATTATTGGTTCAAATATATTATTAAGATTTATAAAAGGTAAAAATAAATTGTTGATTATTTTAAATATTTATAAATGATGTAATGTTTTACAAGGTCAAAATCGTGAAGGAAATCAAGCCGGAAACGGAAATGGGTTGCTAATAAAAGTAAAGGTGAGTAAACCTCACTCTGTTGGATTTTTAATTAACATTTAAATGGTTAAATTTATGTATTTAATTGTATGATTAAATTGATTCATGTGCACCGTGAATCGATGATCGGGTGACTTTGGTTTTGGGTGGTTTTCGAGTTAGTTGTTGCTTGACTCGAAGTATTCGGATTTTAAGTTGTTCTAAACTCAAGTCATAAATAAGAAAGTGTTTTCATTTTAATGTTAATAAGGGGTTAATGATTTGTGATTCATCAAATTAGATGGGTAATTAAAATGGATAATTAATTAATTCAATTAATCAATGATTTGGGTTGATTAATTTAGTAATTAAGGGTTTGAATTAATTAATGAAGGTTTAAGTTAAATTAATTAAGTTTAATTAATTTAGAATAATCAATGGATGGATTGTTAGGAGATTACTTAACGTAATTAATAAAATATAATTACTACGTGAAATTAATCAAGAGATTAATTAAGATAATTAATTAAGGAGTAATTAATTTATTTAATGAAGTAAATAACAAGGTAGATAATTACCGGTGGAGGTAAATCAAAAGTGATTAATATGTGTGGTTTAATTAATGATTAATTATTAAATGTAATTAAATTAGATTAGGATAAATTGAAATGTAAATGGAAAATCATTAATTTATATAATCAATGACGTAATTAAGGAGTGATTTATTAAGATTAATTAATCAATAATAAACGACTTATGAGAAGTTAATTAATATAAGTAATTAAGGATTAATGTAGTTAATATAGTTAGTTAATTTATGGAGTAACTAAGATTACTTATTGATTTGATTAAGAGTAATTAACATTGTGAAATGAATTAAAGATTATTACTTGAATGTGATTGAAGAATGATTAATCCAGGGCGATTAATTAAGATGGATAATGAAGGGATGATCGATTAATTGATTCGAAATTAAATTAATGACGAGTGAAGAAATCTAAGTGATTGAGGTTAGTAATTCAATTTGAATTAATTAAATTAATTTTGGTAGCGATCAGGCTTTGCTTATGGATGATTGAATGGTATTGAATGCTTGGAATGAGTTGATATCTCTGATATGAAATGTTGTGTATTTCATTTGGATAACTTTGGTTAGGATGACGTGAGACTCGAAGAGACCGGGTTCGGGTATTAGGAAATACCCGAAACCACTTCGAATTTTTATAGATTGATATGTGAAATCTATAGGCTGGAGTGAAGTGATTTAAAGGAATTGGACTATTTTAAATCTAAATCTTTGGTATTTAGAAAATTTATATATGAAATAAGTGACGTCTATAATAAATTGTGGCTTTGTGATTTGCTTCGAGTTAGCCCGGGTTATATATAAGTTGTATGATTTGTATTCCATGTTAGATGGGTTTACTCACGCTGGTTTCCAGCCTGACCCGGGTGTTACTTGGATGTAATGCTCGGGTCAGCCCGAGTATTACAGATTTTTCAAGTAAGGATGTCTGGAGCTCAGGAGTCGAGCTAGATGGCAAGAACGTATAGAGTATTTCCGCTGTATTATATTATTATAAATATGAGGCATTATAATTGTGTATATCCAGTGTTTGTAAATGTGTAACTCTGATGTACTATAAATGTAGTTGACACATACAGAATGCTTTGTAAACTGTTATTATTTATTATTATATTTTATCCGCTGTGAATGTGAGATGTTGATGTTCCTGATCTTCTTCTTCTTCTTCTATCTCTTTCTTCTTTTTCATAACTATCTGGATTTTTCGGGATCGAAAATTTTGGGTCGTTACATACCTCTAATGGGGTTAGGAATCCTTAGAGATGTAACCAAGCACACAACGTCAAGAGCAAATGTGTATACCAGTTCATTTGACACGAATGAATGAGACGCGCCCTAGGTGAAAAAACTATAATAGGAGTGTTTCAGAATAAGATGATACCTACGGGAATGGATGAAGCTTTTCCATTGGTCTGTGGTGACCCATAAGTTGCCTATAAAGCATTCAACCTTCCAACCTTCTTCATACAAGAATAAATGAGATGCCCCAACTACTTAAAAATTATGCCCTTCTGCTGAGAGGTGGGAGGACATGGTTTGGTGCACTCTCTAGATTAGTGACCATACTCTCCATAATCGAAGCACTCTACTAACTCCTTGGCTTGCTTCTTGAACTCTGGAATCTTTCCCTGAACTTATTTCCCATGAAAACAGACCTTCTTATGGAATGGAAACTTCCGCTTCTATCCAAAACCGCTCTTACCCTTCTGAACATCAGTGCTACTATCCCTATCGGCCTCTTCCAACCTCAACGTCGTACCAACTTGCTTCTTAAAAGTAGCATCATGTTGGGGGAGCAAGGCTTTCCTCAAAGAAATTGTCAAGCCATAAACATAAACTTCTGGTTCTTCTTAAGAGATGTATTAACGAGATTAGTACCATAATTCAAGAGAGCCTAAAAAACTACCACATACTCTACTACTGATGTCCGACCCTACTTCAAACCAATAAACTTCCTATCAATGGAATCCTTCTCTGCCTCGAGGAGAAACCTCCTCTCAAAATGAAGCTTGAACCGATCCCACATTAGCTCAGCCTCATCTACCTCTGCCACCAACAACTTGTACCAATTTAATGCCCCCTTCTACAACTGAATAAAGGCAATCTGAACCTTCTGCTGATCCGTGGCTCCTCTATAAGTAAAAATGCACTCGTTTGTCCTGAGCCATGCCTGAACTTCTATTAATCCCTCGGTGTCCTTGAAGGTCTTGTCTCCAAGCTAGCATAGTCTCTACATATTTGAGTGCAAAATGAAATCTGAGAGTTGGTGGGTTTTGAGTTGTGGAAGCACTAGATGCTTGAATACTCCTTACAATCACCATCAACTGATTGGTGGTCATAAATACCCCTCGTTACCAGAACCACTGGATTATCTGACTTCACCACTAGGAACTCAACCACTAGCCATCTCTGACTTCTGCATTAAAGCGAGATTCACAATTTAGAATAACCAAAATAAATATATTTGCATATATTAAACCATACAAATAACAAGTACTCCCCCATATTACTACCCCAATAATAATCGTGTACACTGAGCATATATGTAAGATATCTACCCAACACCTAAGGGATAGGGAATCCTAAGTCTATCTGAGGCCATTAACCTGTGTCTCTTTACATTATGTTAGTTCTAACATACACTGATACCAACCATAACATGCCACTCTATACCCATATTACCAAATAGTATTACAGAGTAATTCTGTTTAATAATATGGAGAATGACATGATATTTGGGGTTACACGTGTGAATATTACATTGAACTAACACCGATATATTTTTTAAAATCACATGATCCCGATATCATCATAAAGTAATAAACACGCATTGTCTCCAAGGCTGAATAATGCATAACATGAAATAACTATATAGAGATCACAGAGTCAAAATGCAGCAATAAAATATAATACATCAAATATACATATCTAAATGTGAGTAAAAAAACGACAGTCCACTACTCACAATATTGAATATACATGCCATCATCATAATGGAACATCATACTACATAAATGAGGCTTAAAAAATCATAGGGTATCGATCATCCTAAAATGTACAATCTAGCCTCCCAAAAGTAGTCCAATAGTCAAGCTAGCCACAAAGTACCTGAACTTGAAACACTTTGGGCTAACCCAAGTAATAATTACACACGGGTTAGACTATTTCTTTTACAAATATCAATAAGTGAAGATAATAATAGAACGCATCTTAAATGGTAACCAGAACGGAATATGACATAGCCCAAGTTATAAATGTCACCACCATCAGCATGTACATGAAAGTGAACATTAATACATTGTAAATAACCAATCCATCACAAAAAAGTAATAAAGCAAATATGAAAAACACTCTGCTTTGCCTAACTTAGCTTTGGCTAAACATGTATCTATGAGCTAGCCATGAGGTACAAATACACAAAATACAAGTCTTGGAAGTGTTAAGAATAATTCTCCCAATGATGATGCAATCAGCATATACATACAGGAGTTGATTATGATAGACTCTCAGGCATAGAAATAATCACATCAACTCTCTGTCGCATTCCACGCATATCAAGGGTGTATTTCTACTATGCAACAACATTAACCAAACAGAAGATTGAAATCTCTCAGCCTACTCAAGGAGCCTTACTCATACGTTTTTAGTGTTATACCTATAGTATTAAGTTACCTAAATGGCCAACGTGACCCAGTATCCATTGAGTCTAATTCAACGCCTTGCAATGATCACGGTCTTGCAAGTTTCTCATTGGTAACAGAATGCCAGCCTATGTGACACTGGGGCAGTGGCTCTCAGCCATACATAATAATAAGTGTGTCGAGGAGCGACCCGACAATCAGGTCGCTGGGATGGATACTAGCCTAATTTTGTTTTACTCTACATCAAACAATAAATTTTTACTCAATACATAAATAGATACACTCTTTGCCCTTGGCCTGCTTTCCCTTTGTTTGCATCATATATATATATATATATACACACATGTATGTATGTATATGTATATACATATATGTATATGTATATAAATAACCTGTGTTATTAACCCCGTTCAAGTGATATTCACTTACAAAAAGCAATCGGACAAATATTGACATGGGCATCCCATACTGCCGAACAATGTTCACCCGTTTACTTAATGCTAATAAATTACACTCATCTCTTATATGTTATTCTATATAACAAGCCTAGAGAATAATAGAAGGAATAAAATAAGAAGTCATATACCAGATGGTTTTGTTACACCATTTATTCAAATTCCTTGTTATACAAAATAATAAGCCACATCAATCATAGTAGAATGTTCACAACATAGAAAACAGTTATTACCACACATTCTATTTTTATTTAATAAATTTAATATGTTTAGTATTCATTTAGATCAAATATTACATTGGCCTTCATCGATTATTATATAATTATTATATAAAAATCATTACATGTTAATTATTAACATCCAAACATCGATAATATACCATAATAAATTCCTATTCAAAGTATTATTCATTCACTATTTACCATCATTAATACTTATTTTAATTTACTTACATAATTAAAACCTATATTCAAATTCTATTACAATTTAACTTCCTTATTTTCTTTATCATTCTAATTACATATTTTATTTCTATTTTAATTATTTGTTCATGTTCATGTTCAGTTATTATTTTATTTTTCATTTTAAGCGATCGATAGGTGACAAAACCCAGGCGTGAAACCTGATGTGAATTCAAGCATCTCCCTCCTAGTTCCTACCTTCTCTCTTTATGATTTCAATCATACATCAACATTTGACATATGTCGTTCTTCACACCAACACATATATTCAATTTCAAGCAAACAACTTCATATTAGACACAATATATAAGTTCAAACGCTCACCTGAAGCTGGCACAAACCAGAATTATTTACTGCTACTTCTTCTCGCTTCTTTTCATCTCCATCGAAACTTACCAGACAACTCCAAATCTCAGTCAAAATGCTAACTTCTTCCTGTAGTTGGGCGTAGGTTGATTTTGAGAAGGCTATATAATTTTTGCAGAATTTATAAAGATTATTATGCATATTTATTTTTGAATTTAATAAAGAGGGGTTACTTACTTTAGTGATTAGGGGAAACTAAGAAAATGAGTACGTGAATGAAAATATGAAGCATAGGTCAAATTTCTAGGCTACTCTAGACTTAGCAAAATAAATGAAGATTTTCAACTAAGTCCAAATCGATCTTGGGTTCATTTTCCTATTTTATTTTATTTTCTATTTATTCTTCTTACTAATCCCTTTTTCTTTCATGACTACTTTTCCCAATTCCCCAATAAAATCATGCTTAACCTTTAATAATGTTTTATGACCTTCATATAATTTCTTCTATGCTTACTTATTATTATTTGCATTTAATTAGTTATTTTCTTACTTACCATATATGAAAAATTTTACCATTTTCTTTTTAAATGGGAAAAAGGAACGCATCCTTTGATAAAAATTTCCTTACCTTAATTATTTTTATTATCTAGTTTTACAAAGATTATTTGACCATTCTTTTTTATGTTTAGAAACTATTTTGACTTAAAAATCAGAATCTGCTTATTTAAACTATTTTACTATGTGTGTGTGTATATATATATATATATTCCTCTTTATAATTTTCCCAAATATTTATATTTTCCATATTTATAACTATAGAAACCTCTTTTTAATTAAATTAATCTTTATTTTAATACCTTCTTTATTTTAGGTTGTTACAAATCAACCATATCTCCTAAACCTTAACGCCAAATCTTTATTATGACCACTATATGGAACGACAAACCATCAAAATTTTCATTTGGATGTGGTTTCAAACCCTAATTTGTCTCTTATCAAAATTTATGTCTCTTACAAGTTTTTAAAATCAAAACTATCACAATTTATTCTAGGGTCACAATTGTTAATACTCAACATTTCTAAAAGCTATAGCCCAATCAAACCCAATTTGATTAAGAAAATAATATATTTTTAATGATTCACCAATATGCAAATATGTGGTGCTTTATATAAGTTGACTACCAATCATAATGATACTAATATTCTACAATGAAGGGGAAAGTCTTCTCTTAAATTGTGTTTTGCATCAACTAGTTCAATATGTAATGAACTGTTTGCTTATGAAATGGAAAAACACTCTAATTGAACGAAAAATGATACTAAAACAAAAAGAACGTGACAGAAAATGATACAATCACCAAAAAAATTATAGCGGTTCAACAAACCTTATCGCCTACATCATCTTTATATTCTTTTATTGGTGGAATAATAATTACAACTGAATTACAAGTCAACTATGAGAGTATAATTTCTTGATTTTAAATGCAACAAAGTCTTCGCTAAAAAATCAATCAGATGACCTTTTCCATGTGATGGAGTTTGCTATTTATAGATGAACCATGCATTATAATCGCCACCTCTGGTTTTGAATCATTTAAACAATCAAATACGAGATACATGGATAAAAATAAGTCAAAGCAACACAATATCCAAGATTTGATGGATTGGTACTGACATGCTTATGGATTGGTACTAATCCATAGCTTTGAATAAATCTGCACCTATTATTTCAAAAATGCTTAAGTCTTCAAGCTTTGAGTCTTCAGAGGCATGCCAATCCATCCCTTATCTCCAAACCTTGTGTTTTCCTAAAAATAGCATGCAGATAAATTGTAGAAGCAAAATGATTTCAAAAGCCACCGTTGGGTGGATTGGTACCGACCTATTCATGGGCTGGTACCGATCCATGGATTTAGCCGAAGCTCCACGAATAACTTTGATATTTTGACCTTATCTCTTCCAAGCTTCTTGATCCATCCTTTTATCATTTCATTGTCCAATTATATATAAATGGTCACTTAGTCCAAATACCAAATAACACTTCCCCCCAAAATATGTGTTTGTGAACATAGAGCGTACATTGAATCAAAATACCACCCGGATCTAGATTTGCATATATGTTGCCTTTGCTTGAACTGTTTCCACATAATGTTTCATGTTGAGAATGTTGGAACTTCATTCAAAACAACTATTGAGTTGTGCTTTCTCAATAGATATAAATGTTAAAGTGTTCTACCCAAAGTCATCAATCATTACCGAGAATCTCTAAGAGACGCACCAATTCACTATCAAGTAGAATTCCATCTCCTTATATAATCTTTCATTTCTTTCTTCTTCTTTTTTTAAGGAATATCTACCCTCTAATGGATCATTATTAGCCGATTTCGATCCAACGTGTGTAGATACTTTTGGGAATTAGAGTTTTTCCCACATCTTCATTTCAGCATATCGATTACTCTTACTTCCTTTTCCTTTAGGAGAATCGTCATCTTCATTGTCTTCCTCTTTTAAGCTCTAACATAATGTTGTAGTCCATATTTGACCTATTGACTTCATGTTTGGTCCATCCAAGAAGAGTAACCCAATCCATCTTCAACTAAACATTGAACTAAGTTAGAGTCCCTATAGGCATCAATTTATGTCCATAGTTGTACCAGTACCTCATTTAACTTATCACTATCTCTATTCATCGTTGACCCATCTCTTGGCCTTCGCCAATCAACACCCAAGTCCAGAAACATTGTCATGGTAATGTAGGGTAGCAAGGTGTGATTTTTGGTGATGAAGGAAGATGGTGATAAGTATTTGAATGGATATAGCTATGGATCAATCACGATTGATTCCTTTGGATGATTCACTGAATCACCAAAAGATCGCGTTCCCTTTTTTTATGAGTCCAACCATCAATATGTCCAAGGAAATGATTCCCTTCAGCACCCAAAATTTTCCATCAAAGATCCTACATCCTGCTAAGAAGACATTGTCATTTAAGGATTCCCTAGTCAGGAGATAGAATTTGTACTACCATTTACTCCATATGGTCCCGTCAATGTATACCCTACAATAATATGTAACATCTAGCACGTAGTTCCATCGCATAGTGCAGCTTATTTACCAACACAAGCAGGCTTTCTATATAGAGTCCTTCCATACTCCATGCCAAGGACACATAATACACAAAGGACATAACACTGCCTCCGATCAATGTATAGAATCTAATTGGTCAATAAACATCGACATCCATTGGATATTATATGCCGACCACACATGGGGAATATCCATTCATATAGGTAAAAATATATATAGAATTACCTGTGGAACCGCTAAGACGCTCTCAGTGTGTCTCTATTGCTGTAGCGTGTCTATACAACTATAGCGTCCACTTCTTCCTCAGCTCCTTCAGCAACGGCTTCAATTTCATTGGTTTTCTTCTACTCCTATTGCAACCAACTATCGATATCATCATCGAGAGATTCCAGTCAACTAGTCTCTTCCCATGATAGTTGAAGATCCATATAGCGTTATCACCCCCGATACCATCTTCATGGGGTAATGGTTTTAGATAACCCATTAGACTCTCTACCGACTAGGCTTACCTATTATTGTCTGTAAAGAATTTGGGCCTAATGGGAGATTCTACTAGATGAGGTTTCAATATCTACATCCTATTAGCATGGTCGTATTCCTCCTAACGAATGCACTATGTGCAACTTCAAAACATGTCTCTCCAAAGCAGTTGCTTTGTTAAATCCTTTTTTAGGCTAGTGCTATAATATATGAGGCTCGCTGCTTCTCAGCTTCATCTGAATGCTTATGTTTTGTTGCTAAGCCTCTACATTATCGACTTCGGGCACTTGAATAAGAACCTTCAAATGGAGAACCGGATATCTCGACAACTACTAGAGGCAATTAGACAATCCCTCCTTCATATTCTTCAAAGCTTTTCTGAATTACGAGTGGTGATCGACCTCTATAGTAAGAGAAGCTATTTTAAAGATCAATGTTTCTTTGTACCATTTCCTATTGAACTCCCATAAATAGCTCCCTAGATGTAATTCCAACTCCCCACACTCTACCTTACCTGAATTCACTTCATTCAAGTAGTGATCCTTCTTTGTTCATCTTGTAGTTATCCATTTAGGAGTCGAAAATCTCATCTTGATTTGCATGGCCTCCCACGCATGGTCATTCCAAGGAATAAAGAAAAACACCCTTTTTCTCATAGACCTTTGCCTTCGCTAATATTGACATATGCATAACGACCAAATAGTCCACGTTGTGCTACCACCTCCAATGCTGCTTTGGCCGCTCTACAAGTCGCTCCTTAAGCCAATATAACTCTTTTGGTTTCCCTAAGCCACCTTTCATAAGTTTTAGATTGTTTTAATTTGGATTTGATGAGATCCAAGTTTGTTATTATGTTAGAACATAAATTTAGTTGAGATAGTCATTTATATGGGTTTATGGTTGTCATTTGTGAAATTATACAACTAACAAAATACTTGGATTTTAAACCTATGTTAAGGCTCTCCTAATGCTCTAAAATTTTGATATGTTGTTTAAAAACATTAATTTGGATTTTCTTTTCAATTTCATAATTTTTCAAAATCATTTGGATTTTCTATTAATTTTATATGTCGAGAAAATGCCTAATTTTATGTTTTAATTATCTAAAATAGGGAAAATAATTATTTTTCCCTTAAATTTTTATATGAGTTAAAGGATAAATATCATATGTTTAGGAATTTTATGGATTTTTCCATGCATTTCCAAATTGATATGATTAATTTGGTACTGGGAAATTCAAATGCAATTAGTCAGCTAATTGTGGTATTAATAAATATTTGTAGATGCAGGAGAAATTATCTCCGATTTTTATAAAAATATTTTTATTAAAGTTTTGACTAACCAAAAAATATTGATATATAATATGATTTTGTGAAATGTAATTTCTTTTAAAGGAAATATATCAGTTTGTGTGGTTATTATAGAGACGCAATTCATATTTACGATAACTGTGTATTTCATATTTTTGATAGCTATGATTTTATATTTACAATAGCTATGTCTAATGATAGCTATGATTTATTATAGCTTCGTTTTGCGATATTTATGATTTATGATAACTACTTATTTCATATTCTCAATAACAATGATTCTATATTAAGATTGTATGTTTTATGCTAGCTATGATTACGCTATCTATATTTTATGATAGTTATTATTTATGATAATTATGTATTCCTAATTTTGGATAGTTATGATTTTATATCATTAGGTACGTTTTACGATAGCTATTATTTACATAGCTATATTTTGTGTTACCTACATTTTACGATGGTAGTGATTTACGATGGCTATGCATTATATATTTACAATAGCTACTTTAAAATGCGATAACACTTTGATTTTTATAATCATGATAGTTATTTTGAAGGTGTGATAGCATATGAGTTTTTATACTTACAGTAGC
Organism: Allium cepa; assembly: GCA_030765085.1. Lineage (NCBI taxonomy): Eukaryota > Viridiplantae > Streptophyta > Magnoliopsida > Asparagales > Amaryllidaceae > Allium > Allium cepa. The sequence continues at coordinate 102,338,303 of CM060928.1, read as the reverse complement.
CTGCGATAGCACTTAAAGTTTGGGAAGTGCGATAGCTGTGTTTTATATGCATAATAGCACATAATTGAAATTGGATTAGGCGCTTCCTATTAATAAAAATTTTAAAAGCGGAAAATGAGATTTTAGCCTAATTTTTATTAAATATATACGAAATAAAGTTAAGCATAATTATCCATAATTTATGTGAGTGTGGCTATCATGTGAACGTATTTGTTTGGTGGATGATGGTTTATGTATTCAAATTTTGTTTCTTGATCAATTATCATACTCCTTACACAAATATCTGACATGCTTAGTCATATGATACCGCCCGATAATTATGACCTTGGGTAATGGGAGCTACCGACTAATTAGGGTTATGGTTGATTCATTGGTGTGGATAGCAAACTAAATCTTATATAAGTAGTATTGTATCCAAGAGATCTGAAATGTCAAATTATGTCAGCATGCCCATAATTGGTCAAAAAAATGGCTCATGTGATGTTTATAGAACCATACATAAGGTTATGAACAGGTGTCGGGGTAGCACCCTACACTTTAATTATTAAGCCCTCGATTATTTAAATCTACGAGTCTAATGCGTAGGGCTTTGCCAATATCGAGGATGAATTTTTATGGTAATACATTAGAGAATTATAGCAGTGACACTCACCATTTTTTTCTTATGTCATGGGAATATCTTGGGATCCTTTAGGAATGGAATCCCATTGTTCTTGTTTTCTTCTATCATGAAAGTATCTTGTTATCCTTAAGGTGATACAAGCCGTTGGACTATTTGGCTACATTTTTGGCCCTAGTAGGATCGATAAATTTTTAGTTAGCATGGAAAAATAATAGTTCACGGTAACCCTAAGAAAACTATGCAAATATATGGAAACTTAATAATATGGTGCGACATGGAATGTGAAACCCTTAGATCCGATTGCATTTTGAACTATTCCTCTCTAACCCATTATTCAGTCTGTGTTATGTTTATTCTAACCATTGTAGTTGTAGGTGGATGTTATGATTAACATAGTGTTAGAAAAATATCTATAAGGTGGAAACCCATTCCGCTTCATGGTCTTACTATGTATCTACTTTGAGTGGGATAGATAAATATTCTTCACACAAAACTCTTAGTCCGACCTAAAGTTTTTGATTTTCCTCTAAACTCTTGAGTACTCTATTAAGTAGGTTGGGAGTAGGTTTTTCAAGGTTAAGAAGAATAAAGCTTTTGGAGATGTTCATGAGGAAAGCTACTATTAGTTTTAGTTTAATTTCATCTACGTAGTATAATTTCTTTTGTAGTTATATGTATAGGTGGGTTTCATAACTGTCAGTAGTTGTAACTCTCTGATCACCCAAAGGGAATCATTATATGTTGCCCCTGGAATTATGTTTTTGTTTATTACATTTTGTCTAAAGGATGCGATCTTAGGGTAATGTAATTGGCATGTAATAAATTTGAAATAAATGTATGAATTTTTTTGAAAATCTATAAATTATGTTGCTCTTAATGCTAATGAGACAGTAACTGATATAATTTATCTCTAGAAAATACTACTATGGATGATTATCGCATCATAGTGTCGATTTTTGAGTCATGAAATGGGAGGTGTTATAATAAGCTTCTACAACTATAGCAATTTTTGTCTCATTTTCCTTCACCATACCTACGTCCTTGGTCAGGTCTGGTCCCGATCCAAATACTATACAAATAGAGGCTTTAAAGGAAATAGATGAACCAAGCATTTCCTTAGATGAAAAGGAAGAGGTCGTCATCTACAGTCCACAGGGCCTGAACTAATGATGGCGGTCAATCTTCCAAAAGACACACCTAGCTTTCTCAAGATCAAGATTGAGCCTAGCTTGATTATTCTGCCACCACTCTTGTTCCAGTGCTACCATTGTCTTTAATGCCCATCACTATTCCACCTACCTCTAAAGATTTTCAATTGTCGAAGAAGAAATACATAATATCAAATAGAGATGAACCTTCAACTACCGAAGAAGACACCATACCTACGGGGGGAGCACACCATCCAAGTCCAAGAACTTAAAGAAATCGACCACAAAGCCAAGAAGGGAGAAAAGGGAGGAAAGTGAAAGCTCCAATCACTATTGATTTTTTTTTTGAGATTTTTGTTTTTTAGATATTTGATGTACATTGGCTATGGTTGTATGGGTCCGACCCCTTAACTTTATATGAAAAATGAAATAATGATAGACAATTTTTGTTCAAATCCTGTGTCCTTTTACTTTTATTACAACTTCTAATTTTTGCACCTATGTACCATTCTTGCATTTAATAGTATATAACGACCTGTATTGAATTACCTATGTATTATACATTTTTTTTCTACAATCCGTGTTATTCATTATTTATGGCGACTCTGTGATAATAAATAATTTTCCCCAATTACTCAGCATCATTTCCTTTGCTTAGTTTTATTTATTATTGGTCAAACATATCTTATTCAGTTACAAACAAAATAGTATTGAATGTTAGAACTGAAATTATATGGCTTTCTCCCATATCCACATAAGTACCAATATTACCCAGTATTTGTACTTATAAAAGTTCAATTATACACCAATGCCTATTTCCAAATAATAGCGTTGTGATCCCTATCTTTCGGCATCTATCTCTGGCCTCTCCTACCTTCGTGCATCGATCGATGGTAAGATGGGTAGAGGCAAATTTTTTGCTCTACATTCGGTCTAATTATATTCTAATGAGTTGAACATGGACCAAAGGAGTCCATCGGCACCTAACTCAAGGTACCCAAACATCAATTGTTAAAAACACAAAATTCATGTTCATGCTACTGATCCCATAGCATAAAGTCAGACTTAATGAATAGGGTTTCATTAATTCAAAAAGCTATCTTTCTTTCAATGTTTAATATTAAAAAAGAGTTCTTTATTACATTTAATTTGAATAATGCCTAATAAAATGAATGAAATCATGTGGAATAGTAGTTTGAATGCTCATTATTCCACAACCGTTGGATTGGATCCTCATTGACTATTGATAGCTTAAAGTTCCATCTACAAGTTTCTACCTTGTTGTATACTCAAAATACCCATTTCAAAGCAAGTCGTAAATCTAAAAAGTATGGTTTCAGACTATGGTGTTGAACCACTTTGGCACTTTTTGTTGGTGAGCTGCTACCGTCAGATTAGCCTTTTTTCACTTATCCTCTACCAAGTCGAGGAATGCTGGAAATAAGTCCCCATTCAGTTTGGGCTCATAAGTATCTGTCTGCAAGAAGGGACTTCAATTTCAATAGGTATGATTGCCTAAGTCCATAGGCCAAAGAGACAGGAGTATGTTCGATTGTAGACTTTTAGGTTGTTCGACCCATAATGCCAATGGTAATTCATCCACCCTCTTTCCCTTAGCTTGCTTCATTTTCTTCTTTATGATGAATTTCATAATTTCATTCACCTCCTCCACCTATCCACTTGCTTGCGAATGTGCCAACGTTAAAATGCTCCTTCAGTCCGATATTGTGCCAAGAATTCATAGAATTCTACACTTTCGAATTAATTATGATTATCTGTTATAAAATTTAGTGCACTCTAACTTGCATAAAATATTCTTCAATACAAGTTGATCACCTCTTCCAAAGTGATTTTGGTGACAGGATCCACCTCAACCCATTTTTAAAAGTAGTCTACTGCTACAATTGCATACTTCACTGCCCTGCTAGACATTGCTAGAACTTCAATAATATAGATTCCCCAGATCGTAAATGGCCACTAGTTAAGCATCAACTTAAGAACATTTTTTAAGGCTCTCGGTACCTTCACAAATCTCTGACTCTTGTCGGGTGTTCCGCAGAATCTAGATTAACAATTGGCTAAAAATACCCATGGCGAATAACTTTCTTTGCTAATTTTTACCACCCATGTGCTTGCCATAGCTTCCTTCTTGAATATCTACTAGGACCTTCTTAGTTTTATCCTGTTGGCACACCTTAGTAGAGGTTAGAGAATCCTCTCCACAATAAGAATCCATCTTCCATAATTTAGCTTAATACCATATGCAAGAGCTTCTTTTTTTATTTTGGTTATTTGAATAAGTTACCTTTAGCACATAATCATCAAATGGGGTCATCCACATCTCTCTCATCAACTTTCATGATTTATTCAATATATATCTCAAATGTACTCCGAGATTTCAATACTTCTACAAGCACAATTTTCAATAGCTGCGCATTGCCAGAGCTTGCCAATTTGTTTAGTGAATCAGCATTCATATTCACTTCTCTGGTAATGTACATTATTGTGTAGTGCTCAATGTCGTCCATTAGTTCCAAAAATTTCGATAGGTATAGGGTGAGCCATAAATGCTTAGACTGAAATTGATTCTTTACTTGGAAAATACCCAATTTTGGCTCACTATAAATATACAATGTTCACGCTTCCAATTCGTTTCCTATCTTGAGTATTGCTATTAATGCTTTGTAATCCACTATGTTGTTTGTGGCATAAAACTTAAGTTTAACACGTAGCAGATCCTTCGACCAATGAAGTTATCAGAACTACTCTAGCTCTGGAATCGTGATCTTAGCCAACTCCTCTTTCTTTTTATCATCCCAAATGGCGAATTTAGCAATGGAGTCCGCTAGTGCTGGTCTTCAAATTGCCTTCTAAGGATGATAGGTGACCTTGTATTGACTCATCATAATATTTCATTCCAATAACCATCCCAACATTTCTATGCAATGTAATACTTGCCTAGGAGTTGATCCGTCAACACCCTAATTAGATGGGCCTAGAAATATGCTCTTAGCTCTCCTGATGCCGTCCATTAGTAGTACGCCCACTTCTCTTATTTTGTATGTTTTTTCCAATCCAGTGAACTACCAGCCATTGTATTATACCGGCCTTTGGATTTTGCACTCCACTCGCACTAAGTCTACACTCAATGTGTGAGTTAATATCACCAAATAGATCCAAATATTTTCTCCTTCCAAAGGCTTTGATAGAATTAGTGGTTTTTGGAGATATTCTAATGGAATCTGAAAAGCAGCCTTACATTCGTCCATCCATCAAACTTCTCTTTTCCTTCTTCAAGGTATCAAAGAACGGTATGCACTTATCGGTTGCCTTTGAGATGAACTGACTCAAGCAACAAACTTACCATCTAAGCCCTATATTTCCTTCCTTGTCCATGGGGTTGTAACCCTATTTAAAGCTTTGGTTTGGTTCGGGTTAGCTTCAATGCCCCTTGAGTTCATAATGAATCACAAAACTTTTCCTAATGCGACCCTTGAAAGAACACTTCAGTGGATTCAACTTCATTCTATACTTATGAAGCACATCCAACACTTATGAAAGTTTCCTATGAGGTCCATAGATTTTTGTGACTATTTTTCCTTTGTAGACTTCCATTGTTCATCCAATATATTCTATAAATATTTTATTGACCAAATGCTGGTAAGTAATTCCAGCATTATTCAGATGGTATGGCATTAGCTTGTAGTAGCATATTCCCAAGTCTGTAACAAAGCTTGTATGCCCTTGATCAAGGGAAAAAATCACAATCTAATTGTAACCAAAGTAAGCATCCTTGGTAGAATATTGTTTCCAACCGTTCCATATGCTTATTGGTCGATCTATGGCTAAGGTAAGCAGTATTTTGGGGATACTTTGTTCAATTCGGAGCAATCGATGCATGCCCACTACTTCCTTTTTACCACCACTGGATTCGATACCCATACTGGGTATAACGCGCTATAGATAAAGTTATTTGCCCTTAATTTATCTACCTCTTTCTTCGGCGTGATTGATCAATCTAGTTGCTTTGTTGTTGCTACTTTCATAAGGAGAAAGAAAGGTTGGATTCATCTTCAATGCATGAAATACGACTTCAGGAAAAGTCTCATAAATATTTGAATTTTTCCAAGTGAACACATCCTTATTTTCCTGGAGAAACCAAACCAATTTATTCTTATCCTCAAGTTGGGTTAAGATATAGTTTTGAAAATCTTCATCGGACCATCTTCATCCACTTGAATACTATCCAATATCTCCACCTGTCCCGCTCTCACCTCACCCAACACTTTTTATGGGTCCATAGCATTTTATTAGTCACTAGTGGACTCAACCCAAGGCTCAAACAATATTTATATGTCTAATCTTTTTTATGCAGAGAGCCTTCTTTTTATTCCTACCTTTCTACTTTTGTTGTGCCTCTCGATGCTCTACAACAAAGCACTCTTGACCCATAGCACTCTTGACCTGTACTCTGGTCGTTTTAAATTGCCCTTTCTATTACCTATGGGAGATTTAATCATTATACACCATGGAGAAATTGCAAATTTAAAGTTAGATAAGGTTGGTCGGCTCTAGAATGTGTTATAGGAGAAAAATCCGTCTACCACATAAAAGTTTTGAACCCATATCACCTTATGGAGGACATCTCCAAGTTATACAGACAATTTGATGTACCCAATCAAAGTTGTAGCCTCTTCGGTAAATTCCTAAATGTAGGATTTACAAGGAAACAGGCCCTTTTCATTGATTTTCATTTTATCGATTATTCATTTGAAAAGGATATATACCAAACTTTCATTATCCACTAGCACTCGAAAAACTATACTTGGGCCTATCATGGCAATTATCACCATCGAGCCGAGAATCGGTGCCTCAACCCTGTTTACATCCCAACCATGGATGATAATTTCACCATTGATCCTCCATTGTTGTTTGATAAGAGCTCCTTCCTTAATTGCATAATTAATTTCTTGTGGATAATACTTCAACGAACTCCTATATCTTTCCTTCTCATCCCAACTCTATTTTGCGGGGTGTGGATCTCTAGAATATAGTGCTTATCAATAAGTTCTGACTTAGTGGCCTTAGATTCTCTCTACTAATCGTTTTCCCATTAACTTCAGGAAACCTCCTCATCAGTTTCGCATTTCCTTGCCGTCCTTCCTACGAGTCCCTAACATATGAGCTGCATCTTTCGTATCTACTCCTATATCATGCCTTTTAAATGTTAGCGCTCATTTGTATTATTATCATGAGTCACATGAAACCTACAATACTTTTCCGACCTCTTCTCTTCATCAGTATCCTCCCATTGAGAAAGCTTCTTCTACCTCATAGTTTCTTATATTGCAAGATAGATATTTTCAAAAGAGTCCATCAATTTTTTTATTCTGCCATCGTGAAAAGCTTCCTTAGGTCATTCTTCATATGACCAATGTTATTGTTTTTCCACTTGTTATTTCCATTTCTAGAACCTCCAATATTTTCATCATTCCCTGCTCAATAGCTACATTATTTTCATGATGCTGCTCGATCAACTTGACCACCAACGCACACATCTTCCTCCAAATCTACCTCTTATAGGTGCAAAAATTGGTTTGTCTATCTATAAAATCCTTTGAGTGGCCGGTTTTTTCATCTTTAACCACTACCAAAATAAGTTCCTTTTCTCACTCCTACTATAAGCGCCATAGAAGCAATTGCATCCTTAGTGTTTTTCACCTCCATCACAACAATGTTGAACCTATTTAAAAAGTTCTTCAAGGTCTCAGTAGACGGTGATGTAGATTAGCTAAGGACACATGTAACAACCATGCTTTCAATGCCATAATAATAAATCAAGTTAAATAAACCAAAACATTTGAATTTGATTTTAATAACTATTATTTATAAAAATAAAATTTTACTTAAATGAATTCTATTTAATAAGAGATTTTATTTTAATAATATAAATTAAATTAATCAATTATTTTAAGTCAATAAATTGAATATGAATAAAAAGATTAATAAATATAAATATTTGTAGATGTTAAGAATTTTATTTGACTAAAATTGAAAATTAAATTTACTTTACGTTAGTACAATGTATAACTAAATTAAAAAAAAGTATTAAATTGGACAAAATTGTTCAATTATTGTAATATATCTTGTAAAATGTGATTAAATTAATTTGAATTTGATTATAATAAATTTGCAAACAAATCAAATTGATTTCTTTCAAAGAAAAGAAAGAATAAATTTTAGTGCTTAATATAAGCAAGTCCAAAACCATACCAAAGCCCAATTCAAACCTGACACCTAAGCTCAAACCCATTCTATTATATGCTCCAACCCTCTAGAAAATTCAAAAATTCAAAAATAAAAATTGAGAAAAAATCAACAACACATTATGTCATGTGTGTGGCCGGCATCAACGACCTGGAAATGGTGCCATAAAGAGGGGAAGCCGTAACGTGATAGGCGACATGTTGCATGTAGCGACCTAAGGAAGGTTGTAAGGTCGAGCAAGTTCATGGTGCATGCGTTGCACAAAGGTTTGGTGATATCTTAGCCATGAAGTTCGATGTTGGTTCCAAGTGAGGAGAATTGGCAAAGGGCTGGGATTTTTGTGTAGTAGGGTTGATGCTATGAGGGTAATGATGCTATGTGGTTTCGCTTGACAATTTGGTGAGTTTACTACACTCAAAACTATGCCAATATGTATTAGATAATTATCCTATATATTATTTGATCTATTGGTTAAATTCAATGGTTGGAGTCTAGGATTTGTTGTCGAGATTCTTAGGTAGGCTTGATTGTCGAATTGTGAACGAAACCTTGTCCGATCATATTTTGATTTATGTATTATTCATATATTGCATGCACATTGTTTGGATGTTAGATATTTGACATAAATCGATTCGAGCTATATGATAAAATTTATATTAACGGTTGATGATTGGCTGATAATATTGGAGTAATTTTACTCCATAATTATTTGTTTAAAAATAGGTTCTTTATTGATTTCCCATAAGAGGGAAAAAACAAGTACAACAAGATACATACATTTATAACAGTATATAGCAACTTCATAATACAATATGGTAAAATTTTAAATTAACTTCAGACCTTCTCTTGTATCTCTTATGCAGTTGTATAGTTGTCATATACTGCCTTTTCCTATCCATATATACATCACATGCTAGCAACTAACTACAACAAAATGTGACTCTGTCACATGTTCCCTTTGTCACCAACGTAACCACAACAACTTCATCTGATTCCTTCTTCTCCATTACAGCCACAACCTATGTCTATCATGTATCATCATCAAGTTGTTCACTTCTTATCACCGACTCCTAATGGAAATCTATCACAAAGGTACACAGCCAAAATCAACTCAAGTCCTTACACCGGACATTAATATAAAACCGAATATCTACTGAAACTTGGCAAAGGATTCAGACAACAAACTAACATAATCATCAAGTAAATCTTGTGTATCTGAATGAACTCCATGTTTTTGATATGCAAATAAAGGGTCCATGTAGACTCAAAACTCATACCAACAGTCTTTAAAGTTCACTGATGATTAGATTGTTTTAGTCATGGTGGTTATTCTCTTCGAGGGCAGAAATAAAATTTGGTTCTTTAATCGTTAATCTCATCATAGATTTTATTCGCCATTCCATATATAAAAATCCTAAATTCGAGTTGAAGTAAACGTGCATGAATCGCACGGATAGATAAAGATCCATTCTTCAAATATTTGCTTGTTTATGATTTAGAGCCATTAAATTTTCTACAATCAGCATTTGATGTTATAGCCAGAAATTGTAAGACCCCATGTTTTTACATTAGTTAATTAAAAATAAATTAATTAATAAATAATAAACTATGAAAAATGAAATTTTTACAAATGTTGAAATTTGGCAACGAGACTTATACCACTAGATTCATGGCAATTTTTTGATCAATTTTCTTACATAAACTTTTTCGATCAGATGTCAAGTGAGAAGGTTATTAGTGATTGAAATTTAGCATCAGAAATAATTATATATGTAAATATGACAATAAAATCAATTGAAACAAATTAGATGTTAAAAATGTTAACATTTAAATTAAAACCTTAGAGGATTTACAAAACGGTAAAAAAAATTATGAGATAAATTAAAATAGGAAATAAATTGATGGAATCAATTGAAAGGAGAAATATACAAAATAAAATCAAACAACAAATTAACAAAATTAATAGATGTTTAAAATGCTCGAAATAAACATATACAGGTCAACCAAGGCCTAGCCTAGATAACCATTAACGATTGACCATTCCTAGGGCGGTCGACATATGTTGGTTTAAAGTTGGTAGTAAATCTTTTTTAAATGTTTCGAATTTGATCTAGTTTCATCCGACAATTAGCGTTGATTTGAACCTCCATAAATTAGGACCTAGGGCTTCACTTTCAACTCATTATCTATAATGAGTGTAGAAGTTTTGTCACTTTCTCTTCTCCTACAAAAATTATAAATATACAAAAATAGAGTAGATAACACATACATACAAAATTGTATGTTATTAGAAGTAGTTTTCCATATATTATCAAATTTAGACTTAACAAAAGTGTGATGTTTGAAATGACAAGTAGTACTTATAAAAAGAAAGAGGTGTTTAACATAGAGATGATTACTGTATTTTATACCGTCCATTTCAGTAAATAAAAGAGAATTTCTTATAATCACAAAAATCGCACAAACTACCTCTTTTGGACAAGATATGGAAATTTACCGTGTAACAGTTAAATTGTTAAATTTTGATTATAATTTATTAAACATAGTAAACTCTAAAGTGGAATATTGAAATAAGAATGTAACTTAAAGGTTAATAAAAGGTAAAGTAATGAAAAGGTAAGTCTGGATTATAGGCAAAAAAAGAAACAAGAATTAAAATAGAAATAAAGGCTAAACTAATGAATGTTGTAGTAACGATATTAATGTCTGAAGTTGAGAAGCAGTAAATGAGACTAATGAAATAAAGATAAATGCATAAAAAGACTGAAGACTTAAAGTCGAACATAAAAGATATTGAAGTAATAAAGAAAATAAAAGAAGAATAAGTATATATAAGTCTGAAATATGTATATAAGTAGCCTCGAATATGCCTGTATGATTTTTTTTAAATGGGTTAAGATTTTATTAAGGCATTTCATCCCAAAATGTAGCCTAATTTGGACCAGTTCAAAGAATAGACAAAGAATAATACATCTGGACCCTTTCCATAATAAGACAACTTTTCTTCGTCTTCAATCAAGCAGCTTAAAGTCATGGCGGCCGAGTCTGATAACTCCTACCTGGGATTCCTTCCAATGGAGAGTTCCGATCCGCTTCTGCAGTACGAGTTGCGTCTTGTACTAGCCTGGTAAGAGGATTATTCTTAATTCTTTTTAGAGTTAGTTGCATGTCTCCAATCGCTAGCTTACTAACTTCAGAGTGGTTTCTTTGTTTGCTTTGAAATATTCGACGGTTCCTCTCCTTCCAAATACTCCATACAGCTACATTGATGGCCATTTTGTGCAATTTGGGTTCAATGTCTTTGTCGTGGCCTCTCTGATCAGGTAACTGATTTGTTCTTCGAGATTATTCGAGTGAGGTGTTAAGTTTAAGAAGTTGTTGCATGAATTCCACACCAGATTTCAGTAAAAGCATCCAAAAAATAGGTGTTCATGAGATTCTATATTCTGTTTGCATGGGATGCAGATGGTATCATTTATCAAGCCCCATTTTGATAACCTATCTTTGGTAGGTAATCTTCGCAGTATCGCTTTATAAGCAGTGAATGTCATTTTCGGGTTATTTACATGATCCCACATGATTTTACTCCATGCATCTTTACTATCTTTTAGTCTGATTTCATTTCAAGTAGACTTAGTGGTGAAATCATTTCCAGTAGGATCCCAAACCCATATATCCGTCTTTCTACCATTATAAATAGGCATAGATTGAATTACTTCTTTTTTGTCTTGATTTATTGGCAAGAGGGAACAATTCCACCTATTATTACTGATCACATCTTGAACTCTATTATTCGGGCATCCAAAATCAGAAAAAGTATGAAGTCCGAAAATGTCAATAAATGATTCTCCTTAAATCTAAGGGTCTCTCCATAGGTTAGTTTCCTTTCCAGTTGCTATTTCACGAGTATAAAGAGAAGCTATTTCACGAGTACAAAGAGAAGCTAAGATGTTTCTGGCCTTCATAATTGCTTTCAAATTTGCTGAAGCATTGTTATCAATATGCGTTTGACAAAAATTGCCTTTGATGTATCTTTTTCTCATCCATTTGCCCCATAATCCTTTACCATAAATAATTCTCCAAGCTTGTTTAAGCGTGTGCACTGTTCTCATGTCTTTCAGTCTTCTAAGCCCCACACCTCCTTCTTCTTTGGGCCTGCATAATTTTTCATATTTGATTTTATGTAGACCTCCCTTCCAAATGAAGTCCGCACAATCCTTTTCAATTTTTTGGATAGAAGCATCAAGAAGTTGAAACGTTTGCAACCAGAAGTTGACTTTAGAATGAATAACAGTATGCACCAGTTTGATATGACCTACAAGAGACAACATTTTGGAGCTCCAACCCTGCAATCTATTGCTGGTGGAAGATATGAGGACTACACATTCTCTGTCTGTGATTTTATTTGAAGATAATGGAATATGTCTAAAAGATAGTAATTTATACCTGCATGATGGCTGTATGATGGCTGTGATTAGTTATAAATTATGCCTATATGATGGCTGTGAATAATCTTAAATTATCTTATATAATTACGGTGGACTAATGTCTAAAGGAAGTTAGACTGGGTTGGAATGCTAAAAACATATCCAACCAATAGGAGCCATTATGAGTGTATGATTTCGTGCTATAAGAGTGCCCCAAGATTTGGACTGTAGTTATTGTCTGGATTATAAATTTTCTGCTATAATTATGTCAAGTGCATAGTCAAATTAGGTCTACTTCAATGTTTTTGATTTTTTACGTGGGGGTATTGCCTTGGATTGCACTAGGCAATCTAAATGGACGGTGATTAATTTCAGACTTATGCAACATGGCATGGAAAATCTAGTGTGCCTAGTTACCAAAATGAGTTGCAACAAGTGTACGTAAAAGACTGGCATACTTAGATACCATAAACTAGGGCAGGAGTTGCATATTTATTGAACTCATCATCGACCGCTTGCATTCAATGGAAAGAATAGGGTTACACCAAAATGATCTCTTCTGCCTACTAGGATTGGTTTAGTAAGGTTATGCAGTGCCATAGTTGTTTGCCTGCTTGTTTGATAGGGCAAAGCTAATTAACACATACGAAGGTTCCATTAAAACATTAACAGGATGAAGGTGTGTGGAGCCTAAAATCCACGATATGAAGCAGACAAGGGCATGTAAAATATTGGAAAATGAGATGAAAAATCCTCGAAGCATTTAGACCTTATAGACTATAGGTCATGGACTAGAGGTCATCCGTGTAAAGGTAGGATTTACCTCGTTGATACAATGGCGATGGATCTTTAGGAGGTGCTGAGTGATTGATACTAGTGGGGATAGTATCTAGGTCCATTCGTGGACTTGGAGTGTGTGCATGCATATATATAAACATACATATACCTATATGGACATAGATCTACCTAGTGTAGATGGGTAAGGTTCGTGCATAGCAATGGTGTCGTACTAACTAATAATAAAATCTAACAAACTTGAATAGTGAACAATCGGCGTAAGCTAGTGTTATATATGAGATATATAATTTAATAGAACATTGTTCTGACCCCTCCTTATTACAAACTATAGGATTTAGATGGGCAGTTACTGTGTTGATTTGGAGTTGTTGTCAGGTTGAGGCCCTTGACATTTGGCGTGGCAATTTTTAGTCAGTAATTATATTGTTCTATTATTTTTTCTTATTTCCACTGTGAGTTTTTACCATTAATGCTTTGATATATTTTCCTTTTTACACGATACCTAACCAATGATCCCTATTTTAGTGGACTTGGGTTTTGGTTTAATGAAAATCTAGGCACATTGAAGTATGGATTGTTAGATTTGGTATCAGAGCTTACGACAGTCGATTTTTGAAAAATTAAGGAATGATTAGTGAACATATTTGTATTTTGACTATAAGCATAATATAGTATATGCTAAAATAATAAGAATTCCGTCTATGGAGTAGTTGCATATGAAATATCCCTAGAACTGGATGGTATTTGACTCCCTAGTTGGAGTTTGATAGCTTAACGATTATTGATCCTCATATTTAATTGCCGACTGATAATGTATGATTAGTCCAGATAAATAGAAATTATAGGTCTACATATGATAGAAAGTGGAAAATAGAGAAGTCACTAAAAAGGATGTAAAATGGTCAATCCTAATTTATCACTGGATTTTTGGATCTTTGGAAATGGAATAAAGGATGTTCTTGGGAGAATAATCAGAAGCTCACATTGAATCCAACCCAATAATAAGAAATTTTTGGAATTGAGGAAAAGTATAAATTGTATACCTTAACAGAAATGTTAATGAAAAAGGTAAGTATTAAAATTTGGAAATATATATATATATTAAAGGTATTTGTAGAATATAAATATATGTATATGTATTTCGATTCAATAAAGGAAATTATTGTATGAGGCTGTTTTCTTTTGAAAAGAAATGATGGAGCAATATAGTTCGTGAATCTTTCTACGTAATGGAAGTTTTTAAGATATAAAATGGTTTGTATGGGTGGACAATATAAGTGGTACGAATTTGGAATAGAGTAGATTATTTCGAAAAGACAATAAATTGAGTTATAAGTGGTTGCACTATAGTAATAAAGAGATGCTAAATTAAGAGTAACAATTGGAGCCAGTATAGTTTAGGCTAAAGGGTTGATTGGTATGAAGTTTTCAAATTAAATAAATGAGAGGTTAAATTTATTTTAATTAGGTTAGAACTTGACTTATTTTAATTCATTGGAATGAAAAGGGATAACAAAATAATTTTCTATGAATCAATCAAGTTACAAATAAAGGTGTTTTGTTTGAAATACCAAAAAATGTAAATGCAAAGGAAGAGACGTAAAAAATATGAGAACCTATATTTTGTACTGCCTATTTGAAAAAAGAAAATGAATCATAATTCCTTTTAATTTCACACAAAACACGAACTCTCTTTTAAGATATTCATAGAGAATTATAGCTAACAATACTCCTTAGGGAGAAGTACTTCTAATATATTAAGATATGGGATCCTTAAGTGTAATAAAAAGATGCAGTGCTTAGAAATAGTGATATTAAATTTTATTAAAAATAATGCTGGTAATATAATTGGAGATGCTAAACAAAGGAAAATATACATTTTCTATTGTTATGTGCATTTAATTTAGGTATCTTCTAAAAGTCCATTTTGTGATAATTGAGACTCTGCCTAATATTGGATGTTTAGGAGAGTAGAAAATGTAAAGGAGTTAACAGGATGAGAGTTGTTCTTATCTACTCCATTTTTTATAATTTAAAAGTTATGAAAGGCGTTTTAGAAATATGTATAAAGAACTTAATAAGTGAAATGGTTTGGTGAAATGGTTTGGTGAAATGAAATGTAAAGGAGTTAATAGGATGAGAGTTGTTTTTGGAAGAAATGGTTTGGTGAAATGTAAGTTTTTGAAATAAGAACTTAATAAATGACTGAATTAAAAATCCTAGATTTCTATGAAATAAAAGTCTTTAAATGAAAAGGCTCATTTGATTTCAAACTTAGAATTGATAACGTTTCCTTATAAGCTTAGGGAATAAGTTAAATTCAAAGATCTTAAAATATAAGTTTTGAAAAGAGTTAAAAACACTAAGTATTTTTGAATTTAGCAAAAGTTTCTAAGTAACACTTTTAAAGACAAGAGTTTTGAGATTAGATATTTTGAAAAATAAATTCGAAGTTTTTATTTTTGAAGAGAAATGATAAAAATCAAAACCAAGATTTTAAATATGGAGTAGATAGGAATTAGTGCATAGGGAGGCGGGGAAAAAAGATTATGAAGGACATAGCGATGACTACTTTTGGAAAAGTAACATGGAATCCCGTAGAGTGTGAGAACACTAGAAAAATCCTAGGAATATTATGTTGATATCTGTGTAACTCATAAAGACTATATTAAAAGGCACTTCTACCAGTTTTGGAATATGCTTGTAAGAGGCTTATGAATAAAGGAAATACCAAGGATCGATAACACTAAAAAGAACGGGACAAAGAGAAGATTGTAACAGTTGGTAATGTGATGGCAAAAACACATGGAAGATATTGGTAGACTTAAATTGGGGATGCAAAAGAGGAAATGGGAAGGATTATTTCCCCAAGCTTAGTTGCAATTTAGTTTGAAGACTGCATAGATTATATTTATTATCCACTGCAGCTAGAGAAGACATGGTTATTTCATAATTAGGTATGGAATGGAAGATATGAATGGACCTAATTCATCATAAATAATAAAGGAAGGATAATATTTGAAGATTTTGTTGTGGGATGGCTTGTTAGGTTGGTCCATTCTAATTGTGGTAGTAGTTGGTGGTGTTGTGTTTCTTCTAGTGTTAGTTTCTCTTTTTGTGGGTTGTGTATATTAGTTGTTACAATGGATTGCATATGTCTGGTAAAATTTTCTTTTTATGCGCTTTCTAGGTATACTACAATGATTTGAGAAAACAGTAAAATGGAGATCTCATGAAGTCATTTAATTAATGCAAAGAAAAAGAAAATAGTTGAAACTGGAAGCTAAGTAATAAACTAAGAATATTATTTAACTAACTACTAAATAAAAGTAAAATGAAAACGCAAGTTCCAGAAAAATAAAAAATAATGGTTCATAAATTTCAGAAGACAGAGGACTGGATGACGGAGAGGTGAGCCAAGGATCAAGGTTCATGTTCCTTGAAGACTGAAATTTATAATTCAACATGTTTGCTGGTTGATATTAATAAGTAAGAAAAGCTTTTGAGAAGTTAGATATTTACCATGCAATTGTGGAGCCCATTATGGACGATGGATGGTTGGCTAAACCCTGTGTCGAAACTGTGGAATATTTATATAAAATGTAATTATGCATATATTTTGAAAAAGAAATTTTTTATGTAAAATTTATTTATGAAAAGTTTCATTATAAGTAATATGACTTTTAAAAAAATAAACATATCTTTGGACGATTTCTAAAGTTAAAGATTTTGAGTTTTAAAATTTTAAAAATACCTTATGCCGATACAGGGAAATAGTTGGTAAGTTGATTAGTGCAGATTTTATACACAGGTGTATTTACTGTAAAATAGATAAGGTGATCTACTAGGAAGTTATTTTGTTTGTCGAAGGTTTTCTAGGATATCTTGTTGATGATTGGAAAATTTAAAAAGATAGTTTTTGAAATATTAATGTTTTTGAACTTTAGAAATAAAAATTACTTATGAAAACTTTACTTGGGAAGGTAGGAAAAATGATTAGAGGCAAAGGAGTAGATTCCGTGGTGAGTGGAAAAACTTTAAGGTGTAAATATAGAATTTTTCATGTAGACCATTTCCATGTATAAGAAGATAGGTTTAAAAAACTGAAATTTGCTAAATTTGGATATTAGCAATGGTTTGCTAGGGATTTAGATGGTAAAGATTGGATGGAAAATCTACTGAACTATGCTTCTATTTATAGGAGTATGGAAAAATTTGGGGGAAAACCATTTTGATATTTCAAAAACCCGCATCCATGTAACTGTCAATATATTTAAGATGTTAGCATCATATTTTCAAGCTTGATTTAAAAGGAAATCATTTATTTATGAGCACTAATTAAAAATTATTGTTCGTACATATCATATGTATTGTGACGCACTATGCAAATTTACAAGGACTGTTGCAAGATTGGGTGTATACTAAGTGATTGTTAATGTAGAATGTATGTGCAATGGTTTACATGATCAAACACTTGCGGCATTACGGGGATGAAATTCTTTTATGGGGGGAGAATGTAAAACCATGCATTTTTACATTAATTAACTAAAATAGAAATTAATAAATTGTAAAAAATGGAATTTTTGCAAATGCTAGAGTTTAGTCATGAGAATTATACTTCATGGTGATTTTATGATCAAATTTCATATATAAACTTTCCGACTGTATTTCAAATGAAAAAGTTATTAGCGTTTAAAATTTAACCGTCGGAAATAGTTATTTTTGTAAATAAGGTAATAAAATCAATTAAGACAAGTTAGATGTTAATAAATGTTAGCATATAAATTAAAACCTTATAGGGTTTATAAAATGGGTAAAAATTGAGTGAGATAAATCCAAAGAGGAAACAAATTGATATAATCAATTGAAAGGAGAAATAAACAAAACAAAGTAAAACAATAAATTAACAAAATAAATAGATGTTTAAAATGCTCGAAATATACCTATACACGTCGACCATGAACAACCTAAGGTCGACCATTAGCGGTCGACCATGGCTAGGGGCAGTCGACCCCTGTTGGTTTAAAGGTAGCTATAAAACTCTTTTTAAACGTTTTGGATTTGATCTAGTATCATCTGATGGTTAGCGCTAAAATAAACCTCTATAAATTAGGACCTAGGGCTTCACTTCCAATTCATTATTTTTTAATGAGTGTAGAAGCTCTGTCACTTTCTCCTTTCCTCCATAAATTCTAATGTACAGTAATAGAATAAATTGTATGTATACACTTTAGAGAAGAATAAAAAAGGATAGAGGATAGAAAATAGATTCAAATCAGATTGCTACATACAAGGTAAACTTTATACCTAGTTCAAATTAATAAATCCGAAGCCAAATCTCTTCTCTCTAATCCAATCTCTAATAAATCTGTATAAAGTATTATATGTGGATCCAAATAGTGTGTCAGAAAGTTGATAACACGGATAATAGGGTAGATCTAGATCAAATCTAGAGATTTGGGAGTGATAATGAAAGGTGAATGGGAATATTATATGTTTTTCTATAATATTGGATTATATCGTTGGAGATCTATTCTTATACATCTGAATCTAACAATTTAATTTCAAATGAATTCATATATACGAAATATGGAAGACTGTAAACTTTCCTATAAATTTGTAGTGATAATTACAAAAACATAATGATTAGTTTTAACTTTGCAATTATGTAATGGTTTATTTTACTTATGTAATCAGAAATGATTAGACTTAATTCTGTAATTGCAAAATGATTTCTAATCATCAGTTTTACATCAAATTTACCTATTGGAAGCATAATGAATTGAGATTCTAGTTTATTTGATTTTGATGAATGAGACTGAAATTAAAGCTAATCAGTCTTTTAGGAATTTGATGTTAATTTTAATTTATTGGAATGTATGTTATTAGAAGTGGATTTCCTTATATTATCAAATTCAAACTTAACAAAAATGTGATATTTGAAATGACAAGTAATCAATATATACTTGTAAAAAGAATAGGATATATAAAATAGATGTAACGATCCCGATTTTTAAAGCCAAATTAATTTAGTAATTAATTTGATTTTTGGATTAAATTAAGAATTAATTTGGTAATTAATATGAAATTTTGAATTAAATTGTGAATTTAATTATTAAATTGAAATTGTGGGAATAAATATATATATATTCATAAGTTTTTTAAAAAAGGATTGATTTGGAAATCTAAATATTTTATAAATAAATTATAATTTGAATTCGAATTTGAAAATTCAAATACATATATGTTGAAAATTAATATTGGGAAAATAAATAGTTTGTGAATGGAATAAAATATATATATTTATAAAAGGATATTGTTTGTTTATTCATTTATAAATAAAATTGATTGTATATTATTAATTTTTGAATTTGAAAATTTAAATTAAATGTTTTGAATAATATATTGAGTTTGTTAACTCTATATTTTGAAAAAAAACTAAAGTATATATGTATATAAGATTATTTATTTGTGTATAATTGATTTTCAAATCATTTTTCTTAATATAAGCACAAATATAAACATTCATTCATTTAAACTATAGGTTTTAAAATTTAAATAAGGATAAATAGGAAAGTATGGTTTAAATTCAATATAATATTTACAAAAGTCTTCAAGGTTAATCATTTTCAAAACAATAAGAATATATATATATATATATATATATATATATGTTAAAATTGGTTTGTAAAGATATAAAATTAAGTAAATTATAAAGACATAAGGGTCTAAGATAAAATTTTAAATAAAATAAAAATAAAGGATTTAAAAATAATTTATAAATTTATAAGTAAGGGTTTCAACATAATATATATAGTTAGGGGCATTTGTAAATTAATTATTTATGTAATTGAACAAGTGTAGATACATAAGCATGCAAAATAAACAAGTGGCAATTGATTGAATTAAGGATTAATAAAAATTAAATAAAAGATTCTTTAATTCTTATTTTCTTTGATAACATTTCATAACAAAGAAATCTGGAAACAAAACAAAGTCAGTAAAACAAATCTTTATAACATCTCAAATCTGAGAAGAAAATCAAAAGCAAGCAAATGAAAGCCATGAAATCAAAATCTGGATCAGGCAAAGCAACTTCAACCTGGAGCAGTCAATCACCAAGCAAGTATAAATCAAAGTTTAAAACCAAAACCTGAAAGTAGATCCAAGTCCAGATCAAAAATGTATTAAACAAGCTCTGTAAAAATCAGGCATGCAGCAAGTTCTTATGGCAACTCAAACTAAATCAAGTTCTAGCTCAAAATTGCTTCCATGTTCTTCACTATTTCTCTGCCCCGTGCACACAGGTGAGCAAACTCCCATTTTAAAAACTTAAATCTCTTTGAATGTGACAAATAAGTGGAAGTATGTTGTGTTCATGTTTGAAATGTGCCTGTATGTTTGTATTTGTGTGTAAAGGTGGATGTGCATGTTAGGATACAGGAGGTTGGTTCTGTTCTAGTTTTACAGGCTCAAAACCTGTTCAAAAAAAAATCAAATTTCTTCTTCCAATTCTTTTCAAGCTTGGATGTTTAAATAATTTTTTTTAAATTAACAATATGTTAATTTAAAAATTGGTTTCAAGTTGAAATGTTAGGTAACTATTTCTAAAAAATGAAATAACAACAAAATCTTTTCAAAAACAGGATAATCAAATATCTTAATTTTTTTTTGATTCTATAACTTGATTCGCATGGAAAAAATATGATTTTTGATGAATATATCATGATTTTTAAAATTGGGTATGAATTCGTGAGATCAACGAAAATCAATTTTTTGTCAATTTCCGTCGATCTAAAAACAATCAAGCTTCGATTTTGAATCTGAAAGGGGATGATGTGATATAGACTGTAGGAAAAATGATCGCAAATTTTTTCATGAATCATGGTGGTCAGGCGAAACGATTCTAGGGTTTTTGGGGGTTTCGTTTTGACTCTGGCATGCGGTGATCTGGGGAGGTGAGGATGTGATCGGAGTGTATGATTTTTGGCAGGAAGGCGGCGCAGTGGATGGGTTTCCAATCGGGAAGGCGGCGAGTGAATCAGAGGTAAGGGGTGAGTGCAGTTTGTCGATGGGTAGAAATAGGTGGGTTTTTCGAGTTCTGGAGGTTTGGGGAAATTGATCGATTTCGATCAGGAAGGAGGTAGGCTTCGCCAAGGTGACGAACGAGATCAGGGGACAAGGTGAGACTCGTCGGCGATAGTGCGGCGATGAAATGGCCGGTGAAGTGGATGTGCACGTGCACGTTCGTTGCTGTGCACAACTGATTTTTTTTCGTGTGACTTTGGGTGATTTCCTGGAAATAGAGTAGTGATGAGGAAGAAGATGGGAAGCTCGAGTTCGCTCTCGGATAACGAGGGGATGGCCGGGGTTTAAGCTCGGATAGATCGTGAATTTTCTTGGGGTTGTTGATGTTACGTGAAAAACAGTTTCTGATTTCAATGGAAATCAAGTTTTTAAAAACATATTTTGTTAAAACATATTTTCTTTTTATAAAATGTTATCTAATTTTTAAAATTAACTAAGAAGGTTTTTTTTGAATGAAATTGTTTTAATTTACCAAATTTTAAAAAAATGGTTTAAAATAAATATAACTTTTATTTTAAAAGTTTATCTTAAATAAACTTAATAATATAAGGGTTAGTTAATTAATATAAATAATGTTTTAATGGTTAATTAACTTTTAAAGTTTAAGTTAAGTTTATTTATGAAAGGAAATTAATTACTTGAAGTTAATTACTTAAATAAAATTACTAAGGTAAATTTGTTAATAATTCAAGTTTGATTTATTAAGTAATTAAAGATTAATTAAAGTATAATTAAGGATTAATTACTTGATGATTAATAATTAGAGGATGATTTATTTTATAATTAATTAAGTGGTGATTAATTTAAGGTTAATTAATTAAATGATAATTAATTAAGGATTAATTAATTAATGAAAGTAATTAAAGATGGATAATTAATGGTTAAAGATTGATTAATCAAGTGTTTAAAGATTAATTAATAATAAATTAATGTGATTAATTAAGGTAATTAATTTGAGAATAATTAATTAATTTAAGATTAATTAATTAATGAAAGTGATTTAAGGATGATTATTAATTAAGGATTAATTAATTAACTTTTTATAATTAATCAAGGATAATTAATCAAAGGATTAATTATTAATTAATGATTAAAGAATAATTAATAGTAATGGTTTGTAATTAATTAATTATCAATTAACCATGATTAGAAATTTATTCATAGGCAAATGATCTGATTTAAATTAATCAGACAGTTAACTGATCTTACTTATGAATGCTTGGATTGAATTGGATGCTTTGAATTGTGTGATATCCCTGATGTATGATGTTCTGTGATATAATTAAGTTGTGAAATATAACTTATTATCTGTGATGAATGTAATTTATTTATCTGTGATGTAATTTATTATCTGCAATGAACTTATATTATTCAACTATGATCTGTAAATGAAGATATGCATTATAGATTATACCGCTTATCGATATTGCTGTGTTTGACTCTGTAATGATTGAAGTTGTGGCGCTATTGTGTAAAACCCCTGCACTACACCTTACACACACAAATATGGATTGCACGAGGAAATTGGTTAAGTCGTAGATTTTTAAAATGGTTTTAAAAGTTGAATTTTGAATCCAAAATAGTTTTGGAAATGAAATTGGGTTAAATGTGAAAAGCTTTTGAAAAGGAGTTTTGAAAGTTAATTTAAATGACCTAATAAAGTTTTTAAATTTAAATAATTTGATTTGAATTTGAATTCAAGATTTGAAATTGAATTCTATGTTTGGAAATTTATGATTTAAAAAGGTTATACAAGTTTATAAGGGTTTTAAACCACTTTAGATGTATTGTTTTGAATTTGAGTTTAACCTAAGGGCTTTAACTTGTATAAATGAAATCTGATTTTTCCGAAACGAAAACTATTTGTTTTCAAATAATAAAAGCTTTCATATAAGGAAAGAATTTTCAATTTAAAAGGATTTCAAGTTTGAAATGAAAATGGTTTTCCAAATTATGAATAAATCTTTGGAAATGGTTTGAAAGCTATGAATTAAACCTTTGATTAAAAGATTGAAGGAGTTAATCTAATTTGAAAGGGAAACTGTTTGAAAGAATATGAATGAATCTTTGTTAAAGATTGGTATACTTTTTTTTCAAATTGAAAGGGGTTCTTAAGGGTGTGTCCTTTCTATAAAAGATTCAAAATGGAAGTTGTTTTGAAATATGTGAATGGGTCTTTGTGAAAGCTGGGTGAACTTTGTGGATCGAATCTTTTTGTTTAAAGATTTGGAAATGGTAATTTGTTTACACCATTTGAAAAGAAAGATTTTGGGTTTTAAAGTGATGACTTAAATGAAATCCCATTATCCATATGTTTTCGAAATATTGCACTCATTATTATGTTTAGCCGGGAGAGGACTTTGTGTCATATAACCCATTCTAAACAATGATACGACATTATGGATAGCATTTGAAGACCGGTGGTGAAGACCGGATATTTTTGAAAGCGAAAGGATAACCCATCGAATGTCTCTGCATCGAATGGCCCCATAGTATAGACATCTCCATATGTGATGGGAAGTTTGGACGTGATTAGGGATTATCCGGATTTGCAAGGGTTTCTTTTGAAGTGCCTTCGGTTCTGTTCAAACCCGGAACAGACTTGTATGGATGTGTGTCTGACATTACACTTTGAGACGTAAAGCTAGTTTCTATCAAATACATTTCTGTTTGGTGGCGAAGATTTATTCTCTCAGCTTAACACCCTTCTCTGAGACGTACGAGCTCAAAGGTTATGTAGTTGATGGTTACTAGTGATACATTCCCAATTTGGTAATATGGCACAAGAAGTGCTTCTGATCATTTGTTGATCAAAGCATGACTTAGTGAAAAAGTGTAGCTTTGTGGACGAGACCTCATTGAGCCTCACAACCCGATAATGGTCGAAACAGAAAAGATGCGGCAAGATTTTAGGGGTCGCACCCCTAGGGTATGTCCATACCTTCTGGAAAAGGGTGGTATTATGGTATAGAGCCTAGGTACTTAACTCATGTGGACACTATATATTTATTACTGTGTGATGTTGCTTTGTGGTAGAGGATCCTTAGGTAAAGGTCGCAAACGACCGGGGGTGACATATCTTAGGTATTACTCCTGGGAAGGGAGTACATCGGCCTTGTGTTGACAGAGATGCAAGTAGGTTCTTGGAGCGTCCCTCCAGAGGCATACCCATGTGGCAATAGGAAGTTCCTTAGCCAGACCATTTGTTGGAAATCCAATCATCCAATACACGCCATGTACAGTTTTAGTTATGTAACCTACCATTTACTTATGGTGGCACCCCACTGTTTAGATGGTAACTGTTGTAGGCATACAACAATGGTTGTATGCTGGCTAAGATTAATATTATACTTTCGAAAGGTTTTCTGCACTATGCACTAATAATAATATCAATTTTTTTTCGCATATCAAGCATTTTTGACTATGATAAGGAGAAATCTCCTCCAATTCTGCGTTTGCATGGTGTGTGCGGTGGGAGGCCTTATGGTAGTTTCATTTTTCAAAATACATTGTGGTTTTCAATGTTTTAAATTCTTTTGTTGGTTGTTTTAAAGATAAAACTGTTTTGTTTGCTCATACTAGTCCCATGACTGACCCGGAGTTTATTGTTCCCTTTCTAAACTTTGGGTGCCCACAATTTTCCACACGGACAGTCTAGAGTTGGGTTTTTCAGATAGTCGAATAATAGGTGTAGAATTCAATAGGATCCAACCTTTGAAGTTTTCAGATATTGGCAAATCGCATTGTGATGGAGTTTGGTTCAGTTCAGCTTGATGGTGGTTCGAGTTTGTAGTTTAGAGCTTTGGCTTTGGAGATTTGGTTTGGAGTTGTAGATTTTGGATTCACTCTTCATCAAAGATCATATTTGAGTTATCTCTTCCGTTGTTATCATATTCCGCTGTGTATATTTGACTTTGATATTGTTGTATCATATTGTATCAGATATTGTATTCATAGTTGTATCAATGATATTATTCATTTTCTTCCGCTGTGTTGTTATACTTAATGTGTTATAAGCTCCGGCGAGCCAGATTCGACGTTTGAATCCGTGGCATTCGAGTACAAGTGAAGTAAGGGTGCCGATTTTCGAAGGTCGAGTCAGGGTCGTTATAATAGAGATGATTACTGTATTTTATACTATCTATTTCAATAAATAAAAGAGAATTTCTTTTAATTACAAACATCGTACAAACCATCTCTTTAGGATAAGATATGGAAATTTGCTGTGCAACAGTTAAATTATTAAATTTTGATTAGAATTTATTAAAATATAGTAAGCCACAAAAGTGGAAATTGAAATAAAAATGTACTTTAAAGGTTAATAACATAAATAATAATGAAGAGGTAAGTCTTTATTATAGGCAAGAAAAAGAAATAAGAATTGGAATAGAAATAAAAGGCCGAACTAATGAATGTTGTAGTAAATATATTGATGTCTGAAATTGAGAAGCGGTAAACGAGACTGTTGAAATAAAAGATAAACGCATAGTAAGACTGAAGACTTAAAGTCGAACATAAAAGATATTAGTGCAATAAAGAAAATAAAAGAAGAATAATTATACATAAGCTTGGAATATGTATATAAATAGCCTCAGATATGCGTTTATGACGAGTATGAATAATTATAAATTTTTTGATATAATTATAGTGGACCAATGTCTAATGGTCGTTAGACTGGGTTGGAATGCTAAAAACACATCTAACCAATATGACCCATAGTGAGTATATGATTTCATACTAAAGGGGTACTCCTAGGTTTGTATTGTGCTTCCTGCCTAAAATTTCTGCTAAAATAATGTCGACGCATATTCGAATTAGGTCTGCATCAAAGTTTTTAAGTGGAGGTATTGTCTTGATTGCACTAAGCAATCAAAATGGATGGTGAGTGAGATCGGACTTATGCAATATGGCACAGAAAGTTTGGTGTGCCTAGGTACCAAAGTGAGTTGCAACAAGTGTACGTAAAAGGCTGGCATATTGGGTACCATTAACTAGGGTTGGAGTTGCATATTTCTCGAGCTCATCATCGGTCTCTTACGGTCAACGGGAAGGACGGTATTCGAACTGACTGATGTCTTTCGCTACTTCGATTGGTTTAGTTGGATTATGCAATACCATGATTGTTTGTTAGTTCATTTGATACGGAAAGACTACTTAAACTATACAAAAGTTCCTTCAAAACATAGATAGGGGTGGAGTGCATGGAACCCAAAATCCACAATTAGTAGCAGACATGGGTACGTAAAAGGCTGGCGTACGTGATGAAAAATCCTTAAAGCATTAGGATCTTATGGACCGGAGGTCGTCGGTGAGCATGGCAGGATTTCCCATGGTGATGCGACGGTGATGAATCTTTTCGAGGTGCTGAACAATTGATACATGTAGGGATAGTAGGTCCATTAGTGTACTTTGGGAAATACCAGGTATAGACGGGTACTGTTCGTACGTAGCAATGTATTCATAGCGATTAATAATAAAATCTAACGTAACATGAAATAGCGAACAATCATCATAAGCTAGTGTTGTGTATAAGATTTATAATTTACCATCTACAAGAACGTTGTTCCAACCCCTCGTAATTACAGCCCACAAGATTTAGAATGGCAATTACTGGTGTTGATTTGGTGTTGTTTTCTAGCTAAGGGCCTTGACATTTGAGATCTTGATTTTCAGTCAGTAATTATATTAATCTATTATGTTTCCTTTTTTCCACTGTGACTTATTACCATTAACGCTCTAACATATTTTCCTTTTTGCGGATACCAAACCAACGATCCATATTCTATTGGACTTTGGTTTCAATTTAGTGAAAATCTAGGCCCACTGAAGTGCGGGTTGTTACAGAAACTCCGTTTCTCTAATACATTCACACATCAGGTATACATATTAATGAATGCGTTTTTCAAACCCCATGTTAAACTAGTTTTTAACCAAGCAAAAGTCAGTGGAAGTTAGAACATCGAAGACGAAATGATTTAAAATCTTGGTGGTAAATCAAGATGGAGCAAAGAAATGGCTTGAAATTACTCACCCAGAAACAATCTAACCAAACCTGTTGGGGTTGACATGAACATGTTAAGGTTGATGTGTACTGGCTTTATAATTTCCACTCAAACATTACACGAGTTATTCTCTACTTCTTTCATGTTTTCTTAAGTGATTTCCAGGGTTTTCAACAACCTATTACAAAAGTTGAAGAGTTAACAGCTAAAATAGTATAGTAAACCAAGCAATGAATGACCATCAAAATAAACCAATGATAGATGGAAAGAACATGGGACACCTCAAAACAGAGAAAAAAGAAGAGTACAAATGAGTTCAACAAGAATCGAACAACACGAACATGTCGACACCAACATGTTCATATGGATACCGAAATGTTCATATCGATACCGACATGTTTTTATAACTAGGTGGGTCCCACTATTTTGCATACTAGTTTGGGCTGACATTTAGAGTCTGCTCCAGCAGGACTTCTGATCCAATACGACTATTACCCCTATAAATATAAATTATAGATGAATCAAAACAGGATTTGGTTTTTTGCTAAGCTCTGCCTTTTCTTCATCTTCTGTCTCGACGTAATAGTCACTACGGCATCTACTTCGGTTATTCTAGGACTTAGAATCCTTCCAACCGTTGTACTTGTGAAATATTCTCTTTCAAATCTCTTGTAATCTCAAACAAACTACATCAAATCTATAAGAAATAAAACTATAAAGTGGACGTCAGGTTGCCAAACCACTATAATCTTGTGTCTCTCTACTTTGTTTATGTCATTTTCCTTTTATTTTACTTTTATATCCTACATCTAGGTCACATGGGTTCCCTACAATCTTTTCTTAGGTGTTGATCCTTTTTTGGCTTTTTTGTTGCTTTCATCGAGAAAACTAGGCTTTTGATCTAGCTATTTACTTTGGATTGCATAAGATCCATAAGTCAGTTCCAAAAAGTTTGCTTGTAGAAATTAAAGATCTGCAATTCCAATTGCTTCAAAGAAAGGAAAATCTATATTTGGAAGATCTGTAGGAGCAATAGTCAATGGTGATGATGAAAACACACCCACCAAACAGAAGTAAAGAATGAAAATATGCTACCAGGTACTTCTAGTCAACAGGAAGTTGTTACTAAAGGAGAGCTTAATCAGATTATCAATGATCTTAACCATAAACTTATCGATAGTCAGAAAGCTCACATAGATATGGTGGACAGGTTGTTAACTTTGCAACTGCCAATAACAAGGAGAGGTAGAAAGGAAACTTCTCTTGCAATAGAAAAATTCATCTATTTCTAGCCTAAAGTGGAGGGATGGAAAGCAAAGACAAAAGGAACAACAGCTACAGTTGCAGGGGATGTTGCTGGAGGAAGTTGGGGGTTCTCCTTATAAGGATATAAGATGGTATCAAGCCAAAACAACCAGGGGCTGACCCAAAGTTTGGAGTGAACACTCCTTAGAAAGGCAAATGCAGTGCTCGTTTCAGATTCCAAAGACAATACGTAGCTTGATTGTAGAAACTTGGGTTTGAATACTAGTGTTAACGGACAAAATGCTGGAGCTGAAGCTCAGACCATCGTAGAAGGCTAACCGCGCACCAACATAGAGGTGAAGGAGTGGTTCTTTCGAAGAATGGAGAACCTAGGCTTCACTTGGAAAACTAAGATCATTTGCGGAGTCAAACACTTGGGGTAGCTCCTAAAAGCTAACCTGTAGATAACCAAACCAGTGAAGAATACATCGCTGACATGGTCCAACGATTGATGGAGGAAAGCAGGAGTAGGAAGATGAACGCTTGGGTTCTATGCCCATTCGAACCCCCTTTACAGCAAATGTCCTGATAGAAGAATATCCTCGATGATTCACCATATTGACCATGCCATCGTACAATGGAACCAAAACAGCACCTGTTTAAATACGATTAGCATATGGATAGAGCTAGAGGTACGGATTACGTCGTTCTTGGAGTTTCCCTATCTTCTTGGAAGGAGTTGCTTCCATGTGGTTTACTAAGCTCCTATTAAAGTCGATTTCTACTTTTGATGAAATTCCTGAAGCATTTCAGGCTTGACCAAAGGACGTCATGTCCTTATCTAGCCTATCTCAAGGTTCCAAGGAGTCTCTGAAAGCTTTCTTGAACAGATTCAACATTGTTATTATGGAAATTAGACATCCATAGGAGGATATTTTATTTATGGCCTTAGTCGAGGGCACACTTGGATACGAATTTTGATGAATGGTAACAGATGATGCAACCCACTACCATGAAAGAATTTCACTTAAAGGAAAATCAGTTCCTACGGTTGGAAGAAGAAGGACTGGCCGGCACAGAGTTTGGTAAACAATCAAATGAATTAATCCAAAGCAATATCGCAATAAATGTTGGAAACTATGGTAATAAGAAGAAAAAAGTCAAATCTCCAGTAATTAGCATAACGCTAAGGCGAAACGTCCAAAGAACTTCAGGTTAGAAGATTATATGCGTATGAGTAATATAATAGAGAATATATATCTTACTACTTAGGCAGTTAAGCAATTTGAGAAGTCGGCTAGAAGGTAAGCGTTGGAGCAAGAGAAACGTTACTATTGCTCCCACAAAATGCATATGCATAAAAGTAGTGAATGTCGATGGCTGAAAATTTTGGTCGAGGAGCTGATAATGGAAACAAACTTTAGTAGTACGTTAGGAAACCACAAAATAGGGAGAAACTGCAAGACCCCAGGGTCTACCTTCTGAAGGAAAACTATCTTGACCTAGTAGAAAGGGTCCCAGGCGAGCTAAGAAAATATTGGTAGGAACATAACCCTCTAGTTAGCCGGTCACCCAGGAATAAAATGACAACGTAATACAATACTATTTCATTTTCATCCTTATATAATTTCCTTTCAAAAATAAGTCTCCTAGGGACACTCAGGGCATTGAAATAGGCAGTACTTTTGTTTCTTCCACCTATGAATAAAGTCAACTTCTTAAACAAATGGAACCACATTCTAGTAAGTAAACTGCCAGGTCGATTGGGAACACCGAATCAAACAGTCGGTTCAACGGGCACAATCGAACCAAACCTTTTGAGAACCTACATTGCTCTGGTAATGTCGGGAAGGATCAAATTGCCTAATCAATGGGGAATATCAATCCATTCCTTTTGAGAATCGACGTTACTCCAGCAACATTGGGTACGCCCATCTCGCTATACGCCACATAATAAGCCTCATGTCACTTCTTGAATAAATGGAACCACGTTCCTATAACAAAACCGTTGATTCGACGGGAAAAATTGACTCGGACCTTCAGATTGACGGGGAAAATCGATCCAAACATTTTACGAACTGACATTACTCCTGAAATGTTGGGAAGATTTTAAATCGTCGGAACGATGGGGAAAATCGATCCATTCCATCTGAGAATCGACGTTGCTCCAGCAACAATGGAAAGGCCCACCTCCCTGTGAGCCATACTATAAACCGCATATCACTTCTTTAACCGATGGAACTTCATTCTTGTAAGCAAACCACTGAATCGATGGAGAAATCAACTCAAACCTCTGGATTGATGTTGAATATCAATCCAAACCTCTTGAGATCTGGCATTTCTTCGGTAAAGTCGAGAGGGTTCAGACCACCAGATCAATGGAGAAAATTGATCCATGCCTTCTAAGAACCAGCTTTGCTCTGGCAATGTTGGGATGGTCCATCTCCCTACGCATCACACAATAAGCCAAACGATCAAGAAAATACTTCTTAATCTGGTTAAGGAGTATGGACTTCAAAATCATGGGTCAATGAGGAATCGACATAGACCACCGAATCGACGGAAAAATCGATCCTAACTTCCTAAACACTAGTGTTGCTTCCAACGATGTCGGGAAACCCTTTGATTTTCTAGCTATCGGTTTTATCCTAGTAACATTGAGAGACTATAAAACTTTCTAAGTATAGGCATTACCATGGCAATACTAGGAAAGTTTTTAATTGCAAGGTCGATGGAAGATTGATCTCCATTTTCCAAGGTTCAGCATTGCTCCGGTAATGTCGAGAAAATTCAAAACCGTACGGTCAATGCTGAAAATCAACTCAAACTGCCAGATTAAAGGTGGCAATCGATCCTTATCTTTTAGATACAGGTGTTGCCGCGACAATGCTAGGAAATAACAAATCAGTAAAACTGATTTAGAAATCAACACATTATTGTCAAAAGTTGACATCGCCTAGAGATAGGCAGTGAAGAAAAGAATAAACTAAAGCCCTAGAGATAGGCGATTATGAAAGAGAATCCAAAGAATTGAGCTATCCATGCATGGGTTCCAAAGATAGAAATTAATGTGTGGATAGGATCTCAACATGGATTTGAAAGAAATCGGTCATAGTCGAGGAACCAAATGCTCAAAATCGAGTGACAAAACCACAAGTTCTTAAAGATTGGAGCTATCACACAACTTACACTGGGAGCAACCGAATGAATTGCGTAGAATATAGGGTCTCTTGTCCAGTGCTAAATTTCAGCATTCTGAGTAACTAGCCCTATGGAGTGGAGGCACATACACTAACACATGGTCGAGATGAGCTCGACTAAGCTCGAATAGAAAACAGCAATGGATTTGGATAAACCGAGGTACTCCACAATTCTGTCATGTCGAACAGAGTATTTTGGTAGTCACAACAAAGCTAAGTAATATAACATGCAAAATAACCATAGATATATAGTTTACAAGTACAGAGCTAGGGTAAGTACAAAACTATGCTATTCACATGCACAGAGCTATGATAAATAAACGAGCTACACTATTTACACTTATCAGACCACACAAAACTACAATATATAATATGAAAATTGCAAAATGGGCAATCTTATTATATATACCTAAAGTGGTACGCAAACAAGCACAAGCATGAAATATAGGAAAAGTACAGAGAAGAGGTTACAATAAAAAAGCTATTCTTTTATTATTAATATCTTTTTACATACATGGACAAATAGCAGGGGTCGTACCCATGCAACATCGGCCAGTTTAAGACACAAAAGAGAAGGAAAAGTATAGACTCGGTAGACACAAAAACACACCAAAACCAAATGCGCTCCACTCAATCTTCATCTAATCAACTTTTATCACTTTTTAACACCACGGTAGGGGTTGATCTTCGTCTGCTTTTTCCCATCTTCTTTCCGCAAGGAGTTCCGCCTCTAGGATGAGTGTGCCCTTCTTCGACACCAAAATCAAATTCTTCAGATCCACCGGTAGGCATGTCTACAAGCTTCTTCTTGCCGGTCTTGATCATAAATGATAGAATTTTGGGCTTGGCCATGCTTGGTTCCATCATCAACTTTATCTTTTCTTTAGACTATTTCCATATCTGCTCTGTTATCATTTTTTCATCAGTTAGATCAGAATCACCAATAATCTAAACATCCTCCTCAAGCGATGTATAGATGTCTTTCAATCCTTTCAAGGCCATGATTTGTTGAGTATCGAAACAAGGCCTGGAGATGGAAGGTTGAACTGAAGTGATCGTGCCTATGGAAACAATAACTAAGGTGGTGAAAACCGCTTCGGTGCCTAAACCTTGAGAGACGGCGGCATAGACAAAACATTTGGCTAACTTATAAGTTCGCAAGAGAGTTATAAAACTTAGTAAAGGACTTGAGAGTGAATGAGCTACTGGTGTAACAACCCACATATTTGTCGATTTTATATTTAAATATTTTATTTAAATATTTTATCGATACTCGGAAGTTAGTCCGAAAAGCTACTTTTTGCATACGGTCGAATTAGGACTCGAGACCACTCCCATTGAGTTTAAAATGCCGTTTGCGACCTTTTTTTGTATAAGCTTTAATATGTTTGGAGTAAGTTGATTTTTTGCTACTTTTTCACTTAGGGCTTTAGTTTGAGCTGAACCCTCTTACTAACCCAGTCCCAACCCCCTCTCCTCTTCACTACTTCATTTCATATTCCTAACACTTCAAGCTTTTATAGCAATGGAGAGTGGAAGAGGAAATTAAAACTCCAAGCCCTAGTTTTCTTTTGCAAATCAAACTCTAGCTCCAAACTAATAGAAGAACCCATTGGTAAGCTTCTCTTCTTCTTCTCCAACTCATTCTCTTATCAATTTCAGAAATTCCTAAACCTAACTTTGGGAATGTTCTTCTTTTAAAGCTTAGAATCAAGCTTCTTGAGTTGGATTTGAAGAGTGGTTGATTCTCCTTTGCTTTCAAGCTTCTTCTTCAATCGTTTGGGTTCAAAGGTGAGATTTTTATCTCACATCTTTGTCTATAATTATCTTCGATTGTTAGGTATGAATTCCTAACACTTATTCTTGTGCAATTGATTTTGGTTTGGATTGATTTGGTGTATATTCCGATTTTTGATGTTTTGAAATCAAAATCTATGAAAATCCTATTATGGATATTTGGACATTGATATTTGAGGCGTATCGAAGAGCCGTTAAGGCTGGGTTGTTGCGTGGCGTAAATCCTTAGTCGTCATTTGCTCGTTCGATCGTTTTCGATATTCGTTTGGCCATTTTTGGTCGAGATTCAAGAAATCCTCAAAATTCCAGTTTCAGACGTCTGAATCTGGGATTTCAGACGTCTGAATCTGGGATTTCAGACGTCTGAATTGGCTCATTTTCAAACAGAAAGAAATTAGGCTAAAAACGTCTATTTCGGACGTCTGAAACATTTGGTTCAGACATTTGAATCACGTTCTAGAAATTTTTATTTTTCCAGATTCAGATGTCTGAACCACTTGTTTCAGACGTCTGAAACTGTAGTGTTTTGCCTACTTACCTTTTTGTTTAAGAATTCCAATTTAAATCGATTCGTGATGACCCTATTTGTTGTTATCATTTATTATGACTTTGATGACTCCTTTTTAGGAATTTTTGAATATCCATTTCGATGGATTCTTTATCGGTTTCTTTGGATTTTATTCACCTCTTCGTATGTGAATTTTAGTGATTGATTGTTCCTACAATCTTCTTTGTGATTTGTCACTTTAAAAATATAAAGGTTTCAATACTAGTAGTAAATATCAAAATTCTTTCATCAAAACGATTTCAACACTATTTTATTACAAAGCTCGTTTCTTAAACCGTTTTCCAATCTATTAGTATATACAAGCCTTTACCTCACTCGTATGTGAAATCTAATTAAATGACCTAGTAAAACGAGTGGTATGAAACGCTTGCGTTTACTTCGTCGGTTAATTCTTGGACTTGTTCGATTGAATCTCTTGTGACAATTTTCTAGTGGAGATCTACAGTTTGTTCGTAAATATTTAAATTAAGCAAGTGGTTATGGGACATGAAGCTAAACTCATATATTTACTAGCTTAGTGTAATTGACACTTCTCGTTGATCATGACGATCATCTTTGTGATTTAGACTAGCAACGTGCGATGTCTCTTTGGCTGCGAGGGAGACTAAACCCCGTTTTGTGGAGTTTCGACTCAAATTGGTGGGGTAGCAACCCATGGTCTTTGGGCCGTTTGTGGAGCTTCGGCTCAATTTGTGATGGTTAGCAACCATGGAATTAGAGTTCCGTTTGTGATACACGTGTTGGTGAGCTTTATGCTCCCGTTTGTGATAGGCCTTCCCCCTTTTTGTGATTTCTGGATTTCTTGAGACGATTTCTAGAATTTGTGTTTCACCAATTTTCGTGATTTTCATTGATAAGTTTTATCAATATTTGTGCATTGGTGAATTTGTGTGTCATTGACTTTTGTGATTGACATTGATATAATCGTCAATATTTATGGTTTGGTGAACGAAATAAGGAGTATGACATTTCTTTGATCTTTGAGTAGATTTTTGTGATATTGATTAATCTCTTGTTGATATTCAATTACTTATTTATCACACCTTAGCATTGTGATTATTATGTGTTTAGTCGTAACTCTTATTCTATATCGCTTCATCTAATATTTATAGTTAGACTGATCCGTTTATTATTTTCTTATTAAATAATACTCGGGTCAGACCGAGATGTTACAAGTGCGTCAACTTGACTTCTCACTTGGGATTGACTTCTCTGACTTTTGGCTAACTACTTAGATTAGTAGTTTATTTTGTTGTATACACTTAAGATATGGACTCATAGTTGTATTCTTTTGTATAGCATGTGTTGCTATTCTTTTGTATTATTGTGGATCTTTTTGACCACTACTCTGATATACACTTCCATGTGTTAGTTATATATTCATATCTTCTTCCGCCTTTGTGATATGAATTATCTGTGACTGATTTGTGTTATGCTTATTTCTATATTTGTTTCCGAGGATTATTATAGCCACTGTGTAGTAGCTTTGTGTTTGTATCGATATGTTGGATTTTCTCTTGAAATAAAATGCATGTTATACTATCTGACATATCGGTGCTCGTGTAAAGCAATTACACGGATGGTCGCTCCTCAACAGCCTTATTCTCCGTGCTAGTTGACAGCGTTACACCGTAATGTCCTTGGCTAGCGTGGGTATAGAGGTGGGGCGTCACAACTGGAGTGCTGGAAAAATAAAGGAAATACTTGAAGTAAGACTCCTCTCTTGAACTACTGGGAGGGGATATAAGGCTCAATTCTTACGACAGCTGCCGAAAAAGGAATAATCGTCACGGGATCTTTGGACTTAAAAAAGGCACTTCGTGCTAACCCGTAAAGCTCGAGCTTGTGAGAGCACTAGCAACATCAGAAATTGCCTTGCCATCCACTTCAACGAGAATTGCTTTCCCTAAACCAAGCATCTCAATCTCTACAGCACCAAGATACTCCACCATCAGCTCGACTTCGAAGCGATTATTCCCAATGCAGCATAACATCTCTTCCCATGCATATGTAAGAGT
The DNA here is from genome assembly GCA_030765085.1 of Allium cepa. Lineage (NCBI taxonomy): Eukaryota > Viridiplantae > Streptophyta > Magnoliopsida > Asparagales > Amaryllidaceae > Allium > Allium cepa. The sequence continues at coordinate 102,302,123 of CM060928.1, read as the reverse complement.
TGCAGGGTAATCATTCCCTAACCACTTAGATTTCTGTGCATGATAATGGTCGCATAGGAGTGTTGAAGTTTACAGATCAACTCTTCTCTTTCTCTCTCTCTCTCTCTTGCTTCATCCTCTATGATTGTCACTTCAATATCATTAAGCTCACAGTAGCAAATTACGAGTTCAATATCATTTGCAAGCTTCCTGATCGATAAAGCATCCATCCTCATAGCTAGCCCTTTATTCTCTTCTTGAAGTTATTGGTTCTCTTTACAGAGGCGTTCGAGCTCAGGTGATTGTTCGTAAAGGGCTTGGCCTTTAGAACATACGACTTTATATTTTTAAACAAGCGCTTCGCCCTTCTTCTCGGCTTGTCTCTTAAAATTTGCGTCTTCAGCAAGAGAGACTTTCAGCTCATTTCTCATCACAATTGTGGCTAGGTCCTGGGCTTCTTTCAATTCCTCTATCAACTTTTCCATGCTTATTTTTTATTTAATGGCGAGATCTCTTTCTCTAGTAACTTTGAGTAGATCTTCTTCTCGCTCCTTAATCATCCTCTCGTGCTTGACTCTTTCCTTTTTATATGACCTAGTTTATGTGTAGTTGGTTCAATTTATTTGGGAAAGAGCTTACATATGCGCTTCCACTCAAGCCCTGGATTCATGTCTTATTGAACTTCTTGCAGCTTCTTCCAAGTAATCTTCCTCTTCACATCCTTAACGTCTTGATCAAACTTCATGTTATGGAAGAAAGAGATGTGGATAGGTAGCCGATAGTCATGGAGGCACATTAGGAAGATTAGATTTAGTAATACTTGTGGACTAAACGGGAGGAGTGGCAGTTAAGGCTTAAGAAGGTAGGGTTTCCCATTGGGCAATAGCTTGAGCACCAATGCATGGAGGAACATTAGAAACTTTGATGCATCGAGAAACATTAGAAACCTCGATGAATGGAGGAACAAAGGAAGAAGTAGGCCCATGATGCTCGAAGGAATACTTATGTCATTTATGTACATCAGAAAATAGTCTCCACTAGACTCTCTCTTCCTCTTTAGTCTTTCTTCTTCGGTCTCAAGATGTTATCTTTCAATCTTGTGAGACTTATAATGCTCGCGATCTTTCCTCTTTTGTCTTTCTTCATCCATCTCGTAACAACGAGATGGATGAGGCTCGGGGGTATGCCTATTGTACTCGCTTCTGCTATCGGAGAGAGAGCTTTATACCTATCACGAAACATAGAATCTGAAACAAGATGGAAATCGTATAAGTATTAAAGTTACAAAGATTAAGTGTATGCAAGAATGAGTGTTTGCAGCCGCAAGTGAAGTGCATGATGTCGATGACTCCCTAATTACTCTACAAATTGCGTATGCATGGGCTTAAGGATGGAGTTTCTCCACCTTCGTTGATACTTATCCTCGAAGAAAAATTGCAATCAGAACTCGCTTCACCCACGATGTGGCTAAGGGTGAAATTGGTTTCATTCAGGACTCCCAAATCGATAAAAAAAACATTACTTAATGGATATGATCTAGCTGCATTCTCTTTCGTATGTATGGTAACTTGGTGACCAGCTTTGTAACACCCCAGATTATTGGTAACATTATTTAGAATTTTTAATTAGCTAAATAAAAAAATGTGTTGATAAGGGGATTAAGATTTGATTCTAATTAAGGTGTGGTCGTGCCATTTAAATAATGAACTAAAAAAGAGATCTAATGAAATAAAGGAGAGGTAAATAGGAAAGAGGCCATTCGTATATCATCCAAACCATGGACGTGTATTAGAACACACGTTCATTTCATTTTGAAAATTTTAAAACAAGAGGTCGACCACCATTAAAAAGGAAAAGGGAAAGAAGAGTAAGAAAAGCTAATACGAATAAAATTCATCCAAATCTCAAGTTCCTTAATCCCTAAAGCTAAGATGAATAATGTTTAGTCCCATTTTTGATTGTGTTTTTGGCTTTAAGATGAATTCCAAATATTTTGCAATGATTTTCCATGAATGATAGAATGAATATATATATTTGTTGATGAACTATGGTTAATCATATTGAATTTATGATATGTTTTAAGGTGAAAACCTTATTAAATGACATCCAAATGCCTATCAAATTTTTATGAAGATTATATATATTATTTTGAAGACGAGTTTCAATTTTTAGATTTTTTTTTTGAAATTTTGTGGAATTAATATGGATTTTCCAGTAAAGAAAATGGTCTTTTAGGTTATAAATTATTTTTGCGTAAATAGTAAATTTTTATATATAATTAAAGGAAGAGAAGGGGCTGTTTGAAAAATGTTTAAAAGTTGGCAATACTTTTGAAAAGAGAAACCTTGGAACCAATCAGATTTAGACAAACAAGGAATGTTAGGTGCAAAAGAATAGTTTAAAAGTAAAAATGAATAGGTTTTTCGCTATTTCGAGCTTTCGGCACCTGGTTCTACCTCCATTCCTTCGCTTTTGACACGGTTATAACCAATGCACATGGTATCGGGCAACTGGTTCATAGTGAGTTGGAAGAGGGCGAACGGTATATGGTCGAAACCAGGGGGTTTCGAAAGGGTTGAAACAATGCTTTGGTTTCAAAGGGAAATGCGCCTGCTTTCTTTCGATCAAGATGCTTTCGACTTAGTTGGTTTTCAACAAGGTCAAATTGTTTAAAAGTATGGTTTCGATTAGGTTGCGCCTTTTTTAAATGCTTGCTTTTGACTGAGTCAAAACCTTTAGCTGTTGCTTCCTACCTTTTGATCCAGATGATTTCAAAGAGGTTCCTTTTGTTATCTAAAATATGGCCACCTCTCCAATGTTTCGAAGAGATGGTTTTGACATCATAACTTCATTACTTAGGAAATGATTTCAAAACAGATGCTTTCGACTTAAATATTTTTAACACCATTCTATAATTGGAGTAAAACCCAAATAGTTTCGAAAGAGATAGTTTTAAATGGTTTCAAAACAGATGCTATTGACTTTAATGGGTTTCTGATCCTTTTGCTCTACTTGAAGGCATAATCCAAATGGTTTCGACCGAGATGATTTTCAAAGGTTTTGAAGGAATTAAATTTTGAATGGTTTCGAAAGGTTTTCGCATGTTTTAAATTGAACCCAAAGTGCTTTCGAAAAGATTGAGTATTGACTATTTCGAAAGGTTTTAATTAATGGTTCGAAAGGGGTGGTTTTCTAGGGTTTCAAAAGGATTGAGAGAAAGGGTTTTCCTTATGTTTTCAAATGGCAATATTTAAAGGTTTTGAAGAGGATGTCTAATGTTTTGAAGCGTTCGAAATAAAGGCTTCTAATGGTTTCAAAAGGGTCGCTTTCAACGGTTTCGAAGGGTTACCTTCAAGGGTTTTAAAAGGGTTGTCTACAGGTTTTAAACAAAGGTTTCAAATGTATTAAATAGGCAAGGTAGCCTAAGTGTTTTCAAGTTAAAATGGGTTTAACTTGTTTTGGAAGTATAGTAAATTGCCATTAATATTCATCAATATTACTTTGAGTAAGTACATATATCATGATGAAAATAGCTTAGAGTAAAGCTAAAAATATACTTTTCTTGCATATATATGATTTGAAGGACCAAATCATTTGAAAAGGTTTTCAAGGAAAATTTAAAGGGTAGTTAAGCCTAAGAAAATGATTTGAAATTTAGACCATTTTGATTCGGACAGTTAGTCCATTTTGTGGGCAGTCAGCTCAGTCATATGGATAGATCGTCCATTTGTAGCATAATGGACCTTACTATTTTGTTATGGACATATAGTTCACATATTACCTATTTTATGGACAAATAGTCCATTTATTAGCATAAAGGATATTGCTATTTTGATATAATAAGTTTGATTAACCCATTTGGTTGCAGGAAAGGATTTGCATAATATATGTTTTGAAAAGGATATTAGTGAGGGGAAACCAGTTCCGCTAAGTGGCACGGTCTCACTTAATATCAGTAAACCAAGATGTAACAGAATTATTCAACATGTCCGATTCAAAGTTTTTGTTTCCCCTTAAACACTTGGGTGCCCAAAATTGATTTGAGTAGACCGAGGGTTAAGGTTTTTAGGTTTTAGTCATAATGGCGAATAAAGCTTCAGGAGATGAGCAAGTGGCTGACGGATAGTTAATTAGGATTTGCGGTTTCATTTTGTTTTGATTCCGCTGTGTATATTAAGTCATATATGACTATATTAACTCTGTCAACCAAGGGGTCATCGTCATATGTCGCTCTTGACGTATTATTGTAATGTTATAATTAATTTTTACCTGGGAAATGATATGGGATTATGTAACTTGGATACGATTTTTTTTTGAAATGTAATCAGTAAAATGTTGTTTTTCAAAATCTATGATTTTTTTCATATTCAAGTGCCTCTAATATTATAGATACCATTATCATTACCGTATTTTATCACCAGAAGTTAATACCATGGATGACTGCAGCATATGTAGTACTTAGCTTTTGGCCTCTAGATACGGGAGTTACATCTTGGTACCAGAGCATAGGTTTATGAAAAAATTTAACTAAAAATGGGTTTTAAAACATAATCCTAAAAAATTAGAGTAAGAATGAGGTATGGGGTAACGTTGTAGTAGCATACTTGTATTTGCTATATATAAGTACATGCTTTATCTCCAGTCTCTTATCTTTGTTAGGTTATTTTTCTGTATCACATGAGGTTTGAATACAGATATGGAAGGTAGAAGAGGAAGAGTTAACCTAGCAGAGGAAGACACCTATGGGAATGCCAGGCCTCATGTAAGAAGAGGTCAAAGTCAGGCATAAGCGGAGAATGTGGGTGCTGAAGTCCCGCAAGTCTGAATGGAAGCTATGTATCCGTTTTTCAAAAATACGGTGCGGGCGGGAGTTGCAGCTAGAGTGTTATGAGGAAATGCTGCAGGAATAGGGGTTCTGGAAGTTCCAATAGTTAACCATTACGCTAAGCTGAGTGAAGATTACACCAACCTTGGAATGAAGTCGTTTATTGGAACGAAGGATGCCATTGAGGTAGAGAATTGGTTGTTTCACTGCAAAAGGATTTTTGCAGATTTTGGGCTCGATGATGTGCAGAAGAGGAGGTTGGCATCCAAACAACTTTAGGGAGCTGCATTGTTTTTGTGGAACAGTGTGACAACTGGTGTAGACGAGGAAACTTTATCATAGGTAGATTTCAAGGGAAGGTTCCAGGAGAGATTCATGTCTGCAATGGCACAATTAGCTCTGATCAGAAAGTTTATTGAATTAGAGCAAGGAGAGATATCTATTTTGGAGCATTCCAAAAGGTTCGAGGATTTGGCTAGATATGGGTATGCTTCAGTGGATACTGAAATGTAGAGAAACGAGTAGTTTATCAGTTGGTTGAAGCCTGAGTTAGCCAGGGCTACAATACCTTATAATAGAGATCCTTCTGATATTTTATTAGGGATAGCATTAAGGCATGAGGAGTATCTTGATTCTCTAGAGAGGAGTAAGGTTAAAGAAGTCCAGGTCGGGCAGGGTCAGAAGAGAAAGTTCTTTCCTAGGAAAGGTTCTCAAAAGGGCGGAGCGGCTAAGAAGGGGAAGTCTGAGACTGTTTGCTTCAAGTGCGAAAGGAAGGGATATTTTGCAAATAATTGTCATGCTGGAAAAACAAAAGAAGTGGCAGGGAGGAAGAATGCCCGGTGCTTTAACTACCACCAGATAGGGCACTGTAAAAGCCAGTGCAAGGATCTCACTAAGGATGGAAAGGGCAAAGTGTATGCATTGAAGCCTATTACTTCGAGGCCAACAGTTTATGAGAAGGGAAAGGCGGTTTTGTAAGGCATGCTTCAAATTCAAGGTATGTATGTTAGCGTTCTATCTGATACTAGTGCATCACATTATTTTATATATTGATGTTTGATAGATAAGCTTTACTTAGAACCCACATTTTTAGTTACTTCCTTACGGGTTACGAATCCCATAGGAGGGTATGCATCTCTAGGGTTGAGATGTGACCAGCTAGAGTTTGATCTGTTTGGTCATGCTTTTGTTTGCAGTTTGCATATGTTTGATTTTGTAGGGTCTGGTATCATTCTTGGTATGGATTAGTTGAGTGAGTACAATGCTAGTATATTTTGCCAAGATAGAAAAATATCGCTTAGACACCCAGATTGTAGTGAAATTTTTTTTAAACCGTAGAAGGTTCTTGTGGTTAGATGTGTGCCTTTCTGGGTGCTATGGAATCGAAAGATGAGCTGAATTGAGTTTTCATGGTTAGCGGATTCATAGATATGTTTGAGCCTATAGTAGGATTGCTACCGAAACGAGCCGTTGAGTTTCAGATAGATTTGGTTCTGGGACCAGAAATAGTGAGTAGGCCGCCAAGTAGGATGACCCCTTTAGAGATGAGGGAGTTAAAAGTGCAGTTGGTGGATTTAGATGGCGAGAGTTTTATCAGGCCGAGTAGTTCGCCTAAGGGAGAAGCCGTAGTGTTCGCTAAGAAGATGGACAAATCATTAAGGCTATGTACCAATTTTCGCAAGTTGAATGAGAGCAAGATAAAGAAACGATATCCATTGTCGAGGATGGACGATTTGTTCGACCAGTTGAGTGGAACCATCGTATTCTCACAGTTGGATTTGGTGACAGATTTCCATCACATTACAAGAAAATATGTTATTGGTTGCATTGAATGGCAGTGTTTCAAAGTTAAGTGCAACTAATGCATATTTAGAGGAAAATAAATAATTAAACATATGCTGCCAGTCTTTCCCTCCTAAATTTTTGGTAAATTTTCTATTCCCCCGCTCGATTACATTCTTTGACATAAACGTCTGTATTAAAAAAGCCTGATAAAGTCTAATTTTCAACCACCACCCCTCGTCTTCTCATTTACCTTCTTCTCCACTCCGACCTTACCTCTCAACCTTTCCTTCTCGTCCAACCCTCCTCCGTCTCATCTGCTCCTATAATCATTACTTCCCTTTCAAATTTTCAAATACTAGATCTGCCTTGCTTATCACAACTCGCATCACGTTCTACTGTTAGCATCGATGATTTCTGGTTGCCCTCTCTCAGTCTCGGCCTAAGTCTTTCCGATGAGATGACTGATACTGGCATGCTGCATCTACGATCTCAGCTCTAAACACCTTCTCGGATTTTGAAATCAAAATATGAGGTGAGCTCGAATTTTTTAATTATGATAAATATTTTTAAAATTTGAGGCATTAACATTAATGTAACAAAAAGCTTACTATCAATTAACTAGATACTAATTGTCAAATACTTTATATGCTGAATTTGTGAATTGCTTCGTTATTCTAAAAATTAAGTTGTTTAACGCAAACCAATTTGACAAATAAATTATATGATGAATCAAGTGGCTTAATATTGATTTATGTTCATGTCAAGTCTATATCTTTTGAGTCCATGCAATCCTATATCATTTGAGTTCATGCCAAGTCTATATTAAGATGGGTAAAATTTCTTCTGCTAATGGATTCTTTTGTTGCTGACTAGAACTGTGATGATGATGAGCTTATACTCATACATTATTGCATGCATTAAGATGCTAGATTGTGTTGTTGTTGCCTGTGTGGATCTAGTGAGATCTGTTGTATAAATTATCTATGTTGTATAGCAGATGGTATATGATATCGAAGGAAAATTGTTCACTTATGTATGTGGCTCTGAAACGACCCGCAAACCCGTACCCTTTGAATCGGCACTATTCTCCCTCAATCAAATCAAGATATACAGAAATACGAACCATTTGGATCAAAAGAATAAGCGGTAGAAGAAGAAAATAGAAAACAACATCAGAATCTAACCATCGCAGCGGAATAAAATATAATAGATAATAAATGATCTTTACTCCAAAGAAAACTATATCTGTTTTATACATACGTCATCAGAGTTCAACAACATCAATAACATACAACTGGACAGTCATATAAACTTGTCCTCAAAACTGAATACACGGCAGAATAATAACCAAGTACGGAAGTACGTATCGCCATCCAGCTCGTCTCTTGAGCTCCACAGCATCATATCCTGTATTCTATAATACTCAGTCTGACCCGAGCATTATAGTTAAATAACACCCGAGTCAGTCTGGAAAACCAGCGTGAGAAGTCACGCTCAAATTGATTATTAAAGTTTCAAAATCCTCTGAAAATCAAAAGCATCTCATAAGATCACGCCACAAATAAATATGTCGGGTTTTTACCTTACGATAGCTAAAACATTTTTTATTAAAATCCTCTGATATTATAATAGGGTCTATTTACAAATACTTATTAAAATAGCCGAAATTGTTACATTTATTAAATTCCAGCTACTAGCCACAATCGTGGGTAAAACAAACAAAAACCATAAAAGGCACGTAGGGAGAATGGATTTCCAACTAATGATTAGGCACTGGGGTACCACCTGTCACAGTACGTGGCCTAGATCACTGTACCAAGGATTACTCCCAATCCCCTTCAACACAAGACCGAGACTACCCCTTACTGGATAATCCCGAGTAAGATCATCCTACGGTTGGGATCAACAACCGCACCACTAAGCCGAATAAAAAGGGACATCTTGACAGGGATGACCTCACCCTAATGGGCGCTACCCACCTAGCCTTGCTGCATAACCCTTAATTTTCAGTCATTCCCGGTTGATGAGGCTCGAGGCTAAGAGTTACCTTTTTAGATCATTTCACTTAGAATGCCCATCATCCACCTGATGATGTTCCAAAAGCATTCATCCACACAAGTCCGTCCCGGGTTCGAACGGAACCGAAGGCACTACTCCTACTACATCCATTTTGGAAATCATCCTCAGGATTAGTAGCGACTAGCCCTTAACTTCACTGCTCCATCTTCTACTCCGAACTCGTTTTCCCACGAAAACATACAAACCGAATCGAAGTGGTTTTCGAGAAATTAATCCCAATCCCGGTCTCTTCGAAACGATCAGCGCATTGTCCAATATTGCTAGTCGGTTATTTAACCATAATTAGCATTCACAACAACCATTAAGCATAAATAATTTCTCCAAATTGTTTATTAACTTCAAAATATCTTTGCAAGATATATCTCCATTTTCAACCCTTTTTGAAAACAGTTTTCAAACCCTACTCTTCTTATGGGATAAATTTCCAACTATTTATTTCCATGAAAGCACCAAGAACAAAGCTTTAGATTTTTAAAATAATTTAAAAACACTTTATTATAAAATATACTTTAACATTTAAATTGAAAACTACTTCAATACTTTATTAAAAATATATGCTTTAGGAATATTTAAAATGAGGTAACTTTATTAAATATAAAACTTGATTTTCTCCTTTAAAATAAATGCCAAGTCATCTTTAAATAATTACTACGATAATAGATTTGAAAAATACTTACTTTAGGATTTAAACAATTAGAAATGATAAATTTTCTAAAACATGCTTTTTAAATGAACTTCAAACTTTTTAATTTATATTTATAAATTTGCTTTGAAAACGTACTTAGCTATCCAGGGAAATACGCTTCCTTTTACATCCTTTAAAAATAAATCACTATTTATTTTTAAACAAATTTACCCATTCCTTTAATAAATTCCCATCGTGAATTTGTTCTTTCAAATATCCACTAATATAATTACTTCACTTTTATAAACCCAGTTTATAAATTTCATAGTCACATTCTCCTTTAAATTTTCAATTTCAAACACTTGAATCAATTTCCAAATTGATTTCCAATTTACTCCATTTGAAATAAATCTCTTTACTTACTCTTTTTTTTTCGAAATCCATTAACTTCAGATTTTATTTCTCCATTTTGATTTAAAATCTTTTAACTGAAACATATCAATTTCAAATTTCCAAAACTCCTTCTTTATCCTTTTAAATAAATTTAAACCTTTAATTTTAAAGTAAATTTTTTATTCCTTTAAATAATATCACTTAAGTTTTACAATTCATTATTTTCTTTTTATTCAAAATCCCCTTTTCATACACGGAATTTATTTATTAAAATTTTAAAATCACTTTTACTTTTCGAATTCATTCTTAAATTTATTCAAATTCTCTATGATTACTTTACTTAAAAATTCGCTCTTTTATTTTCTTTTCAAAAATCCCATTCTGTATATTTTGATAACTCAGTGTACCGGATTATATTCAAGCAAAGTATAACATTCAATATTCTAGTATAATTCATCACAGAATATCAAATAATCATAACAGAGAATATTAAATAATCTAAATATTTTTGAGGAATCCAGTTGGATCCCTCTAACCTGTTTTCCCTACGTCCACAGATGTTAGCACAATATAAAATATCAATTCCACTTCAAGGTGGAATATCGCGGTATATGGGATTTATATAATATCATCCATTATTATGCAGTGCATAGGGTCTCATCCGTTATATAATGCGGGAAATCAATCATTCCAACATATACTATATACTACTATATATAATATAGCACATCAAATCAATTCAATAATTCAACCAATTATTTAAATTAAACCATTTAAATTTAAACTAAACCCAGATGAGTGAGATTAACTCACCTTTGCCCCTTAAATTTACAAATCCCCTTCATTCTCGATTTGATTCCATGATTATTGACCTTTGATTATTTTTATTTTTATTTGCAGTCCATTCCAATTCCGACTTGCCTCATAATTTTTAGACCTTGTATAAATTTAACATGGGTTAACAAACTTATTATCACCAAGATAATAGCTTAATTAAGTGATAAGCAAATAATCAATAATATGATTAACTTCATAGATTAAATGAACATAGGTAGTAATACCTTCGTCCCTCCAAGTACATACCCCACTGTTCACTCTCCATCAAGGACATCACGCTCTCCCCCTTCTCGACTTCCAAACAACGAGCACGAAGAAGCCTGGCCAACCCTAATTCGAAACAGCACTTTCGAACCACCCCCTCAAACCCACTGTCGAACCTTACAGGCGCAACATCCTACCCACTCCAACCATCATCTTGTCGAGCCTCCGTCCTAACTCCTAGCTCACGCCGCCACTTGACTCCATCGCGACTTCGAAACCACTTCACGACCATCACCAACGATCGCCACCAAGTCGCGACTACTTCGATCACCCATCCTCATAGTCACCTCTCGTGCGCTGCTCCCCTGCTCGAATGGCCGAAGCTCGACAAGACAATCATTCACTCCTACGTTTGAGAGAAGTAGACACCTAATCATATCGTGCTTCCCTAGGCACGACATCGACGAAGGCCTTGGCCTATTCAAACGCGATTTCTAAACGCGTGATTTGCTTTGATGATTTTTTTATTGAATTTTTTTCTTCGGACATGGATTTGTTATTGGAGAGTTAGAGGAGGGATTTTCGTCAGTTAATTTGGGAATGGGGAAAAGAAGGAAATGAACGAAAATTTAAATTCTACAGCCACCATTTTTTTATGAGAAACGAGCTCGAAAAGAAAGAGGGGGTGGCCATTATTGATTTCGATTTTCTAAGAAAGAGGAGGATGTGCAAGTTATACATGAAGGGTATGGCGTGCTTTAGAAGATTGGCCATAGGATTTTGACTTTTCTTTTTCGTTATAATATTTTATAATTTTCTTTCTAAAGTATCTCATTTTCGCCAATTAAAATTTAGACCTCTTATCGAGGTGTGCCGCTAGGTGTTTATAATGTTATACCCCTATTCCGAACGCAATGGAAAAGGTTTCGAGTCCTAATTTGGTCGTATGGAGAAGATAGCTTTTTTGAACCAGTTACTATATTAAATTTTCGATATAAATTTCAACGCGTTTATATATCGTATGCTCACAAAACAACTCCAAATGCTACGAAATTGAAATCCGACAATAATTCAATATTACGGATTCAATGGATCTAGTTTCGTCGAATTCCGAGACTGCGCCTCGGAAGGCTATTTTTAAATATCGATTTAAACGATATATTTTCAAAACTTAACAAAACACTTCCAAATTCAAGTTTAACGCTTTTACTTTCTTTAGTACTATCAATATAAATTTTACAAGCCTTTAAAATATTTTTAACAGGCTTAAAACTGAAGAATCAATAATTTACCCAATTTCAGTTTATTTAATTTAATAATTAAATTACCCAATAAATGGTGATATTTGAATTCAAGTTAAAAAATTAACTTTTAAACATTTATCAATTAAATATTCCGATTTCAAACATCCAAAAATTCCGGGTCGTCACAGGCTCGCTGCTTATTTTGCATAATTTATTCTTTACCGTTTGTTTCAATGTACGATAGGAGACTCATATTTTAGGGATGCGTATTCTTCATAACGTGCTGGAGCAATGGCTGTATAATGGTTTGAAAACCCTTTGGCGGGACATATTGGTCCTATTATGTGGTATTCAACCATCTTAATAGTAATGGGCAGTCACTATATCCTTGCCTTTCTGTCTTTGAATACTTTGAATGGTCATCCTTAGCACAAAAAAAAGCTCAGAGTCATCAGACATCTTTTCACAATTACCAGAGGTATGTCTATTTCTACATCATTCTATGTTCATCATTGAGATAGATGTATATTTTTCACAAGTAGATCGCTACACAATTTGTGCTGTTTGGATATTTTAGTTTCTAAAATAGCCGAAGGGAAGATAAGAAACATATTTCCTTGAAAAACAACATGTATGTTGGTTATTACCCTTGGTTGAGCCTAGAAATTTTATGGGTTGTTTCTTGCAGCTTGTTCTTAGAAGATATGTGTCCTCAAAAGGATGTCTATGGTGGCTTCATTGTAGAAATCGCGGATGTAGTTGTATGATGTATAAGAGTTTTTGATGTGTAAGGGTTTTTGCAACAATAAAATTTTGAATTTTAGATTTACATTGTTTTGCATCTTGAAACCTGATTTAGCTTTGATTGAACCTCTTGTAAAATAAACTAGGATGTTGAGCATTCTACTATGTGTATTACTTTTGTCAGTAAATTAACAATTTTTGATTCCTGACTTTATTAATAAATAATAATTCCAGATGATTGATGTGACTACCCGCATTTCTCTCCATAGAAAGATGCATCATTATTAAGAAAGAAAGAGATAGAAAAAAGAGAAAAGAGAGAGAAGAAAGAACTAAACAACATCAGAATCTCATAGCGGAACGAATAAATTATATTAATCACATAAGTATTACATAGTATACGACATCTATCAGAGTTATACAGCTTTACATTACAACACATTAGACAGTTATAAAACCTGTCTGTTATATAACTCACAGATACAACATAGAGATACCAACCACTACAAGAAAAAACACCTTTGACTGCAGCTATTCATAGCGTTTCTCCTTTCAATGCAGTCAACGAAAATCTTGGAGGGAAATTTTTACATGCAAACGCTGAGAAAACCTAAAATAATATAACTTTGCCGCCTCATTTTTCTACTTCACCTATTTACTTTTCTCGGCCTTTCATCTCATTAAATCCTCCACCACCTAAAACGAAATTAACCCTCTCTTCCGATCACCGAAATTTGCCTTCATCAGTGCCGCTTCATCGTTCAGACATCTCCCTTCACCATTCTTTATATTTCGAATCCGAATCATCACCGCTAGTTGCTCCCTCTACAGGTACTTATTTTCAATCATTCGTTGATTTTATTTAGGTTTAAAATGGGTTTTCAATTAGTTTAATCATTCATCAATCTCAATTTTGTCATTTCAGTATGTGTTTTTCGATTGCCCTAAATCATAATTTGTTGGTAACTGATGTTAAATAGTTTATTAACATTGTTGTATGTGAATAAGTTTATTTTAAAGAATTTGGATATCTAGGAAAATATGGTCTTTTTTGTTATTTTTTAATTTGGATCAGATTCCATTAATAAGTTTTTTGTTGTTAATAAGTTTTTTAATTACGAAAATAGGGTCTTTTTTGTTGCTTTTTAATTAGGGTCAAATTCTGCGAGCACTACAAGTTTTTTTTTGTTAATAAGTTTTCTAGTTAGGAAAATCCTATGCATGTCATGTTGCATTTTGAATAAATTGCCTTAATCGAAGTACAAATAATTCTTGTTTATATTAATGCACTAGTGCTTTAATTACATTCTAGGTGATATTTTGATATACATGATTTTTGTAATAATCGTTAATTTATATCATGGTCAATACTATCTGATGTGCCCAGTACTAAACAAATTAGAACGAGGTTGGTTACATAAATATTTTAATTTCACTAGACCTGAAAAAATATTTGTACATGTTACAAAGAAAGGGTGAAATCCAGTGTATAAGGGTTAAGACTTCCTTTAGTTGAAGAGTTTTTATTGTAAACAACTGGCTGTGTATGTATTTTTGTAACCGACGCACATGCAAACTTTAATATTCCTATTTCCTAGGTCAATGTGATTGTGTTTGGTGAATCAACTGAATCTATGCGGTTTTCTTTCGATTCAAGAGGAAATACTGTTCCAACAATACTCTTGTTGATGCAAAGACGGCTCTATGAACTAGGTGGTCTTTCAGTTATGTATAATGCAAGTAATAAAAGCATGTATACCTTGGAAATAATTTTGAATTTTGAAACTTAATCTTCACAAAAAACATTGAGCAGGCTGAAGGCATATTTAGAATAAATGCAGAAAATGGGCAGGAAGAGCTTGTGAGAGATCAGCTAAATCATGGCATTGTCCTTGATGGGATTGACGTTCATTGTTTAGCTAGTTTGATCAAGGTAATTTCCTTCATTGTGTGTATTTGTGCATGCATGTCATTATCCATTTGTCTTGGCATCAAATTTTGAGGCATATAATCGCTAAGGCATATTAGAATTACATTATTAACAACCATATAATCACTAAAGCTCCCATGATCTGTCATTTATTTCAAATATGATATATGAAATAGTTCATGGTTCTATCAGCCCTATAAATCTACACAAGGGAAAGCTTAGAATATAAATAGTAAGTCTCGGTTAATTCTCAAGTATCAGAATTATCTAATGCATGAAATTAGTACATTGATACTTTAAATACAAATTAAATAAAAAACAGTCAGTTAAAGACTAAATGGAGTAGGTAGCTCATGTTTTTTAAGTGTGAAATAAAAAATAATGGACGACTTTGTTCATACAACTCTATACAATACTTTTTGTGAATTCGTATCATTATGGCAAGTCGATTGGACGTATAGTGTCTAAAAGTTAAGAAATAGAACACGTTTTAGAAAAGTAAACTGTCAACAAAACTGACTTGTATATCACCATGTATAAAAGTTGCAAATTTTTATCTTTATAGCTATTTGTAAAGTTAACTTGATTAGAATGGCTAGTTGACCATGTATATCACCAATTTAGTGAAGAAAACCAATGTATAGAAAATAGAGATGTGTAAAAGATACTTCAGTAACTGTGCTAGAATTGTAAAGGAATTTTTTTCCCTTTAAGCCGTATTATTTAAGGCCATCGGTACTTAGTTTGAGGATTGATCTTCATCAAAAGTGATGCACTGATCATTTCAAAGGCTAAAAAGTTCCTAGTAGTCGACAAATACTAATGCACTTGATGAAAGTATTAATGAATATTTCAAAATTTTGTAATTTTACACTTAAGACAGTTTATGTTATGGTGGGAATGCTTGAAAATATCTAAAACATAGAATTTTCTTTTTAATAGAAGTATCATGCAAAAATTTATAGCCTAGTCCATAACTAAAAGATCCAACCGTGGATAAACGGTAAATAACTCATGGTTTTAAATTCAAATAAACCTTCCCACTTGTAGAGGATATATGGAAATAAGGTTTGTTTGCTGTTATTTTAAATTAACCAAAGTCGAATTAATATAAATTATGATAATATGTTTGGTAGGCGTATCTAAGTTTTTCTAGAGATTTTGGATGGCCATGGAGACGCTTAACAGCCATCATTAAAGTATTAGGAATCGTTTCATAAGTCGAGTACATTTTAAAATCTCCAAATGACATCATTTTTCGAGTTGTAAATAGATGGAGCTAAATTGAACCATTAGATATATTATGATAGATGATTTTTGCTGAAAATTTGGTATGCATAGTAATTGTGAAAAAAAGGGACCATTTTACCATTTCAAATTCGTGGGGATGTTGATACTAGTATGTATTTTAGTTTTTGTATGTTTCTTATAACATCCATAGATGCTGATGTTGGCTGCTGCATTCACTATCTTCAATTTACCATGGCCAAAAGACCATTAAAAACCTATTACATAAATCTCTCATGTTGACCAAACTTGAAAATGAGCTTTCATTTTTTAAAATGCACGTATTCATTTTTATTTTCCCCCTATTTGTGCTTGCCAGCTTTGAAAGTGTGTAAGATAATCATGTAGTAATTTACCTTGAAAATAAATTTTCACTTAACACCCAATTAAAGTAGATGCGTGCATGCTTATGAAAGAAATTATACTTTCAGCCTAAATACTCTTTCCTCTTATCCACATGATATATTATCCATCTAATTCACATAAAAAGGAGGAGGCCGAGAAAGTACATTTAAGGAGTTGAATATCTTATTATATATAAACTTTTTGAAAGGATATTTCACCTACAATTTTTAATTCATGTCATACATTATCACTTCCAATTCAAAAAATGTTATCATACAATCATTCTCTTCATGGTTCAAGGATCTTATTACGTATGCTTCCTTTGCACCTGGAGTGATAGAGGTAGTACTGTCAAAATTTTATGGCTAATATGTAATATTTAAGGCACTGAATATCTCAATATTAGTGCTGGCTTATATAGAACATATTAGCATGTGGCATGAACCTATTTCCCTTTAATATAGGAGTGGCATCTTAATTCACAGGTGTAATATAGTTGTTCAAAATTATTGTGCAGGAATGAAGCTAGCAAGTAGAATATCGTGCTTCAACATGAATATTTGATACAGAGGTAAGGACAGTGAGGTAGTTTTGAGGTGGGATGTGTAAGTAAGAAGAAGAGCTGATGCAGTAGATATTCTAGCAGGCAAGTGGGACATGCAGGCAAGATAACGAAGATGGTGGTAACTTGAAGAAAGAACAAGTAGATGGAGTCAAAGCCCAGTTACACATAAACCTCGATGGCCCAAATGCAAATAGCCCAGTTACTGATCATATGAACTATCGCGTCAAACAGACTTCTCCTGCCATCAAGTATGTTACCCAACCTATTTTAATTTATATATTTATCACAAACTTCTTAATTTAAAGGATACATGAATACATAGTTAATATTATCAAACGAAGAAGCATCTCTTCGAGTTCCCTCTATTTGCGATAGATCCCTACATACAACAACCAAAATAAAATCATGCCTTCAGATCTAATTTTTTTAAATAAGGATAAAACAATAAAGAAACACTTGTCTTGTGCATGTTTGATCTGTAGTTGCATCTATGAATTCATGTAGGATCTAATTTTTTTAAACAAGGATAAAATAATAAAGAGACATATTGGTTCGGATTCATCTACGAATTCATGAAAAGAATACTTTGGTTAGTTATGAGAAAGGAGAATAAAATTAATCATAACTTATGCAGTTGAAACAGGTGGATGCGCACTGAAATATTGTGATATTCATGAATGTTTCACAGGCCATGTTTAGCTTGTGAATGTCTTCTAAGTGATGGCTGGTTATATTATACCTGACCTGAAATTGTGCTATGTTTGAAGTAACTATGCATGCAAATTGCACTCAGTTTTCAAAGCTGAGTTGCACTTGCAACTCAATTTTTTGAAACTGGATTGCAAATGCAGCTCAATTTTCAACTGAGTTGCAATTTGCAATTCCAGTTTCGAAAAAAAAGAGTATTACGTATGAATCTTTACTTAGATAGTTTATTATGTAGACTCCAATATTACATTCAACTGACACCTACTATGTGCCAAATTCTTGCTCTGGCTAGAATTATTCAATTAATTTAATTTTGTCTTAATAACCGATCATTCCCACCAATTGAACGAATGAGCAATTTTCTTCTTCACTTATCTCCATGGTTGATTAAAAATGGCTATCTCAATCATGATTAACAAGATTTTTTATTTAAATAAAAGTAGACGGTGATAACATTAATGCTACTATCTGTTGTGATCTTTTATATAATTGATAGTTAAAAGAAATTTAACCGAGTTAATTTTTTACAAAAGTTAACTAAGTTTACAAAAAATGTCAAACTTCTACATAAAATAATCATGTTAAGCAATTTTTATTAAAATTAGAAATATGTATAAAAATTAAACGCATTTGTAAAAATTAACTTAGGTTTACAAATTTTAACTATGTTAATTAAGTATAAAGAAATAACTAAGTCTATAAAAAATAATTAAGTTTATACAAATTAAGTAAGTTGACTAATAATTTATAGAAATTTAACTAATTTTTATAAAATTTAGCTATGTTAACTAAGTTTATAAAAATTCGCTAAATTAACCAAGTTTATAAAAAGTAAATAATTTTCTAAAAATTAACTAAGTTTTATAAAACTAAAATAAATTAATAAAAATTAACTAAATTATATAGAATTTTAACTAACCAAGTTTTATAAAAATTAAATGATTTTTTAAATTTTAACAAAATTTAATAAAAATCAAATAAATTTATATAAGTGAACTAAGTTTTACAAAAAAATTAGTTAAGTTTTATTAATATTAACCTAATTCATAAAAATTAGCTAATTTTTACAAAAGGTTATTAGGTTTTAAAAAATTAAATATCCAAACTTTATAAAAATTAAATAAGTTTATTAAAATGAATAAGTTTATAAAACTGATTGTTTTTTTCTGAAAAACACAAGAAAACAAAATTTAACTTATTTTGTTAGAACTTAACCAATTTTTATAAACATTTAACTAAATTAACTATGTTTGTAAAATTTAAACAAGTTTTACAAAAATTAACCATGTTCTATGGTAAATTTATAAAAAGCAACTATTTAATAAAAATTTAAATTAACTAATTTTTTAAAGAATCTATTAATTTTCATAAATATTTAGTTGAGTTAATAATGTTTCTTTAAATTAATCGGTTTTATAAAGATAAATTAAGTTTTATAAAAAATTAGAAAAGTCCATAAAAACTAATAGTATTAGTAATAATAATAATATAAATAATAATAGTTAGTACATTATTTTATAGCGATGTTCATACATCTTTACTTGGTTAGTTACATGTACTGTTTTGTACGCTAAATAATTGGATGACTTGGTTCTATCCCCATGCTCAATCTGACCTGATTCTGTCCAACTTTGGCTGCAGAAATAGGCGAATGCTACCGATAGCTCAAGCAACTTATTTTGGTAAGCTGTCATCTATGATGTGTTCCTTGCTTGGCTGGTTGCTTTCCTTGTTTTTAACTAGCCAAATATATTAAGCATCTTGTTTCAGTTCTCATAGTCAATCTAACTATCCCGTAGCCTATCTGTATTATTGATTATTGCATCTCTAATGTGCTTCGGTTATCAGCCTTTTTAAATGCTAATTTGTATTTAGATAATTCATAATGTGGTTGGACCCTAAATTAATGCACATACCAGGTTTGATCAGATAGCTTGAGAGCTTCAAAGTCACATCATATATATGCATTCAACTAATGAAATGTCACATATTCGTAGTCTTATGGCTTTGTTCTATTTCAATGGCTGCTTTCTGTTTTTTTGTAGTCATACGTGCTTTGTTCTATTTCAATGGCTGCTTTCTTTTTTTTAGCTTATAGGTTTCCAAATATAGTCAGTTGTTTGCTAATCCTGTAACATCTATTTTTTGGTCAATTTGTAGTCTTAGACTTATTTTAGTACTAATTTTAAACATCTGTTACTTAAGTGCTCTCTCTAAAATGAATATCACACTTTTTTTAAAAAAAAATATGACTTAATATTTGTATCTAATTTAAAATTATGATTATATAATAATTAATAACTTTAGGTTTTATTTTGTCTTTGTTTTATAGTTAAATATGTTTAGACATTCAAAATATCCAAACATAATTATAGTCAAATGATTAATTAATAACATATGTGTATTCATATACAAAATTATGTGTGACAAAAAATTCTAAAATGTTTTTTTAAAATAAATACCTATGGATGAGTACATTATGTTTTGTAAACTTATAATTAAAATTATGTACTTTTCATATGTTATTCGAATTCAATGTTGCATGAAATCAAACATTGTAGAATACCTTGTGTACTGTAAACTTATAAATGTTCTTGCACTTCATTTCTTTAACTAATTCATGAAATGAAGTGGAGTGATAAACAAGTGTTCTCTAGAGTGTTTTTAACATCATTGGAGTGTCTTGAATACTACAGATACCTGGAAGGCCTGCTGTTATAGGAACCAAGCAAGAAAACCTTCATCATATTTAGCTTCTGCTGCTTACATTTCACTACATAACATATATTCACTTTATCATTTCTTATAATAACATAGTAAGAGCATTACATACATATATCAATACCTTGAGATTGACTAAATTATATTCAATGTGTCCTTGGAATGATATTACAGGTTTCTGTTTAGATCTGATGGGAATCATGAAGAAGTTAATCTATTAGGTGATGGGAGCGAAAAACCCGAATTTGCATAATAGGCATGGATGACTCTGCGACAAGTATTTGGTCATGTAAGTAATCAAATTATCAACCATATTCAATCATCTGTATTGTTTATTGTTTATTTCTCTACATATAATAAAAATACTGTTCTTTTCATTTATAATTTGTTAAGAAAGTATAATCAGAAGAAATGTGCTGTATTTGGTATGCTCACATCTTTGCATCTTTCAATGATACTTTCATCAATTTTCAATCTGGTCAGTCTACTTATTCTCCTCTCTTACTAAATAATCATCAATTTTCTGCTATTATAATCTTAGAAGTGGTACTATTTAACACAATCTGGTTACTTGTTTGACCATTTGGCTGTAGCTCTTGATTTTAGCAACCGAACAGGTGAATTTTACTTGCATATAACTTGTTTAAAATAAAAGTAGGAATATTTTAGGTATAGAAACAGCAACGAACTGTGTAGTGGCTAAAATCAAACACAAATTTAAATTCAAGCAGTGGTTTATAATGATGCTAACAATGCCTTAACTGATCAAAATAAAGCACATATTAAATGATTTAATACAACTTATGATGAAATAAGGTAATCGTTCAATTCATTGTTGGAAATGAATTAAAAGTCTAAGAAAATATATTGCTAAGTTTAAATCATATTCAAATAACCCATAGGAAATTAAATGAATTTCAGAACAACATTTGAATCCATTCATATATTATTTACTTGGATAACCAAATGAATACTGCTTACTTGTGTATTGAAAAGTTGTAAAGTCAAATAATACAGCTAGTAACTAATACTGATTTAATTTAAGGTAGATGATACTTTTGAGACTACGTTTAAAATTTTGACTCATAAAATCTACGTTTTACCTTTCAAATGCCTAGCTTAGACAACATTATCCTAACCTTCATAACTGAAATATATGTTGAAAGACAATTTTAAGCCATTGAAGTTGACATGATCAATTAAAAATTGGAAATCTGCAAGCTCATATGGCAAAGTACTAATCAGTTTGGAGCAAAAATTGAGG
Source organism: Allium cepa (assembly GCA_030765085.1). Taxonomy (NCBI): domain Eukaryota; kingdom Viridiplantae; phylum Streptophyta; class Magnoliopsida; order Asparagales; family Amaryllidaceae; genus Allium; species Allium cepa. The sequence continues at coordinate 102,280,588 of CM060928.1, read as the reverse complement.
AGAAAATTACTGCATTAAGAATGTTACTGAGTTGAAAATAAATAAGGATACCAAATTTTTTTAATAAAGGAATGAGTTCAGAGTATAATGGAATTTGGAGAGGTGTAAACAAATAGCTTTAATTTATCGAAATATCATGTTAGCAAACATGCATTGGTCATTGGCCACTAACCTTTAAATCAAATACAATTAGATTCACAAAAAATGTTTTTATAATAAATTCAGTGTAGCACTTGCAATATAATATAATAATCTAAAAAGAGTGGTCATAATATAACTGAATAGGTTTTTCTATATATCTTGCAGAATCTATCTTTACATTTTATAAGATTTTCCAATTGAACCATTTTCATAGCTTCCTTCATAATAGAAATCACCATGATATATTCAGAAAATCCTCAAAAGATTTGTCTTTACAGGTGTGATAGAGTTCTATATACCTACATATATCATGTAGCCAAACTAATGTTTTTCAATGAAACGATATCCTGTCAAAAGTTCGCTGCATTGATGCAACAAAAATTGTGAAAATTAAATGAAGATGAAATCGTTCTTCATTAAGATACAATACGTTCATCTAATACACATTTACATGTTTATTTGGGTTTTGCTTATAAATAAACTGATAGATATCATAAACTCAAAAGCACGACTAACCTCTTCAATCAGTATCGAGTTTCTTTCGATATCATAAACTACAGTTTTATTGTTGTAAGTGATGGAGTGGAGTGGATTTGATTCTTGTTGGCTAAAAGATTGTCATTTTTGTGTAATTTAGGCCTGTCTTTTGCCATTTAATGTTGAGTGAGAATATGAGAGCGCTCGGTTAGGAATCTGTTTTTTTCTTCTTTTTACTAAACTTGAAATATGGATTATTACAGGTAGACCATAATTCTGTTAATGGTTTCATGCTCAAATAATTGCACTAAAAAATGAGGAGAAAAGTAAATAATTGTATACGTTTTTGATAACTAACAGGCTACATCAACATATGTCAGGTTGCTGATGTAATGTCATTCATACTCTACATTACCAACGTAACAAGTAACACCTTGTCTATGATAACCTCACTCCAACGTATTTGAGGTAGATACAAGGAGGACTGGTGGCTGATGGTGGAATATTCAAGGGGTTGTGAGGCAGGGATGTGGCTCCTGGTGGCAGTTGTGTTTGTTAGCAGCAGATGTAAAGGTATGTTGATGTTGGAAGTTTGGGCAGGCTGTTTGTACTGAGGTGGAATTTGGTTGTGCAAGCAGTTGTGCGTTGTGAAGTTTAGGGTGTAACTGGTGGCAGTAGACGGTAGCTGGAGGTATGATGGCAGTAGAAGGGTGAAATGTAGGTTACAGTGGCACAACAGAACTGGGTTGATGGTGTAATTGTAGTGTTTGTAGATGATGTTTACAGTGATGGGTAGTCAGGTTGCACTACAGAAGTGGGAAGGCTGATGATGCTCGCTGTTGTTGGTGGTCGAAGTTGCTGATAGTGAATGAGCGGTCAGAAGTGATGGGTTAGTGGTAGAATGTTTGAGATTGAAGTGGAGTTTGGGTTGTGTATGGAGATGTATGTAAGGTTGTTTTAGTGGGTATGTCAAAGCAGGGGGATGGAGTAGCAATGGAACCAGAGGCAGTGAAATGAATTGAGAAGAAATGAATTGGCAGAGGGTACGGGGGCAGTTGCTAGAAGTTATGGGGTTTGTCGAAACGATGGTAAGGAGTTTGGTCGAAATGATGTCAGTGGGAAGAGGGGGTGAGGTTGGTTGGAGATGTACTGTGTGTATGGAGATGCTAGCAGTGAATACTTGGCGGAACAAAAGTATGAATTGGTTGAAGCAGTGGTAGGATGAACTACAGGGGAGAACTGCAGAAGTATGAAATGTACGTCAATAGTTGTCAATTAGATGTTATGTGGTTTTGTATGTCAATAGTTTACTTTGTTATTTTTGTTTATGGATATTATTGAAACTTGGTTTATGGATGTCTTTTGTTTGTTAATATTGTCTTAACTAGTTTATGTAACTAATTAATAGTTATTAGAACTTGTTATATATACTAGTTGCTTGAATATGCTCAAAATATAGTGCTGGAATATTCAAAAATAGAGTGGAATATTAAAGCTGTTATATAAATAGAAGACAGCGTTTGATTAATGTTGTCAATGAAGAAACAACAGCGTTCAATTCGTGCTGTAATTATCTTGAAATAGTCAATAACAGCGTTTTTTACATGCTGTCGAAATAGTTGATGATTCAATAACAGCGTTTAGAAAAAGCTGTTGTAAACAATTAAAGTAGAATTAAAACATCTTCGACAACTAAATTATTAACGCTGTTGAAACATAATACAACACGTTTGAAAACGCTGTAAAAATATTTTTGACAGCTTGTAAGAAACGCTGTCAAATAGATGTTTCCATAGCGTTTATAGAAAAGCTGTTGTAAGTTCTGTATATACGACAGCATGTCGTTATACAGCGTTTGAACTAACGCTGTTGTATCCTATTACAGCGTTTATCAAACGCTGTTAAAAGCCTTTTGTGGTGTAGTGAACACAGCGGAAACACTATATATCTACAAACACTAAAGTCTCCTGCTACATTTCTCCTCCAGAGTTTGTCAAAGCAAACTTGAATCCCTTGGCTACTCGTAAAAATTTGAGTACCCAAGAGTATAATAAAACAGAAAATAAACTCTGGGTCAGACATGGGTCTAGTGTGAGTAAACGGGTTAAAGTTGCTTAACTTTGAAAAATCTTTGAAAACAAAAGGTATCTCGTAAGACATCCCGCACATAAACACGGAAAAGTTTTTACCTTACGATAACCAAAACATTTGATAGGAAATCCTGTTATACTATAATAGGGTCTAGGGTTTTCAAGTAAAATACAGAAATAGTTGTAATGCTTACGTCTCACGTTCCAACATAGTTGGGCATAATCAAAACGTACGGAACTTATTGGAGATTGCATTCCATACAATGGCAGGACTACTGGGGTACCGCCCGTCATAGTACATGGCCTAGATCACTGTACCGAGGATCTACCCTAAATCCCCTGCAATACAAGGCCGAAACCATCCCTTACTAGACAGTCTCGAACAAGACAACCCCGCAGTTGTTTGCAACCAACTGCACACACAGCCGAATAAAAAGGGACCTCTAGACAAGGGAAGATCTTGTCCTATTTGAGTACGAATCACTTAGCCTTGCTGCACCTCCCCTGTTTTAGCCATTCCCGGTTGATGAGCCTTGAGGCTACGATTACCTTTATAGAACATATCTATCTTAGAATGCTCATCGTCCTCCAATGACGATGTTTTGAAAGCATTCAATCGATACAAGTTCGTTCCGGGTTCGAACGAAACCGAAGGCACTATCTCGTTACCCTCATTTTGGAATCACCCTCAGAGTTAACGACATAGCCATTGCACTCTGACCCTTCATCTTCACTTGGGATTCACGACCTATCGTTTAATTTGGATCGATGTGGTTTTCGGATATCCAAATTTGGAAACCCGATCCCGGTCTCATCGAAATCCAAAACGCCGTCTTTTAAGGTCAAGTTGTTTTAAAGTTAAAACAATTTAATTCATTATCTATATTCACACAGATAGATAATTCACATTATCACAAATAGATAATCCATATCATCACAATTCAACCAAAGAAACCAATATCACAGATCCGCACATATCTCATATCAGAGATATCAAACAATTCAAGGCATTCAATATCATTCAGCCATCCATAAGCAAAGATTAATTAATCACACCATCTCTAATTAATTTAAAATAAATTAAATCAATTACTTCCATCCCTATAAATCCTACTTATTTAACCATTAATTACTTACAAACCAATTAATTAATCATCCTTCAATTATCCATCTAAATTAATCCATTCTTGATTAATGATTCTTTGATTACATTAAGTAATTAACATTTAATTAATTACATAAATTAATTATCCTCAAACAATTATAGTAATTAACCTTTAATTATTCTCATTAATTAATAAACAATAATTAATCACATTAATCCTTAATTAATTACATTAATTAATTATTCTTTAATAACTTATATTGATTAATTATCCTTAATTAATCAGCCCTTAATTAAATCATTAATTACATTAATTAATGATCCTCTAATAACTTCTTTAATTAATTGTTGTTCTAATTAATCATATTTAATAATTTAATCCTTAATTAATTACGTTCATTAATCAACCTTGATCAATCATATTCAGTAATTAACAACCCTTAATAAATTACATTACTTAATTAACTTCAAAATAAATTTTATTAATTAATTTTTAAATTAATTGTGCTAAGTAATTAATCCTTAAATACTTTCACTAAGTAATTATCCTTCTTATTAATTACACAAAGTAATTAAACCCAAATTACTTCCATTAATTATTTATCCTTCAATTAATTTCATCTAGTAATTATCCATTAATTACTTCACTAAGTAATTACACTTTATTAATTACATTCAGTAATTATACTTAACAAATCATCAAGTTATTATCTTAAATTAATTAAACTAATTAATTATCTTAAACTAATCACATTAATTTAATTAATTACGTTAAGTAATTAATTTCTTTAATTACTTTCATTAAGTAATTATACTTAACGAATTCCACAAATGATTATCCTTAATCAATTAATCTAATTAATTACCTTAAATTACTCACATTAATTAACCATTTCATAATCCCTAGTTAATGATCTCTCATTAACCATCCTTTAATTACTTCCCCAAGTAATTATGCTTTAATTAACCATTATTAATTATAAATTAATTAATTCTTAATTACCAATTAGTTAGTCTCTAATTACTTAAATAATTAATGCTTAATTGTAACTTAATTAGTCTCCAATTACTTGATTAATTAATCTTTAATCATTAATTAATAATCTTACGTGTCTAATTAATGATCCTTAATTACAAATTAATTAACCTTTAATTAATTAACTTACAACCCTTAATTATTTACTTATTAATCCATAATCATTAATTAATTAATTAAACTTGACTTTCCTTATTAATTTAATAAATCTCAAATCATTAAATCTTAATTAACTTTAAGATAAAAATATTATCCTTATCAATGACTTAATCATCATTAACATATGCATTTGAAACTTTATACTTTTAAATTTCATTTTAAATTTCATTTCAAATTTAAGATTTAAAATGATTACAAATTTAACTTTAACAAAATTTAAAACAATTTACAAACCTTTTAAATCAAATGTTAAAGAAAAATACTTATCTTATATAAAAGAGCTTAATAAGAGTTTTAAACCAAAATATTTAAATTTAAAAAAAATCTTGCCTTTTAAAAAAACATTTTTTTTAAAACTGTTTAAAAATGCTGCTTCGGGTTCAACCCATGAAGATACTCGAGCACTTACCCGAGAAAACCACATCTTTCTTCATTTCAAAATTTTGTTTAAATTTTAAGTTTAAAAATTGAAACCAATTACACTCTCGAACCAACCTGAGAACTCACTCGAGCCTCCTACCCAAAATCATGAACACTTTTCCGAGCCAACACCCCAAACCAAAACTCTGACACAACAACACTGTCATGCACATACACCGGCAAAGCCGCAACCTCCGACCATCCACAATTCCTTTCGCATGTCGGCGATCAACCCCATACTAGACCCCGACCATCAGAACATCAGAACAAACTCGAAATCTAATTCGAGCAACTCTACACAATACTGGAACAAACCACCCCACCCAAAACCTCCTCGAACCCACAATACCGATCACCGGATGCCCGAGCCTCCAGCCACACCTTCGCCAACCTACCCGCTATCAATCCCCAAAATCTGGTGGAACTCGATCCACCAGAAGCGTCGGGGCAAGCAAAAGTGCCGACCTTGCCAAAACTAGGGTTATAAACATTTTTGATCATCACCGCCGCCATAGTGACGTGCTCACCCGTTTGACATTTTTCCCACACTCTTCGATCATCCTTCTACCTCCAGAGAAGACCACGACCGCCCCGATCACCTAGATCGACAGAACCACCCAAAACACAATTCCTGATCAACCCCGCAATGCTCACTCAAAACTAATCTAAAAATTACGATTTCACTTCTAAAAATCATTTTTTTGGATAAGTTTTCAGTTTATATTCCTGAATCAATGAATTAAGAAGTTTGAATTTTAAACAAAACTCTAGCTTGCCCATTCTTTTTGGTTTCCAGAGAAATTTCAAATTTATTTAACTTAATTTTAATTTTAAACTTTAATCTATGATGAAACAAACAATTTTTTTATAGCCTAAGTCCTAACAGCAATTAGATCAAGAGAATACAAATTTTGTTTAAAATCTTAGTTTGAAAACTAAGAATAGTAAAGTCACAGAAACAACAGGCATGCACACATCCATATATCCATATATACACAGAAAAATGCACTTATATATATATATGCAAACAATACATACTTATCCCAGAAATTAACATGCAACCAGATACATACTTATGCTTTTTTTTAAAAAAAATTGTTAGTCACAGGTTAAAGAAGATGAACAGAGCCTTCTTTCTGAAATAGCTTTTGAAACTTTAAACTTGAATGCTGGAAGATGTTTTTGATTTATAAACTTGAATGTCTTTGCTTTTGAAAACTGCATGCTAAGATATGGAAAAATATTTGAATTGCTCTAGATTTTGAAACTGAAATGCTTTGTTTTCCTTGAGCTTGCTTTAGTTTAATCTCAGGTTGAAGAATGTACAGGCTTTGGTTTTGAGAGGTTTTAAATTTGAAACAGAGATGAAATCTTGGTTTTGATACATGATTTACGGACTATAGTTTTCTTTTCTTTTTTGAGCTGATAATAGGAAAAAGGAATGAAGAGAAGAAGTAGATGAATTTATAGGTTCAATTTGTGATTTATCAAAAATAAAAGAAAAATCGAAATTAAAAATGACACATGTTTAAACACTCAACATTTTTCATTTCATTGTTTATTAGCCGACACATGTTACTGATGTGTCATGATTTAATTACACTTGTAATTATGTAATTTTTATTTATTTTAAATGTTAATAATATAGCTTTTGCTTAATTTATAAATTCTTATCTATATATATATATATTTCTTTAAAGGAAATAAAATAAAACCAATTATATACAAATAAAATCTTATAAATATATTTTTAAAATCCAAAATATTTTAAAACATCTAACTTTTGAATTTCAAAATTAAATCCAAATTCAAATTAACTTTAAAAAAATCCAATTTAAAGCCAACTTATATATATATATATATATATACACACACACACACACACATATATAACAACACGTTAAATTTGAAAATAACAATTCTATTTTCTTTAAAATCTATTTGTATCTATATATAAAAACAATACATTATAATTATTGTTTAAAAATAACAATTTTGCAAATTTTTAAATAATTTATAAAAGAGATTATCTCATTGTCTATAAATTACTTATACTACTTAAATGAATTAATGTATCATATTTATCAAGCAATATTTAAAAAGAAAATAAAACAAACCTTTTTGTTAATCTTATTTAAAATCTAAATTTAAGCAAAAATATATTTTAAACAATTAAACATTTATCTTAAATATTTTAAAACTATATGGTTAACTTTTAAATAGCTTTGAAAAATTTATATTAAATTGATCATAATTTCCAAATTACCAATATATTAGAATTTGAAAACATGATTTATTTGTTAAATTTCAAACCAAATCTTTTCTATTTACAATATATACAAATATATATACATTATAAATAGAAAACATTTTATTAGCTTTAAAAGATAAAATTTACCAATTAAATATTTATTTGCATTTAAAAGAATAAAAATGCTAATGTAAATTAAAATTATAAAAGAAAATTATCAAATCAATTTAATTATTAATACAGATTATTAAATTGATATTGTCCAAAATTCCTGGTCATCACTTTCCTCCCCTTAAAAGAATTTCGCCCCCGAAATTTAAAGTAAAGATAATTTAATAATCCATCAAAGATTTTAATTTTAAACCACAAGCATATATTATCAACCATATGCTAACAACCATAGCAACCGATTCACTCAATCAAACAAATATAATGATCCTGACACAAATCAGGATAGACCTTCCTAACACTATTTAGAGTTTCCTAGGTATAAACACTGGAATACTCGCTCTACTAAATCCAAACAATCTATACTACTAGCTCCAGAGCTCCTACTCATCTAGATCTACAATCTGAGCAGGATATCAGACCATAGTCAAGTCCGACTCAACTATCAAATCCCTCAAGAACTGCTGGTTCCACAACCAATGATGGATCATACACGTATTCCCTTAGAAATACGTGAAACACATTGAATTCCAGTCATCCAAACTAGCAATTCAACCCTGAAGACCAAAATGCTTATCCTTACCAAAACACAGAAAGATCCAATATACCTCGGAGCTAGCTTCCCAGTCTTACCAAATCTTATAGCTCTCTTTGATCGGAGAGAACTTATCCAAATCAATTCTCCGACTTCAAAATCCAAATTTCGACGTCTCTTATCCCCAAAACTCTTCTGACGATCCTAGGCTGCCTTCATCCTTCCTGATCAGCTCAACCTTCGCTGATGCTTCTCGAAACAAACTGGACCAAAGCAACCCAACAAAATGATCCTCTCAAGATCAACCAAAATCAAGAACACCAACTCTACTCCACAATCATTAGTAGACTTCAAACTTACCTCTCCTATCCAAAAAGACAAAACAGGTGCACTTGCCAACCTTGCCTTCAGATCCTGCAAAACTTCTTGTAGAAACCCTATAATCCAAGAAAACTGCGAACTTCCAATGGGTCTAAGGTTGCTTCCACTCTAGAACAGCCGCACCTTTCTTCCGCTGCGTAACTCTGAACTGGAGTAGATGAGAATGTCGTCGATGAACACAAGCACAAACTTGTCTGACACATCCTGGAAGACATGGTTCATCAGAAAAAAGAGAAAACTCAGAAGTTCCACCAAAACCTATGCTGCTTCACCCAAATCCTCTTTCTAGGAGCCATCTTGCTACTTAGCTGAACCTCCGGTATCACTCCTGGAATCCTAGTCGATACGGAAACTCAATCTCCAGATGCTAAGGCAAACCTTGGCTTCCTAGAAGACATTCGAAAAAAATCTATGATAAATTCTATTCCCTAGAGATGCCTCGGTCCCAAGCAAAAGATTACCTAAAAGAACACTCAACTTTCGCAAGTCACTTTTAGATCAACCCAGCCTAATTTTCAAAGAAACTGTTCTCTCTTTACCAATCAGAACGGCTTATGCTTGACTAACCAATCCATCAAAGAAATGGATCTACCTTGCTGCTTCTCAACTCCATCTCTAGAACACTGCTTAACCAGATAACCTTCCTGCAGGCACACAGAAAACCTCCAAGCTGCACTGTTGATACAGATGCCAAAGACGACCTATCTAGGCTCTTCGAATCTCAAAGCCATATCATACAATCCCTCAAATGAACTTTGAGAAGGGAAGATATCTCCTCAAGAAACTCGATCCTCAAACGAAACACGAAAACCCTTCTGAACTAGTCTCATCACTGATGTAGACACACCTCCTTATACTTACTCCAAAAGGAACATTTTTGGATACATCCATAGTCACTGCGTCTTACCACGCAGCTGCTCCTTCCCAAAATTTCCTAGATAGCATCACTCGCTTCTGTTCGACTGATAGATCCAAATTCTAGAAAATCTGCCTACACAAGCACACCCAAACTTGCACTCCAATGACAGACTCCGAACCTTAAAAAGGCTTCTTTCAGAGATTGGTGAAATCCTTACACCACTGCAAAGCTTACTCGAGACGGTATTGGATCTACAGCCTCGGCAGATACACTTCCAACCTCAACACTCAGACTTCTTCCATTGGTAGTCGTGCTACACACACCACTACCCTTCCTACCTCTAGAACTCATATTGGAAAACCCGAACAGGTAACCCAAAAAATAGGCAGAAATATATATATATATATATATATATATATATATATATATATATATATATCAAAATTACAAGTACGCTCTCTCAAGAAAAAAATCACTCCAAAGCCTAAGTATTCACTCAACCTAGCGCTCTGATACCAAATGTGACGACCGGGCTTTCTCTCCATAGAAAGACGCATCATTATTAAGAAAGGAAGAGATAGAAAAGAGAAAAGATGGAGAAGAAAGAACTAAACAGCATCAGAATCTCACAGCGGAATAAATAAATTATATAAATCACGTAAGTATTACATAGTATACCACATCTATCAGAGTTATACAGCTTTACATTACAACAGATTAGATAGTTATAAAACCTGTCTATTATACAACTCACAGATACAACACAGAGATACCAACACAGCGGAAACACTATATATCTACAAACCCTGAAGCCTCTTGCTCCATTTCTCCTCGTTCATCAAAGCTAACCTGAATCCCTTGGCTACTCGTAAAAATTTGAATACCCAAGAGTTTAATAAAACAGAAAATAAACTCCGGTCTGACATGGGTCTGGCGTGAGTGAATGGGTTAAAGTTGCTTAACTTTGAAAAACCTTTGGAAACAAAAGGTATCGCGTAAGACTTCCCGCACATAAGCACGGAAAAGTTTTTACCTTACGATAACCAAAACATTTGATGGGAAATCCAGTTATATTATAATAGGGTTTAGGGTTTTCAAGTAAAATATAGAAATAGCTGGAATGCTTACATCTCACATTCCAATATAGTTGGGCACAGTCAAAACGTACGACACTTATTGGAGATTGAATTCCATATAATGGCAGGGCTACTGAGGTACCGCCCATCACAAAACGCGACCGAGATCACTGTACCGAGGATCCACCCTAAATCCCCTGCAACACAAGGCCGGAACCATCCCTTACCGGATAGTCCCGAACAAGACAACCCCGCAGTTGTTTGCAACCACCTTCCCACACAGCCAAATAAAAAGGGACCTCTAGACAGGGGAAGATCTTGTCCCACTTGAGCGCGACTCACTTAGCCTTGCTGCACCTCCCCTGTTTTTTCCATTCCCGGTTGATGAGGCTTGACGCTACGATTACCTTTATAGAACACATCTATCTTAGAATGCTCATCGTCCTCCAATGATGATGTTATGAAAGCATTCAATCCATACAAGTTCGTTCCAGGTTTAAACAAAACCAAAGGCACTATCTCATTACACTCATTGTGGAATCACCCTCAGAGTTAATGACAATAGCCCTTGCACTCTGAATCTTTATCTTCACTTGAGATTCACGACCTATCGTTTAATTTGGAACGATGTAGTTTTTGGATATCCAAATTTGAAAACCCAATCCCGGCCTCATCGAAATCCAAAATGTCGTCTTTTGAGGTCAATTTGTTTTAAAGTTAAAACAATTTAATTCATTATCTATATTCACACAGATAGATAATTCACATTATCATAAATAGATAATCCATATCATCACAATTCAACCAAAGAATCTAATATCATAGATCAGCACATATCTCATATCTGATATATCAAACAATTCAAGGCATTCAATATCATTCAGTCCTCTATAAGCAAAGATTAATTAATGACACCATCTCTTATTAATTTAAAGTAAATTAAATTAATTACTTCCATTCCTATAAATCCTACTTACTTAACTAGTAATTAATTGCAAACTAATTAATTAATCATCCTTCAATTATCCATCTAAATTAATCCATCCTTGATTAATTATTCTTTAATTACATTAAGTAATTAACATTTAGTTAATTACACAAATTAATTATCCTCAAACAATTATAGTAATTAACCTTTAATTAAAATCTCATCAATTAATTAACTATAATTAATTACATTAATCCATAATTAATTACATAATTAATTATTCTTTAATCACTTATATGGATTAATTATCCTTAATTAATCATCCCTTAATTACATCATTAATTACATTAATTAATGATCCTCTAATTACTTCTTTAATTAATTATTATTCAAATTAATCACATTTAATAATTTAATCCTTAATTAGTTACATTCATAAATCAACCTTGATTAATCATATTTAGTAATTAACTACCCTTAATTAATTACATTACTTGATTAACTTCTAAATAAATTTTATTAATTAATTCTTAAATTAATTACACTAAGTAATTAATCCTTAATTACTTTTACTAAGTAATTATCCTTATTATTAATTACACAAAGTAATTAAACCCAAATTACTTACATTAATTATTTATCCTTCAATTAATTACATCCAGTAATTATCCATTAGCTAGTGTATGGCCCGTGCTACGCATATGGGTAGAGTCTATAACCTATTACAATCTTAGTTTTAGGTGATGTAAATTTTACACAATATTGTTTATTTTAATTAATATAAATAATATTTTTATTCGTCGTATCTTATTTTAATTTATATATATACTAGTGTGCGGCCCATGATACACAGATGGGCAGAGTCTATAACCTATTACAATCTTAGTTTTAGGTGATGGAAATTTTAAAGTTTTTTCATTATCCCTCATGTTCCATTTTATTATTTAGCACCAAGAGCATTTCGAAAGATCATGACTGATTTGTGTAGTTTATTATGATTGGAGTGAGGAATATGATGTTTTGTCAATGTTCTTTTTTATGTATTGATGTGGTTAGCGTCGACACTTATCATTTCTTGATTTTACAATGTATATGTATGTTTAGGGTTATTGGCATTTAAATTGGTAAGATTACATTAAATTTGGAAGATTAATAGAATTAAGCGTAGTCATGAATGTAGTTCTTTGATTGTAGTAGACATAGAAGTAGTGTGTAAACTATGTATATTACTTGCACTGTTAGTCAAAATTATGGAAGATATATGAGATTATGTGTTTTGTAGGGTAGGATTTTATTATGATATTCATAATCACTTATAAACAAACATATGTATGATGTCCACTATAATTTGTTGTAAGCGAAATGCATTACTTAATCGTATGTGAAGCTACAACCAAATAAGAAATGTTGGTACAGAAGGAAATGCAAAAATAATTTGGTCCCACACAATTGATGGCAAAAGAGATGTCAATTATTAGATCTCTTCGTTGTTTAACCCTTAAATCTAAATATCAACTTCTATTGTGTTCCATTTTATGCTTTATATTGTGTCATAACAGCCACCTCCCAATACAGCACACGGGTACTTTTATAATCAATACGGAAGTTAGCAGTAAGGAGTACCTTGTCGGTTGAAAAGCTAAGCATAGAATTACGTATTAGTCTAAGATAAGAACTTATAAGAAAACTAATTTTAACAAACACAGTCGTACGAAGTAGAAAGGCAAGTAAAATATAATTGATAACATTATACTTAATTTTTATCCACAAACTGTGTAGATGACCCTACTTTGAATATATTAAAGCTAATGTGTTGATGATAATAGCATTTATGCTTTAACACATTATATAGAAACACCCTTTAGTAATCAACTCTATTAAAACCAGTTACTACTTCAAGATTCGGTGTGATCTGTATCTAAATTAATTTATCTCGACTTCCACTTCAGCTGCATGCACAAATTTCAATATACCAGACATCCTAGTTCCTCAATGAGAGAAGCTTTATCCTTATCTTCGTCCAGTTACATCTTATAATCATCATTTGTTGCATTCAAGAAAGATTTAAAGGTTGGAAAACACATTCTAAACTGTTTATAGTGTCATGGTACTAATATTGCATGGCCTGCAACTATAATATTTGAATTTTTATTTGTACATATCTAAACATAGGTTTTGCTTACGCGTGAAAATGTTATGAAAATATTTTTTCTACATACAATAACTTCTCAAACATAAGCCTGCATTTGAGATATTTTTCTTCTGCCTTCTATGTTACGCTTGCACTACTTAATGCTACTTTAGCAACCATATATATGTCCTCGTGCTTGGTAGTAACATTGCATGGTAGAAGAATCCTATCCGAGTGTATGAAGAGCCCACGTCTTCATGCTAGGATGTTCAAGCAAAGAATACTTGCAGGTCCATTGCAAACATGGTCATTATGTGATAGTGTACAACCAAAAATGCCTACATGCTAATTCATTTTCTTTATTTTTTCCCAACGACTTCATGAGTAAAAGAAAATAAAAAATGGATAATACAAAACTTCTAGCTGTATAATGCACTATATCATTTGAAATATATACCATTGTTATTCAAATAGTCACAACATTGTTATGTTATAAAATCACAGAAGGAAAAAACATATCCAGAAGCATACATGATGCATAACCTAATAGAAGAAAGAACTAATTAAAATATCGCACTCTGGGATGAGGAAAAAGATAGGGATTATGAAATAATATATGTGCATACCCAATAGGAACATCAATGCCACTTAGATCTTGTAGGCATACTTGGATGGTTGTAACCCAGATTTTCTGAAATGATCCGCTGTCTAGTTTGGCATTGCTTCTTTATTATCTTCTTCTTTCTAATAAAGCTATTTATACTAAAAAAGCATCAACAAAATAAACATTTAAGCACTCTCTTAATATCTAACTTGAATTTAAAGTTACTTAGCATTATGTTATTACGAAAAAAAATATCACCCGTAGAGTAACCACCTATTGTCTCCTATTATCAATGCTACTAAAGCTAGAGTCATAAATGACATGAAGTAAAAGCTACTTAGCATTATGTTATTACAATGACACTTGAAGATTAGAATTATCTTTTTTTGCACTTATAAAGAGGACTTAAATTACTTGTTTTCTTTGGAAGGTGAAAATAATCTAATATTATGTATAGAGGTTCCACTTATGAGTTAAATATGCTATGAATGTATTTTCAAAAGAAATATTGTGAGTAGCACAAAAATACCAACCTTCTATTGCCTCAAAATTTGTCTACTTTGCACCTATAAAGCTTGATGCTTTCTTAATTTACTTTGATGTATTGACATGAATCATATCCGACTTAGTTTTCACCATAAACAACCAACTGATGTGACCACCAGTACTCTGCCCATCCAAACTATTTTCCTGGCCAATTCTTTAATGATTGTATAGACTCTCCATGAATGTCAATAATTTTACAGGTACAACAAAAGTTTTCTAAGGTTCTTAGCTACAACCACATGAAGAATGCATTTATAACCCCTAATTAAAAGACGATGAAACATAAGAAGTGAGTGCACACTGACCTAGAACCAAGAGAAACTGGTATAAACACTAAGTTCTATCAATATTCAGTTTGTTAAACAAACAATGCCACCAACTTTCACAATTGTTCACCATGTGCTATAGTGACACTATAATCTAAGTACTTGCATCTGTTATGAGTTCTTTTTAAGTGAATATAAGACTAATCCGCATCTATCAAACATTTTTTTGGTAACTTCTCATTCATCGTATAAGAATAGAAATAACATGCTTTATATGGGATTATATTAACGGTTGCATTCATAAAATGGTAAAATATTTATCAAAACAAATCCTATTGGATTATAAAAGAAATCGTATCTGGGCCAGTAAGGACACTCCACCAACAAAATTCGCTAATCCAAATAACGATATTTAACTACAACAACAAATACGCATTCAAAAACAACAAAACACATTAAAACAGTTTTGTGAAGTAAATATTAAACTTAACTTCTAGTGTTGCAAACTTAGATATGGACATGGATTGCACCGGATAAATCAATTGTAACTGTACAACAATGAGGAAGTAATAATGTAAGCCGGTGACGTAAGGGTCAAACTGATTAACATGTATAATGCATTAGTTGTGTTATTTGTGAATATAATAAATTATTGACGAAGCTATACAAAATTTCAACCAGTTATATTATTAAGCATTAATATTTTTTGTGTCACGTAGTTCATGAACTTGAAAAAATCAAAATTTTTGAAAAATAAAGTGGAAATTCAACAATAGTGATATTTCTAATAAATTTATCCTCTCTAGTAAAAAATTTATGACTTAAGCATACAATAATTATTATAAGGAAAAGAAGAAGATGGATTATTATAAGAAATTTCACAAAAAATGATAGTGATATATATATATATATATATATATATATATATATAACTAATGTTTTTGTAGTTTTATTTCCTATATATTATTAATAACCATTAAGGACATAACATTATAGTTTTATTTCCTATACATCCTTTATGGGTATTTAGGTAGATATTCATTGTCATCGTTAAACCAATATACGCATGCACCTAATTATGATAAATATTCAATCAAGTACTTCAAAGAGTATGCATTTATGTAATTCTTCTCATTCTTATAATTTGGCAAAATAAAAAAAAATTCAATATATAATTAATTATAATAGAGCTAAATAAAACGTAACATGCAACTCATTAATAATTGGATGTGATTATTGGAGACTGAGACTTGATAGAAACGGTTCAAACATCAAATGGGAACATAATTTTAAAACCAAAGAGTTTATCCATCATGAATGCACGATTAATTTCATAGTAACCATAGAATTTAACATGATATTGACTATTAAGATACATTAAAACATATACAAATTGTTCGTATTCCTACAAAGACAACTTTCCATTTGGATATCTGCAATATATCAATATAAGTTATTGGATTACTCAAGCTCTTCTCATGGTATTCATTTTGCAAAATGAAAAGCTTCCCTTAAGCTCTAATTCACATATTAGTAATTTTAAAACGTCAAGTTCAGTTTGAGATTACATAACCAACTCTTTTTTCATATTATGGGCAGACAACTCCTTATAACTATACCATTCATAATTTATATCTTACTAATTATACTGCAATATTATAAATATTTGCTAAAATCGGTAAAATAACAATATATAAATAAATAGTAAGTTTTATTTTCATAATAGTTTACAATACAAACAAATCAACTCCTATGGTTAACGTAAGCAATATATTCAAAGTTAAGGCTAGCTTTGATGAAAGGTTCATATTATCTGTCCATTACAAAAGTGCAAGTCAATAGTAACACAAATAATTTCATATAAAGTTAATAATCATTTCCATCAGAAAGCATAAGTGTTTATAACATTTTATTTCCGTTTAATATAATTTTTGTGCAAAAAATATATCTTACATGAAAATCATTAATACTTGTTATCATAGTTTTATCAGTTTGCATAGCGGAAAGAGATCAACTTCGTATATTTTAGACTCCAGAGAAACCAATGAAAAAATGGTTTACATCGATTTGGATTACTTTGGATATACTGCAATAAGCCAAATTGCCTGTAAATTAATATGTAATCCAAATCCAAATAACAAACAGTAATGTTGAATTTTAACGCAGTAGATCTATAATTATGATGTGATTCATACATTTTTGCACTGTGATGGAGTAAATGTATTACAGATGATAGTGAGTAAAGATCGCGGCTTAATTCTTAAATTCAACATATTACCCTGAAATTGTACAACCAAATAAAAATTGGAAAAATATACCAATCAATGCTCCATAAAGTTACGTAAGAAGACTTCGATCAGTCGTATGTGAGAGAGTTGAAGAGCATTGAAAAAAAATAACTGCTTCCTTGTCGTCGTCTTTTTACCTTTCACTTCAATTTATTTTTTTACGGGATAAATTATTTTACTTTTTTTTTTGGATGAAGTGTTAAATGGTTAGCGAAGAGAGAGTGACGGTGATAAATGTAACCATTGTCTAAAAAAATAGAAGGCATACTGCTAAATTTAATATTGCCACGTGGTGAGGAAGGAAGGGGTGGATTCTCCTTTCCTATTTAAGTAATAGATTACTTCACTAAGTAATTACACTTTATTAATTACATTCAGTAATTATACTTAACAAATCATCAAGTGATTACCTTAAATTAATTAAACTAATTAATTAACTTAAACTAATCACATTAATTTAATTAATTACATTGAGTAATTAATACCTTTAATTACTTTCATTAAGTAATTATACTTAACGAATTCCACAAATAATTATCCTTAATTAATTAATCCAATTAATTATCTTAAATTAATCACATTAATTAATCATTTCATAATCCCTAGTTAGTGGTTTCTCATTAACCATCCTTTAATTACTTTCCTTAGTAATTATGCTTTAATTAACCATTATTAATTATAAATTATTTAATTCTTAAATACCAATCAGTTATTCTCTAATTACTTAAATAATTAATGCTTAATTGTAACTTAATCAATCTCCAATTACTTGATTAATTAATTTTTAATCATTAATTAATAATCTTACTTATCTAATTAATGATCCTTAATTACAAATTAATTAACTGTTAATTAATTAACTTACACCCCTTAATTATTTACTTATTAATCCATAATCATTAATTAATTAAATTAATTAATTATACCTGAATTTCCTTATTAATTTAATAAATCTCAAATCATTAAATCTTAATTAACTTTAAGATAAAAACATTATCCTTATCAATGTATTAATCATCATTAACATATGCATTTGAAACTTTATACTTTTAAATTTACTTTTAAATTTCATTTCAAATTTAAGATTTAAAATGATTATAAATTTAACTTTAACAAAATTTAAAACAATTTACAAACCTTTTAAATCAAATGTTAAAGAAAAATACTTATCTTATATAAAAGAGATTTATAAGAGTTTTAAACCAAATTATTTAAATTAAAAAAACTTGCATTTTTAGAAAACTTTTTTTTAAAACGGTTTAAAAATGCTGCTTCGGGTTCAACCCGAAGACTACTCGAGGACTTATCCGAGAAAACCACATCTTTATTCATTTCAAAATTTTGTTTAAATTTTAAGTTTAAAAACTGAAACCAATTACACTCTTGAACAAACCCGAGAACTCACTCAAGCCTCCTACCTAAAATCACGAACTCTTCTTCGAGCCAACAACCCAAACCAAAACACCGATACAACAACACTGCCATGCACATGCACCAGCAAAGCAGCCACCTTCGACCATCCACAATTCCTCTCGCATGTCGGCGATCAACCCTATACCAGATCCCGACCATCAGAACAAACTCGAAATAGAATTCGAGCAACTCTACACAATACTGGAACAAACCACCCCACCCAAAACCTCCTCGAACCCACGATCCCGATCACAGGAGTGCCCGAGCCTCCAACCACACCTTCGCCAACCTCCCCGCTATCAATCCCCAAAATCTGGTCGAACTCGATCCAACAGAGGTGCCGGGGCAAGCAAAAGTTCCGATCTTTCCAAAACTAGGGTTATAAACATTTCTGATCATCCACCGCCGCCACAGTGACCTGCTCACCCATCTGACATTTTTCTTACACTCTCCAATTATCCTTCTACCTCTAGAGAAGACCACGACCTCCTCGGTCACCTAGATCGACAGAAACCATCCAAAACACAATTTCTGATCAACCCCGTAATGCTCACTCAAACCTAATCTAAAAATTATGATTTCACTTCTAAAAATCATTCTTCTGGATAAGGTTTCAATTTATATTCCTGAATCAGTGAATTAAGAAGTTTGAATTTTAAACAAAACTCAAACTTGCCTGTTCGTTTTGGTTTCTAGAGAAATTTCAAATTTATTTAACTTAATTATAATTTTAAACTTTAATCTATGATGAAACAAACAAATTTTGTTTATAGCCTAAGTCCTAACAATAATTAGATCAAGAGAATATAAATTTTGTTTAAAATTTTAGTTGACTAAGAACAGTAAAGTCACAGAGACAATAGGCATGCACACATCCATACATCCATATATACGCAGAAAAATGCACTTATATATATGCACACACAATACATACTTATCCCATAAATTAACATGCAACCAGATTCATACTTAAGCATTTTTTAAATAAAAAATGTTACTCACAGGTTAAAGAAGATGAACAGAGCCTTCTTTCTGAAATAAGTTTTGAAACTTTAAACTTGAATGCTGGAAGTTGTTTTTGATTTATCAACTTGAATGCCTTTTCTTTGAAAACTGCATGCTAAGATCTGGAAAAATACTTGAATTGCTTTAGATTTTGAAACTGAAATGCTTTGTTTTCCTTGAGCTTGCTTTAGTTTAATCTTAGGTTAAAGAATGTACAGGCTTTGGTTTTGAGAGGTTTTAAATTTGAAACAGAGACGAAATCTTGGTTTTGATACATGATTTACGGGCTACAGTTTTCTTTTGTTTTAAGTTGAGAATAGGAAAAAGGAATGAAGGGAAGAAGTAGATGAATTTATAGGTTAAATTTGTGATTTATTAAAAATAAAAGAAAAATCGAAATAAAAAATGACACATGTTTAAACACTCAACATTTGTCATTTGCATTGTTTATTAGCCTACACATGTTACTAATATGTCATGATTTAATTACACTTATAATTATGTAATTTTTATTTATTTTAAATGTTAATAATAAATCTTTTACTCAATTTATAAATTCTTATCTAAATATATATATATATATATGTATGTATGTATGTATTTCTTTAAAGGAAATAAAATAAAACCAATTATATACAAATAAAATCTTATACATATATTTTTAAAATCCAAAATATTTTAAAATATCTACCTTTTGAATTTCAAAATTAAATCCAAATTCAAATTCAAATTAAATTTAAAAAATCCAATTTAAAGTCAACTTATATATATACATATACCACAACACATTAAATTTGAAAATAACAATTCTATTTTCTTTAAAATCTATTTATATCTATATATAAAAACAAAAAATTATTATTATTATTTAAAAATAACAATTTTGCAAATTTTTATATAATTTTTAAAAGAGATTATCTTATTATTTATAAATTGCTTATATTACTTAAATGAATTAATGTATCATATTTATCAAGAAATATTTAAAAAGAAAATAAAACAAACCTTTTTGTTAATCTTATTTAAAATCTAAATTTAAGCTAAAAGATATTTTAAACAATTAAACAATTATCTTAAGTATTTTAAAACTATATGGTTAACTTTTAAATAGCTTTGAAAAGTTTTATATTAAATTAATCATAATTTCCAAATTACCAATATATTAGAATTTGAAAACATGATTTATTTGTTAAATTTCAAACCAAGCTTTTCTATTTACAATATATACAAATATATATACATTATAAGTAGAAAATATTTTATTAGCTTTGAAAGATAAAATTTATCAATTAAATATTTATTTGCTTTTAAAAGAATAAACATGTTAATTTAAATTAAAATTATAAAAGAAAATTACCAAATCAATTTAATTATTAATACAGATTATTAAATTTATATTGCCCAAAATTCCAGGTCATCATAGTTGAAGTACAAAATCTTTGGTTGTATTTAACAAAATGAGCAACAATTCACAAACACAGAGCTATATATGCTTGGTACTTGCGTCATTTTCATTTTCTTGTTTTGTGTATATTTGGCGACGTGATGATTTCTATGGTTTGTTCAGATATTTAATTAATATTGTTGTATATGAATTTGAATGAATATTTAAAAATAAGTATGAGTTATGATTTTAAAAGCTTTTATTTTTCGAAAAGCAAGGTAATTACATATGAAAATGATAATACTTAATTGCATGGTATAGAGTGGTCCGTCATGAATAAACATGATATTTTTGTGAGTATATTCCTATTTGAGAAAGTCTGCCAACATTGAACAAAAATACATGTTTATTCAAAAGTAGTCATTTGCTGTCATCTTGATCTAAATAACTGTTGTTAGAGGCTTGATGATCGTTTATGATTTAAGCATCTATTTTAATTTTTTGTAGATATTTGAGTTGGGTATATACCTTGCTGTGGACCCACTTGACTCCACATTTGGAATGCTTTCCCCTTATGTTTTGGGAGAACATCACTATAACACTACTCGTGGTATCCATAAGGTTCTCTAAAACTACAAGAATCTTCAAGATATCATTGCATTTTGGGAATGGATGAACCCAGTGAAGATGACAAATTGATTGTTGCAATTGCCCATAAGATTCAGCGGTTCTTGAGCTAGCCTTTCCATGTTACTGAAGTCTTCACTGGTACTCCTGGAAAATATGCTGAGTTGAAAGAAAGTTAAGCAGCCTTCATGTAAATCACCCTTTGTACCACTGGTTATTATTATGCTTGTCAGTTGTTAGTTTGTCAATTGCAACTCCTTTCTGCATTATTTTCAAAAGCCACACCACATTTTAATTTTACTTCTGCCATTTTTCTCTCAAATACTTTTAGTCATGATATTTCAATTTGGAAATATGTAACAACCTCATTCTATATGTGTGATTATTAATCGAATATCAATGTATAATGTAGTTAAAGTTTATAATGCTTCATATATATGAGACCATAGTAGAACAAAAATTAACATATACCAAAATAATGCATATATAGGGCACATAAAATAAATCTTTAGCAACTATATGCTATATTTATAACAATTGTTTAGTTAAAAGAAAATGCATAAATTTTTAGAATAAAAGTAATAGGATATTCCTCTCCTTTTCAATTTCATCCATATCAAAAGCGGAGAGAATAAAAGAGAAAATAAAGAAGCCTTTGAAGAATAAACCATAGATCACTTTCTTTTCTCCAACAAATATGAAGACAATAAATAGTGGGGTATAATGTGGCCCAGAGAATTTCAATTACTTATTAAACATGTTCCGTACACTAGAAATAAAAATAAAATTCACCGCTGTAACGGTTTTTTATATAATTATCAGAGTGTAAATTGATATAAGAGACATGAAATTCTCGTATGAGAGACTTGTCTTGTTCTTTCAATGCTTCCAATGTATAAGTGATGCCTACATAGATTTTGATTTTTAAGAGCATGGGCATTGAATAGGTCTGAAAACTATTCAATTGATTCTTGAGAAATGTTTTCTGATATTGATTGAAGATTTCCATTAGAATCTAGAATGTGTATCCCTCTATTTTTTGATTTTGGAATAGACATTTTGCTGTAAATTTTTTTTGAGATCTTATCACCTTGTGCAAGCCACTTGAGTTTCATTCTTTGAGTATTTTCTATTGCAATTATCCTCATGAGGTTTGATAGATGACCACTTTTTGAGCATACAGAAAAGCAATATTCTTATCAAGGAATTTGTTAACTAGCTGCTCATAAAGGTCATTTGATTCATTTCTAAGTTATTCGTATAATTTGTGATTGCTTCCTATATTTTTCTACCATGACCTTAAGGTTAGTTTAGTAGCTTTCAATTTTCTTTGAGCACAAGTAGGGGATAGCCTAAGACATTAGTGTTTAGAGATTATTGGACTATGTCCTTATACTCCTTATTCAAACACCATGAATTATTGTACCTGAAGGTGATCCTTGCATTGACTGAGTGACTATAACTAAATTTGACATGGATAGGAGTGTGATCACTCAGAGTGTGGTTTCCAAAGTGAATCCCAAATTTTGAAAATTTATTATTCAAGCATTCATTAACAAATACTCTATCAATTTTACCATGAAGTGAAAATTTTTGCTCCACCTCTCCAAGTAAAAAATTGCAAAATTTGGTTTGATTAATTTTGCTATCTTTATACGGTTTATGAAATTAATATCACCCAAAGAAGTATGTATGCCTTGATTGATCCTTTCTTGTCTAGATAGCATTGTATTGAAGTCGCCAAGTATGATCCAAGTAGATTGAAGAAATTAGCTTGTATGGTTAGGTACTACTATAGGTCTGTTCTTTGACCTAAAAAGTTATAAGCATAAATAATAGTTCTTATCATACTTAATCCATTGGCATTGTGAAGGATGCAACTAATATATTGCTTATTTGTGTGCATGGTAATGTTGGACCAAACCGTGGAATCCAAAAAATAGTAGAATTCTACTCTTGTTATCTGCATCAATATTGCGAGAATATTTCAACTTGTTATTCAATATGTACGTAAATTTGTTTATTCTATCAGTATTTAACTTGTTTTCCAAACGACCAAAGAAAAAGAAACTGTCACTATTAATCAAATTCAGAATTTCTAGGTGTTTTGGAGGGGAATTAATTTAGAAATTTCATATCTCTATTAATATCACTGGAATAGATTATAAACGCGTGCGGTTAGGTCCAGAAACCATATTGGACTTGGGAAAACAATGATTAATTGAGTTATATCTGACAACTACTTGAAAGCCAAAATTGTTTTTATATAGTTGCAAACACCTAACATATGTGAACTCAAGATTGAATTCTTTAATTAAAGATTAATCAATTTCTCTTGGAATATTGTTTATTTATTAACTTGCATGCAGAGTTTACATCTGAATTTGTTGTTTTTATAGGTATAATTAAATATGAGAACCAAAGCGAGGATGGACAAGGGAAAGGTGTGCTTGATTTGTTAAACCGACCAACATCAAAGGTGAGTTTGACCTTAGTATTGCTAACCTTTATTTTTGCATCTCCAATAGTTTTAGATCGCATCTAATCCAAAGCAGAAAACACCAATGGTTTAAATTGTTAATATATATTGGCCCACACTAACACAACCTTCATTTACCTTGAATGATGCCTTGATGGGCGAAAGTAAAAAAGGAACATGAACCCATGTAACATAATGTATTAGCTGCCTTATCAAAATAAAATTTATATTATTATAGTCACCATAGATTATGGGTAAATATTGATATAAATACCAAAAGAATAATATATATTCCATACAAACCTAGAAATATCTAATCCACACAAGCCTATGCATTTTTAAATAATTGCAAACCTGTAGATGCCATCCTTTTCCTTTATTGATATTGACTAAATAACAGTTCTAGTATACTCAATTACCAAAAGAAAGTTAAATAATAAAAATACTGGAGTACATTTTCCTCTTAAAGCTGCATTATTCCAAATAAGTACACATATGAAAAAACCAAATTTGGTTGTCGAGGAAAGATTTTATTTCCTTTTAACTTCTTAAATGAGGTTGTTTAATACTTGAGAAAGCTGATCAAATTTACTATTAATGTATTGTGATTGATGTTGCAAGGTTTGATGGGAAGGTTACAGTTCTGCTTGAGATTCTCGCAACCGCCTCAGCGTCAAAGTGGTTCTATGATTAGTTTGTTCCTGTCTTGCCCATGCATCCACATCTTCATCAAGCCTTGGCAAAGAGAGATTCTTATCATCTTGATCATCATTTTTGGGATTGTCTTAATAAGGAGATGTTTCTTTCTTGTCAGTTTTCTCTAATAATTAGTTTGGACGTCAATTTTCCACTTTGTGATCTTTTTGAACCGGCCATGGTGTTATCAAAGTGGCTGGGATGTTTGGCTTGGGTCTAAGGTAGAGTTAACAAAATATGGAGGAGGGGTTTGAGTGGATAAAGAGATAGTTTGATTTGAAAAGATGATTCATGAGTCGTTAGTGGAACGGGCTTTAAGGTATGTCTTAGTGTCATTTTGCTTTTATTTTTGACATCCAATAACTGCTTTCCAATTTGATAATGTACTTAAGTTGACTGTTACAATATTATGAAGGTTATATAACGAAGTCATGCTTCCTTCTGTTTACTTGTATGCTTTCCAATACACTACAAATGAATTGGAAAAATATGTTACTCAATATTGGATTTTCAATTTGAATCAAATTAATTTTAGTTAATGCACTCTGTTAGCGAATTTCTCTAGTTTCCCATTTATATCAAATATGAGAATGAAATCTTTCAATTTGAATATTAGGCCCTTTGTTAAGTTGATCTCAGTGAGGAGATTAACAATTTTTGAATAACAAGGACCACATTTATATTATTTCTCTCATTTTGTATCTATGCTATATAAAGTTGCAATATCTTGATACCATGCTATTTTTATATCTATCTATTTTTATTAATTTTTCAGTTTAGTACTATTTGACATCAACTCTTCCTCTTTCTTGTTGCCTCATTTGTTCATTCTTTTGACAAATGATGGTATCACTCACTTATATGCAGGATCTGGTGTCACAACTGATATCCAAACTAGCTATTTGCAAGGATCATGGCTTTATTATCTAGTGCATTTATACCGTCTATCCTTCAACATTAAGTACTTATTCTCTACACACGTATAACACAGTTTTGTTCCTTTTTTATTTGTTCCGTGATCTTCATTTTCAAAGATGATTGCTGGAAAATTCATGGTTAGTCGCCAAGTTATTTTATTTATTTGAAACATAAGTCTTGAAGACAACTTGTTACTCCCATCAGGTTATTTATTCGAAACAAGTAATAAACCAAGCAGATTCAACTTCCTTGAAACTTAATACGGGATCCTCTACAATAGTATGCTATTGGATACTCTTTTTGTGTGTGCGTACTCTTCAAGTAACACCTGCTTTAAGGATACTTTCTAAAACTAATAGCAAGATTGAATTATGAGTACACACTATTTATTGATTTGGATATTTTTGTACATGAAATTAGTGCTCACAAGTATAGCTATTAAATTATAGGACGCTGTTTGAATGGATTTAAATCTGGATCCGATGCATATACTAAAATCATAATCAGAGTTTGGTTCGAGCCTGGGTATTTCAAATTCATTGCCCAATCAAATCTTCTCGGTAGAAACTGAATACACGTTTGAAAATTTAATATCACGTCACTATAAGTCATGAAACTTAAAAACTATGCATAAACATAGTTTACAAACAAATTACATGGTGATAAAATTATATAAGTTACCTCCAACACAAATATCTTAGTTTTTAAGTGAATATGGTAAACGGTAGCCTTCTTATCCAACTTTCTTTGGTATTCCTATATCCTATCATCCATAACTTATCTTATCCTCGATACCATCCGTTAATTTAGTTCAAATTTAAAAATTATTATTTTTTGGATGCATTTTTAGGTACAATTTTGAGGCACCCTATCAGGTGGACAAGAAACATGACACTTGAGATGCATAAACGCGATGACAGAGCAATATTTTGCAGGTTATACAAACGTGACATATTTAAATTTCTTGTGTTCGTTATCTTTACGCGAGTCTGATCTATTGAATATGTTGGATCATTATTCATGACATGTAGCTTTGTTATATAGGCATGACATGAATACAATAATATTTGCTTGTCAGCGTTTAAATAACCGTATGTTTTGAATAGACAGGAATAGTGAAACTATTTATACGTTTTCCTTCTTATAATGTATTTGCATTAGGTGACCTGTTAGCTATTCCTATGCATTCACGTTCAATGGATAATTCTATATTTTATCATATTCGAGCATCTACAAAAAATATTACGGCAAGCCTCTTAAGGAATACTTTAGAGAAAAAATTGAATGAATTAGCATGTATTTCGAATAATCAGAGTTCCTATATACCAATATTTGTTTAGTTTGTTTTATAAGTTTCCTTATATTTGATATGAATCATTTGTGTATGGATTTTGAACATCCTGATTTTTAATAGTATCATAGAAAATAACTATTGGAAGATGAGATTACTTTGTATCCAGTCGATTTTGTATGGTACACTTTAGTTTTGGATACTAACATTACATCACACTTCTTGGAAAAATAAGAATAACGTTTAAACCTGGGTGATTATGCATGTTGTAATTATATGTTTGTCCAATAATCTGTTATAACATCATATTCATTGTCACCTTAATTCTGTTTTAGAGGGGAAAAATGTGGAACTTTAGTATTTGAAACTATATTCAGGCCAATAATTCATTGGCCTCAACAAAATGCAAGACAATTTGAATCCTTTTATCAAACAAAGAAACACTTCTAAAAGGAGTAAATGAAGGAAGTTATTGGTTGTAGTTCTCAGTTTAAGAAATTTTCGTCAGGCAAGTGAATAAGTTTACTAAATTTAGGATATACGACGTAATTTGAATTAGTTCACTGTTTTCCTATGCGAACTCAAAGTATCCTCCGCTCATGCTTCTTGCTTGACTCATTTTAGCTTCTTTTTAAAGCTAGTAACAGATCATTGTTTTGCAACAAGCTGATACAGCTGCTGTTCATTTAAACTCTGTTTATCAACTACTTTGTACCGTTGTAGTACTCTACCAACTCCTTTTATCAACTACATCAAACAATTATAGTACTTTATCAGTTGCAGTTCATTCAAAGCTAATTTAATGATTAGTTGCTTACTATTTGACTTCTACTTATTATATCCTTGTATGCCTTTATCAATATATTAAGTTATGCTGGAAATTATAGTACTATTTAACTTTGTTATTCAAAATTGTGTAATACCATTGAGAATAGTTGTTTAATTACAAAATAAATTATATATTTATATTGTAGTATAAACTAACACGTGCACATAATTTGTACAAAAGAGGTAACATTGATTGCTCATACCTTATAGCGATCATACTAGTACCCCTGTTTTGTGTCATTAAATAAATTTTCTGATAGGGAGAAGAAGCCAAGTAAAAGAAGTTACATGAAAGTCTTGATAATCAACACATCCAGAGTCTCCAGGTAAGAGTTTCGAGTAAGTTTAGATAACGAACATTATTTTTATCTTAATATGATAAATTCATGTTTAGTATATAAAGTTACATGGTTTAGGAATACAAAGTTAATAGCTAATTTACATAAAATAATATTTTTGGGAATATGCATCTAAATGATCTAATTGTAAAGCAATGTTTTCCAAATTTTTCTTAGCTTTTGCTTTGTCCTTTCATGAGTTTGATAAATGGCTTCACTCAAAGACACTTTACTATCTAACTGAAGTATTGTTGAATTCTTCTTTTCATAGACATTTTCTTGGAACAAATGTACAAAATTTTTACGTTTGTTGTATGGGGAAATATTTAGATACTAGCTTATCTTATTGTATATTAGATTTCTGTTTTAGTTATTAAGATACTAGCGTAAATTGAACAGCGAGTACTGATGCACAAACACTACGCCATAGATGACCTTCTGCAACATTTTTGCAAGGTGTTGCTAACTAAAATGTTGTGACGGCTATAAAATTTTGGTCCTACTGCAACGTTGTATTTTTGGTGTTACCTTAGCCATAAAAATGTGTTGCTCTAGCTAAACAAGTGCAACACTATGCAACATTTTTATTTAGTGTTGCCATAGATATATTCTAATTAAAAAAATTTAAATTTTTTTTACACCTCAGCGATCCACACCACCATTTAAAACAAAATCTCAACCGTCGATTCACACCATCGATCCACACCTTACCGATTTCCATTTCCCGCTTTACTTTTCTTTCTCATTCCTCTCTCTGTGAAAATTAGGGCACGCGATTTTTCTTTCTCGTTCCTCTCTGTGAAAACTAGGGCACACGATTCCAGTTGCTTTGATGCTCTGATTGATCGAATCTAGTGTAAGAAACGTTCCTGGTAGCTTGCTCCTTCATTCTCCTTGATTGATTGCTCGAATTGCTTTGACTTCGTTGTCGGGTGCGATGTGATATTATTTGGTATGTTTTCTGCCTTCTGGTTTACTTTATTATTCTCAATTTTGGTTACACTCACACGCTTTTGCCGATGATGAATTGGGATTTATTTATAGGCTTTATTTCCTATAATCTCGAGTTTAATCTTTTTGTTGGACTTTGAGAAATCTGGTATGTTGGATTGCGATGATGTATTGGTATGTTGGATTTTGGTCCACTGGCTTGATTTTGCTTTGCCGATGATGAATTGCGATGTGATATTATTTGGTATGTTGGATTTTGGTTCACTAGCTTGTTTTTGATTTCTGATCTGAGCTTGTTAGCTCCTTCTGCTGCATTTGTTAAACCAGAACTTGAACCTTTGTTAAACTTGTTCACATACCTTTGTACCTTGCTGCATTTGTTAAACCAGAACTTGAAGTATTTGTATTCTGCTGTCCTCTTGAAAACTGCTTCACTTGAAAACTTCTACATTTTTGAAAATCAAAACTTTGAAAGTGATCTTTGGTTTTATTAAACTGTTGACTAATCTGAACATTGAGTTTTGGTTTCCACGATATATACAAACATATGTGTGTTGAGCTTTGTTGGTTTTGCTTGGTCTGGACTGAACTAGTACCATGCTAACCTTGTTCTTTAACATGAACTAATGCTCCAAGTCCTCTGTATATCATATTACTGCCTATGTTTCTCTTGTACATGCCTGATGCATTCACTGTTTTTGCTTGATGGGTTGCCTATGTGTACGCTGTGTTTCTTGCACTAGCTTGTCTACATTTTGCTGAACCTGGTTCTTGTTTATTTTGTTGGTTGCTTGGCCCTGAGTTGAATCCAGTCAATGACTCGGGTTTGACCTTGTGCCGTGTCCATATTTTTTGGCTTGTCTACATATCTGGCTGCACTTGAGTATGAACTTGCACTTGAGTAGTTGCACTTGAGTAGTTTCTTGTACCAAGCCTTATGATGCATGTATGTTCATCCATGTACCTGCATTTCTTGGTCATGTTATGTTGCTTGCTGTGTTAAGTACTACTTTGTGCACTTGGCTTCTCCTTTGTGCATTTTTGCCTGAACTGTTGCTTGCTGTCTTCCATACTGTCTTGTATCCATGTGTTGCATTCATGTTTGGCTTATGCACTTGTGAACAGCTGACTTGTGCATTCACAGGTTGTCCGTGCAAATATTTGGTCCCTGTCAAAAAAAAATATGAAAAGAAACAACCCAAATACCTGAGGCAAATAATATAACAAAAATATTTTCATTTTCTGTTCGAGTTAAATATTATTTTCCAGATTACTGCTTTTGAATTATATGTGACAGGTATTGAAGACTGGACAGCTGGATACAAGCTTGAAGACAGAGTCAAATCAAATGTGCTTGAGCTTGAAGACTGGACCCGCTACTCGGCTCGCCTTCGGCTCGGCACTCGGCTCGTCATATATTTGTCAGTGTCGGTGTCTGTATAAATTGAAACTGCATATGTAATGAGTGAACTGAGTGATGTAGTGAGGAATATCTGTATATGTGAATATCAGTGTTATATATCATTGAATTGTAAAATAGTGGAGTCAGGAATTTGTACTATTTCAGATGTTGAAATAAAATATTTATTTAAATAAATTACTTTTTGAATATCAAATTCTGTGCAATAGCATTTTATTAAATAAATATTTATTTCTATTAAAAAAATCAAATATGCTCTACATTATGGGCCCCACAAATTCAGAAAGTTAATATCTATAGCAACATTTTGGAATATTGCTACAGACACATATGGATGTTGCTATAGACCCAAATAGGGTTCTATTGTAACAATATTACTTATGTTGCCTTAGATAGTCAAAATGTTGCCTTTGAGGTCTAAGGCAACGGCAAAAATTGCATCACCCGAAAAGTGTTGCCATAGACCTATGGCAACATTTTTTGGGCCTGACCCAACATTTTTTTTGTGTTGCAGAAGGCCATTTATGGCGTAGTGAAATCAAGTCATCGGATTTCACTGGACCAAGGGAATATGCAGTTAAAACCCGAGCATGAGCAGCTGAAGTTGGTTGATCACCATCGCGATTATGCTGAACTGCAAGATGTATTGCCTCATGGGTCAAATCAGCATGAGCATTCACCTCAGCCATAGGATCCTGTTCTTATTCCTGGATAGTTGCATCATCTTGAACATGTGCAGCAGCTAAGCACCATCTTACGAATGAGGAAAAATGTGTGTTTGATCATGATAATATACTGATGTGCATATGTATAACCTATAATAGGAGCTTCAGGAATAGATTTTGAGGTCGAGGCACATGTAACACCACATCAATTGTGTTTCAGTAAATGATTGGTCTGCCTAGACTGGATCATTAGCATGAGTAGACTGAACAATAACTGAAGCATAGCATGACTGGGGGAAACTTATTAGACTATGCATGTACATGAGATGCATAGACAAACATTTGATTGCAACAAACTTGTTTTTCTAGCATAAAGACAATTTTGAAGATCCTGAAGTCAAACTTGTTTGAGGATATCAGATTATGTCTGTCTTACTACAAATCTAAGAACTGAGGTAAGCAATTGATTCAATTCTACTTATGAAGATGTATATTAACCATAAACAAACCCAAATACAAGTCTATTTGGATATTGACAACTCATTTTAGTTCATGAAATCAAACAAAATGGCTTATAGTTTGAAATCAAATAAAACGACATATGTCATTGGGTAATCAAATTCTAGTAAGTATTTGTAATGGCGGTATTTCTATATTTCCCTATTCTATCTATCTATTAATTAATTAAACTACTAAATCATCTATCTTTTAAGGTTATATAATTGTTACCATGCAAAATCACCTATAACTATTGATCATGTTCAAGGATTCTATATAATCTGCCCTTAAAAAAAAAATTTGCAAAATGTGAATTAAAGTGATAATTGAAACAAATTGCTAACTATAGCGAGGGTATATATAGTTTATGTTAAGAAAATGGTTTAAGGTAAATAATTCAAAACTCAAAAGGGGGAGAGATGGGAAATTTTGAAGTTGCAAAGTTGCCTTTTTTATAAAACAACAAAATTTGCAGTTACGTTAATTGTTAAAGTACCCTTTTAATTTGTGACAAAGGTTGACAGTTCTTCAACTAGTAATATTAGCTACATAGGGGTATTGAGAAATGGTAGCCAGCATGAAGATTTGTTGATCATATTAAAATTGGGTAACTAAAACAATGCCAAATGAGCTAGGATTAATTAGTCAATTTAAAATCAGTTAATTACACGCTAATAGAGTTAAAGAACTTGTCATTTATAGCCTATAATTAATTACATTTAAATTGTACATCTAGCAACAAATTAAAAGTCGAGATTTAAAACATATATCTAATAATAATTCATGTTAAAACCTTTGGTGGTAAAAGAAGCACACTTACATTCCTATTGGGTGGACTTGAATGGATGTTGCCCATTCAATTTTTAATATAAAACAGTCATCTAATCCTTTAATTCATGACCAAGTAAACTACAGATGTTACATAACTATTATCATGACATGAGCTTTGAAATGTTATGAACTTGATGGCTTGATTGTTTATGTGCTTCTTTGAATAATAATTAATTAATATCGTTTGAATCTTACTTGGTAAGTCATGGCAAATTCTTGTTGTTGATTATCAACCTTGTTTATAGGTAATTTGCTTTTCTTGAGTGAAGACCATCAGCAACAATGGACATGACTTCAATTCTTATATGTATTACGATATTTGTTAGTGCTGGTTGTGTAAACTTGTTTCTGAATGCTTGTGGTATGTGAATTTGCTCATTTTGTCAAATAATTATTATCTAAATGGTTATTGATATTTCACTTATGTGATTTATGTGTTCTCAATTATTTGAATACAATGATTATATGATTGATTTATTATTGGTTTGAATATGGTAATTATACGATTGTTGCTGATTTTAATATGACTATTATATAACTAGTTGTTGGAAATAATATAAGCCATTAACAGTATATAGTAGCATTTAAAATATGCTCGAAAACAATCGGTACCTTTTAGTAGCATTTATAAATTCTACAGAAACAAACGTAAAATACCACATGAAATTATAGTAGCATAAAATATATGCAACGAAAAGTTTTTAGTTGCACAAAATAAACGCTGCAAAAAATCAAAGAATGATCCAAGCACAAACGCAACTAAAAATGTTAGTTTTGGTAGGTTTTTTAAATGCTGCAGAAATACTTTAGTAGCATTTAAAAAACGCAGTTATATGGAAATATTTTGAAGCGTTTATTAAAACGCAACCAAAAAATCATACTTTTAGTTGCGCGACCTGTAGTAGCATTCTTTAAAAAGCTACTAAAAGTTTTGGTAGCATTTTTCAATGCTAAGTTCTTTTCTGGTGTAGTGTCATCTTAGAGTAGCAGAGGATAGTAGACCTTTGACGACATTTAGGACCAGATATGGGTCGTATGAGTGGTTAGTTATACCATTCGGACTGACTAATGCGCCAGCTTTCTTTATGGATCTGATGAACTGGGTTTTCCGAGAGCACTTGGATAGGTTCGTATTGGTTTTCATAAATGATATATTGATTTACTCTATGGACGAAAAAGTGCATGAAGTTCATCTTAGAGTGGTTCTTGAGACGCTGACGTTGCACTAGCTGAAGGCAAAGTTATCAAAGTGTCACATCTGGAAGAAAGAAGTGAATTTTCTTGGTCATGTAGTCTCAAAAGAAGGGTTATCAGTGGATCCGACTAAGTTTGAAGTAGTGAATAGTTGGAAGAGACCCGAGACAGTGACGGAGATAAAAAGTTTCCTTAGGTTGGCTGGTTATTATCAGAGGTTCACTAAGGAATTTTCATGGATAGCGGCATCGATAGCCATGTTAACAAGAAAGGATATAAAGTTTGTGTGGACAGATAAGTTGGAGGGAGCATTCTAGAGTTTGAAATACTTATTGACCCATGCACCTATGTTGGTTGTTTCAAAGAGGAATCAAGATTTGGTGGTTTATACCGATGCGTGCGGAACGGGATTAGAAGCTGTGCTGATGCATAAGGGTAAAGTGATTGCCTACGCTTCTAGATAGCTTAGACCGCATGAGATCAGATATCCAACGCATGATTTGGAATTAGCTGTAGTTATTTTTTCTTTGAAGGTATGGAGACATTACCTTTTGGAAGAATGGTTTGAGTTATATACAGACCATAACTCGCTGAAGTATATGTTCTCTCAGAAGGAGTTAAACACGAGACAACAAAGGTTGTTAGAGTTTATCACTGCTTTTGATTTTGGGATTGAGTACACACCTGGGAAGGAAACAAGGTTGCAAATGCATTTAGCATAAAACATCAGAATGCGATATTCGCGATGATTGCCGAGTGGAAAGATTTGGAAGCACCAGTGGATTGCAGAGTGTAGTGGATATCCAACGTTGTGTCTAATGGAGAAATAGTTGTATTATCTTGTCTGGAAATTTAACCAGTGATGATCGAAAGGATTGTTTCTAAATGGATAGAGAATCTAGTGTTAGCTGAAAGGATCGGAAAGTTAAAGGGTGCAACCGAGAGCGATGACTTGAAAGATTTCAGCCTTGACCAAAATGGGTGGTTAAGAAAGAAAGGGAGATTATGTGTTCTGAGTGTAGGAAACATAAGGAGAGAAGTCTTGGAGGAATGCCATCTTTCGAAGTTCTCTATTCATCCAGGAGTTACTAAGATGCATCAGGATATGAAGAGGAGTTTCTTTTGGGAAGGAATGAAGCAGGATATTGGTTTGTGTGTAAAGCAGTGCTTGATGTTCCAACAGGCGAAGGCCAAACGCCAGAAGCCAAGTGAATTGCTTCAACCATTAGATATTCCGGTATGGAAGTGGGATTTTATTTCCTTCGATTTTATTGACGGTTTGCCATGGTTGAACAGAGGAGATGATAGTATATGGGTCAAAGCGGATAGATTGACCAAGAGTGCCCATTTCATTCCGGTTAAGTCAACTAGAATGGCACCTGTTTTGGTGAGGTTATTCCTGAAGAATGTGGTTAAACTGCATGGAATTTCTAGTAGTATAGTTAGTGATAGAGATTCTTTGTTCACTACCGAGTTCTGGAAGAGTCTGCAGGAAGTTCTGGGAACCAAGCTTAAGATGAGTACCACTTACCATCCGCGGACAGATGGGCAAACAGAAAGAGTTAACAAAATCTCAGAGGATTTGTTAAGAGCTTGTGTTCTAGATTTCAGGGGATCATGGGAAGACCATCTCCATTTAGTCAAGTTTTCGTATAACAACAGCTATCAAACAAGTATTGGGATGGCACCATTTGAAGCTTTGTATGAAAGGCCTTGCAAATCCCCCTTATGTTGGTTAGAGACTGGAGATAGATTGGTTCTTGGTCAAGATTTGGTCAGAAGGTGCAGAAAGATTAAGGTAATTCGGGCTAGAATGAAGGAGGCTTGGTCTAGGCAGAAGAGCTATGCAGATAAGAGATGAAAAGATTTAGAATTCTAAGTTGGGGATCAAGTTTACATCAAAGTGACGTCAATGAAGGGTGTGATTAGGTTTGAAAGATCGGGGAAGTTGGCATCAAGATTCATTAGACTTTTTCCCATTGTTGAGAAAATCTGGAAACTCGCATATAGAGTTGAGTTACCGGGAAATTTGGCAGGATTCCACAATGTTTTCCATGTTTCTCATCTCAGAAAGTGTGTTAGAGACTCGGAGACTACTATTGCACCGACTATGCTAGAGGACTTAGTAGTAGAACTGGATTTAACTATATTGAGGAAGCATGTTCGTATTGTAGCGAGAGATGAGAAGAGGCTTAGAACCAAGACAGTCAAATTAGTCAAAGTCCAGTGGAGCGAAGATGACGGAGACTGTAATTGGGAGGTTGAGAGCGGGATTAAAGATACTTATCCTAACTTATTTGCTGGTATGTTTTACCTCTTTGTTTGATTTACTGTATGTCTTATCCTAATTTCGAGGATGAAATTCTTTAAGTACGGGAATCTGTAACGCCTCGGATTTTTAGTAACATTATTTAGAATATTTAATTAGCTAAATTAAATAAAATAATGTGCTAATTAGGGGATTGAGATTTGATTCTAATTAAGGTGTAGCCGTGCCATTTAAATAATGAATTGAGAAAGAGATATAATGAAATAAAGGAGGGGTAAAATATGAAAGAGGCCATTCCTATATCCTCCAAATCTTGGCCATTTATTAGAATACATGTTCATTTCATTTTGAAATTTTTTAGAACAAGAGGTCGGCCACCATTAACAAGGAAAAGGGGAAGAAGAGTAAGAAAAGCTAAGGGAAAAGCTAAAACAGATCAAATTCTTCCAAATCTCACGCTCCTTAATCTCTAAAGCTAAGATGAACATTGTTTACATCTTATTTTTGGTTGTGTTTTCAATTTTAATATGAATTCTGAATAATTTGCAATGATATGCCATGTTGTTGAATGATGGATTGGATGTATATACTTGTTGATGAATCATGGTTATTCATATTGAATTTATGATATGTTTTAAGGTGAAAACCCTACTAAATGACATCCAAATGCCTTGCAAATTTTTAAGAAGATTATAAAAGTTACTTTGGAGATGGGTTCCAAATTTTTGATTTTTCTGAATTTTCGTGAAATTAATATGAATTTTCTAGTAATGAAAATGGTATTTTGGTCTATACATTATATATGGGTAAATAATTAATTGTTTGGGTCTGAAATTTTTATATGTTAGAAAACATTTACAATATGATTTTCTATAATTTTTCTGGATTTTTCCTAAGTGTTATAAAGGTTATATAAAATTATTTAAGATATAGGACTTAAAAATGCTATATATAATTAAAGGAAGAGGTGGGGATTTTTAAAAATATTTAAATTGTTAACTGGAAAGTCGACAGTACTTTTGAAAAGAGAAACTTTGTAACTAATCAGATTTAGACAAACAAGGCAGGTTGGGTATAAAAGAATAGTTTAAAAGTACAAATAAATAGGTTTTTCACTGTTTCGAAGCTTTCGGCATTAGCTTCCACCTCCATTCCTTCGCTTTCCTCATAGTCGAATCCAATGCACATGGTATTATGAAATTGATATGCAGTGAATTGGAAGAAGGCGAAAGGTATAGGGTTGAAACCAAGGGGATTCAAGAGGATTGAAGCATTGCTTTTGTTTTAAAAGAAAATGCGACTACTTAGTTTCGACTAAGATGCTTTCGACTTAGTTGGGTATCGACTAGGTCAAATGGTTTAAAAGAATGGTTTCGATTGGGTTGCGTCCTTTTTTTAAATGTTGTCTTTTGACCGAGTCGAAACCTTTAGCTTCCGCTTCCTACCTTTCGATCCAGATGGTTTCAAAGGGGTTTGTTTTGTTTTCAAAAATATGGCCACCCCTCCAATGCTTTTGAAGGGATAGTTTCGATACCATCATTTCATTAATTAGAAAACGATTTCAAAGTAGATGCTTTCGACTTAAATGTTTTTAGGACCCTTTTTATATAATTGGAGTAAAACCCAAATGGTTTTGAAAGAGATAGTTTTAAATGGTTTCAAAACAGATGCTTTCGACTTTAATGGGTTTTTGATCCTTTTGCTCTACTTGTAGGCATAATCCGAATGGTTTCGACCGAGATGATTTTCAAAGGTTTCGAAAGAATGAAATTTTGAATGGTTTCTAATGGTTTCCGCACCCAAAGTGCTTTTGAATGGATTGAGTTTTGATAGCTTTGAAAGGTTTTAATTAATGGTTTCGAAAGGGGTGGTTCCCTAGGGTTTCGAAAGGATTGAAAGGAAAGGTTTTTCCTACGTTTCGAAAGGTAATATTTAAAGGATTTTAAGAGGGATGTCTAATGTTTTAAAGTTTTCAAAAGAAAGGCTTTTAATAGTTTTGAAAGGGTGACTTTCAACGGTTTCGAAGGGGTTACCTTCAAGAGTTTTGAAAGGGTTATTTAAAGGTTTCAAACAAAGGTTTTGAATGTATTAAATAGGCAATGTAGCCTAAGTGTTTTCAAGTTAAAATGGGTTTAATTTGTTTTGGAAGGATAGTTAATCCTCATTAAAATTCAACAACATTATTTTGAGTAAAGTACATATATCATGGAAAAATAGCTTAGAGTAAAGCTAAAGATATATTTTCCTTATATATGTATGATTTGAAGGACTAAATCATTTTGAAAATGTTTTGAAGGAAAATTTAAAGGGCAGTTAACCCTAAGAAAATGATTCAGAAACTTAGTCCATTTTGATTCGGACAGTTATTCTGGTTTGCGGCGAATTAGCTCGGTTATAAGGACAGATGGTCCAATTTGTAGCATAATGGACCTTGTTATTTTGTTGTGGACAGATAGTTCATATATTACCGGTTTTACGGACAAATAGTCCATTTATTAGCATAAAAGATATTGCTATTTTAATATAATAAGTTTGATTAACTCATTTGGTTGCAGGAAAGGATTTGCAAAATATATGTTTTAAAAAGGATATTAGTGGGGGGAAGCCAGTTCCGCTTAGTGGCATGGTCTCACTTAATATCAGTAAACCGAGATGTAACAGAATTATTCACACCGGGCTTTATGTCCGACTCAAAGTTTTTTTTCCCTTAAACTCTTGGATGCTCATAATTGATTTGAGTAGGCTGACGGTTAAGGTTTTTAGGTTTTAGTCATATTCGCGAATAAAGCTTCCAGAGGTGAGCAGGTGTCTGGCGGATAGCTAATTAGGATTTGTGGTTTCATTTTGTTTTGATTCCACTATGTATATTAAGTCAGATATGACAATATTAACTATGATCAACTAAGAGGTCATCATCATATGTCGCTCTTGGCGTACTTTTGTAACGATTATAATTAATCTTCATCTAGGAAACGATAAGGGATTATATAACATGGATACGAACTTTTTTTGAAATTCAATCAGTAAAATGTTATTTTTGAAAATCTGTGATTTTGTTCATATTCAAGTGCTTCGAATATTACAGATACCACTATGTAACGACCCAGAATTTTTGTTATTTGAAATTGCAATATTTAATTTATTTTAAGTATTCAAAAAATTAACTTATATAGATTTACTAATTTGAATTTCGAATGTAACGATATATTGGGTAAATTAATTGTTGAATTTAATAATTGAAAATCTTTTAAATAATTTAAATCTTGGATTTAATTGGTCAAAAATGGTTTAAAGGATTATTTAATTTCTATTAATAAGAATTAAGATAATAAAACTTTTAAATTTGATTTAAAGGTGATTTAACTTATTTTGAAAATGTCTTAATTTAATTAAAGAGTGAAAATGGTTTCGGCGGTGGGTGTCTCGATGAAATGTGCATATATATGCGCACACGCTTGCAGAACTATGATGCTGGAAAAAAAAATGAAAAGGGAGAAGAAGGATTACTATTGCAAAGTAGTTCATGGGCTTGGGCCATGATTGGCTTAGGTGAGGGTTGATTTTATAAAATAATTGGGTGTGTGTATATATATATATATATATATATATATATATATATATATAAGTAAGAGTTGGTCGAAGTGTGATAATTCACATGTATTTAAACCATTTTATGTGGGGTCAGTCGCATTAGGTCCATATGGCCGAGAACTATGTTTTGGAATTGAATTGATGACATTTAAAGCTAGTGGAATATTTTGTTGAATTCGAACGTCGTTCGAATTCAGACGGAAGCAGAACGCACAAGCAACAATTGGAACTAAGGTAAGTTAATCTCACCTTTTTGGATAACTAGTTTGATTTATAGTTGATAAAAATTGCTGAATGATTGTTTGGATGAATTATTACATTTATATTAGTTGGGTTGAGTATTCCCATCGATTGGAGCGGATGAGACACTATGCACCCCGTATAATTGCGGATGACCCTTTTTTAATGGGATATCCCGCCTCGAAGCCATGATTATTATTTTATGATATATAACATCTGTGGTAGCAGAGAGATAGTTGGAGGGATTCAACTGGATTCTTCAAAATTGTTGATTTTAATTCGATATATAGAGATATATGATGCCTATTGAATAATCTATTATATATTATAATGTGGATTGATTTATTGGATGCTACAGTAGGACTGGCCTTAATTTTGTTATTATAAATGCTATAAACCATATTTTTGAACTTAAAAAGGAAATTAAAGGCTATTTTGGAAATGAAATTATTTATATTGGATTTTGGAATTATTTAATAGGGAATTGAATTACTAAAATAAATGATTGGATTTTGGATATTTATTTAGATATTTCATAAAATGGATTCAAATAGAGAATTTTAAATTGAGGATTTTTAAAATAATGGATTTTTAAACGGAATTCTTAAAATACGAATTAAAAGTCGAAATCGATATTTGAATAGTTTTGGAATATAGTTTGGATTATTTAAGAAATAGATTTAAATGGAATTTTAATTAGAAATTGATTTATAAATGGATAGTAATATGAACCAGTTATAAAACTAGGAATGAGTTTATGAAATTTATAAATAATGTTTATAAATAAAGTGGAAGATTATTATTTGATAAATTAGAAATATAAATTCACAGTGAGGTTTTATAATGAGATACAGAAATCGGTTTAAAAGGAATAGTGGATCCTATTTTGGAATTTGGGGAAAAGTTATGAAATTGGAAATGTATATCGATTAGTGATAAATTGAGAGAGATTTATAAAAATAAAATTAGTTATATTGGAATTTGAAAATATATTTTTATCAAAAAGGAAGTTTTTTTTAATGGATTTTAATTTATTAAACTATATAGTTTAAAACTATTATTTGTATTAAAATATTTCGTAAAGTTTGTTTCCAAATATTTAATATTAGTGGAAATGGATTTTTAATTTTTATAATAAGCTTTGTAATTCGATTATATTTACATAAAAATGAATTGGAAATGAGTCATCGTTGATTATTTAAGAGTTTTAATATTTTAAATAATTACATAAACATGTTTTGGAAATAAATTATCATTCTTTTAAAAAAAAGTATAGTTATTATTTTTATGTATAGAATTTGAAAGTAAGCGTTGAAAATTATATTATAAATCCTTTCGAGATTTGTAAACCAGTATTATTTTACGGATGAAATTTGATAAGAGAATTTTATAAACATTCTGGGAATTTAAGAGAACTTCCATAATGTTTATACGGGAACTTCGAAAATGAATCTGAATTCATAAAAGGAATGGTTTTGGAAATATTTTAACTATGAAATGATTTTGTAGAAATATTTTTTTTAAGTAATGGATTACAAATTGAAATTGGAAATATTTCTAAATGTTGATATAATTTGGAAATATCCTGTTATGTATATAAGTATTCGAAATTGTTTCCAAATATGGAAATATTGAAAGAGATTTGAACATATGTCTTTGTATTTGTGTAGCGATCCTGGCTCGGCCTTCGAAAATCGGCACCGAATACGACACTCGTATTCAAATGTCGCATATCCAAATGTCGAATCTGGTTCGCCGGAGCTTATAACACATTAAGTACAACACGGCGGAAGAAATGAATAATACATTTGATATAAAACATTGATACAATATCCAGATACAACTGAATGATACAATGAATATCAATATACATCAGAGATAAGATACAAGACAATAGCAGCGGAAAGAAAAGATAACACCAGCAGCGGAACAAAATCTCCAAAATAGTCTTTAAGAGAGAACTCCAGAACTGTAACTCCATCTCCAAGGCACCAATCCAGAAATAGCTCGAACTCCCAATAACGATGCACAAAGATAAGCAAGTGCAGTTCAGATCTAAATACTAAACTAGCTCTAGATAATCTACTAAACCTGACTATCTGAAAAACCCAACTCTAGACTGCCCGTGTGTTGTGGGCACCCATAGTTTAGGAAAGGAACAATGAACTCCAGGTCAGTCGTGGGACTGGTATGAGCAAACAAAGCTGTTTATCTTTTAAAACATACAACAAGAGAACTTAAAATAAATCCGCAATGCTTTTTGGAAAATGAAACTACCATAAGGCCTTCCGCCACACACACAATGCAAACGCAGAATTGGAGGAGATTTCTCCTTATGATAGTCAAATATGCTTGATACGAGAAAATTTCTTTGATATTATTACTAGTGCATAGTGCATAAAAACCATTTCGAAAGTAAAATATAAATCCTAGCCAGTATACGACCAGTATCGTATGCCTACTATAGCTACCATGTTCAATAGCAGGTTATCGCCACATTCCATGGTAGGTTATATACAACTAAAACCGTACAGGGCGCGTATTGTTTTGATCAGATTTCCAACAAATGGTCAGGCTAAGGAACTTCCTACTGTCCATGGGTACGCCTCCGGCGGGACGTCCCGAGAACCTAACCGGATCTCTGCCAACACAAGGCCGAGTTACCTCTGTAACTAGGTAACTACTACTCGAGCATGCCATCCCCCGGTCCTTTGGGACCTTTATCCGAGGCACCTCTAACCACAAAGTAATAGATCTGCAGTATCCACATGAGTAAGTATCTGGGATCCATACCATGATACCACCCCTTTTCCAGAAGGAAATGACACAACCTAAAGGGAGCGACCCTCGTAACCTTGCTGCATCTTTCCTGTTTTGACCATTTCCGGGGTGTGAGGTCCTGATGCAGTCTCGTCCACGAAGCTACGCTTTATACAAAAGCCATGCTTTGATCAAAAAATGATACACAGCAGCACTCAGCATGCCACACTACCAAATTAGGAGTATATCACTAATAACTATCAACTACATAACCTCTGAGCTCGTACGTCCCAGAGAAGGGTGTTAAGCTAAGAGAATAAATTCTCTGCCACCAAGCAGAAATGTATTTGATAGAGATCAGTTAAATATCTCAAAGTGTAATGTCGGACATACAACCATACAAGTCTGTTTCGGGTTCGAACAGAACCGAAGGCATTTCGTCCAATAAAGGAAGAAGCCCTTGCAATCCAGGTATCCACAATCCCGATCGGACTTCCCATCACTTAGGGAATCTCTATACCATAGCTATTCGGTGTAGAGACAATCGATAGGTTATCCTATCGTTCTTGCAAATACCCAGTCTTCAACACCGGTCTTCAAATGCAATCCATAACGTCGTATCATTATTTGAAATGGGTCATATGACACAGGATCCTCTCCCGGCTAAACCGAATAATAAGCGCAACATTTAAAAACATATGGATATGGTTTTTCAGTTAAGTCACAACTTAAAAATTCGAAGCTTTTCTTTCAAATGGTTAAACAAATTACCATTTCAAATCTTTAAACAAAAATATTTATTTTCCAAAGTTCACTTAGTTTCACAAAGATCTACTCATAGATTTCAAAACAATTTCCATTTCAGTGGATTAACTCAATTAAATCTTTAAATTAAAAATTTAACTTAAAGCTTTCAAACTCGTTTTCCAATGGTTTATTCTTAACTTAGAAGACCATTTTCATTTTAGACTTGAAATCCTTTTAACACAAATTGGAAATTCATTTCTTATGTGAAAGCTTTTATTATTTGAAAACAAATAGTTTTCGTTTCGGAAAAATCCAATTTCATTTATACAAGTTAAAATCTTTAGGTTAAATTCAAATTCCCAAAACTACACTTTAAAAATGGTTTAAAACCCATATGAACCCATTTATAAGTTGAATAACCTCTTTAAACCCTAGTTCCCAAATCATAGAATTCAATTTCAAATATTGAATTCAAATTTAAATCAAATTATTTAAATTTCAAAACTCAATCAGGTTATTCAACATAATTTTTATTTTTGAAATTCATTTTCAAAAGCTTTAATACTAATTCCAAAACTATTTTGGATTCAAAAATTCAATTTTAAAACAATTTCAAAAATCTGTGACTTAACCCATTTCCGCGTGCAATCCATATTTGTGTGTGTATAAGTGTGGTCCAGGGGTTTAACACAATAGTGCAACATGATCAATCATCACAGATTCAAACATATCAATACCGATAAGCGATATATCCATAACGCTTATCTTCATTCACAGATTCATAGATAAAGTAAATTTATCAATCACAAAGATTCACCATTACAATTCGATGTAGGTTACAGATAACCAACTGGGATCCGATTCCCTGTCGCATCAAAATTCAAATGTCGTTTTACGGGTCAAGGGGTTTTCATATTCATACAACAGTACATTCATCACATATATAGCAGCTCGGCACAAAGCATCACATAGCATCACATCACATGTCAAATATATCGATCCATCACACAACATTCAATAACAATCAAACATCTTCGATTAAGGTGAATAAATCGTGTGGTTTTAAATTTATTACTCACATAATTACTTTCATTAGTAATCTTTAATCAATGATTAATTATCATTAATTTCAATTGATTAAGTCTTAATCACCTTCATTAATTAATCATTCCTTATTTATCTTAATTAATTAACCCTTAATTGTAATTAATTAAATCTTAATTAATTAACCTTTAATTAATTACATTAATTAATAAATCCTAGATTAATTAATAAATTTATTATTCCT
Organism: Allium cepa; assembly: GCA_030765085.1. Taxonomy (NCBI): domain Eukaryota; kingdom Viridiplantae; phylum Streptophyta; class Magnoliopsida; order Asparagales; family Amaryllidaceae; genus Allium; species Allium cepa. The sequence continues at coordinate 102,235,694 of CM060928.1, read as the reverse complement.
TAATTAATTAATAAATTTATTATTCCTTAATTAATTACAATAATTAATTATTCCTTAATTAATAATCATTTCTTAGTCACCTTTATGAATAAAACTTTAATTAATTATTTTTAATTTAATTACTTTAACTAATTTATCATATTAATTAATTATTCTTTAAACTAATTAACCTTTAACATTGACAAATCAATCCTTAATCATTGTTTATCTACTCTTAATTACTTTCACTAAGTAATTATTATTTTAATTTAATCATTCATTAATTACTTTATTAATTATCTTTAATTATTAATTAATTTACTTTAATTATTTTAGTTACTTTCATTAAGTAATTCACATCAAATAATAATAATTTCTCTTTAACAAATATGTTAACTTAAACTTTGAAAGTTACTTAACCATTTCAAAACATCCTTTATAATAATTAACTTCTTTATACATTATTAAGAAGATAACCTTCAAATTAAAGTTAATATATTTTAAACCATTTAAATTTAGGTTAATTAAAATAATTTATTTAAAACCCTCCTTAACTTATTTTTAAAACTTCGAAAACATTAAATATTGAAAGAAAAGTAATTTAACAAATTTTATTTTCAAAAAAACTTGAATTCCCTTTTAAACTTCAAAACTATTTTTTTTGCCAATATTCATCAACTCGAGAAAGTCCCTGGCTGCTTCGAGTTGAACTCGAGCAAAATGCTCTACTGCTTCAGGTTTTTCAAGAATTGACCCATGAGCACGTTAGTTTTTTTACTTAAAATTTTTCTAAGTATTTACCATACGCAACCAAAACACTGACCCGAGCCTTACTTCGAGTCGAACGTGATTCAGCGCGAATGAAATACCGAGCTACCCACATTTCCTCCTTCCTTCACAATTTCCAGAAGATAATGTGCACGGTGAAGAACGTGCACATGCACCGGAATTCTGGTGATCTCCATTCATCCTCGCCGTCACTGCCAAGTCCCTGACCATCCCTACTCTCGATCTCAACCACCCAAAACCCAAAACAAGATTGAAAATAAAATTAAGCTATCAGCGTTGAATTTGGAAACTAACCTTGAACAAAGATCCACCTCGCACTGACGAACTTCGTCAATTGGGACCCACGCCGACCAACCTACATGTGACGACCGCCCATGACTCCCGCACGGAAACAAGGAAATGGTGCGCTGAAGGTGTGCCAGGCAGCCATGGGTGACCGTCAAGGTAGAATAAACATCGCAGAATCTATTGTATAACTCACAGCGCATGGATAAAATACAATAGAGAAATATTAATATAGTGAAGCTCCACAGAACAGAACATCATCATATAAGCATCATAGTAGTTTTATACATAGGTCCAAACCATCAATACAAGAAACCTCACTACATAGCACTCAGAGTAACAACAAACAGCGGAATATCCAGTACATATTATTAAGAAATTAATAATACGCAAGCCTCCTGCTCGTCCTCGTCACCAGCATCGTCAATCACTAAGATCAGCACCTGCCACCTTCACTTAGTTTGCCCATCCCAAACATGGATGAACAGCCCAAGGTAATAAGAGGAGACATAAAACCTTGAGTCAGACAACAGTCTTAGTGAGCGGTAAATCAACTATCAAACATACCAAAAGAGCATAAGGGATAAAAGGAATAGGAACCAAACCATCCCACTCCACCTCTTTCTACAGTGATAGCCCCCAGACACACATTAAGGAGAAGCAAGCATAACATAGCAAGCAATTAAAGTAAAGCAATAATCACTCGAGTCAAGGTCGATGTTTTCTAAATACAAACCCCCAAGGCCTAAACCAAGATCAGATAAGCACCCAGAAAACACCGCTCTTGAGACCGAATGATGATACAATCAAACGTCCAAACATCCATGACTCTGGCTATCACTGTTATCATTGCCTTGATTTCACCGTTAGTTGAACGACCATCTGTCAAGGGCTAATGGTAATCCCGGTTCTAGACATAACTCCGCACGTCGTCGCAGCCCGTGCCTAGGAATTTTCGCAACTACCCAGAGTACTAGCACGTCGTCGCAGCCCGTGCTTGGAACGTCGTCGCAGCCCGTTCCAACGTACTCTTGCTTTGAGCATGCTAGAACCTTCAACAACGATGAGATCTCAGCCTCCTAGTCATCCTCCTCGACGACTATTTCCATACTAGCTCAAGCGCCTCTCAAGCTAACCATTATCAACCAACTCGCATCGCATCATCGAGTTATCAACGTGCTTGGGATGATCCCGTCTGGATTAAACCAAGGCTATCTCACATCATGCTTCGCTTTATCGCATCATAGCAAAGTCTCATCTCAACATCATGGCTTGCCTCATCGCATCATGGCAAAGTCCCATCTCAACATCATCTAATCCATACATATGAGCTTCAACATCCGCTTCATATGCCACAAGCAGCTTTCACCATTCAAGAGCCTTTCCACTTAGCTTTTGAATCTTCTTCGACCATATTGTCTAGATCTAGCTATCAATCAACTAACATACATAGCAATCAATCAAATCAATCATTAGCTTAAGCAATCAAGTAATCAAATATGGTCTAAGTAGGCATTTATAACTACAATGGCAATTTCGTAAATAAATGAGCATAGATATAACATACATGAATCATGGGTTTTTAGCATAGATCTAACAAATATAAATCATGGGTTTTTATCTCTACAAATTGGTAAATGAACTTGCATAAGTAAACATCTTCATAAGTAATGGATCTACACTTGGATCTAAGGAAAAATGCATAAAATCACTATCTACAACACTCTAACAAACCACCAATCCAATATACTCCTTTGGGTCCGCGTGAGAGATAACCACCACTCACCGAATCACCCAAACACTTCAAAGATTATCAACTTCAGATCTGGACAGCGAAGATTCAAGCTTGATTCGTCGAAATCCCGCTTGAAACGATGAAATCTAGCTTTGTTGGATGAAGATCTTCAACTTTAGCTCTTGGATCTTCAATCTCGATCTTCGATCTTGGATGGATGTTAGAACTCGATCAAAGTGGAGAAAAGAAGTGAAGAAATGTTGTAGTCGAGCTCTCAAAATGGCAGCACTTCGTCGCTTCAAAATCCGGTGCCAAAAAGTGAAGAAATGGTCGCGTATTTATAGGCTGGTCGCCCCCTAACTCGGTCAGGTCTTAACTCGCTCGGAGTTAACTCGCTCGGTCTTAGGTCGTTGCCGACCTAAGAATCTCCCCGACCTAACTTAGGTCGCTGCCGACCTAACTCACCCCACACAAGGCCTATCCAACGACCTAAACAAAAACGCGGGTTAACTAAGCCGCCTACACGATCTAACGGCCCCAAAGCTACGCGACTTAACACTAAGTCGCTCAAGCGACTTAACACACTGGGTTTTCACGACCTAAAACATAACGAGCTATCTACTCAACGACCTAACTAAGTCACTAACGACTTACGACTTAGAAGGACCACTCGACCTAGCTTCCTTAATTCGGTCAGAACTACTAGGTCGCTAACTCGTTCACCACCAACTCGCTAACCCGGTATCTTCCTTAGGTCGCTCCAAAACCCCTCCGACCTAACAACCATAAGACCTAACCCCTTAGGTCGTTAACTCCACTATCTCCTAACTCGCTAGCTATGCTAACACGCTAACAACCTTAACTCGTAACCCGCCCACTTCTTAACCCATTAACTCTTAGGTCGGCCAGGTCCTATGAGTCGTTAACTCGGCAACTATCCTAACTCGGTCAAGCTCTATAGGTCAGTCACTTCCTTATGTCGTCTACGAGTTAGCCTCTACTCGAGTTAACTTCTCCATACGGTCTAACCTCCACACGACTTAGGCTAAGGACGACTTAAACAACACTAACGACCTAGAAATTCTACGATATATCGACACGTAAAATACGGGTCGTTACATTCTCTCCCCCTTAGGAATTTCGCCCCCGAAATTCCAAGCAAACAACAGCAACCAAAACTATTCCGCATGCCTACCATCCATAGCAATCAACAAACCATGCATCCAATTCTATCCTAGCATGCAGAATTCTAAGATTAGAACAAGTTACAAATTCATGAGATGTCACGACACCTTAGGGCCATACCTCGAAGAGTTCAGGATGAGCTGCCTTCATCCTCTCTTCCTCCTCCCACGTACAGTCGTTAACATCATTACTCCATTGTATCTTGAGCAACGTAATCGTCTTCCTCCTAAGCTGTTTCGTGTCGGTTTCAACAATACGAAGCGGCTTACGAGGTCTCGTAACCACTGGATCAACCTCTAAATCTTCATAACTATCAACAGAAACCACTGTGCCCGAGTCGTGCACATACTTCCGTAGATATGATACATGAAAAACATTGTGCACACCCGCCATCTTTTCCGGTAACTCCAACCTATAAGCGAGCTTTCCAATTCGCCCGATAATCGGGAATGGTCCAACAAATCTCGGAGTCAATTTTCCTTTCTTCCCGAATCAAATAACATTCTTCAGAGAAGAAATCTTCACAAAAACCATATCACCTACGTCGAATTCCAAATCCTTACGATGATTATCGGCATAACTTTTCTGACGATCTTGGGCTGCCTTCATTCGTTGCCGAATGATCCCTATACAATCCGAAGTCTGTCGAATCATATCTGGCCCAAGTATCAGTTTTTCTCCAGTTTCCAACCAACATGTCGGAGAGTTACACGGTCTTCCATACAATGCCTCAAATGGTGCCATACCAATACTCGACTGATAACTGTTGTTATAAGCAAATTCCAGCAAATGAAGATGATCGTCCCATGATCCTCCGAAGTCCAAAACACAAGCTCTGAGAAGATCTTCCAAAACTCGGTTAACTCTCTCAGTCTGACCATCTATTTGAGGGTGATAAGCTGTACTCAAACACAACTCAGTTCCCAAAACCTCCTGGAAGCTCTTCCAAAATCCACTAGTGAACAAAGGATCTCGGTCGCTCACTATATTCTTCGGAACACCATGGAATCGAACTATCCACTTAACATAAAGCTCAGCCAACTTCGATGCAGTCCTAGTCGATCGAACAGGAATGAACCTTGCACTCTTGGTCAACCGATCTACTATGACCCAAATCCCTTCATTCCCTGCTCTGGTTCTAGGTAGGCCATCGATAAAATCCATCGACACTTTCTCCCACTTCCATGTAGGAACCTCTAATGGCTGAAGTAATCCACTTGGCTTTTTCTGTTCAGCTTTTACCAACTGACAGTTCATACACTTGGAAATAAAATTTCCAACATCCTTCTTCATACCTTCCCAATAATAGGTTCTCTTCATATCCCGATACATCTTATTTCCACCTGGATGAATTGTCAACTTCGAGTGATGACTTTCTTTCAGAACTTCATCTCTCAATTCATCTATATCGGGAACTACTAGTCGTCCTTGCTTCCGAAGCCAACCCTCTCAATCGACTTCGAATCCTTTATCCTTTTCTGGGTCCAATCCAGATTCCAAGTCACGGATAATCCTGACAAGCTTATCGTCTCGCCTTTGCTCTCGCCAATTCTTTCCACAAGAGTGGGTCTTATCGATAAGTTTGCCAACATCTCAGGTTCCAATCCACATCTGCGCCTGAAATCAAATCCAGCTAGATACTCGAGACTCTTCCATTCCGAAAACATGGCTCCCAACCCTGCATGTCTTCTACTTAACGCATCTGCTACTGCGTTACCTTTTCCCGGAGTATAGGCTATACCAAAATCATATGATGCCAAAAACTCTAGCCATCGTTGCTGCCGAAGATTCAAAAATTTATTTTAATTATCAATTTAAATTTAATTAAATATCGGGTCGTTACAGATTTCCCCCCTTAAAAAATTTCGTCCTCGAAATTTGCAAGGGAGACAAGAAAGAATAGATGGAAGATAGAGAAATATCTTTCCAAATCAAACTGGATATCAATTCTGTATTTGGCTTACCAAATCAGAATATCAACTTTATGAGAACAAACTCATACAATTATTTCACAAGATACTGGGGTCCACCGATCTACGAATGTGCAAGGGCATTGATTAGTTCGAAGGGATAACTAATCGTTCGTAGAATGTGTCGGATCCCAGAGAATGGATAGATAGATGGATTTAATCTTCCATAATTTCTCAAACACTAGATTTGGATTCCAAATTCGGGTCGGAATACCCCAGAGTATATATAACTTGCCCTTCTTTGGACTTTGATATACACAAGAAATTACAGTAGAACTTCAAATTTGGTTTTAACCGATATCGTTTTATTGATACAATTCAAATTTAGCCTTATATTCTATTAACCAATTTAAATTAATTTAAAATTTCCAATTTATTTAATTTTCAATTTCAAATTCAAATTCAATAAAGTTTAGATGGAAAAGCTGATAAGAAACCGATGAAGATACGAAGTAAGGATTTTCTACAACGATTCGTAGGGCCACCATCACACCGAAACTTCTTCTTGTAGCTACTACGAAGCAATCAAAGAATTTGGAATTGAATCAAAGGAAATTGAGCAGAAATTGTTTTTGCTATTGCAGGGTATTAACCATTTGTAGTGGTACTCCCCTGTCCCCTATCTTGTCCTCTTCTTGCACTCATACTCACTATCAGTGGATAGTAAGAGAATTTACTGAGGCGTTCGAACGGATATCTTAGGTATATACTCATTCTAGGGTATACTTCACCCTATCTCTAAAGAGTTACCTAATGTGTTATACTCCCGAGCTAAAGTTTCAACCTTCAGCTTTGATACCAAATGCGACGATCCTGACTCGGCCTTCGAAAATCGGCACCGTATACGACACTCGTATTCAAATGCCGCAGATCCAAACGTCGAATCTGGTTTGCCGGAGCTTATAACACATTAAGTACAACATAGCGAAAGAAATGAATAATACATTTGATATATAACATTGATACAATATCCAAATTCAACTGAATGATACAATGAATATCAATATATATTAGAGATAAGATACAAGACAATAGCAGCGGAAAGAAAAGATAACACCAGCAGCGGAACAAAATCTCCAAAATAGTCTTTAAGAGAGAACTCCAGAACTGTAACTCCATCTCCAAGGCACCAATCTAGAAATAGCTCGGACTCCCAATAACGATGCACAAAGATAAGCAAATGTAGTTCAGATCTAAAGACTGAACTAGCTCCAGATAATCTACTAAACCTGACTATCTGAAAAACCCAACTCTAGACTGCCCGTGTGGGAAAATTGTGGGCACCCATAGTTTAGGAAAGGAACAATAAACTCCAGGTCAGTCGTGGGACTGGTATGAGCAAACAAAACTATTTATCTTTTAAAACATACAACAAGAGAACTTAAAATAAATCCGTAATGCTTTTTGAAAAATGAAACTACCATAAGGCCTCCTACCACACACACAATACAAACGCAAAATTGGAGGAGATTTCTCCTTATGATAGTCAAATATGCTTGATACGAGAAAATTTCTTTGATATTATTACTAGTGCATAGTGCATACAAACCATTTCAAAAGTAAAATATAAATCCTAGCCAGCATACGACCAGTATCGTATGCCTGCTATAGCTACCATGTTCAATAGCAGGTAACTGCCACATTCCATGGCAGGTTATACAACTAAAACCGTACAGGATGCATATTGTTTTGATTGGATTTCCAACGAATGGTCAGGCTAAGGAACTTCCTACTGTCCATGGGTACGCCTCTGGCGAGACGTCCCGAGAACCTAACCGGATCCCTGCCAACACAAGGCCGGGTTACCTCTGTAACTTGGTAACTACTACTCGAGCATGCCATCACCCGGTCCTTTGGGACCTTTATCCGAGGCTCCTCTAACCACTAAGCAATCACAAAGTAATAGATCTGCAGTATCCACATGAGTATGTATCTGGGCTCCATACCATGATATCACCCTTTTCCAGAAGGAAATGACACACCCTAAAGGGAGCGACCCTCATAACCTTGCCGCATCTTTCCTGTTTCGACCATTTTTGGGTTGTGAGGTCCTGATGCACTCTCGTCCACAAAGCTATGCTTTATACAAAAGCCATGCTTTGATCAGCAAATGATACACAACAGCACTCAGCATGCCACACCACCAAATTGGGAGTATATCAATGATAACTATCAACTACATAACCTCTGAGCTCGTACGTCTCAGAGAAGGGTGTTAAGCTAAGAGAATAAATTCTCCGCCACCAAACAGAAATGTATTTGATAGAGAACAGTTTAATATCTCAAAGTGTAATGTCGGACATACAACCATACAAGTCTGTTCCGGGTTCGAACAGAACCGAAGGCACTTCTTCCAATAAAGGAAGAAGCCCTTGCAATCCGGGTATCCACAATCTCGATCGGACTTCCCATCACTCAGGGAATCTCTAAACTGTAGCTACTCGGTGTAGAGACAATCGATAGGTTATCATATCGTTCTTCCAAATACACGGTCTTCAACACAAGTCTTCAAATGCAATCCATAACGTCGTATCATTATTCGGAATGGATTATATGACACAAGGTCCTTTCCCGGCTAAATCGAATAATGAGCACAACATTTAAAAACATATGGATATGGGATTTTCAGCTAAGTAACAACTTAAAATTCCAAAGCTTTTCTTTCAAATGGTTAAACAAATTACCATTTCAAATCTTTAAACAAAAAGATTTATTTCCCAAAGTTCACCTAGTTTCACAAAGATCTACTCATAGATTTCAAAACAATTTCCATTTCAATTTGGATTAACTCAATTAAATCTTTAAATTGAAGATTTAACTTAAAGATTTCAAGCTCGTTTTCCAAAGGTTTATTCATAACTTGGAAGACCATTTTCATTTTAGACTTGAAATCCTTTTAACACAAATTGGAAATTCATTTCTTATGTCAAAGCTTTTATTATTTGAAAACAAATAGTTTTCATTTTGGAAAAATTCGATTTCATTTATACAAGTTAAAATCTTTAGGTTAAATTCAAATTCCCAAAACTACACTTTAAAAATGGATTAAAACCCATATAAACCCATTTATAAGTTGAATAACCTCTTTAAACCCTAGTTCCCAAATCATAGAGTTCGATTTCAAATATTGAATTCAAATTTAAATCAAATTATTTAAATATTAAAACTCAATCAAGTTATTCAAAATTAACTTTATTTTTGAAATTCATTTTCAAAAGCTTCAATTCTAATTCCAAAACTATTTTGGATTCAAAAATTCAATTTTAAAACAATTTCAAAAATCTGTGATTTAACCCATTTCCGTGTGCAATCCATATTTGTGTGTGTATAAGTGTGGTCCGGGGTTTAACACAATAATGCAACATCATCAATCATCACAGATTCAAACATATCAATCCCGATAAGCGATATAATCCATAACGCTTATCTTCGTTCACAGATTCACAGATAAAGTAAATTTATCAATCACAAAGATTTACTATTACAATTCGATGTGGGTTTCGGATAACCAACTGGGATCCTACTCCCTGTCGCATCGAAATTCAAATGTCGTTTTACGGGTCAAGGGGTTTTCATATTCATACAACAGTACATTCATCAGAAATATGGCAGCTCAGCACAAAGCATCACATAGCATCACATCACATATCAAATATATCGATCCATCGCACAGCATTCAATAATAATCAAACATCTTCGATTAAGGTGAATAAATCGTGTGGTTTTAAATTTATTACTCACATAATTACTTTCATTAGTAATCTTTAATCAACGATTAATTATCATTAATTTCAATTGATTAAGTCTTCATTACCTTCATTAATTAATCATTCCTTAATTATCTTAATTAATTAACCTTTAATTGTAATTAATTAAATCTTAATTAATTAACCTTTAATTAATTACTTTAATTAATAAATCCTAGATTAATTAATAAATTTATTATTCCTTAATTAATTACAATAATTAATTATTCCTTAATTAATAAGCATTTCTTAATCAAACTTTATGAATTAACTTTTAATTAATTATTCTTACTTTAATTACTTTAACTAATTTATCATATTAATTAATTATTCTTTAAACTAATTAACCTTTAACGTTGATAAATCAATCTTTAATCATTATTTATCTACTCTTAATTACTTTCACTAAGTAATTATTATTTTAATTTAATCATTCATTAGTTACTTGATTAATTATCTTGAATTATTAATTAATTTACTTTAATTACTTTCATTGTGTAATACACTTTAAATAATAATAATTTCTCTTTAAAAAATATGTTAACTTAAACTTTGAAAGTTACTTAGCCATTTTAAAACATCCTTTATAATAATAAACTTCTTTATACATTATTAAGAAGATAACCTTCAAATTAAAGTTAATTTATTTTAAACCATTTAGATTTAGGTTAATTAAAACAATTAATTTAATACCCTCCTTAACTTATTTTTAAAACTTCGAAAACATTAAATATTGAAAGAAAATTAATTTAACAAATTTTATTTTCAAAAAAACTTGAATTACCTTTTAAACTTCAAAACTGCTTTTTTGGCCAATATTCATCAACTCGAGAAAATCCCTGGCTGCTTCGAGTTGAACCCGAGAAAAATGCCCTACTTCTTCAGGTTTTTCAACAATTGACCCGTGAGCACGTTAGTTTTTTACTTAAAATTTTCCTAAGTATTTACCCTACGCAACTAAAACACTGACCCGAGCCTTACTTCCAGTCGAACGCGATTCAACACGAACGAAATCCCGAGCTACCCACATCTCCTCCATCCTTCACAATTTCCATAAGATAATGTGCACTGTGAAGAACGTGCACATGCACCAGAGTTCTGGTGATCTCCAGTCATCCTCGCCGTCACTGCCAAGTCCTTGACCATCCCCACTCTCGATCTCAACCACCCAAAACCCAAACAAGATCAAAAATAAAATCGAGCTATTAGTGTTGAATCTGGAAACCAACCTTGACCAAAGATCTACCTCGCACCGACAAACTTCGTCAATTGGGACCCACGCCGACCAACCTACAACCGCCTCACATCTCCACCTTTCGATCCACCCACATGCGATGAAGTCCGATGCAATACTAATGATGCAGCGACCAATTTCCCAACGTTAACTAAAACATGGCTTAAACCCTAGTTTGATTCAAATCTCAAACTATAATGAATTTAAAAATCTTCTTGTATTTTTCCAACAATCTATGATCACACTAGCATCTCCATGCCAAAATTCGATTTTCAAAAATTAGTCGATCATCAGAAAAGCTTCAAAGTCCAATTTCAGGTCAACTTCAAATTACACACTTTATCTAACCTTAAAAATTGTGATTTTAATTTTAAAAATCATGAATTTAGGTAACAAAACAGATTATAAACCTGGAATCAAGAATTTTTCAAGTTGAAGATTTAATAAGTTTACAATTTCAACTGTTTTCCTAAATTTCCAGATAGTTTTCATTCCATTATACATAAATATATTCTTATCACTTAGTTTATGTAAAAAAACATTTTCTTTTTAGAAATTAAAGCCTAACACTAATTTGTTTGGGTGATATGGATTCTTACAACTTGTTTTAAGAACCTGTAAACAGAACATGAGTAGATATACCTGTTACCAGTTATAAACCTAATCACACTCCTATGTACATATATAAGCAGGCACAAACATTCAAGTAAATTCACCTCATAGCTTCCAATACAAATCCAAACATCAAGAAAAAAAAATCAAGGTTAAGAGGCTTGCTCACATTTTTCTTTTCACCTGAAGACAAAAACTTTCTGACAGTTTCTAAAGAGGGATGAAAGCCTGAATTTTTCTTCTTCTTTAAATCTTGGAGTTTAGATATGTAGATTGTAAATACAGATCTTTGTTTACTCTTGTTGTGTTCATTTACTTAATTCATTAATAACAGTCATCTTCTAATCACTTACCGTTGAACCCTTTTTTTATGACAGAGAGCTTCTTTTTTTCTGTAGCTTGAAAACCAGAGGTAAAATTTATCTTGGATCTTTATTTTCCTGCAAATGATTGAATGTTATTGCATTGAATTCTTTCTTCCTTACAGATTATAACTTCCAATTCAAATTTTTTAAAAGAAAAATAGTTACTTGCCTTTAACTTATTTTCTAGAGAACTTTGCATTGGCAAAACTGAAGCTCCTCTCTTTTTTTCTTTTTATAAAACAAATCTGCAGTTTAAATTGGTTTATTACAACTTGATTTTTTTTCTTTAAAGTTACAAATTCATTAACTATAAATTTAAAACTTACATGGGATTGATCTTGCACTTGTTCTTTAACTTGTTATCAAATCTGAAATGATCAGCTCCTATTGCACAGAATTTTGCTTGCTTCAGGAAATTTTCAGAGTTGAAGATTTGATTCCAAATTTGTTTGAATTGCTTTTGCTGTTTGTTTTGATTACTTGTATTAATCTGCCTTTGAATCCGAACCTTGATTTGCTCAGGTTCTGTTTGAATTTGCTTCAGGATTGTGGTTGAATTTCAGGTTACGATTTCTTCTTTTTTCCTAATTTGTTTTTATTTTTTTCTTTGGTGTTGGAGTTTGAAATGCTAGATCTTTGTTGTTGTATTTTTCAGATTTGCTGAGAGTAAATATGATTTGGTTATCGGGAGATGAAAAGTTTTTTTGTAATTTTTAATTTTATTATTTTATTTAAACAATGATGTTGAATGCCATTTGTAAGAAATCATCATGATATTCCCATGTAATGTTAACTTCTTTACTCCACCTCCTTGTGTATGTTTATCATTTGAAGTTTTCAAAGACAAAAGAATGTTTATAAAAAAAATTAATATCATATTCATTTTGGAATTAATTATATCCCTTTATTCATTTGTGTGTATATGTATATACAATGTTGAAAGAAAAATTGTTTTTAACCAATATTTACATTATATAAAATATAAATTACACCTTACTAATTTTAAAAGCCAAATGTTTATTTTTAAAACATCTATTTTAAATTTAAATTCAACTTGAATTATAATTCATTTATGTCTATTTATATATATTCATACATACATTTGTACAATTTTATATCCAATTCCAACATATACTCATATATGCAATATACATGTATAAAATTTTAAATTCAAATGACTTTTTAAACATTCATTATTTTTTTAAATTTTAATTCCAAAGGAAATTGGAATTTATTTATATATGATTTATTTCTCATTTTATTTGTTTGAGATTTTTTTCAATATAATTTCAAATTAAATTTCAAAAGTTTAAAATATATTATTAATTAAATTGATAAATTTTTTTGGGATATTACTTTTTATTTATAAGATATTAAATGTCCAATTTTAAAACCCCAATTAAATTTTAAAATCAATGTCCAAATAAATAAATATCTTATTAAATGTGAAAAATTCAAATTAATTTATAATTTCATTCAAAAATTTATTTTAATTATCAATTTAATTTTGATTAAAAATCGAGATCATTACATTTTGAAAATAAATGTTTGAGAGATTTATAATATGGATCTGATGACAACTTATGTGTGTAATTTGATAGTTAAATAACCGACTATCAAATCTGGCTAAATTCGTTGATCGTTTCGAAGAGACTGAGATCAGATCTGATTGTCCGAAAATCATTTCCATCCGATTTGAGCGCTATGAATTGTGAAATCATAAGGATGACAAAGACAGTGATCGTTGAAGAGATTGGTTTGTTTAGACCAAGAACAACTTGTATGGATGAATGCTATCATTGCATTTGTTGCCTGAAAGGCGGGTTAGTATTCTAAGTATATGAATGCTAAATCTAAGGTAATACGTAGCCTCAAGCCTCATCAACTGGAAATGACTGAAAATCAAGGGAGATGCAGCAGGGCTAAGTGAGTTGCCCCCAAGTAGTGTATGTTATCACTTTTATAGATACCCATAGATATATTATAATTAAGGATACGGTTTTGCAGGGAAAAGAGAGCGCTCGATAAGGTGGGAACACCTAGGATGATAAACATTATGTACTATCCAACAAGGGGTAAGCTGATCCTATGCTGGCAGGGATCGATAGTTTCGATCTTGGTATATTTTTATATAGGTGGACTGTGATAGGTGGTACCCTAGTGCCTAATCATTGTATGAGATCCATTCTTCAATAAGCGTCGTACGGTTTGATTGTGCCCAATTATGTTGAAATGTGAGATGCAAGCATTTCAGCTATTTTAATAAATATTGTACTTAAACACTATTATAATGTAATGCGGTTTTTATACAAAAGGTTTTGGTTATTGTAAGGTAAACACCCATCTATTTATGTGTGGCATGGTCTTATGAGATATCTTTGTTTTTCAAAAGATTTTGAAAATAATCAAATTCAAATCGAGTGTGTTTTTCTCATGCTGCTTTTCCAGGCTGACTTGGGTGTTAATTTATTATAATGCTCATGTCAAACCGAGCATACTATAGATTAGTTTGGATGCTTGGAGCTTCAAGAGACGAGTTGGAGGCCCTAAGGCGTATTTACGCAGATGGTTATATTTCGCTATATTCATTGGTGTGTTATCAACAATTATGAGGACGTATTATTATAATTGTCCAGGCTAAAATAGGTTAGTGTACTCTGATTGATATTGAATATATATACATATTACAGCCTCGCTTTTGGGTAAAAATTTATGGTATATTATAGATTATTCGTTCCGTTGTAAGGTTTTATGTTATTTAGTTTTCTTCTTATCTTATTTCTTCTTTCTTTCCCATAACAATTGGGTTTTCCGACATTCAATTGCTCGACATGTAATGCAGTGAGCGTATTAGTGTTGATTTTTCGAGGGTTGAAAATTCATGTCGTTACACTTAGTGCCAAAGCTGGAGGTTAAGCGAGAACCTTAGCTTTGGTAGGGCAACTCATTAGCAATAGGGTCTGTAGTACCCTAGAATGAGTTTGAGTGTGTGTGTGTGTGTCTGAGCGCGTATTTGTTAGTAATATAAAAGGGTTTTATATTGTGTTGGTTGATTTGTTGAGTGGTATATGGATTCTGGACAATACGAGCAATTAACGTTATTGATAGGGATCTTTAAACACTTGAACAGAGCAACTCGATATGGTATTGTTTTGAAATTGTGTAAATGAAATGATTTTATCTTGATTATATTTTATATATAAAGGAATAATTTTTCAAAAATTATTATAGTTATATATGTTGTGTTTGGTTGTTGGAGAATGATAATATTTTATCATTTGTTGTTGTTGTGATTTATAAATTGAAAGGAAATGAAAATTCAGAAGCATACTATAAATATGATCTATAAAAGCGGTTTATAAATTAGGAAGGATTTAAAAGCTCGGAATTTGGAAATTTAAATGCCGTTGGTTTTGAGAATGATTTTTCAAAGTTTTGGATAATAATAATAATATTATTTGGAAAACAAATTCTAATAAAGATATTATTAAATGGATTTTGAAGGGAATAAAAGACTAGACTCACTTTGGTCGTTGGAAAATAATTTCGGTAATGACTGCAATATCATCGACGTTCATTTTCGAGTTTTCAAGAAAGGAATTGATACCATTGGAGTTTTGTTTTGGTCAGACTGGCTTTGGTTTTGAAATTCAAAAGAATAATTTGATATACCTAGGGATTGTGAGTGAGTGAGTGTGTGTGTCTATATATATGATTTCAAAAATGATTTGAAATACTTTAGAACTAAGGTGTTTAAACTCTAGGATTTTCATTTAAACATTTAATTGAAATATGAGAAAATAAGTTTGATAACTTATAAAATTTGAAAATTAACAAGCTAAAACAATGTTTAAAATTGTTGAATATGAATGCACGGGAAGTAAATATTTGAAATTGAACCGTGGAATAAAAATTTAACTTAAATTAAGTTAAATAAAGTGAAACTTGAAGATTCGGTCTAAGTTAGGTTAAATAAAATATTTGTTTGAAATTAATTAAGGAATGTACTAATTGAATAAATTAATACAGAGCAAAATGTTGTTAAACATGAAATTTGATGGAATAATTCTTAAGAGGTGATTGGTACTGAAAGGAATATACTAACTAAATAATAGAATGTGAATAATGATTGTGAATAATTGATTGTAAGTGAAATGAATGTAAACAAGAAAATTTGGTTAGCTAAAATTCAATGGAAATAATATGTAAGTTGTATGTATATTACTTTGTTCGCATAATAGCTTGATCCAGATTCGAGCACATAATTTCGAGATAATTTATATCTATCCAAGTTAGGATTTTTCACCCGATTTTCAACGAAAAACACTGGATATGAATTTTTGATTGATTCTGGAAATTCTCTATCATAGTATATGGCTATTCAAGGAGAATGGTAGTTTCTAATCAAGAAGCCGAATCTGAGTCTGCACTAGAGCGATCGTGTGAATGATACTAGTTCAGAAGTGAAATTGTGTGATCGAGCGAGCGATCAAATTTGATATTGCGTATGGATTATATATATACATTGTACAGGCTTTGGGGAGGTAAATGTTGGAAAATAAAATTTCAAGAATAATGTGATTTTGAATCATATGATTGGATATCATTGGTAAATAAGATATAGGTATTTTAAAGCAAGAGCTGATTGATGTCTTTGATATCATAAGAAAATTGGGTTGTCCAACAAAAAGGAACATGTTTAAATTGTTGTTTGAATTTAATGGTTTTATGATTGGGCCACTTGGCTTTTATTTTCTTTTTCTGATTTGGCCCCGTAATGGCAGTTTGTAGTTGTTCTGATCTAGCCGTGCAAAGGAGATGCTGGCGAAATTCTTCGAATATTTAGAGAGTCGGAAATTTTAAAGAATATGTTTGATAACTAAAATTTGATTTTGAGTTATAACTAGAAATGGTTGAAATGACCAGTATTAATTGGAACCTATGGATGAGTTTGGAAACTTGGTAAGTGTAATAACAAGGCCTCAACAAATTAATTTTGGAAAGTTATTTCAATTAATTTGTTTAAGAAAAGAAATGGGTTTTGACATTTTTCCTACCTTGGCAATTTCGATCTTGGATTTTATTTGGACAAAAATGATTTAATGCTTATTTAATTTCTATTAATAAGAATTAAGATGATGAAACATTTAAATTTGGTTTAAAGGTTATTTAACTAATTTTGAAAATATTTCGTTTTAACTAACGAGTGAAAATAGCCTTTCGAAGTACAGTTTTGGATTTCATCAAAACCACTGTTATTGGGTCCGTAATAATGAATTATAATACGTCGTCAAATTTCATAACGATCAGACGTATTCGTATGGGACAGAAACGAGTTGAAATTTTATTGAAAATTTAATATTATAATTGGGTTCAAAAAACCAACCTCTCCATACGATCGAACCAGGTCTCTAAACTTTTTCCATTGCGTTCGAAATAGGGGTATAAAATCAGGAATTCCAGGCATCATGTCTCAATCAGAGTTTTAAATTTAATATCTAGATGTTTTGAATAGATAATAATATTTTTTTTTTGAATTTAACCATAGCCACCTTCCTTCACATCTCAGCCACCCTAACCCCGATACCAGCCACCCTGCCATTCCTTCCCTATTTAAAAGTCACGTCCTTCCTCTCTTTTTCCGTTTCCAGTTTACAGTGAGTGGAAAAAAGAGATTACATGCTCTCTTTAATCTTCAAAAACCAAATCCTCTGAGAAACCTCCGCGATGGTCATCTTCCCGCTTTTGAAATTTTAATGGCGTCTTCTTCTTTTTCTTCTTCTTCGTTCTCTTTTGACTCCGCTTCTTTTCCTCATCTTTCTTCATCTTTATCATCTTCTTCGGCAACCCTTCCTTCCTCCTCTTCTTCTGTTCTTTCTTCTTCTTCCCTTCTTGCTTCTGCTGGTCCAAATTCTGTGGTATCTTCCTCTATCAATGATTCTTGTATTCCAAAATCAAATTGGTCGAATCTTTTCAAATCTTTGCCTCGTAATGCTGGGTCATATAAGCCTATTCATTTTGATATTTCGAGAGATAAGCCATCTTTGGATCTGCCAGATCTTGTTAAAGAAGAAGGACTGAATTACTGGAACAATCATTTAGTCGGTTTCTTTCTTGATGGTACGCTTTCTTTTCTGACTGTTGTGAATTTTTTTAAAAGGTTTTGGAAACTTAAGGATGAGGTTGATTTTAAATCGGATGGGTATAATTTTTACTTCAACTTTTCCAATCAAGAAGATAAAGATAATATCCTGAATTCGGACCCTATCTTTATTAGAGGTAGGATGTTCATCATTACAAAATGGGATCCTTCAGTTGGATTATCTCAGGCTCAAGTAAAGAAAGTACCGATTTGGATTCATTTTCATAGGATTCCAATCATCTTGTGGACTTTGGTTGGTATTAATTGGTTGGCATGTCACATTGGGAGATTAATATGCTTTGACAGTAGCACTGAAAAGTTACAAAGGTTTAAGTATGCTAAAGCTTTGGTGGAGATTTCGCCTGATCAAGAATTACCTGAATCTATCCATATTCCTCAACTTGGTAAGAATTGTCCAGATGTTCAAATATCCTATGTTTGGAAGCCTAAAATTTGTACTCACTGTAGAATTTTTGGACATGATACTGCAACATGTGAATTTGTTAATTCTGCCAGTGATGATAAGGATAATAATATACATTCTTTGGAGAAGAATGAAGTTAGGACTAATACTGCTAATCCTATTGATCAAAGTTGGAAGGTTGTGAATAAAAAAAATAAAGGGATTTGGAGGAAAAAAGTCACTTTGAACAATGAAAATATTCAGTTAAATGTTGATGATAAGAGAAGTAAGGAAGCTCCTACAGAAGTAATTCACATTAGTTCTTGCTCAGATGCAAATGACTTGAGGTGTGAGACATCTTCAATTTTTTCCAATCCTTCCTTGACTAAAGTTAGTGTATCTGAATCACCATGTGATGTAAATCTTCTTTCTTCATCTTTATCAATTGAAAATCCTTTTAATGCTTTATCTGATTCGGTTCCAAAGGGTGACTCAACTGTTGTTTCAAACTCTGGTGATTTGGTTGGGGTTGTATCTGATTCAATTTGTGATGCTAATCTTTCTTCTTCATCTATATCACTTGAAAATCCATCCAATATTCTGTCTAATTCTGTCACAAGGGTTGCTTCTACTGTTCCCTCTAACTCTGTATCAACTTCATGTTGTTCTCAATTCAGTTCTAAATCTCCTTCCATGAATATCATAAATCCTTCTCCATATTTGCATCTATCTCCTCCTAGCAATGTTTTACTTCCACCTCCTTCTAGTTCATCTGATAATGCAGTGGTAATGAAGAAGTCTAGTGGAGTAAGTAATTTGGATTCTGTTGATCTTAATAAAGGTAAGGAATACAAGCCTTCTGATGTTCAACCTTTATCTTCTTCAAAGAATAATTCACATCAAAGACACACTAGGAAGAATCCTTCCTCATTGTTCCCTCCCCTTCCTAATAAATGAATAAAATTGCTTTTTGGAATATTAGAGGGGCCAATCTACCCTCTAAACAATTAGAGATTAAGTATTTTATTGAGAGTAATAACATTCATCTAATGTGCATTTCTGAATCTAAACTTGACATTACTTCTACAATTAAGGCTGTTCGTTTGATTGCCCCATCTTGGCTGCATGATAACAATTTCATTGAATCCAATTATGGCAGGTTGCTCACTATGTGGAATCCACTTTTCTTTAAACTTTCCAGAATTAGTGCCTCTGACCAGTTTATCCATTATAACTGTATTCATTTACCTTCCAACATCAATTTTCATCTTACTTCTGTGTATGCTCAAAATTCCCCAGCTCTGAGACAGGTTTTCTTAGATTACCTTCCATCCTTATTTTCAACTGTTCCTTGGATTATTGGTGGGGATTTTAATTGTATGTTTGCTAGTAATCAAAAGAGTGGTGGCTCTCCATTATCTCTTAAGGATATATCTCCTCTTAATAGTGCTTTAATTCAATCCAATCTTTTTCCTGCTAAACATTTTGGTCCTGATTTCACTTGGTCTAATTGTAATAGGAGTGGTAATCCTACATTATGCAAGATTGATCATATTTTCATTAATCTATCTTTTATTCAGCATTGGTCAAAATCTTTCTATAACATTTGTCAACCTTCTTTATCTGATCATAGACCATTAATTTTTCTTTGGGGTCTTGATGATTTTTGTGGAGGGAAACACTCTTTTAAATTTTTTAATTTTTGGACTAAGCAGGTGGAATATTATGATATCTTAAAGCAGGTCTGGAGAATGCAATTTGGAAAGGATCCTCTCACAAACATTATACTTAAGATGAAAGCTTTGAAATTTCAACTGAGAAATTGGTCTTCAGCAAGATTTGGTAAGGATTCTAAACTATCATCTCAAATTAGGAATCAGTTGATTATGGTACAAGAAAAACTCAGTGCTAGACCTTATGATAATATTTTACTTCAAACTGAAATGCAATTAAAGAATGCTCTGGAGCAAATTATCCAAAAAGAAGTATCAGCTCTCAGGCAAAAAATTCACTTGAGATTGGATAAAGAGGCTGATAGGAACACTAAATATTTTCATGATTACTTGAAAGTTAAAAGGAATAGAGAAAGCATTTTTCTGATAAAGGACATGAGTGGAAATTTGGTAGATAATTTTGATGGTATTAATGAAGCCTTTGTGAAGTATTTTACATCCATTTTAGCTCCAGATAATCAATTCATTCCTGACATTAAACCAATCTTTGATATCTCTCTTCCAACATTAAGTACTCTTCAATCTAACTTTCTGATAAGTGCTATTTCAAATAATGAAATTGAAGTTGCAGTTTTTAGTTTAGACAGTGATAGTTGTGGAGGTCCAGATGGTTATAATGCTCATTTTATTCAGCATAGTTGGAAGATAATTGGATATGATATTATCAAGGCTATTCAATATTTTTTTCTAAATAATCGATTACCTAATGGACTTGTTGCCACTGCTATTTCACTTATTCCTAAGACAGTTAATCCATCCTCTGTTAGTGATTTTAGACCAATTTCATGTTGTAATATCATTTATAAAATAATTTCAAAGGTTTTAGCTAATAGATTACAACTAGTTTTGCCATCTATCATCTCAAACAATCAGGCTGCATATGTTAAGGGCAGATCAATAAGTGACAATATTCTCTTAACCCAAGAACTTTTGTATGGGTATGAAAGGAAAAATATTTCTCCAAGGTGCATGTTAAAGCTTGATATTAAAAAGGCATTTGATTCCATTGCTTGGAATTCAATTATAGCAATCATGTCCAGAATGAACTTCCCTAAGCCATTTTTAGCATGGATTTACACTTGTATATCATCACCTATGTTTTCAATTTCTAGAGAGGGAGGTCTATTTGGTTATTTTAAAAATAAACAAGGTGTTAGGCAAGGTGATCCAATTTCTCCATACTTGTTCATAATTGTCATGGAGCTTCTCAATCCCATTTTGATGAATCTGGTTGCTAATGGAAACTTTCAACTTCATCCTAAATGTAAAAGACCTATTATTACCCACCTTCTCTTTGCTGATGATCTTATCATTTTTACTAAACCATCTTACCACAATATTCAGTGTATACTGTCAGCTCTTGAGCTTTTCTACTCTATTACTGGCCTTCTGATTAATCTTCAAAAGTCCAATATATTAGTTGCTGGGTTAGATTCTGGTAAGAAGAATGACATTATTAACTATTCTGGCCTTAAGGAATTACCCAAAAATTCTTTCTATTTGGGCTTGCCTATTTTTCTCTCTAGAGTTACTAAACAAAATTGCTTACCACTTTTTGAGAAGATAATTGAAAGGCTTCAATTATGGCCAAGAGATAAACTGTCTCAAGCTGGAAGATTAACAATCATTCAATCAATTGCAATGGCTATCACAACATATTGGACTAGACATTACATACTTCCTGTCAAGCTTATTAATATGATCTCTAGTGCATTTAATAAGTTTCTTTGGCATGGTGACCCTTTTTCTAGAAAGTTGATTCCTATCTCTTTCTACAAATTATTTGAATCCAAAAGGAAAGGTGGTCTTGGTATTACTAATATTTTTCTTTGGAATAAGGCAGCCATATCAGTATATTTCAACAAAATCTTTGAATCTGATGGGAACTTATGGTCTCAATGGGTCAATAATAATCTTATTGGTAAAAAACATTTCTGGATTATGCCTATTCCACTAAGTTGCAGTTGGAGTTGGAGATGTATTCTCAAACTTAGAGAGACTTTCATTCCTCTTATTCAGTGTAACTATGTTTTGATTAAAGATTTATCATTCTGGCACTCACCATGGGCTAAACAAGGTATGATTTTAAGTTTAGTTGTGAATTATGACTTGAGAAGAAGTTCTGGAATTTCTGAACAAGCTAAGGTAGAGGAGTTTATGCATGATGGTGGTATTGTTTTACCATATTCTAGTTCCTTCCAACTTAGGAACTTATGGAATGCTATCACTGATCAGACTTTCATCAATAATGGCAATGCTTTAATTTGGTCAGATAAAGGTAAACAACATTCCATTAAACTGGTGTATAATACTCTCTGTCAAAATGGTCTGCAATTCCCTTGGCATTCAAGAATATGGAATACTGGTAGTAGTGCAAAGGATAATTTACTGTTATGGAAGGTGATGGCTAATGCATTAAATACTAAAGACAAACTTTGTAGAATGGGTATCATATCAGATGACTTATGTGTTCTTTGTAAATCAGAGTCAGAAAGTAACACGCATTTGTTTTTTGATTGTACTTTTGTATTTCAGATATGGTATAGGTTACTTGCTAATGGAGATTATTATAAACCATCACCTGTTAGCTCAGTGGAATGGTTCAATATATTTAAAGCTACAAGGTGGAAAACTCAGAAGACAAGACTGTTGCTTAAATTGCTTAAGAAACTGATACATGCTGTTTGGTCAGAAAGGAATGATAGAATTTTTGGTGTGGGATGCAAGAATGTGGCACAACTTTATAATCAGATACATGGCAAAATTCTCAGAGACTTGAAAGCAAATCTTATTTGATGTTCTTGGTAATTCATAACTGGTAGAGGGCTTATTTCTGGATTGAACTGCAGTAGTGGGTTTCTTCATCTTTCAGTTAGTTTGTATTATTTTTCTATGTGTATATGTTTTGTTTTAAATCAATGTAATGTCTTGTGAGGTTGTTAATGAGTGGTTCTGTCTTGATAGGTATTGGCACTGAGGGGTTATTGTCTTGTGATTGTAATTGAGTGATTTCTGAGTGATTTGTGATCTGTTTTTGATCTTGTAATTTGATATAAGTCAATAAAATGAGTTTTACTCTTTCTTTTCAAAAAAAAAAAACCAAATCCTCTCAATTGATAGGCAGCAAGCTTGGTGGAGTGGCTTTACAAGGCAACGACGATTGGTCCAGGGGGTGGAAGAGACAAGGAGTGGTGGAAATGGATGATTAGAGCTAGTTCGAAGTTAGCTTGGCAATTGAAAACTTAGGTAGAAGACGTAAAGAACTCGGTAGAAAAATAAAGTGGGACTGTGGAAGCATAGAATGGAATTAAGTATAAGTGTTAACTTATAGAAAATTAAATTTTTTTCTTAAATCAACATGTCGCTATCAAATGTTTAAGTCAGTACCATCATGTCGTTTTCTATCCGTATTATTCAAACTCATTACAATGAACCTACTCGACAATCTAAAATGGCGTGTGGATTCCAGTAGTAGATTACATCGTCAATGCAAAGAAAAGAAATGTCAATAGAAACTGAAGCGGATAGTTAACTGAGATCGGACAATCAAAGTAAAAAAAAGCGATGTTCCAATGCAACATTAAAATGATTAATTGGAATTCATTGAACGACAACCCAAGCCTTGTTTCAATCTAAAACACACTTTTTTTCAGTGAAAGCAAACTCTGAGGGGCAAATGGTAATCTGGTTTTTAACCAAGCAAAAATTAATTGAAGTTAAAACATCAAAACAAAGATGAAACGACTTGAAATCTTGAAGGCACGTCTAGATGAAGCAAAGAAATGGCTCAGAGAAAATTCACCTAAAAACAATCTGGCCAAACATGTCGGGGTTGACATGAACATGTCGGGGCTGGCATGTTTTGTTTCCATATTTTCCACTCAAACTTCACAAAAGCCATTCTCTACTTCTTTCATATCCGCTCAAGTGATTTGCAAGGTTTTGAACGACGTGTTACAAAAGTTGAAAGTTAATAGCAAAAATAGCAGAGGAAACCAAGCAATGGTGGAAAGATCCTTAAAATCAACCAAAGAACGTTGGAAATAGCATAGGACATCTCAAAATACAGGAAGAAGAAGAGCGCAAATGAGTTCGACGAGAATTGAACAACACAAATGTCGGCACCGACATCTTCATGTTGGTACTGACATGTTTGTACAACTCGATTGGTCCCTAATTTTGCACACTAATTTGGGCCAACATCATGATATCGTTCCAACTAGAGTTCTTGCCTAATATGACTGCTATCCCTATAAATACAAACCATAGAGCAATCAAAACAGGATCTGCTCTTCTGCTACCACTATGCGGAAGCTCTGCCTCTTCTTCATCTTCTATCTCCACATAATAGTCATCAAAGCAGCTACTTTGGGCAATTCTAGGACTTAGAATCCATCCTATCACTGCACTTATGACTTATTCCCTTTCAAATCTCTTGTATCTCAATGAAACTACATCAGATCCATCAACAATAAAGCTATAAAGTCGATGGCCATAGATTGCCGAACCATTATAAAATCTTTTTTCTCTCTACTTTATTTCTTCCATTTTCCATTTATTTCAACCGTTATCCGCTAAATGTAGGTCACACGGATTTCCTATCCATTCTTAGGTGTTGATCCATTTTTGATATCAACACCCCGTAAACCAACTTTGATTACAAGAAAATTTTACCAGATTGAAATAATTTCTCCTTGTTCTCGAAACACATGTTGGTAGTTTGTCTCCTTATGGGAGATAAAACTATACATCATATTAATTTTACTCCATAATATATATATATATATATATATATATATATATTTCTTTCTTATTTCAAAAAGATGTTTGAAATGTTTTGTATATTCATTTAAGGGTTTTGAAATTTTATTAAAAGTAATTTATAATTATTTTACTAAATATTACTCAATTTAGTTATTTTCATGTTTACAAATATATTTTTAATTATCAATATAAATAGATTCGTCTTTTGGTTATAAAACTCTTTCTAAATTCTATATTATAATATATTATAAGTTTAGAATTGCTTTAAAGGAAAAATATAATATAATGTTACTTTATAAAATGTATTATGAAAATGGTTATATTACTTTAAAAGATATTTATAATATAAAGGCTATTTAAATATTATTGAAAGAGTTTTTAAATCTTGGAAAAATAGAGAAGTCATTTCATGAAATAATTAAATGATTTTGATTAAATTTTGAATAAATAAAAAGCGCCTCTGATAATATTAGAATTTCAAATATGATATAATTTATTCAAACTTTTTGACTGTCGACTAAGCCTCGGATATTATATCCAAGTATATTTTATGGACAGCTATGCGACCATGGTCGCATATCCTTTGTATCAAAAAAATGTGATACAATATAAACGAAAATTGTTTTAAATGTAATTAATTTGTGTACAAAGTGAAGTTTTGTAATGTATTATATTGATTAAGATAAATATAATTTATTTTGAATTTATATATTTATTTAAAAGTAGTAACTAATTACAGGAAATTATGGAAGGTTTTCAATAATGGATATTGGTTTATAAAGTGACTTTGAATGTTTTGAAATATACAAGTAAAGGTTTAAAAGTAAAATTTTGTATTTAAATCTTTAGTTTGGGATTTTATAAATAAAGTAAATGTATTATTTATTATATTATATATATTCTAAAGGTTCTTATTGTTTTCATAATATAAACTGATTTAAAAAGGTTTTACTACATATTTTTAACATAATTATTTTTCTAATTCATATTTGAACATTTTGAGATTATTTAGTGGTTGAGCTACAAATAATTTGAATTTAAAATGACGGATTTGAATTACATCTAGTGGATTGAAATAAAAGTAGAATTATTTTTGAAATTATATATTATTTTAAAATAGAATTTGATCAAAGAAAATTATATTGTAAATTTTATAAATAATATTTGATTAGTTAAATGATTTTGAGTGTTTTATATGTATATAAATAAGGTTATATATATATATATTAGATTTAAACATTTTAGGAAAGATTTCGTTGAACTTTATTATTATTTCATTTCTGAATTAGATTGGTTTTATGTATAATTTATACATTATCTAATTTCTCATTTTCCTCTACTGATTTTAATATCGTGAATGATTCACAGTTGATATTGATTTGATTTGTGATTTTAATATGATATGATGATGACATCATTCTATATGAGTTTATGACATTTCATCTGTGTGACGAAAAATTTGAATAAACGTAGTTATAGTACCACCTAGGATGGGGAATTCGGTAATATCTCTTTGATTGTTCTTTGTACTCGTTATGTAGAATATTTGGAAATTAAGTGTACTCTATAAGTAATGAATAAACATTTAAGTATCATGTGGCGGTATGGGTCATTATTGTGATATTTATTCAGTTATTCATTGCGAGTAGATGACACTCACATGACAGGATTAGTATTATAAGATCATACTACCTATGGTGATGCTCGTAGGTGTGAGCAAGGTTGGTGCCCTATATTTATTGATATTGTGTGTCATCGTGATGATGTACTTCTATTATTGGCGTTAGAGAGAGCAAGATGACAAGAATCCATCTCAGCAGCCTAATCTTGGAGTCGCACCCCAGATCTATGACATCTTTTTATTAGATATTACATCTGATGCGCATCTTGAGATTAAGTAAGGCGACCCATAGGTTAGGTGCCCTATATGATGTGATTAGGTTAGGTGACCCATATGGTAGGCATCCCATATCAAAGATAGGGTTACGTGACCCATAGCGTCGATGTCATATAGCCCTTTTATATCACATAGGCCAGCATTTTGTTACCTATGGTGGCAAAGCAAGGTTGTGACTAAGTGGCTATTTGTAGATGAGCCATTGTTGGATATGTGTCATGATGTCCATCGAGGTAAATAAAGATTGTAGGAGTAGATCCGGTTAGGTGACCCTAGGCTCTTGGAGCTGGTAGATGGCCATCAATCTCCCTTCTGTTTCTTACGAAGTGGTAGATTGGCATATTCTATTAATATGCCTCACTTAATTATAGATATGGGTTAGGCAACCTGGGGTTAGGTGACCCAGGTACTAATGTATATATGACTGTACTTGAGACTTCGTGTCTGTTGTTCAGCCATTCACCCATCATGATTTATTTTGATTTATTCATATATAAGGAGATGAGATTATATAGGTGTTCAGTGTAGTGGATTCTCATATCTTTTTTTGCATATGATTTTTTTATAAGCGGCCTATATTTTATATTGATGTTGATATTTTATTATTTGAAATTGAGGGATATATTTGGGCATTGTTATGTACTAGCTTGACTACATCTGATGATATCTCGAGTATTGATGATTCCAAGATCTTATGATGATTCTGGATATATTGATTTTCCCATTCGATAAAGTTTATTTGATTTATTACTTGACTTCATTTTAAATGGGTGATAACATCTTTATGCTTGGATTTGTGGTTGTTGCTATTTTAGTTATACTATTGATTTTGTATGTCGTACCAATTATACTAACAATATTTCATATTTATATATTTATTGACCTCCATATTTAGATATAGTCTAACTCGTGTGTTATTTATATAATACTCAAGTCGACCCGAGGCATTAAAGGTACAGGGATGATGAGACTGGCTTGTTTACTGGGTTTAGTAGAGAGACTAGTTATAGTGTTTAGATGCATGATATTATATATGATGTACATCATGTATCCTCGAGTTGAATTTTGGACATATGTTTTATATCATATATTATCATGTGATTCTAACTCTGTGTTCTTTGATAGTTACCATATATTTTGTATTGTTATATCGTGGAGGCACATGTGCTTATTACTTTGTGTCAATACTGTGTACATAAAGGTGAGTTATTTATTCAATGTTTAAATACATACCAGTGTTATACCAAGGGAATAATTACATGTGTACCCTATATCACCTCATTCTCCATATTATCTGCATGTATTACCCAGTAATACTCTTGGATAGTATGAATATTGAGGTGGAGGCGTTTATATTTTATTATCAGACCACGTTTAAAGAAATACATCATATATAAGTGACATAAATCAAGACCTTAGAAAGACTTAGAGTCCCGGTCCTCTTGGGTGTATTGGGTGGTTATGCTATATAAAGGGATAGTATGAGTATACGATGATTAATGAAGTAATCATCTGGAAACGTATTTTTTATTTTTACCACATATATATTATTGTATTTCTATCACTTTTGCATGTTAATCTCCATGTGGAATTTGAGCTGTTAATGGAAGTAGTGAAATAAAGAGTTTTTAGCCAAACCAGTAGTGTCGACATTAGTTAAGGTAAATAAACCTTTATGTGGCTTTAAGTAGAGTAGTCTGGCCCAATAGAGATAAGAGTGCGCATCGGATGCTGATATATACCTTTACGTTAAAGGCATTTATTTGTTTGTTTGATGTGTGTTTGGTTGTATTAATTTTTTTTTTCATTTGTCTTAGTCCAGAATGTGGTAATGGAGTTGGAGTTATCACTCAAATATTTTTAAACCCACTTAAATCTCGACGAAGCCAAATATCAGTAGAATCCAACAGTTTCTTCATTTGAGGAAGAGATGGAGAGGGATATGTATATTTGTTTCATAAATTGAAAAGTAATATATATTATATATAACTAAAATATAGAATGGAAAATTAAATTATTATAATGCTTGTTTGATATTATAGATGAATGCGTGTGAAGACCCAAATTATTGAGATAAGAATAATTTTAATAAAATCAGTGAAAGGAGAATTTTCAAAATAAATAAATAATATAGTTTGAAAATAAATGTTGAGAATGAGTTAAATATATATTGAAGGGGATAGTTATTTTCAGTAAAATAATAATAAGAAGAAAATAACTAAGTATGAGTAAGTCTTATATTCTTATGTATATATATATTGAATATAAATAGTCAGAAAGGAATAAAATGATAAAAGTAGACTTTTATAGTAATTAAAAATAAACAATAAGAAGGAAATGGTATTTCAGAGAGAAGGAATGAGGAAATGTGACTGAGTGTATATATATATGGATTATACATTACCATATGTTATATTTTTACAACCAGGAAAAATATAAAGTAATAAGGAAAACACTATGATAATTAAATATATGAATACATTTTATATATCAAGAGAAAACAAATATCTTGAAACATTAACAAGGAATTAATTGATAAAAGGATATACATGTATACATTACAGATTAGTCTTAAGAAAATAAATAATGTAAGAAAGTCACATGAAAATAAGGTGTGTGTATGGAACATGCAAATAGCATGCAAACCAGAAAAGGAAAAAAAAAGGGCCAAAGCAACTGAAAATACCAGAAAGGAAAAAAAAA
The DNA here is from genome assembly GCA_030765085.1 of Allium cepa. NCBI lineage: Eukaryota > Viridiplantae > Streptophyta > Magnoliopsida > Asparagales > Amaryllidaceae > Allium > Allium cepa. The sequence continues at coordinate 102,206,152 of CM060928.1, read as the reverse complement.
GAAAATGGCATTTCTAGCCATAACATCATATGCAGAATTCTCTCAATTGTGTGGGGATAAGATGGGTTTTTCCACCCTACTAAAACCCTTTCAATGTTTTAAAAATCAAAGGGGTAGAAGCAGTCTCATTTCAGAAAAACAGAAAATACTAAGAAAAGAAAGAAGAGCAAACCAAAGCCATTTTTCAAGTTAAAGTATTCTCGGGGAAAAGAGGAAGGAAGGTGAGTGATTAATCAATCTTATGAGGTTTAAGGCACTAAGACCCAAGTTAAGGGAAGCCATATTATTTTATAAAATACCATATCATGTTTGTGCTTGATCTATTTTTCTGAATAAGTGAATGCTGAGAATGGTTGGTGTTTTGATAAATCTTTGGTTGATGCTTTGATTTAACTGATTGTTTGATAAGAAAAATACCCTGATCACTGATATGGATCCAATACCTTAAAACATCAGTTTATAAATATGTTTAGTAAGATAAATACATTTTATTAAGAAGTAGGGTATTACTGGGAAATAAACTAGGCAGTGTGAATAAAGGAGATTCATGCTTATGTCTAGATTTTTTTAAAAATGAGATGAACAATGCAATAAATTATTTATGTGCTGATTTGTCCAGATCTTAAGCTAAAATGTTTTATAGGTTTTTCTCAAAACCTTACCTTATGTTCACAGTAGAATTGAGTATAAGGATTTTACACGATTTCACTAGATTTGTTTAAGTGATCATGATATTCCTGAATATAGGAGACATGTAAGTGTTAAAACATATTTTGAATAAAATAACTGAAAAATGAGACATGGTATTCTTTTCATGAATGTTTAGTATGGTTGGTTGAAATCCCTGAGTGAGTTTAACTCTCTTTGAATTATGAAAAAGAAGAAAAGAATATAAAAGCATTTCGAGAGTTAATAAACTTTTCTGAAAGAAAAATGGGAATGGTCACTAGATTATAAAGCTAATCTAGGAGTAGAGCCTTGATCTATTCATCATAAGGGGGATGATGGGTATGTGCATGACTTGTTTAAGTCCTGTAGGCCTCTGTGCAGGGGTTAACAGAATTGAGTCCCTTGCAATGCACACATGATGTTCAATGGCAAAGAGTTAAGACTAAATTAAATTGATAAATTGAGATTGAGAGTTGAGCTATGGTATTAAAATGAGTTAATCCATAGGAGTACGTATCATGTGTACTGAATTGAATGGATGAATGGATGCTTGTGTGTATGAGTGTTAGTAGGGGCTTATATAAATATATATACCCAGTTTACATTATAAATCCAAATAAGCATCATGTATATGAATTCTCTGCACAATAATTAGAAAATGACAAGTTATTATGTTTTGATTTCACTCATACCAGAATTTATTTATGACCCTATTTGTTGCCTTTGCAAACTATGAGGGTGTCTCATTATCATTGAGGTAGTTCCAGGTATTGCTACAGGGAAAGAGGCATAGTAGCTCGGCTTGCATGGGTGTTTGAAGAGCTTGCTGTTTTAAAATACTTTAGAGAAGTAGAAGTTTTTATCTGTAATAAATAATATGGACAAAAACATTCTTAAGGATTATGTGTGTCCAGAATTTTTAGTACTTTGTTTCCTTGTAATGAATATGTAAGACTTATGCATTTATATGTGCTTGTGAGTGGTTGATCAAAGTAATATGCCCTGGAATTAAATCCAGCAAGCTATGATGAATGAGAAGTATACCATATAACCCGATGTATGGACATATTCTCCTTGCTATTATCGATTAAGTTTCAGATAGGATTATGGGTTGTTTTTGAATGAATGATTAGTCAAAGTAATGAGTTGATGGGCTTAAATTTGGTCTTGGCTAGCCAGCAAGATTTTTACATGTCTTGTAACTAATACAAGTTTATATGTAAGCTTGAAATCACTGAAACAAACAAGAGCATAGTACAAGTTAATTTGAATTGCAACTAAACCTTGTATTAGTAATTAAGTTGTGTTAAAAGAGAGTGTACAAGAGTTACAGTAGATGAGTTTGAGCTTCACCATGGCTAACCAGAAGGGCCTATACATGGCTTGTAATTGATACAAGTGCATGCATATGTCTGAAGCCATATGCTTCAACTTTCTGAAGCAAGTAAATCTATAGTGTAATGCTAATTTGAAAAGAAATCAAGTCATAAGTTGAATCCAAAATAAGACTAAGAATATGATGTTATCAAACCTAGAAATCATAGGTAGCTAAGGTTTTAGGATTTGAATTTTGATAAAATCTAGAAATGACATCAAACATATGATTGGAGTAGCAATTTAGTAAAAGAAGCAGATCAAAAGATTCAATGCATCAAGTAATAAAATAGAGTAATTTGGTTAAGTATTTAGAAGTCCTGAACATTACTTTTGCTCACTTATTAATCAGACTATGCAAAGATCTTTCAAAACCAAGCTCAATATGTTTTCCAGTTTTATTAGCAAAATGTGTATGAATTCTAAATCAGCACACAACCCTATCATTTACATGATCATTACATGTTTTATAAACTTGAATATATGCATTTTGATTGAACTGAATTGCTTGTGTGTGTTTTGTGCATGTTTGTGTATAACCCATGAATCTGGGCTAGATAAACCCTTGAATCATTAATCAAATTATGTTTTGACATTCTCTATCATTTCTAAATAACAGGTATGAATTACTGAAACCCCAGAATCAAACCTATGGGATATTAGACCACAAATCAAATAATTTGGTTTAATGAAAACTCTGGAAAACAATACAAATGAAAATATGAGGAACTAATACTTTATTTTTGTATTAGTCAAGCTTGAGTCATTATAAAAGAAGATAAAATCTGAATTATGCATTGGTCAATCTTGAGTCTTATTAAGGTGATAATATTTATATTTTGTATTAGTCAATCTTGAGTCAGTGAAGAGATATAAGTGTAGAAACAAGCTATGTGACACAAGACATTTCAACTATGAGAAATATTGTGTGAATTAAAATTCTTTGCTACTTTAAACACTCTGACTTGCAAAGAAACATTTATATATCTTCATATATATAAATGATAGGAATTGATTTAAATACTGATATATTTATATTAGTAAAATTCAGGATCTTGGGTAATTAATTAAAAGAAATAAAAGGAGCAAGAAGAGAGGTGATCCCTTTTGAAAAAAAATATATTCCTAACTAAAATTCACTAAAAATTATAGGAGAAGAAAGTGGGTCATTTCAATGCGGTGTTAAGAATTGTATTGTTGTTTATAGTTGTTGAATGTAACACACACACACACACACATACATACATACATAGATATATATATATATATATGAATTTTGAAAATAAATATTTTTATTCATACAAGAAAACGAGTTAACAAAATACGAAGAATATTTTAGATAGCGATTGAAATTATTTTAGCAGTTTATTATGTTGTTGGTTTGTCCATAGAGTGATTTAAGTATTCTAATTGATACGTCTGATCAGCGTTATCAATATGGATTCCTAAATGCTTATGCGAGGCAATCTAACATAATATTTTGGAAATGGTATAAGAGATTTTATTTAAATTATACATTATTGAATAAGGTAATGCTATTTTAGAAAATGAAGAAAATTATTTTTCTAGATATGAATATTTTAAACAACGCATGCAACCACTAGATATAAATGTGAAGCTGAGATTGCTAGAGAAGAAATGTTGACATATCATCCTAAGTAGTCAACACTACAACCAACAGGCGAAATGAATCACTAAAATTTATGGCATGACATCACTGTATACTTTAATAAAAATTAATTTATGGATTATTATATATAAATACAAATATTTGTTTAAGATTGTATTAAAGAATTTTCAAGTGAAATATTTAGAGATATAAAATAAATTCATTTTGAGTCAAAGAAAAATTTTCTGAACTGAAAAATAAAATAAACATATTATTTGAAAAATGTTTTGAATTCATTTCAGAAGAGATGTTAATTTTTTCAAAAATATTTTGAAAAAAAAATCAATGCTATATAAATAATATGATACTTTGAAATACACACAATGCACAATGTTTGGAAAATAGTGAATTGCTATTTTGGAAAAAAAAATGTAAAGATTTTGGAAGTGTTATAAATAAATTTTTAGAAAGCAACTAATGTTTTGGGATAAGTTCAGTATCATTTTGGAAAAAGTGAATACACACACACATATACACATATATATAAGGAAAAGAGTGTAAAATAATATAATTGCTTTGAGTTGGAAAAAAAGAATTTTTTTGTAATTATGCTAAATGGAGTATTACTTTTGATGTTTTAAAACATAAACTTGAAAATTATTGTTGAAAAGATATGCACTTTGAATAGATAAAAGTTTTTAAACCTTATATAGAAAACTTCTATGTCTAAGTAATGACTTGTTTTGATCATAACTCATGAACTATTAGGTTAATATCGACAAATTTAATTTTATTAGAAATTTTTATCATCACAAAGCAAATTTTATTTGAAATGCTAAGCAATTTTGAGATTCACTAAGATTTAAATATGAGTAAATAAAAGAGGTACTCGCCATCCCGAAAATAACATTGAACTATTATGATTAAAACTTTCAAAAGACTTGTCCGTATTTGACAATTTATACATTTTGGAAATATAAGAATGTAAGCTACAACTTTTCCTTTAAGTGTTTTACAAAATTTTGTCATCGTCTAGCTTAAGTATGCAATTTTGTGAAGTGGGCCAGTGTATATTTTAAAAATCTGCATACCTACTATTAGTAAATTCCACGTAACTGGGGTAATAATCTATATTTTTGCAATTTGAAAGTTTATTTGAAAAGCTAACCCACTATGTAACAATATACACTTAGAAACGATAACTTGATTGTAACAACCCAGTATTTTGTGATTATTTTAATTGTTTATTTGAATTATTTAAATTGAAACTCCTAATTTAAAAACTTTATTATATTTATTAAAATGGATAAATTTTCTTATTTTAAGAGTATATTTTGATCTTTGTGTGAATTATAATTTCAAACCTGAATAAATAGGATATTTCTAAAAAAAGTGGATTTTTGGTCAATCAGGTCAAACTTTGACTTTTAAATTTAAAATTTAAATATTTGAATATTTGAATTTTATATTTTATTATGAAAATATATTAAATTTTAAGAATACTACTTTTCGTTTCGTTGAAATCCGATTTATATTGTGAAAGTTATGCATTTTACAATATTGGGTGCAAATTGATTTATTTAATAAAATTATCTATTTTAATTTATATAAATAATATTTTTATTTGTCAAATAATGTTCTAATATGTGTTATATGACATGTTAGGTATATATTTTATTTTAAAACATTTTAAAAGTGATGTTAGAATTTTCAAAAATTTATTGCGTTTATTTCCTATTTTTAAAGGCTGGTTTCTATTTTTCTGCTATTTTCTCCATTTAAATTATATTTAATTAAAATTTATTTATTTATTTTTATGAATTAATTTTTATTTTATGTTCTTATCTATATTTATAAATATTTTTTAAGTACATAAAATTTTCCCAAAGTTCATTGCATTTATTTTCAAATTTTCTAGACTAGTTACTTTTTCTGTGCTATTTTCTTAATTTAATTATATATAATTATATTTTTTTTTTATTTTTTTTTATTTTTTTATTTTTTTTTATTTTTTTATTTTCATATTTTTATCTTAATTTATATATATATTTCAGTTATTTAAAATTATAAAAAGAAATTGGTAATTTGAAAGGTGTTTGACTCTTTATTTGCTTAAGCCTCTTTGTATTCTCACCTTTTCAACTCCAACCAACACCTATTCAATTTTTGTTGCCATATCACTCCCTCTTTAGCCAACCACTATCTCATTTCATTTTTTTCATGTGAATTCTCACCTCCAACCCGAGAAAAAATTTTCGGCCTCTCCTTGTTCAAAAACTTTGGTAAATCTTCTTTTTCTATTTCACTTTTTCATTGTTTTATATTGATTTGCACTTGTTTCTTCCTCTTCTAGGTTTGGCCCTGCCTCCTCCTTTAGCTGGCTGCCTCCACCACCACTTGAACCCATCACCACTACCTCCTCCTCACTGGCCATCCCAAGCCGAGCCACCCTTGGTGGTAGATCCATCACCAAATGTAAAATGATTCACCTATACCACCTAACCGAGCACCACAATGCTTCCATCACATTCATCACCCCCTTAGCCGCTACCTATACCACCACCACCACCACCACCTCTAGCCTCACCTGAAACCACTTCCACATCATCCTCTTGACCCCACCAGAGATGGCCGTGCCCTTGTGGCCTTGGCCGTGGCCTTGATTTGCTTGAAAACCATGTGTGTTGCTTGTTTGTGTATTCTAGTTCATGCACACCTTTGCACCATTTTTCCCATGAATGGCCGACCCAATCGAACCCACAACCAGATCAAAACCATGCCTTATCCATGTATTCCACCCTATGGCCGAGCCTAAGGAAGGTTGAAAGCAAGTGCAAGGCTTTTAGCTTTGTTTTATGCAGTTAATTCTAGCATTGTTTAATCGTATTTTGAGTTGAAAGCTTATATTTGTTATATTGTTTTGTTTGAATTGTATTCAAGGAAATTAATCTTTGGCTCTCCCAGTCTCAAATCTTATTCGTGCTTTTGTGCCTTCGAAGATCTCAGTTTGTGTGTTTCAGTTGTCGTCTCCAGCTTATACCAGTGAGTTATTCTCACCAGACAGTTTTGTACTTATATAATTAGTAAATCGATCACTTGTGAATCTGTAAAATGCGTCACCGTATTATATCTGCTATGCTATGATTATATGATGTTCACCTATGCTTAAACACCTGTTATATCATATGTTACTTTTATGTTATGTTGTTCTGTTATTTATATCAGTTTATCACACTGCAAGTTCCCTTTAGATTAGAATCACTATGGGTTGAAATGATACATACCCGAACGGACTTTAGAATAGGGGAAAATCGTTATGGGCTAAAATGGTTGGCCCGAACGATTTTCAATTATTTCATTTTACTTGGGACTGCGGGTTTGAAATGATAAAACCCGGGTTTTCTTTGTAAATTATGGGTTGAAATGATATATTACCCGTATCACTTTACCTAGTGTAGAAAATGATATATAGACCCGTGGTTAATATATATTTTTCTGAAAATTTTAAACTATTTTAAAAATGTAAATATTATGATATTTTGGTTTAAAACTTAAATTAAAAATGATTTCTGTAAAGTATTATTGATTTTCTAAAGTTTTTTTAAGTGAAATAAATTAATGGTAAAGTTAGAAATTTGAAATATAAGTTATTTTGGAAATTATGATTTGGTTATAAATGCAATAAATTAAGTAGGAAATATGAAAATAGATTTAAAATTTGATTTAAAATGAATTTAAATGATTTTTGTAAATTGTAAATGGTTTTTGAATAAGTTAAAAGTTTAAATAAATGAATATTTAAGTTAAATTTTGAAATATAACTTAGATTGGAAATTTGTGAATTTTGTTTAAAAATGAATTTTAAGTTAAATAAATAAAACGAAAAATAAGTTATATTTGGAAATTTATACTTAAGTGTTAAGTTAAAAATTTAATTATAAAGAATTGAAATTGAATGTTGAATTGTATAAGTAAATTATTATTAAATTGATTTTTGAATGAAAATTTAACTTTATAAAATCATGAATATAAGGGTATTTAAATGATTGTTTTAAAAGTGAAAATATATGATTTTATAAGTTTAAAATGATTTAAATAAAAATTTAATTGTTTGTGAACTTATATTGAATACTTGGAATTTAATTAACAGCATTTTTGAAATGTTATTATTTCTAATGTAAAGGATATTACAGCATTTGTAAATGTTGTAGTTGATAGAAATGAACTAAGTGGCTAAATTGAATTAAGGGCTATTACAGCATTTGTAAGTGTTGTAGTTGCCGAAATTAACTGAGAATTTATTTGAACTAAAGTAATCCTATTATAGCATTTTTTAAATGCTGTCTTTTGTTAAATTGAATTGTTTTAAGAGTAACTTTCTATAGCATTTTTTAAATGCTGCGAAAGTTGAATTTTCATTGTTTTAATAAATTTAAATTAATAAATGAACTTTGAAAGATTAAAATTTTGGAAATTTAATAATTTAATTATTAAATATAATAACTTCATTTTAATGATTTAAAATGAAGTAATTTGTTTTGAAATATAAACTATTTTGAAATGTGTGTTGAAATGGTATTTTAAATAAAAATGAATGTGGTTTTGAAAAGATACGATATTTTGATATTTTGAAATGGATTATTGAATGATATTGAATTTTGTAATGATATTTGATTTCAAAGTATAAATTACTATCTGGAAATTTTAACCACGGGATGTATATAATTTATAGTTAACTGATCCTTAGAGGATGGACGATCCCAAGCATCCTTTAAGTTATTGTACATTACTACTACAGTTCACTTGAGTTGGTTTACATTATATAAGTATATATGTCCTGACTCGAGTGTTTTGTGTTTTACTTTATGTTCGGGTCAGCCTGAGTATTTACAACTTAGCTTTGGATTTCTTTTTCTGGAGCTAGGAATCGCTGGAGATTCTGCTTGTCTACTTATCTATTCCCTTTCAGTTACGATTGTTCGATTTCATTTCTGGTATTTATAAACTTCTATGTATTAGGATTTCTATTGTATATGTTTCAGACTGATATTATGTATTATGTTTTTGAGAGTTTGTTATAATAGCTTCATGAACTACTATGGTATTTTTATTTCCGCTGCGAGTTATTCTAATATTTTTGTGTCTGTGATTCTGTGATTGTATTTCATTTGCTCCAAATTTATTTACAATGCGGTATTTTGAGCAATTCAAGTCCGGCATGTGTGGATGCGAATGGCTGAAAATATCGGGTTGTTACATCGATTTAGTGTTTTTGACTATTAATTTTTTTTCTAAAGTCTTTTAAATTAAGAGGTCATGTTGTTTATATATGTTAAGTAGATGTATACTTATTCTATCTCTTTTTATATTCGATAATGTTTATATTGAGTTAAGAATAGATGTTCTAAAGGAGTGTTGGGACTAATAAGTGGTGGTAACTTGCTTCTGCTAGCGTATAGCAAGGCAATTTGCATAAAATGCTAATAGAAAGGTACGTATTTATGGTACGACGAATATATATGTCATATTATGTTGTTTCCTCATGCATCAGGATGTCCCAAGTTGGGATATATATACATATTGTGATATATTGTTTTTTGATTTTCTCGAAACGCTCTCCGTAGAAAGGAGATTCTACCGAAATTTTCCAAAAATTATGTCGATACTGTTACATACATGTGATATATTATTTTAATATTATGTACGTATATGTGAGTCATTCATTTGATGTTTATATACATACTAGTGTTAGCCTAAGGGAATATTCACATGTGTATCTCATATTGCCTCATTCTCTGTCTTATCAGATAATATTACCCCGTATCACTCTTGGATTATATGGAAATAGAGATGGGTGTTTACAATACACATCTTTAAGTTGCTCCAGTGAACTTGTAATTGGTTCACAAACCTACTCTTTAACTCCTTTTAAGATGATATGGATCCAGGTTCCAACCTACAGAGCCACATCATAGCCAAACCCTCTAGAAAGATGGGAAGACATCTACATTTGACATCATCATCTAATCAAGCATCGTCCACCTACGAGTCATACTTCATCAAGTGTCGCATTGGATCTATCAACCCATTATTGCTCGACATTATTGGTAGGACAACTTTTTTTGGTTATCAAGATCCCTTAATCTCCTAGGTAAAGGAATTCTGACTAGCAAAAGGTTCACAACTACTGTCTTGCTGCTAGTTTTGCTGAAGCAACCTCCATATTGTCTCAGTAATCGTCTCTTCACTTCCATCTATCGTTGGGGCCATTGCATGCATTATCACATGTTTGAATCCATGAAAATCTATGACTGTAGTAATAATGACTAGGTCTCCTTGTCTCCAGAGAGTTTATATGTGTAGGTCTCCATTAACGCCTTACCAAACTATGCCACTCTGAGTGTTCCTGGTTTTATTTCCTCCAACAACTCTATCTCGAGGACCACCAGTCTAACCTACCATGGTAACAATATCATCACTAGAATAATCTATAAGGTCCACTTAAGTACCTAACTAATTAATGCTTACCCGTTTTAAGTTGGTACCAACCAGTTTTTGAGCTAGAGCTCTAGCTCCAATGGTCTCCTCTAACTACTTAACGATTATGCATCCCCTTTATGTGCTTTGTACTAATCATCTCTATGTTGATCCCTTGAACTTCCCTCACTAAAATCAGAGGATGAATCCCTAATATCATCATGATATTGGTAGGATCCTCATCCTTGAAGGGTATGCATCATCAAAGTGAATTGCTTCTTCATTTCTTCCATGATGGTGAGTTGAGAATTTTCATCTTCTGATCCATACCCCCCATCACCTTATCTTGCTCCTACTTTGTCATAGCTGTTAGTTGCAGCAAACTTCCTTCCTTATTCCCTTAATCTACTTCTTCTTTGAACCCTCCAGTTCTTGCACATTCACTTGTCTCCTTGAGCACATTCTCGGAGCCATTTATTTCAGATTCGACTAGAGATTTTATTGAAATTCTAGTAGCAATCACATATTCATTCCTATTTAGTTCCCAGCAAAAGCATAAAAAAAATTTGCCTATGAAATGGGAAAACACTCCTTTTTGTATGAAAATGAAATTAATATATAAAGAATGTAATAGAAAAGGAAGAAAAACCAATTATTGGGGTTCAGTTGCTTGATTTTGAATTCAGTGGCGTTTTTACATAGAACTTAATCAAAAGTTCTTTTCCAAACTTTGGAGTTTGCCATTTATAAATGAATTAAAGTGTAATAATAGCTTGATTTAGTTTTTGATTCACTCAAATAGTTATATCCGAGATACTAGCAAAAAGAACAAGTCAAAGTAGCACAAAATCCAAGATTTGATGGATCGGTACAAGCCCATCCATGGATCGATAGGTACCAATCTATAGCTTTAACCAAATCTTCGTCTATTTATTTAAAAAAGCTTAAGTCATGAAACTTTGGGTCTTGAAGGGAAAACTAGTAATTTTATAAATTGACACTGATCCATTCCCCATACGAAAAACTTGTATTTTCCTAAAAATGGCAAGTAGATACATCATGGAAGCCAAAATTTTCCAAACTATTCCTTTTGATAGATCGGTACCGAACATCTATGGTCGGTACCAATCCATGGAATTAGCCAAAAATTCCAAAAATTACTTTGGTACTTTGTCCTTAATCTCTTCTAAGCTTCTGGATTCATTCTTTCATAGTCCAATACCATCGAAATGTTGCTTGGTTCAAATAGTGAATAACAATAACTATGACCGTAACATGATTGTGATGTCATGTGGTTAATCATAATAAAAGTACAGTTTAGCTACTTAAGATCAATAGCATTCCCAATTCTAAAACTATTGCACATTATTGTAGAGATCTTCTATCTTGGCTTAGCTATATTAAGACTCTCGTTGAGTCGGTCAATGATTATTCCAAACAATAAACAGTGCATAATCTCTTGGTGTCTCCAATAGCCATGTGTAATTCACCATCCACCATAAAGAGCATTATGTACATTAGTCATAATAGTTATATCAACCATCCTTTTTTCTAGATACATCTTCAATAAGAACGATTTAAGGATAAGTATTTGAATGTTCGATTCAAATCTTATGCTTACGAACACTTTCATAACTACAATCAATAAAATGCTTTTCCTAAGAATTTTCTACTTATATATGTTTAATGTATTCAAATCATTGCTTATATCATAATATAACTTATGCAATAGAAAACAAAACCAAAAGCATACTTTATTTTGAACAAGATCTAATACAACCATTGTGAATTTTTGGCGATTGATTGTTTTTATAATCATTTTTGTGATTTGTCACTTTGAAATACCAAGGTTTCCATACTAGTAGTAAATATTCAAACTCTTTCTCAAAGATGATTTCAACTCTATTTTGATACAAAGCTCGTTTATAAAACCGTTTTCCAATCTATTAGCATATAGAAACCTTTTCCTCATTTGTTCGAGAAATCCAATTAAACAACTTTGCAAAACAAGTGGTATGAAATGCTTGCGTTTACATTGTCGGTTAATTCTTAGACTCATTCGTTTGAAACTCCTGTGACAATCTTTGAGTGGAGATCTACAATTTGTTCGTAAATATTTAAAATAAGCTAGTGGTTATGGGACATGAAGCTAAACTCATTTATTTACTAGCATAGTTTAATTGACACTTCTTGTTGATCAATGATGATCATTTGGTGATTTAGACTAGTGATGTGCGATGTCTCTTTTTCCACGTGGGCTACAGTACCCCATTATGTTGTGCTTTGTATCTCTTTGTCCACATGGGGGACTATACCTCGATTTTATGGAGCTTCGGCTCACTTGGAGGAGCATTGGCTCACTTGGAGGAGCTTCGGCTCATTTGGAGGGGCTTCGTCTGATTGTCCGCAATGGGGTCTATACCCTGTTTGGAGGAGCTTTGGCTCATTTGGAGGAGCTTCGGCTCATTTGGAGGAGCTTCGACTCATAGTCCGCAATGGAGGACTATACCCTGTTTGGAGGAGCTCCGGCTTATTTCTCTGGGATAGTGAGCCATTTTGTGGTACACGTGTTGGTGAGTTTTCATGCTCCTATTTTTGATAGGCTCCTTCCCCTTTTGTGATTTCTGGATTTCTAATTGATGATTTGTAGAATTTGTGTTTCACCAATTTTTGTTATTTACATTGATAAGTTTTTTTCAATATTTGTGGTTCGGTGAATATGTTAAAGAATATTATATTCTTTTGGCGTTTGAGTATATTTGAGATATTGTATGATTTTTGTTGATTATCTAATGTATACTTATTACAGTATGACATTATTGTTATCATACGTTTTTGTTGTATCTCTTATCCTATCTCATTTTATCTTATATTTATAGCTAGACTGGTCCGTTTATTATTTTCTTATTAAATAATACTTGGGTTAGACCAAGATGTTATAGGTGCTTCTGCTTGACTCCTTATCTGGGACCATCATCTGACTTTTGTCCAACAACTTTAGATTGGTAGTTTTTGTTGTTATACATTCGAGATAGAGACTCCTTTATGTATACATATTCTTTTGTCAGCACTTTTATCTATAATTTTGCAATGTAGCGATTCTTGTATGACCACTACTTTGATGTTCACTTCTATGTGTTACATTCATATCTGTTTCCGCCTTTGTGATATGGATATTTGTGACGTATTATGTTATCTTTATTTTATATTTGTTTCCGAAGACGCTTAGCCACTGTGTGGCAGCTTTGAGTTTGTGCATGATATGTCGGGTTTCCTCTTGAAATGAAATGCATGTACACTATCTGACATATCGGTTCTCGCACAAAGCAATTACATGGATGGTCGCTCCTCAACAACTTTATTCTTCATGCTATTTGATGGCATTACACCCTAGTGTCCTTGGCTAGCTTGAGTATAGAGGTGGGGCGTCACAGCTTGGTGTCAGAGCCAAACTTTGGCATAATGTAGAATAATCTAGCAAGGATCATTGTCCTAATTCCTTCTTAGGAGTTGTGCCTTAGGGTTTATTCGAGTCATTGGACCCCTTTTATCCTATTTTCTTTTATGGTGCCTTGTTTTATCAATCATGATTATTTGATATTCATTCTGAGAATAACTTTTTCTTTCTCTTTCTTTCTTAAAGAAGAGAAATGGTTAGACCTGACCATTCCAACGCCGATCAATCTAGTGCTACTCCTCAGGATGGAGTATTCATGTCTGCCTAGCAGCTTTTAGATCTTGTAAAGAATACTCAAGCTGTCGGACCCAATCCAGAGCCTACTCATCCTAGATCTAGGTTTGCACGCTTGTGTAGAGACTATATCGATTTGGGTGGAAGGCCATTTAGTGGATCCTAAAGTGTTATAGAAATCCAAGCTTGGCTTAGATCATGCGACCGCATCTTTTCTCACATGAATCTCGTTGATCTACATCGAGCCCAAGTGGCTTCTAGCATGCTCTAAGAAAGAGCATTAGATTGGTATGAGCTTTTGGTTTATGAAATTTTTGAAGCAGATCTTACTTTGGAACAATTACAGGAAAGATTTGAATTGAAATTTATGCCGAAGGCTGAAAAAGTAACTTTGGCCCGATGCTTTATCGACCTTGTTCAAGGTAAATCTTCTATGACGGATTACGTCGCATCTTTCGAATCTCTCTCTAGATATGGGGTCGAGTATATTAATACCCCATTGAAGAAAAATCAAAGGTTTGTCTATGGGTTGAATAACAACCTTTAAAAGCCTTTGCTTCTGAAACTAGAAGTTTCTTTCGATCAGCTTGTAGATATCGCTCTTCGACTTGAAGAGGCCGATAAAGAAAGCGATGCTGAGATTGTGGGATTCAATAAGAAGAGGCATCCCTTTATTAAGTTTGAAAGTCCTAATACTAACAAGAGAGTGAAGCAAGTGACTTTGGTAGCAAAGAATCCAATCCCTAATCGTGGAGAATGCTACAATGTGGCTCTAAGGACCACTATATAAATAGGTGTCCAAGGCCTATTTCTTGCCGCTATTGCAAAGGGTCGGATCATTATATATCTTCATGTCCAAAACTTCAAAGCAAGAGAAAGGGAGAGCTGAATGTTGTGCAAGCTCCTAGTAACACTTCTCTTAGTCAAGGTATTTCTCATTTAGTCCTTGATGACATTTGTTTTGTGATTATCCTATTCGAGTTCTTGTTGATATGGGTTCATCCTATTATTCTTATACCAAAAGAACATGTTGATTCCTTTTTCTCTAAATAATTTGGGCTTGATGACTTCGCTGAGAATTGCTAATCCGATTGGTGGATCCACAACACTTAGTTTACTTTGTGAAGATGTCAAGATTAATTTATGTGATATCTGTGGTTTTTCGAGCCGATTTGCATGTTATGCGTTACTTAGGCTTCGAAATTGATTTTTAAGAAAGGATTGGCTTAATCATTATGAAGCTCATATCCTATGTCTCGAGGGGACTATCCATCTTCAACATTCTCAATCTGTTAAGCAGATTTCTATTGTTTTTAATGATTTCGATTTCCAATTCGGCGGCATAATTTTATTCTTTGAACCCACATGATGAGGAAAATTTTCCCAAATTTTCCCTCATTCATGTGTTGTTTTTCCCATTGAGTGCTTTAAAAATTCTAGTCGATGCGCTTGATCAATATTATCGATAGGAATCTCCTAAACGCTATAATGAGACAATTAGACACAGTAAATTGACTTGGAATAAGTAAATTTTTTCTATAAAGAGATTACATAAAGATAATTATAAATTTTGAAAGTCTTAGCTTTTTGGAAAAGAGGATCAATTGAAAGAACTCCTTTCCGATACTCCTATTCTTGTGATTCCCAATGGGAACCAAGACTTTATTTTTTATGCCAATGCTAGTCGTATTGGTTTGGGTGTCGTTCTCTTGCAAAAGGGAACGTTTTGTCACTTATGCTTCTATACAATTAAAGCCGTTCGAAAATAGTTATGCCACTCATGATCTAGTGTTCACGACCATTGTTTTCACTTTTAGGATTGGCATCATTATTTTTGGGAGAGAAATTGTTCTCTACACCGATTATAAATCTTTAGAGTATTTATTTTCTCAAAAAGGAACTTAACTTGCATCAACAATGTTGGCTCGAGTTCCCTGCACCTTTTTGATCTTGATATTCTTTATACTTTGGAAAGGGAAATCGTTGTTCCAAATTATTCGAGTTTCGGGTTCCTCGGGCGTACCGTTATTGAACTACATCGTTGTACCGGCTCGATTTTCTTCTACTCATGACGTTTTCCATGCCTCTCAACTACAGAAATGCCTTAGGGATTCCGATTTTTATTCTTAAGGCTGGTGTTATTGAAGGAATTGAAGTTTCACCTAATTTGACTTATGAGCAAACACATCCAGACTTACTCTCTCGTACTCTTTAGGGTGAACTTCTTATTTCAAATTTTCTTTTTGGTGTTGATATGCTTTTATGGTTGTTACTCTTTATTTTCTTCTTAAGTATTGCCAGGATGCAATTTCTTTAAGGAGGTGAGTCTGTAACAACCCGCATATTTTACGATTGTATATTTAAATGTTTTATTTAATTATAGCATCGTTCGTCCGATTTGAAATTAGAACTCGAGACCACTTCCATTGATTTCAAAATGGCATTTGCAACCTTTTTGAGTATAAACATCGATATGTTTGGAGTTGAGTAAAATTTTGATGTTTTCATTTAGGGCTTTGGGTTTGGGTTTCATCCTACTTACCCAACTCATCTTATATCCTAACTCCACCCCCTCTTCTCTTCATTCATTCCTCATTTCCTAGCACTTCAAGCTTTAATAAAAATGGGGGAGGAGATTGGAAACTAAAATCCTAAACCCTAGTTTTCTTTGCAAATCCAAGTTCTAGCTCCAAAAATCAAAGAGAAGCTTAGGTAAGCATCCTCTTCTTCTTCTCCATCTCAATCTCTCTTCAATTTCAGATATTTCCTATAACCCAGCTTAGGAATTTTTTGCTTATGATCTTAGATTGGAGCTTTTAGAGTTGAAGTTGAAGAGTAGTTGATCTTCCCTTTGTTTTCAAGCTACTCCTTTGTTGTTTCCGAGTCTTAAAGGTGAGTTTTTGAACTCACATCTATGTCTATAACTTTCTTTGGGGTTAGGTATGAATTGCTAACATCTATTCATGTTCATTTGCTTTTGATTTGAATGGATTTGGTGAATTTTCCAATTTTTGGATTTTGTTGTCCAATTTTATAAAAATCCTATCTTTGATGTTTTAAATATGTTTTTGGGGGTGTATCGAAGAGCCTATAAGGCTGGGTTGTCGTTTGGCATAAATCCCTAGTCTTCGTTGCTCGATCGCTCGCGTCCGGGATTAGAATTTATTTTGCACTTCTTAGGGCAGAGGCTGAGAATACTGGAAATGCCAGTTCAGTCGACTGAACTGTAGGGTCAGACGAATGAACCTAGGGAACAGAAATTTTCTCCCTGCATAAGTCGACTAACCCCTGTGGTCAGTTGACTGAGTCTGGAAACCGATGGTTTCCAAGCATGCATCAGTCGACTGATCACTGCAGTCAGTCGACTAAACCTGCTTGTCTCAGCCATATTGCCATTTTGTGTTGATTTCCAATTTTTAATCCATTCCCGTCGTTCTGATTTGTTGTTATCATTTATTGACTTTGATGACGTCTTTTACGGGATTTTTGGGAATATCCATTTTGATGGATTTTGTATCGATTTCTATGGATTTGATTCACGTCTTCATATGTGAATTTTTGGTGATTGATTGTTTTTACAATCATTTTTGTGATTTTTCACTTTGATATACAAAGGTTCCTATACTAGTAGTAAATATTCAAACTCTTTCTCAAAGATGATTTCAACTCTATTTTAATACAAAGCTCGTTTATAAAACCGTTTTCCAATCTATTAGTTTATATAAACCTTTTCATCATTTGTTCGAGAAATCCAATTAAACGGCTTTGCAAAACAAGTGGTATGAAACTCTTGCGTTTACTTTATCGATTAATTCAGACTCGTTCGATTGAAACTCTTGTGACAATCTTCGAGTGGAGATCTACTATTTGTTCGTGAATATTTAAGTTAAGCTAGTGGTTATGGGACATGAAGCTAAACTCATTTATTTATTAGCTTAGTGTAACTGACACTTCTTGTTGATCAATGATGACCATTTGGTGATTTAGAATAGCGATGTGCGATGTCTCTTTGTCCCCATGGGGGATAGTACCCCATTATGTTGAGCTTCGTCTCTCTTTGTCCACATGGGGGACTATACCTCGATTTTATGGAGCTTCGGCTCATTTGGAGGAGCTTTGGCTCATTTGGAGGAGCTTCGGCCCATTTGGAGGAGCTTCGGCATATTTGGAGGGGCTTCATATCATAGTCCGCAATGGGGGACTATATCCTGTTTGGAGGAGCTTTGGCTCATTTGGACGAGCTTCGGCTCACAGTCCGCAATGGAGGACTATACCCTGTTTGGAGGAGCTCCAGCTCATTTTTCTAGGATAGTGACCCATTTTGTGGTACATGTGGTGGTGAGTTTTCGTGCTCCCTTTTTATAGGCTCCTTCCCCTTTTTATGATTTCTGGATTTCTAATTGATGATTTCTAGAATTTGTGTTTCACCATTTTTTGTTATTTACATTGATAAGTTTTTTCAATATTTGTGGTTTGGTGAATATGTTAAAGAATATAACATTCTTTTTGGTGTTTGAGTATATTTAAGATATTGTATGATTTTTTTTCTAATGTATATTTATTACAGTATGGCATTATTGCTATCATACGATTTTGTTGTATCTCTTATTCTATCTCATTTTATCTGATATTTATAGCTAGACTGATTTGTTTATTATTTTCTTATTAAATAATACTCGGGTCAGACCGAGATGTTACAGGTGCTTCTGCTTGACTCCTTATCTGGGACCATCATCTGACTTTTTTCTAACTACTTTAGATTGGTAGTTTTCGTTGTTATACATTCGAGATAGACTCCTTGATGTATACATATTCTTTTATCTAGCACTTGTATCTATAATTTTGCAATGTAGTGGATCTTGTATGACCACCACTTTGATGTACACTTCTATGTGTTATATTCATATATGTTTCCGCCTTTGTGATATGGATATCTGCGACTGATTACGTTATGCTTATTTTATATTTGTTTTCGAAGACACTTAGCCACTATGTGGTAGCTTTGAGTTTGTGCTTGATATGTCGGGCTTCCTCTTGAAATGAAATGCATATTACACTATCTGACATATCTGTGCTCGCACAAAGCAATTACAAGGATGGTTGCACCTCAACAGCCTTATTCTTCGTGCTAGTTGACGGCATTACCCCGTAGTGTCCTTGGCTAGCATGAGTATAGAGGTAGGGCATCACAATGTGATTCTCTCTCTAGTCACGCCTACATTTACTTTTTGACCCAATGGTTTTTTCGAAAGGAGAAATCAAACTCTTTTAGACAAGGTTTGATTGACGATGAGTGATAATGAGTTGCATCTTTCCTTTAGGATTTTCACTTGAAGCCACAACATATATGTTAAATTGATCACCATCTAAATCTGTACTCAACATACATATAAGATGTAGACTGATAAGAAACCCCACCTTAGTTATATCAAGGTGTGGAATTGTCCAACATAAGTTAAGAATGTAAACTATTATAACTTAAGGAAAGATCAACTATGTTCAAGTTTATTGGGTATCCTAAAAGTTCTCATGGATTATTTTGTGACAGAGGGAAATAGAAAGTTTTTATTGCGAGATATGCCAACTTTAATATAGGAATTTTTTCTATATCAAGAAACTAGTGGTAGTAAGATAGATTTGGATAAGAACCAAGAAACTACCATAGAAAATGAATATTTAGATAGTAATTCAACATTTGCAGAAGATAGACAAGCAATTCAAAGGTCTATATGAAATCTCGTGCACCAAAGAAGTACCATGGTTTTCTCATTAATGGAGAAAAAGATGATTACATCATCCACGATGATGATCCACTCACTTACAAACAAGCCTTAGAGAGTCTAGACCGTGGTGATGAAATCCAAAATTGATTACATGTGCAAGAAAAGAGTTTGGACTTTGAAAAACATACCTGAAGGGATAAAACCCATTTTGCTACAAATGGATCTTTAAGAGATAGGTCGGTGCAGATGGAAAGGTCGAGACCTATAAAGAAAAGTTTGTGGCTGAAGGTTCCCATCAAATTCAATTTATCGATTAAGACTCTCCTATTGGCATGCTTAATCAATTCAAACTCTACTTATAATGGTTAAATATTATGACAATGAAATATGACAGATGGACATTAAAATAGCATTTCTAAAGGTGACTTGGAAGAGGCTGTTTATATGTCATAATCAGAGGGTTTTCAAGTTGTTGGGAACAACAAAAAGGCATGTGGACTCTTAAGACCAATATACTATCTTATGTAAGCATAAAGAAGTTGAAATAAATGTTTTGACAAGGTAATCAAATAATTTAGTTTTAGCCAAAACGCAGAGCAAACATTTATACAAAGGAAATAAAAAAATAACATTACGTTTTTAGTTTTATACGTTGATGATTTACTACTGATTGGTAATAATGTACCAATGTTATATCAGTGAAAGGTTGATTGTCCAATAACTTTTTGATGAAAGATTTAGGAGATTCATCCTTTATACTGCATATAAAGATCGACAAAGATAGATCTAGAAGGTTATTGGGATTATCTTAATCAATGTAGATTGATACCATATTAATAAGATTTATTATAGGAAATACAAGGGTGGAAAAGTTCCAATATGGCATGGAATTGTGTATTTTAAGATAGACTACCTTATCTACAGATAAGGAGAAAGGAATATGAGTTGGATTCTTTATGCTTTGATAAAAGGATGAACCGTGTATGCTAGACCATATACTAGACTAAACGTAACGATCTGCCTTTTCAACCCTCGAATGTCGGCGCTTAAAACATCCATGGTATTCAAATGTTAAGCATCAAAATGTCGAAAAGGAAGATTGTTAGGGTAAATAAAAAGAAAAAGAAAAAGAACATGGGAAATGGAATCTCACAGGTGAATGATTACATATAATATAACAAATATAGTAAAGTTGTCACTCTAAAGTACAAGGTATATCAGAGTTAAAAGCAAACCTCATCGGCTTGGATTGTTATAATTTCCTGACCTTAAATCTTCTAATAGGTATACATAATAATGCAGTAAAAAATAATAATAATACATTACGTGAAATTCCACCTCTCTCCATGAGCTTCATGTCCAACCAACGACAACTTGGAAAAAATACTCAGTCTGGCCCGAGTATTATAATAAAATTAACACCCGAATCAATCTGGAAAACCATCGTTAGAATACTCAAGAAATATGATGAACATAAAAAAAAATCTATGATTCCATGCTGCTAAACACAAAACAAGTTTTACCTCATAGGAACAAGATCCATACATAAAAGAGTGGAAACAAATTAGAAAAAAAGCCCAACTTGAAAGAATGGGCATAAATGAGATCAGAATCCAAAATTAAAGAAAGGATACAAATAATTACATATTGAGAAGATCACTAGATGCTTCTCAATGCAATTAAGAAAATAATTCAAAGATTTAAATCAAATAAGGAAAAGGAATTTTTCCAACAATGACTCGGAGAGTGCACCTCCTTACTAAAAGCATACCTCTAGAAAATATACTTGAGAGGGTCGGTTACTCTGTAACTCTCTCAAAAATGTACAAGCCAGACCCTACCAATCTTACCGATAATCCGAATATTTCACATCTCCACGTACATAGAACCAAATCCAATTTAGAGTAGATGTGAAGATACCTTAATTGGAGCAACCCTACATAACTTGACGTCCACTCGCTCTTTGGTTTTATTCATTTCGGACAAAGAATATCAATGCTCAAATGATCAAAAAATCGTCTTAGATTGATGAAGTTCAAGAAGATAGCTGAATAAATAGTCAATAAATCAACTATTGGAAATATTAAAATATTGTATTTGAAAATTAAATCTCTTACACTTATCACAACTAGTCGATTCTAGACTAGCACCACCTGGGGAAAACAATGAAGCCTGACAAGCAAGGGAGTGTTGCTTCCAACCTTGCTACAACTTCATTCTTAACTTTAAGAATAACAAGAGTTCATTTAACGTTTAGTGCTAAGTGTAAGACTAAAAAAATCGATAAATGAATCAAACTTTTAAAACATTTGTCTCTCACCTGTTCTTGATTTTCACATCATAAATATTTGTAAAACACTTTGAAACCACTCTTTAAATATACTTTTAAAAATCAATTTATATTTCTTAGTGTATTAAAAAGAAGGGTCAAAAACAAATGTCATTAAAATGTTGTTTACTGTAAACCCAAAACCACTTACACTTACCTTTTGCTTTAGAATCTTCCTTTTTAAAGATCCTTTTCATTGGTAAAATACCATTTATAAATCAACTTAATATCATTTTTAAAACAAATCACCTCTGAAGATTTAAGAATATCAACATTTATTAATTCAAGTAACAAGTTTTCTTAATAACATAACAAATTCATCCATTATAGTGAAATGTTATAATCCATTAATTCTTTCTCAATTCCTAAAAAATATTTATTTTAATAACAGTTTTTTAATCCATGCTCCCTTTTCACTTTTCAATAAACTCCAAAATACTTAAAATATAGTATAAATCACCAATTTCAAATATTACTTGGAAAATCTCAAGTTTAAAATATATTAAAACTTGAAATAGTTTCCTTTTCTTATTTCGAAATAAAAAAATTTCTTCGATAATGTATATTAAATTATATAAAATACTTTTATGAATTTAAAATAAAGTTAATCATGCCGAAAGATAGTTTAAATAACTCTTTTATAAATTTGAAACCACAATAGTTATCCCAAAAGAAGATTAATCAAATTTATAGCTCTATTATCTCCCCTTTGGAATAGGCAATATGCTGATAGAATGGATAGGTTGAACTTGGAGTTATCAAGGCGGAAAGCCAGAAGAGATCCCAAGAGTCCAGAAACCAAATACAGACAAAGTCAAAAGGCCAAAATCATCAAAACAACAAGACAATAGGATTCCCTTAGTTGGGGTTCGGTATCGACTCCTACTTGGGATCGGTACAGACTCCTGCTTGGGGATCCTTATCGACTCTCAAATATGACTTGAGTAAACCCTATCTTCTGCCTACATGCCTACCTTGATACCAATAGCCTATTTCCAAAGTCAATTTGTTGATTCAATCCAATTCTCCATCGATCTCCATGGATATTTGAAACTACAACTTTCTTTTCCCACAATCCATCATTTGGACTCAAAAGCAGGTTAATATTGGTGCAAACAGCTATTAAACTGTGAAGCTAACCATAGGATGATCCAAAATAAGGATTCGAAGGCGTCGAATATAATAAACTTGGGGATTGGTACTAACTTGCAGCTTATGTTGACGTGGAGCCTACCTTTTGAGAGAAACAGTGTAAATCGGGTATAACAGCTTGGAGATATTTCTGAGCAAGAATTTAGCTCCCTATCACTATAAATAGAGGGGTATGGCTCATTTTTCAAGACCTTCTTTTGTATCTATCTCTACTTTACTATATATTCTTGTAATTCTTAAAATCTAAGTGTGGAAGTTGTACCGAGTCATAAGAACTTCCAACCCAAGTCAGAAATAAGTAATAAAACCATTAAGTGGACATAGGCCAGAGTTTTCCGGACCACTATAAAACTTTGCGTGTTCTTTTCTTACCCTTTTTACTTTACTTTCTTCTCTTTTATTCTTTACTACATTCATGTGGATGTTTGGGCCTTTTTTAGTTCGAACATTTTGGCACGTCAAGAAGGGGGTCACTTGAACTCACTGATATAAGAGCTTGGATATTAAAAATTGTTAGACAATCTGCTAGGAAGGCTGTGACTATTGGAAATCAACAAGTGGGCAGCCAAGAAGCATCCTTAGGATCTCAACCCTCATCAGTCTACATAACTAGTAATGAGATAGAAACTATGATGCATAGACCACAAGCAAGGATGATAGCACAACAGGAAGAGATTATGGAGAACTTCTTCAGAAGGATGAGAAAAGTAGGAATAACTAGAGTTGTTGAACCATAGAATCATAGACTGGAAGCTGGAGTACAGATAGCTGGAAATGGGGCAGAACCGCCCAGGGCAAACCTCAAGCCAAACTTAGGGATTGGTTTCAATCCTCGAACAGGAGTCGGTACAGACTCCCAATGACTAGGGGCATGGGTTGTCCTACCCTAGGAAGGAATGATATACTGCCTGGAGTTAAAGAATAGCATTTGAACATGAATCAGAATGCAGAAGTACGACCAGAGAAGTAAGTATCAAATTCCCTCACGGAGTTGTGGGTAGGTTAGAAATGCAAACTTGAGAGTTCCCTTGGATGACACTAATAGGCTTGCAAAGACGGCGAGACGAGTTATATGGGTGGATTGCTTAATCAGAGCATAGAAGATGTGAATAGAAGTCTTTTTATTCCAAACATTTGATGTGCAAGGAATCCACCAGAGTTCAAATTACTAACATTGGAGACGTATGACGGGATGTCAGACCCTACAATTCATTTGATGAGGTACGTCCAATATATGGAGATGCTAGGGGTATCTGAAGAAGTCATGGGATTTTGCTTCCCTTTATATCTTTCAGATTTGGCTCATCATTACTTATCACCCTTGCATTGTATTTATGACCAATAGATTGACATCCATTGCATTACAACAAAGTAATTTCAAGTGGGTATTAAATCTGATACTAAGTGTGACACCCCACTATTTTAACATCCAAAACTTGTAACAAACACTATTAATCTCCGCGTATACGGTAATAGTAGTCATTACAAATAGTAAATCGTTGGTTATGTAATTCAAAACCCAGCCTACGAAAATAAATTCGAAAAACCTCAAAGAGGGATTAAATAACAATATACATATATCTCGTCCATAAATAACGTACAAGGTCCAATACAACTAATGAAATATATTTATCACTCTATACATCTCCCAACATCAAATTTATCAATAACTCAACAATAATACAGGGAGTGATTTTAAGTAAATGGCCTATAAATGCGGCATGCAACCGAATCTACTTTCCTTTCCTTTGCTTTCACTTGCAAACTTTATGAATATATATATATATATATATATATATATATATATATAACAAAAAGAAAAGGATCATCAACTATGTTTGGACTATGTCTAACCCTATATGGTCCAGCCCCAGACTCGAGAACTATTACATAGGAAAAGACTACCTACATACCCTTTCGGGATCAAGCCCCACGTAGTTTTGTTCATGCTATTCTTCTGTATCAAATACTTAGCACATAATATTGCACAACCATGACAACCATGCAATTAATGCAAGCAGAAAATACCACTTCTACTAAATCACAATAATCAACTATCACAAATATGGGGTAACAATAATAATGACAACACCCAACCATTAAACATCACACTAGTTTTCCAACACTCAATGTTAAACCCAAACATTAAATAAATCAACACCAAAAAATCTATCAAATGTATGAGCTAGTCATCAATAACAATAAAAAAAGCATCAACTCAACAAATGTGTACTAACCAGCTATATTAATAACACAAATATCAAATTATCGAATCTATACTAACTACACTATATTACTAACACAAGCATCAACTCATCAAATGTGTGCTAACCTACTGTATTAGTAACACAAACATCAACTCACCAATTTTGTACTAACGTACTATATTAGTAGCACAAACATCAACTCATCAAATACATACTAGTCACACTATATTAAACATAAATATCAATTCTTCAACGCGACAAAACAATAATTAACTATATAGTACAAAATAATAATAGAAAACCATCGTATAATTCGTTCTAATGCGGTTCTTATTCACACAGCGGCTATGTATGATAATTCCAAAATAATTAAAGTATACGAGTCACAACACATTCCCACTTAAGTATAAATTTTTTTATTGTTGTTTGTTGCAAAACCACATTTATTTATTCTACCCTAAAATAATAATAACTTCCTAAGACGATAATATAGTTCGAAAATATTACTTCAGATATATCAAACATCATTATTTAATCAGGAACAATAATTTACCTCAAATTCCTTTCAAAAATAAAATTACTATTATTTTACATAAAAATATTAATATACTTAGACCACTTTATTATTTTCACAAACGCTTTACAACTACTTAACAAACAAAAAACAATATTCCATTTTAAATCCTAAAAACACCCTATATTTTTTTTTTGGCAAAGCCAGCGGGGTTAACTGATCCCCTACCAGTTTATTGCAAAACAATAAAAGTTACAAAGGAAAACAAAGAGATTACAAAGAAGGAGCAACAACAACACAACAAAAAAACCAAAAAAAAAGGAATGAAACAGAGATCACTCCCAGGTTTGTAGCAGATCATGGGTGAAAACAGTTTGACAGTACTTCAGTTGGCAAAATATAGAATTCTTCACTTCATGCCATAATTCATCCCCATTTTTTCTTTGATTTTCAAAAAATATTGCATTTCTTTCCCTCCAAATAACTGTCATATATATTTTCAAGCGCACAGCAAGCATCCTACCCATTTCATCTTTTTTCTTAGCAGTGTTGTAGAAAACTTCCCACACATCAGTTGAGCTTGCAGAAAGAAAACATAAGCCAGTTTTACTTCCAATTCTATGTATGAGATAAAGAAGAGCAGTGCAGTCAAAGAAAATGTGATGTGAAGACTCTTCAAAAAGGTCACAAAACAAGCACTGCAGAGTGTATCCCATGCCAAATTTAGTCAGAACATTTCTTGTTAGCAAAGCTTGGTTTATCACTTTCCATAGCATCAAGTTATGATTTGGTTGTGAATCAGAGGTCCAAATAACAGTGTTCCATTTAGAAGCAGGCAGAGGTGTAGTGTCTGCAACATGGTTGTATACTCCTTTAATTGTATGAGGCTTCATGTTCCAAACAACATTGTCATGTTGTGTAACAGGAGTGTAAAGCTGTTGCATTTTATTCCACAGCTGTCTTAATTGTTGATTACTAATGTAGGGAAGCACAATTTTCCCATCATGAATGTAATCAATAGCCTTTGCATCCATGTGAAGACCAGACTGCATAATATGATTATAGTCACACATTGAAGACAATATAAGGCCTTTACTGACCCATGGGTCATACCAGAAACTGACATTCGAATTAGCTTTGACAGGATATATAGTCATAGGTAGGATAACACTTCTCAACTTCAATAAATTTCTCCAAATCCAGCTACTGGACAGAGGATTAACCATACACCAAAAATACTTTTTCTTAATATTGTGCTGCCAGGCCCAATCAACCCATAAACTTGCTCTGTTGTTGATTAAGTCATCAATATGCTTGGTCATAGCTGCTATATTCCACTTCCTGACATTTATAACCCCAAGTCCTCCCAAATTCTTGGAGACTTCAAACTTTGAAAAGGAACAAGGCAACAGTTTCTTATTATGAATGCTTCCAGTCCAAAAATATCTGTTCATAGCAGACCTGACTTGTTGTAATAGATTTATTGGTAGAATCATAGCACGAGCCCAGTATACAAGGGAGGAAAATACAGTAGATTTAATAAGCACTAATCTACCACTTTGAGACAACTGCC
Organism: Allium cepa; assembly: GCA_030765085.1. Lineage (NCBI taxonomy): Eukaryota > Viridiplantae > Streptophyta > Magnoliopsida > Asparagales > Amaryllidaceae > Allium > Allium cepa. The sequence goes on along the minus strand of CM060928.1, from coordinate 102,178,834 downwards.
TATTTTCCCAAGCTTTCATAACAGAAGTGATTTTGTTGTAGAGAGGAAGACAGTCAGCTCTAGTAATTCCTTTTGATATTAATGGAAGACCAAGATACTTCATGTCAGTGTTCATAGAAGTGAAACCACTTTGTCTTTGTAAGTCAGTAGCTTGAGAATCACTAACTCCAGATAACAACAAGGAAGATTTGTTTTGATTTATTTTTAGACCAGTCATTGCATAAAATTCTTGCAATGCCTCAGAAATTGCAAGTAAGGAATGTAACTCAGGCTTTGTAAACAACATCACGTCATCAACAAACATGATCGAAGTAATATGCAGTTTAGCACACTTAGGATGATACTTTATTGTTTTCAGGGTATACCTAATTTGTAGGATGACAGTGAAAACTTCCATGACAAGCAAGAATAAATATGAAGATATTGGGTCACCTTGCCGTATTCCTTTTCTGCTTCTGAAGTTGCCAACTGATCTACCATTTATAACAATTGAGAAGGATGGAGTGGATATGCACACATAAACCCAGGATACAAATATTTTAGGAAATCCCATTTGTGCCATAACCCTAACTATAGAAGACCAGTGAATGGTATCATAAGCCTTTGTTATATCAATTTTAATTGCCGCCGCAGTGGGAACCTTATTTTTACCATATCCTTTCAGTAATTCTTGTGCTAGTAGTAGATTATCAAGTATACTTCTAGTAGGAATGAATGCAGCCTGATTTCTTGAAACAACAGATGGAAGAACTTTAACTAAACGTGATGCAAGTAATTTAGAAATGCATTTGTAAACTACATTACAGCAAGAGATAGGTCTGAAATCAGTGACACCGGTAGGGTTATTGACTTTAGGAATAAGTGCAATGTTAGTACAGTTAACTTCACCTAACAACTTACACTTGTTGAAAAATTTGTGAATGGCTCTACAGAACTCACTACCCAAAATAGTCCAAGTAGTGATAAAGAAAACCACATTTAATCCATCAGGCCCTCCTGATGATTGTTGATTCATAGCAAAGAGTGTTGTTTTAATTTCTTCATCAGTTACAGAAGTAATAAGGGAAGCAGCTTCCAGGGTTGAAATGCAAGGTAGTGGGAGAGAAGAAATGAGTTCAAGATTAGGTGAATATCCATCTGGGTTTCCAAGCAAATTTGTGAAGTAGTCAATAAATGCTCTTTCAACAGATTCAGCAGTTGAACAAACAGATCCTTGTTCATCAATAATGTTATATATGTTCTCTCTTGCATGCTTTACTTTTATAGAATCATGAAAAAACTTGATGTTTTTATCTCCTTCAGCAATCCATTTTGTATGCAGTTGTTGTCTCTTCATGCTAGCTTCCATGTACAAAGCATTATTTACCTCTTTAAAAAATTTACTTTCTTCTTCAGCAGCTTGTACATCTTGAGGGTGCTCCATCATGTACTCCTGTTGTTTCCTTAGCTTTTCCTTTAGGCTTGTTGATAGCAGGCTACCAGTGCCAAATGTTTTGTTTGCCCATTGCTTTATCTCCTGCTTAATACATTTTAGCTTCCTGCAAAACCTAAACATTGGATTACCATAACAAGAAAAATCAGTGCTGACGTTAGTTACTAAGGGAATGAAATGATCATGTTTAACCCATGCATTAAAAAATTTAAAACTTCTCTTTTCTTTTTTAAAATGGAGACCAAGAGTTAAGATTAAAGGGGAGTGGTCAGACATTATAGGTTGTGGAAGGTAAACAGATAGGGTAGGCCAGTGAGTAATAGCTTGAAGGTTGCAAAAGGTGTGGTCAATTGTAGTGAAGGTGCGTACACCACTGCGACTTCTATTATTCCATGAAAACTTGGCTCCAGATTTATTAACCATAATCAATTCAGATTCAAAAACAGCCTGGTTAAGAGGATCAAGATCATTAGATGTTAGAGGAGCTCCACCAGATTTGTCACTAAATTCATAACAGGAATTAAAATCTCCCATCACAATCCAGGGGTGGGTGGATTGTCTCAAATGTGGCAAAACATCAAGAAAAACTTTCCTGGAAATGGAAGAATTGTCGGCATATACAAAGGAAATATGGTAAGAAGAAGGGGAATTTGTTTCTTGCATATGAAAGTGGATGTACTGCCTAGTGGATAGTAGGGAGAAAGAGTTAGAACAGTAGGATCATAGATAACTAATATCCTACCATATGTGGCACTATCAAGATTGTGATGAAATGACCAGGAAGGATTTATATATGAAACAGCTTTAGTGGATAAAGATAAGTTTAGTTTTGTTTCAAGAAGACCAAATAAACAGATGTTGTACTCACTGATAATTCTTTTCACTTGATCAAGTTTCAAGTTACTGTGAGCCCCTCTGAGGTTCCAAGATGCAATTTTTTTAAACATTAAAATTATTGAGGAAAGGGATTGTTATTTCTTCTCTTAGCAGAAAGAGATCTTGTTTCTATGGTCTTTATTGACTGTGATGGTGGGGTAGGAGGTTGGGAACAAGATAGGGTGGAGATAGGATCAGGAGGAGGAACTAAAATAGCTTGGAGATTGGTAGTACATGCTGGCCATCCTGGCAGGTCAATAGTAAAGTTGTATGGTGTTGAAGATGTAGCTTGATCTTCCACTGAGTTTTCATACATAGTTGTTATTAGTTGTGTCACTTGTTGCTCAAAGTTATTGCTCCAGTCTTTATCCATGTCTGATACAAGAGTATCAGTGTATTCATGCACTACTTGTTTACCAGTTGCTATTGTGTGGCCAAATTCAGAGCTATTTGCTTCTTTTGAAAACAAAGATAAGTTCACAGCAGTTGTTTTCAGATCATTAACTAAATTATCTTTACCAACATTTGTAGGAGCATTTCCTTTGTGTCCACCATCACACTGTTTTCCTGCAATGACTTCAGCTGTTATTTCACCTTCCTCAACATCAATAATTTCCAGTGTGTCTTCCTCATCCACTTCAGATTGTAGCAAGTGGAACTTATTATGAGTAGAAACAGGACATGCCTGTTCATCACTTTGTGCATTATGCACATCATTTTGCACTATATTAATTGTCACACTTCCATCTTTCTCAGAAACCAATTTTCTCTTTGCAACTTCTAGTCATTTACTCCCACTTCTTCACTCACATTTCTTCTTTTGTCTTTGTTTTTGTTTACTTTTTGCCAAACTTGCTTTACTCTTTCTTGTTTCTCAGCCACTCTCCCCTTTTTCATCTTATTCTTTTTGTCTTCAGTATGTTTATGTTGTTCATCAGTTGGACATTGCTCATCATTCTCATCACTTTCATTATACTTTCAAATCTTAATCAAGTGCCCAAACTCATTACATAAAGCACAGATTTTCGGTTTCCACAAATATTCCACTCTCACAACTTGTTCTGTTCCATCCAGCATCATCACAGAGAAACTATCTGGTAGTTCTTTGTTTGGAGTAACTTCAACTAAACATTTAGCAAATGATAAACGCTCAAATTTTTCAGTTGATGTATCCATACAAAGAAGTTTACCTACTATGGCAGTCAACCAATTAATTCCCAAAGGTGACCATGCATACAATGGTATATTAGATAGTTTTATCCACACAGGCACTGCTTTTATACTGCTACAGTTGTTCCCTATATTTTCATCCCACGGCTTCACTATGAATAACTTGTTTCTCATAACAACTGGATCTGCTTCAGATATTTTTTTCCTATCATCGTCATTACTAAACTTAAACAAGAACAGGAAACCGTCTGATTTTACAGTAACAGATCCTGTAAGCTTCCAAGCACGCTTGAGATAATACAGTACAGTAGAGTACGGTAGCGGTTTGTCGAGGAAAAAACCAACGAGATAATCACACCACATTGAACTACCTGCCTTGACAACTTCAGCAGGTGGCACAATGGCTTCTCCTTGATATTCAAGATGAATATCACGTGGAACGTAAGAGCCAGCGTTGTTTGGCCTTGCTTTGAATAGAGAGTTCCAAGCCAGCGGTTGTTTGTTCAGTGAAAGGGAAGATAAAGATGAGTTTGGGAGTGGAGGAGGTGGTGAAAACTTGGACGAGGTATGAACAGGAAAAGGTGGGTCAGTCTGAACACTGAGAGTGGATAGAACAATAGTTGAAATGACAGGGAGTGGAAGAATGGGTGGTGCAATTTGAGGAACTGGAATAGGATAGGTTTGACAAGGTTGAATTGAAGATGGGGGAAGTGATGGGTTTGCTGGATGAACAGGGAGAAGCTCATCACAAACAGGGGAAGGAACAAAGTTTGGTAGAGGAAGTAAGGGTGGCGCAGAAGGTGGTACGAGAATAGGGGCGGAAGGACAGGGCTGTAGAGAAGAAAGGGGATGTGATGGTTTAGCGGGATGGTGAAGAAAATTTGGAGCGGTCCCCATTTTTCAAAGAAGAGATAGTTTTTAGCTTCTTCCTCTTTATTGTTATTTACCTATATTGTTATTTACCTCGAAATAATAATAACTTAACTCAAACTAATCTTGAAAACGCATTTTTGTTATAATCACCGTCGTCGTCTTCGTCATCTCCTTCATAATATCTATTGACTTTGTTACCCAAATAATGATAATACTTTTCCTTAAATTCCATAAAATAATTATGTTTTTATTTATTCAAAAAAATATAGCTTTTATAAAAAACATATTATTATTTATTAAATCTTATTTTACTTAACAAATAATAAACAATTCCCCAAATTCACTTATAATATAGATTTTCAAAATTGTTTATGAATTTCCCTAAAAATTCATAAAAAATAACCTTATTAAATTTTTCATGATAATTTCAGTAAAATTTGTTAAATCACTTTTATTTAAAATTATCATTTAATTTGTAAATAAATTTATCTTTTATTGATTTATCTATTTTCCCAAATTACACAATCTGACATATTTCTAACTAATTAATTATTTTCGTTAGTCAACGAATAATTATCATAAAATGTCATCGTTCAATAGTGCAACAATTTGAAATAGGTAAACAACCAAAATCACATCAAATATCACTCAATAAAACAATCACCAAAAAGTGCATAACACATTAACTAATAGATATTTTCATCGATGGGTATTCATTAGTATTTCGAAAACACAAATAATGTAAATTAGTTAATCATACCCTGTATGTGTAATCATGGATTTTCTATCAGTTACAAAACTATCGAAAATATATCGTTATAAAAACGGCAAACACAGGGGTTAAAATCGTAGTATGTATATGAGTACGGGTAGATCCACATGGAAAATTAATTTAAATTTTGATATTAATCAATCAAATTAGCCCAAATTTTTGAAATTGTTTTAAACCAAGAAAATTGTAGAAAATAAACTAGAGAAAAAGTGAATAAAACTACAAGATTAAGGAACAATTTAGAGGCAAATTCACTTTCAATTATTCATATAAATCAACACAACATTTCTCTATAATCACTCCTTTTAATTTTAAGTAGAAATGATTGATGTGTTTATTATATGAATGATTCATTTATGCTATTAATCAATAAAACGTAAACCATCAAACTCTAACACACCATTCAAACCCACTTATCAACTCTCTCGAAAATGACACGAAGGTAAAAGTAAAATTTGTTTTAAGTATGATCTATTTAGTATGAACTAGTTACATAAATCATTAAATTTTGATTTTAATTTGACTTTCATCATCAAAATTACTTTGGCAAATGATCAAATAGCTTATGTTTATATTGGATTAGGCATAGCCTATTTGAGATGTCAACATAGACTATCGAATTTGCTAAAAAAGAAACATAAACTATCATCATTCATAATTTCCATTAAGCACAAAAGAGAAATCATAAATACAACCATGTTATGTTGATTTAGTATAATTCATGAGAGCTTCATTACCCCTAAATCGAAGGGGTTTAGCTTCTCATATTTGAATTCATATCAACACAAAATAATTTAGGCATAAAAAGCAAGGAAAATAAGAGCTAATTAAAAGAAAAAGGAACTAACTACTTACATAAAATAAATCTAAATTAGTTGCATGAATTAATACTATACTATTAACATGAAATAACGGAGAACTAAACTAAATAAGAGAGCATAAAATAAAAATAACATAAGAGAAAAGAGAATGTAAACAAAAGCAAATAAGAAGAAGGCTAGAAGACATTAAAAAGACATTTTATTTATCATTGATTTTATGGCTACAATATGCATAAAAAGAGACGCTCCTTACATGAAACACAAGGGGTATTTTTAGATGCTTAAAACGTTATTTCCATTGTTAGCGGACTACCAAAATTGCACTTGAGATAGTGTAACCTTCAAGTAACCATTAGAGAATTAATTAATCTCCACTAACATGGATTTAATCTCTTCTACCATTGCATGTGCTTTTAATTATGATTCATTAGTTAGTGCGCATGTGGGCTCCTCCATGTTGCATGAATTCTTTTATTTCCTTTCTTCATTTGCTTTCAACATATGTGCATGCATACATCCATGATGCTACATCCAATTTCACTCAATTTCCTACAATTGAAAAAAAAACATGCAAATAAAATTAATTCATACACAAAATTATCATTTTGCCCCAAATGGAGATGAATGAATGATGATTTGAAAACAATCTAGGTTTTGGTTTAAACATGTAAAATACCATAATATGCTCATTTATTTTAATAAAGGAAGAATAAATATGGAAGTAAAAATATACACGTTTATATGCACATCAAATATTCCCACATCGATCTTCTTCCTTGAATAAACTAAAAGTAGGATAAATCTGTTTTTGTAGGAAACACGATTGCATTAAGCATATACAACAAGCTATTAAACCTCTAGATGTCCTTAGTAGGACGAGTGTTGTCTCATGAGGGTTTTTAGCGGATACTACCCACAAAATTCAAATGTGATATGCAAATTCTAATGTGACTACGTAATGTAAGTTTTTGAAATATTTACAAATGAAGAATTTACTTTTAAATTGACACAAGTTAGTTAAATAATTTTTTTGGTTATTATTAAGAAAATTCAATCTTTTTACACATCAAAACTTCCAACAAAAATTGATTTATCATCACAATTGGGCACTAGTTTGGCTAGTTGTTTCGGTTGATAACATAGTGCAAGTATGAATGAATCATTTAGTTAATTATCAAAAGTTTTGCAAAGTGGCATTTCATTTTATTTAAATAACAAGTCAAATCAAATAAGTGAACATGGTGCTTGGGTTTCAATTGCTTTCTCTCTCTATTTTGAAAAATATTAACATAATTATTTATGCACCTAACTCAGGTAAACTGAGGCCAGATATACCGATCATGCACTGCCTTTCAGGCTTACATGAGAAGGTACAGAGCATGGAGAGTGTACACACTTACGTATGAACACATTACTCTAGGTATTTATTATTATTATTTTAATTTTATTTACATACACCTAACTCAGATAAACTAATGCTAGATATGCGATCATGCACTGCTTTTCGAGCTCATGAGAAGGGTACAGAGTGTGGCGAGTGCACATATTTAAATATGAACACATGACTCTAGGTGTTCCTTATTTTTATAATACATACATACATACATACATACATACATACATATATATATATTGAAAAGAGAGAGTTATGCAAAACCATCTTAGCATCACTTAACTTAGAAGATTAAAAATATTATCGCCTTTACTTTAAATCAACACTCTTTTAATCAAAGATTACAATTAGGATGTACTTCATAATTATCAAAAATGAACCTTTCTATATACTAATTACACCATAGTTACTTGTAATCAAACTTTTATTTATATTTTGGTAAGACATTTAAATTTTCAATTTTATAACGAAAACGTATACTTATTCTATCATGTTTCAAAACTAAATCCATATGCTAAAGAAAAATCAAATTTGTTTTTGGTTTTTTTTAACAAGAAGTAGAAAATGCAAAAAAAACCATGAAAAATAAAAAAAACATGAGACTCCCTCCACACTTGATTTTGAATGTGTCCCCACAGTCAATGCATGATATAATGGGTGTAACGGAGAAAAATATGTATATATTTACAAAAGAGGATTAAAATTTCTGTTTGGACGTAGCGTGGATCATGAAGAATCATGAACCCTTTTTATCGATCACTGGAAAACTCCAAGTAAGGTTTTAAACGATGACTATTGACTTTAAAAATTAATCAATCCCTAGGGATTAACATTTCTAAGACACCTTCCATTTTCTATGACATCGTGTGGAAAAATAGTATGTATTAATTTCCCAAGGAACAAATGAAGTCGAGAGTCGTACAAAAGAACTTTTTGATTCGGCGAAAATGTTTTTCTTCGAATTAGCCTGTCATGAGAAACTTTTGTGTTTCCTTTGTAAATTTTATCATTTTCATATATGTCGTTCCTAATCTTCTCCAATTTATTGAGTTGCAATTTTCTATTTTCACCAGCTTTTTCAAGATCAAAATTTATATCCTTAATCGCCATCAACGCTTTATGTTCAAGTTCGATGGGTAAATGGTATGCTTTACCATATACTAGCCTAAAAGGAAACATCCTAAGATTGGTTTCATACATAGTTCTGTATGCCCAAAGCACATCTATCAATTTTTACGACCAATCATTTCGATTTTTATTTACAACTCCAAAATTTACTTTAATTGGTAATTAGAAACTTCAAGTTGACCACAAGTTTGAGGACGTAAGAAGTGCATAACTTGTAGGTTATCGAGTATTTCTTTATTAGATTTTCAAATGATCGATTATAGAAATGGGTTTAATCATTGCTTATTATTGAGCGAGGTGTTCCAAACCTCGAAAAGATGTTTTCTTTAATGAATTTCAAAAAAATGGTCATTTGTTTTACATTGAATGGTTTCAACCCATTCAGAGATGTAATCAACAACAAGAAGAATGTGCAAATTTATGAAAGAGTTGGGAAATGGTCCCATAAAGTAAATACACCAAACATCAAAGATTTCGATCACATGTATGTGGTTCAAAGGCATAATGTTTCATCGAGAGATTTTTCCTAACATTTGACAAAGATCACAAATTTTACAGAACTCAAATGCATCTTTAAAAAGCGCAAGCTAGTTAAAACCACATTAAAGCACCTTTTTCGCTGTTTCCTTAGGACCGAAGTGACCACCATAAGCTTGGTCATGACAAAACGAAAGAACACTCTTAATTTTGCAATCTAGGAGGCAATGTCGAATGATTTAGTCGAAATAATACTTGAACAAGTACATATCATCCATATAGAAGTACTTGATTTGGGAATGAAATTTGTATTTATCTAGTTTCGACCGAAATGAGGGAGTTTCCTTAGTGACTAAATAGTTCACTATATCGGCATACAGTGGATTGACAGAAACGTAAAGGAGTTGTTCATTCGAAAAGTTCTCGCTGATCTGTAAAGAGGATGATGCGTTTGGAAGACATGATAGATGATCAACAATGACGTTATCGAATCATTTTTTATCTTTGATCATAAGGTCAAATTCTTGGAGTAAAATGATCCAACGGATCAAACGAAACTTAGCATCCATTTTAGAAAAAAGGTATCCAAGGGCGGAGTAGTCAATGCAAACCGTAATGTATAAGCTACTCATATAAAGTCAAAACTTTTCGAACACAAACTACCTCTTGAAGCTCTTTGTTGGTGGTTATGTAATTAAGTTGAGCATTGTTGAGAGTCATATTAGCATAGTAGATGATGTGAAGAATTTTGTTGATGTGTTGTCCTAAGACAGCACCAAACTCAAAGTTAGAAGCATCACACATTATTTCGAAAAGAAGATCCCAGCTGGGTGAACAAATGATGGGAGTGGAAATGGGTTCATTGTTGAGACATTCAAAAGCAGAATCATAGTCAGAATTAAAGTCAAATGGTATGTCTTTTCCAAGAAGAGTCCTTAGAGGTCGATCAATTTCATTAAATTCTTTCGTAAAGCGTGGACAAAAACCAGTGTGTCCTAGAAATGAAAAAATGTCCTTGTTAGATTTAGGAATTGGTAGATTTGCAATTACATCAACTTTTGCTTTATCTACCTCAATGTCTTTGTTTGAATGACATGCCCAAGCACAATGCCATGTTTGACCATTAAATGATATTTTTCCCAATTTAACGCTAAGTATTTTCTCCGTGCATCGATTCAAAACCATCTTGAGATGGTGTAAGCACTCAGAAAAAGAGTTTCCAAAGATTGAAAAATCATCCATAAACACTTTTAGAAAATGTTTGATCATGTCAGAAAAGATGTTGACCATGCATCTTTGGAAAGTAGCCGGAGTGTCGCAAAGACCAAATGGCATACGTTGATATGCAAAGGTGCCAAAGGGACATGTGAAAGTCATTTTCTATTGATCTTTGGGAGCGATAATTCGGTTATAACTGGAATAACCATTAATAAAGTAATAGAATTCATGGCTGGCTATTCATTCAAGCATGTGGTCAATGAAAGGAAGAGGGAAGTGATCTTTACGTGTTGCGGCATTTAATTTTTGATGATTAATGCAAACACGCTAACATATTTGAGTACGGGTTGAAATGAGTTTGTTAGTGCTGTTCGTGATAATGGTAAATCCAGACTTTTTATGCATGACATAAATTGGGCTAACCCACAAAATATTAGAAATGAGGTATGTGATTCTATTATCGAGGAGATTAAGAATTCCCTCTCAAGCCGCATGCTTCATTTTTGGGTTTAGAATTCGTTGCACATCACGAACAGGCTTGGCTTTGTTAACTAAGTGGATAAGATGTTGAACAAAAGTTGGACTAATTCCTTTAATATCGGTAATTGACCATCCAATTGCCTCTTTGTTTTTTGATAGAACTGAAACAAGGAAAACTTCTTGATCAAGAGAAAGAGTTGAAGAGATTATAACAGGAAACGTTTCATTGCTACCTAAGTATGCATATTTAAGATGATTAGGAAGAGGTTTGAGTTCCACTCTAAAGGGTTGTTTAATCAAAAAATTTGGTTGAAGTTATGACTCAACCATGAGGGGTTCAAATTAAAGTGCGTTTTCAATCTCATTAGGTTCATTTTGAAACAGTTGTCCACATTCGATCTCACGCTCATTGTTAAGTTCAACTATTTCATTATCAAAATTTTCTTGAATGGAGCCGACTTCCAAAGTTTGGTCAAGTGGTTCATTCAATTGATTTTCGAGATTGAAGATGTTAAGGTCCAAAGTCATATTTCCAAAAGAAATTTTTTTCGAACCATTTTGACAATTGATTAGGGCATTCGAATTGGCTAAGAAAGTTCATCCTAAAATCAATGGAACTTGACTCATCGGATTGTTCACGGGTTGTGTTTCAAGGATGATGAAATCAACGGGGAATATGAATTAACCAATTTCAATGAGCATGTCCTCGAGTTCTTCCACAGGTTTCTTTATCAAGCGATCGACAAATTGAAGAGTTAATTTCATTGGTTTTAGTTCACCTAAGCCAAATTGCTGGTAAACAGAATAAGGAATCTAATTGACACTCGCACTAAAGTCTAGCAAGCACTTATTTATCGTTTTTTCTCCTATCGTGCACGAGATCGTCGAACATCCAGGATCTTTGTATTTTATGGAAATTGATTGAGACAAGACTTTGCTAAGAATCGTAGTTAAGAAAATTTTCTTAGGTACATGAGTATGTCGTTTTTGAGTATGCAAGTCTTTCAAGAATTGAGCATAAATTAGGACTTTTTGAATGATATCAAGAAGAAGGATGTTCACTTTGACCGGTTTGAAAATTTCCAACATCTTTTCCATTTAATAAGAATGTTTCTTAGGTCGAAGTCGATGTCAAAACGTAAATTATCATAATTTCTCAAAAAATTTCTAAGGCAAAAAATTTTGAAATTTTTTGCCAGCGTCTCCTTGCGCGGCTAGCTCGAAACAACTACAAAATGCCTCTACGGGCCCCAAATTTCAAAAGAAAACAAAAGCCAAGTGGCTAGATCAGAAACCCATCAAATTTCATACGACAATTTAAATACATACCTTTTTGTCGGGCAAACAAATTTATCTTCTGAAGTTAAAACCCCAATTTCCTCTTGCTTTTAAATACCTGTACCCTACTTAGTAACAATACCCAATCATAGAATTCAAAATCATTCTATCACTTCCTTTACAAAATTTCAATATTTGTTTCATTTAAGCCGTACGATGTATACATATCATCCGTATGCAATATCCAATCCGATCACTTACTCGATCACACAATTTGAATTCTGAACTAGTATCGTTCACCTGACTCCCTAGTGCAGACTCATATCTGGTTTCTAGATCAGAAACCGTCGTTCTCCTTGCATAGTCCTAAACTATGATTGAAAATTTCAGAACCAATCAAAAATCTATATCCAGGGTTCATCATCGAAAATCGAGTGAAAAATCCCAACTCGGACGATATAACTACCTCGAAATTCTATGCTCGAATATGGATCAAATCGCTATGCGAATAAAATAATATAAGTACATCCCATGTATTTTATCTCAATTGATTATTAGCTATATCAATTTTCTTTTTTATTCACATTTATTTTGATTTCCATTCTCCGATTCTCAGTTTTCTCATTTAACATTTTACTTAGTCTTTATTCAAATATTAACTTAGAATATTTCTAAATTCCAAATTTACTTAAGAATTTCTCCCTTTACTTTCTAAAGTTCATAAATATTTTATACACTTCTTATATTTATTTTCACTTCACCACTGAAGTTTATCTATTTTTATTCAAATTAGACCTCCCATTTCAATTTACCTTTCATTTTTAAATATTGAATTCTATGCCTCATCTTAAACATATTTAATTAACCATTTCTTCAATTAGTTTCACTTACTAATTTATTTTAAATCTCAAATAAAAGTTTATTTCCAAACTTTTCCTTCTTTTATCTCCTTCAAACAATTCTTCCACTTTACCTAGCCCAATTCAAATTGAATTTCAAATATTTAGTTTAAATTCCATTTACTTATAATTTAAATTAGTTTGTTTCATTCCCACATTAATTTTCAACTTAATGAATTTTTATTTCAATCGCCACTTTACTTAGTCTTCTTGTATTTTTCTTTAAATTCACCTTTATTTTCCTTGATTCGGTTACACTTCATTTTAATTCAAATTTTTAACTTCTATAAGTTTCCCAACTTATTTACTTTCCATTTACTAATCTCTTTAATTTACTTCATTTAATTGGTTTACCCACCACTTTACTGTATTGTCACACTTACCATTATTTAACATATGGTTAATTCCACTCCAAGCAAATTTCCAAACTTATAAGTCTAAACATATTTTTATCAAATAAACATTTTAAATAAGATCCCAAAGTTTTAAACGATTATTTAAACATTCCAAAACATTTTTTGAAATCAATTATCCCAAAAATTCTTTAGTATGTCCAATATTCCTCTGTATTTCAAAAAACAAAACGGTTTTACCAAATCAAAACTTTAACATTTCAAAATCAATTATACACATAGTTCATTTGCATATTAAATTATCCTTTGAATTTTAAAACCAAACCCAGTTTTGCGAACAACTCCAATTTAAAACATTTTGGTAGCAATTTCTCTATTGGAAACTCGAAAATAAACACTGATAATGTCGCGGTCATCATCAGAATTATTTTCCAGCGACCGTAAAGAGTTCAGTGCTTTATCTCTTTAAAAACCCTTTTCAAATATTTTCAAATTCCAAATCTCACCAAATTTCAAATCCAATTCAAAAATATTTTTGAAATAATATCACTATTATTTCTCCAAAACCTTTGAAAACCATTTCCAAACCCAAAGAAATTTCAACTTTTTCCAGAATTTCAAATTTTAAATTCTTCCAATCTATATTCAAACATTACTCTGGAATTTTATCTCATTTTAATTATAAATCATATTAATAATTCACATTTACAAATCTCATTCTGTTATATATATTATTCCTTAACCTTGGTTGGAACATTATTTTCTTATTTTCAATTTCCACACAACAATGATAATATTTTAATATTATCACCTCCTAACGACCAAGCAACCATATACCATATTAATTTAGAAAAATTATTTCTTTTATATACAAAAATAATTTGGGAAAAATTATTTCATTTTTAAAAACAATACCGTGTCGGTTTGCCTAGTTTAAGAATTTAGAAATCCCTATTGATACAGTTGTCCAGACTGCACCAACCAAAATTTATAAACACTCAACTGATAAGCCGACACAATATAAAACAATTTTCATATTCACTAACAAATACACGCTCATATCTATTAATACACTCAAACTCATTCTAGAGTACTACGGACTCTATTTATATTGAGTAATCCCCACCAGAGCCAAGTTCTTGCTTAACCTCGCTCTGATACCAAATGTAACGACCCGGATTTTCGACGTCCGAAAATTGACATTAATACGACCACTGTATTAAATGCCAAACAATCGAATGCTAAAAAACCAAACCGTAAGGGAAAGAAGAAGGAGGTAGAAGAAGAGAAAAAAAACAATATCAGAATCTCACAATTGCCGCGGAAGAATATATAATAGATAACAACAGATTTTTATACAAAAGAATATGTAACTGAATAATACATTGCATCATCAGAGTACATACAAACAGCAGCCAAATACTGGACAGTTGTAACAACTTGTTCTCACCCAAAAGCAGACTATACAACTTATACTGCACATCGGAATATATATCAAGTAAGTGCAATACGTCTCGCCATCCAGCTCGTCTCCTGAGCTCCATAACATCTCATCCTGCATCCTATAGTACTCGGTCTGACCCGATCATTATAGTAAAATAACACCCGAGTCAGTCTTGAAAACCAGCGTGAGAAAACATACTCAATTGAATAATTAAAGCTTTTGAAATTCTTTAAAGTCAAAGTTGTCTCGTAAGACCACGTAACAAACAAACATGTCAGGTTTTTACCTTATGATAACCAAAACATTTCTTATCAAATCCTCTAATATTATAGTAGTGTCTATATAAAAATACTTATTCAAATAGCCGAAATTGTTACATTCATTAAATTCCAGCATAATAAGTATACAAACAAGTCCGAAGGCACTTATTAGAGATTGGGCTTCCATCAATGGCAGGGTTACTGGGGTACTGCCCGTCACAGTACGTGTTCTAGTTCAATGTACTGAGGATCCTCCCTAATCCCCTGCAACACAAGGCCGGAGCTACCCCTTACTGGATAGTTCGAATAAGATCAGCCCGCGGTTGGGATCAGCAAATAAAAAGGGACATCTAGACAGGGATGACCTTACCCTAATTGGTTGCTAGCCACTTGCCTTACTGCACCTCCCCTGTTTTAGCCATTCCTGGTTGATGAGGCTCGAGGCTATGCGTTACCTTTATTAGAACACATCTCACTTAGAATGCTCATCGTCCTCCTAACGATGTTCTGATAGCATTCATCCATACAAGTCCGTTCCCGGTCCGAACGGAACCGAAGGCACTACTCCTGCAACATCCATTTTGGAATCACCCTTAGGATTAGTAGCGATTAGACATTGCACTTCACTGCTCCCTCTTCGACTCTAAACTCTAGTCTTCATCACGAAAACGTTCAAACATGATCGAAGTGTTTTTCAGTAAATTAATCCTGATCCTGGTCTCTTCGAAACGATCAGCGCATTAGCCAATATTGATAGTCGGTTATTTAACTATCATATAACATCCACATACAACCATCAGGCCTTAATAATTTCCCAAATTATTTATTTCAAAATATCTTCGCAATTCTACACTTCAACCCTTTGAAAATAGTTTTCAAATCACTTTTTCTCTCGTGGAAATTTTTTTCACCCAATTGTTTTATTTCCACTGAAAATCACCAAGTCTTAATACTTTAGGTTTTTCAATCATTTTAGCCAAAAATATACACTTTAAAACACCTAAAATAAATACTACTTAAAACACTTTATTTAAAATATTAGTTGTGAAATTTTATAATAATTTCTCATGTAAAACTTAAGCCAAAACAAATTTTAAAATAAAAGTTATTTTATAAGGTATAAATATTAAATAATTATCTTTTAATCATAACACAAGTTAAACCTTTAAAATAATTTACTTATATAATTTACGTAATAAATATTTACTTTTAAAAATTTTAAAACCACTAAATAATAATTTCTTCAAAAACATTCTTTTAAAACCATTTTAAAACCTCTAACTTATATTTAAAAATCTGATTTGAAAACATACTTGGCTTTTCAGGAAAATACATTTTCCATTCAATATAGCCCATCTAATCATTTATAAATCCTTCTCGATTTATCCTAATTTAATTTATGTCACAATCCCGTAAATTTCTTTTCACACTTTTAAAAATAAACCACATTTTCATTTTTAAAAGAAATTACCATCTCCTTATAAATTCCCATTGTGAATTTAAAATCTTAAATATCCGCTGATACTTATTTCACTTTATAAACCCAATTTGTAAATTCCACGGTCTCATCCTCTTTTAAATCACAGTTTCAAACACTTAATCAATTTCCAAAATTTACTCTATTTTAAAATAAATTCCTTTACTTACCCAATTTTATTTCAAAACCCATTAATTTCAGATTTTACTCCTTTATTATGGTTTAAAATCTTATTTAAACTGGAAATACCAATTTCATATTTTTTTCCAAAATTCTTCTTTATTAAACCTTGAATTTAAAAATAAATCTTTTATTCCTTTAAATAATATCACTTAAGTTTAAAAATTCATTTATTTCCATTTATTCAAAATCTCCTTTCCCATATTCGGAATTTATTTATCAGAATTTTAAAAATCAACTTTTATCATTTTCTAATTCATT
Organism: Allium cepa; assembly: GCA_030765085.1. Taxonomy (NCBI): domain Eukaryota; kingdom Viridiplantae; phylum Streptophyta; class Magnoliopsida; order Asparagales; family Amaryllidaceae; genus Allium; species Allium cepa. The sequence goes on along the minus strand of CM060928.1, from coordinate 102,162,042 downwards.
CTTTAATTTATCCAAATTCTCTATAATTATTTTACTTAAATATTCTCTCTTTATTTCTCTTCAAAAATCCAATCTATATATTTTTGATAACACAATATACCCAAATATATTCAATCAAACCATAGCATCTAATATTTTCAATTCCCAATATAATCAATAATCGACCATAGATAATCAGTGAATCATATCATAAATTATGAAAACAAATTCAATATTTTAAGGAATCCAGTTAGGTCCCTCCAACCTGTTTTTTTCCTGCATCCACAGATGCAAGCACAATATAAAAATATTAATCCCACTTTGAGGGGGATATCGCGGTATATATGGTCATCTGCTATTATGCGAGACGTATAGGGACTCATTCGCTATATAATGCGGTAATCAATCACTCCAACATATATATATATATATGTATGTATGTATGTATGTATGTATGTATCTACTATTATGTATAATATCACATCTAGTCAATTCAATCATTCAACCAATAATTTAAATTTAACTATTTAAATTTAAATGGTAATCCGAATGAGTGAGATTAACTCACATTTGACTTTGTTTGCAGCCCATTTCCATCTCGCCCTGATTTCCCAGTTTTTGACCTTGTATAAACATCGTAGGGTTTATTAACATTTTAAATAAACGAATAGTTAATTATCATTTATTTATTTAGTTAAACTAATAATTTAATTTCAACTAATTTTCTTATAGTAAATAATTTTTTATAACTAATAGGATTAAATAAGTAAATTTAAACAAGTTAATCACTAATACATGATTTTAAAATGGTAAGTTTAAACATGTATATTTATTTATTTTTATTTTGAAACCATATATATTTTTATAAAATAATCTATATAAATTTAAAAATAAAATTTTATATAAACTCCTCGAACATTTTAATATTTACCATTTTCAAAACCTTATCTCTACATATATTTATTGTTTGAAAATAAAATATATATGTGAATATATATATATATATATATTAATTTAAAACTAAATTATCCTATACCTTACGGTAATTATTTTTTAGAAATCTTGACTATATACCTAATTAAATTAAATAAGCCTGTGCATGCATATATATTTATACCTTTTCTACTATATACGTCTACATATATATATATATATATATATATATGCATTAATATAAATCTTTAAACTGGATAAAGAAAAAATTTATTTATCTCTTACTGTAAATTATATATATATATATATATATATATAAATTTAATCAAATAAAATTGTTTGATACCTTGCCGAAGAACCCAGCTCGCCTGACGACCCTACAATTCCGACCACAGCTCGAGATCGTGTTCGGCAACAACCCATCGAACGACGTCGAACCCTATTTGCTCGACTTTGAGCCTTTTGCCCTATCGCCAATCCACTCATGCGACTACTCCACCTGGCCACGACACTGCCCTTCTGCATCATTCCCTGACCTCGACTCCTTGACCGACATCGCGAATGCGGCCTTCTCTATTACCACGACCGACATCGCGAGCCACAAGTCGCGTCTCGACCTTCATGCTGCCTCGACACGGCTCTCCAATCAATCGCGACAATCAGCTTCGTCCTATCCTGCTTCAACTCGCGACACCTCCTACCGTGCCGCCTCCTCTAGTTTTGAGATGCAGATCGAATATTGATTTTGATTTCGTTTGGATGAAAATTTTGGAAAGGGGACGCCGTTGATTTTAAATGAGATTAAGTATCCCTCTTATTATTATTTTTTTCTGCCTTTTGTTTTTTCTTTCATATCACTGTGTTCGGTAATCCCCTTTTATTTATTTATTTTTTATTTTTTTATTCAAAGCAGATATCTGGTGCACGATCGAGAAGGCAGGAGACACGTTTAAAATTCTGAGAATGACAACTAGACTTGAATATTATAAAATTTCAATATCCTGTTTACAAAACAACTCAAAAATTTTGACTTCCTATTAAGGCATGTAGCTAGGTGTTTATAAAGTTATACCCCCACTCCGAGCGCAATGGAAAAGGTTTCGAGCCCTAATTCAATTGTATGGGGAAGATAGCTTTTTGAATCCAGTTATTATATTGAATTTTTGATATAGATTTCAGCGTATTTTTATACCGTACGGCCACGCGATAAATCCAAACACTATGAAATTTGGAATCCGATAATAATACAATATTACGGATCCAATGGAACTGGTTTCGTCGAATTCCAAGACTGTGCCCCGAAGGCTATTTTAAATATCAATTTAAACGATATATTTTCAAAATTGAACAAATCACTTTAAAATCCAAATTTAAAAGTTCTATCACCTTTAAATTCGATTTTATCACTTTTATTATCTTTAGTATTTCCAATATAAATTTTATAAGCCTTTGAAATATTTTAACAAGCTTAAACTCCAAATTCAACATTTTAACCAATTCCCAATTATTTAATTCAATAATTAAATTACCAAATAAATAGTGATATTTGAAGTTCAAGTTAAATTTACACTTTTAAATATTTAAAATCAATTAAATATTTCGCTTTCAAATATCCAAAATTCCGAGTCGTCATAGTGAGGATGGGTTGCTGTGGTTCTGGTTAATGGGCTGCTATTTTGCCGCGGGTGGTGGTGTGGTTTCACATTATGGTTTCTTGTTGTTTTGTGATGCAGGTTGTAGTAGATCCAGTTGGTTCTTTATTGAATGGAGAGTTTGGTTCTGGTCGTACTTTTGCAGAAGAGGCGGGAAGAGAAGTTTGGATGGTGTATGGAAGAGGGATGGATTTTAGGTTGTTTAAACTTATTGTTCAGTTTGGTATTGGGTGAGTGAAGTGTACGAATTTGGTTACAGGAAGATGGAAGTGTGGGGCTATGCTGCAGTAGGGAGAGGGATAGGTGATGGTTTAGGGTGAGAAATTAAGAGGCGGGTTGTATGATTGGATGAAAAGAAGAACAACAAGTTAAAATAAACAAACAAACAAAAGTGAAACACTGAAGAACAGATGTATGTAAAAACAATGAACAACAATTGTGAAAATGTTATGCAAAATGAAAAGAAATGCAGTGTGATAATTTATTTTTTGTATATATGACAATGTAATGCAAAAGTAGATGGCAAAGGAAAAATGTAATGAAAAATCAAATTTAATTCCTATACAAATAGAGAATAGAAACAAATTCAAATGCCTATAGGCTTTGAAATGGAAAAAAGAACAAAATGGATAGTGAACAGTTTAGGGCTGAAATGCACACTAAATGAAATATAAAAAAATTCGTTACAAAAATAGGTAACAAACGATAATAAAAATACAAAAAAACAATGCAATGGAATGATTTTTTTTCGTTTTTGTTTAATGAAAACAAACACTAAACAAAATAAAATAATGATAACAATAATTCGAAGAGTAAAATAAAATAAATTGCTTTCCACGGCAACGACGTTAAAAACTTGTTTAACGATGGATTTTCTATCCATTAGAAACCCATAGAAAATATATTGTTATAAAAACAGCAAGCGCATGGGTAACAATCATAGTACATATGCGAGTACGGGTCCATTCATCGAGAAATAATTAAATTCTAATATTACTCAATCAAATTAGCCAAAATTTTGAAAATTTTAAACTAAAAAAATTATAGAAAATAAACTAGAGTAGAAGTGAATAACCCTATGGGATTAAGGAGCAGTTTAGAGGAAAATCCACTTTCAATCATTCATATAAATCAACATAAAATTTATCTATAATCTCTCCTTTAAATTTTTAGTAGAAATGTTTGACGTGTATATTGTAAATATGATTTTATTTGTGCTATTAATTAACGCAACTTAAACCATCAAACCCTAACATACCATTGGAACCCACTTATCAGCACTCTTGAAAATGACATGAAATTAAAAATAAAATCTATTTTAAGCATGATCTATTTATTGTGAATTAGTAATATAGATCATCAAATTTTGATTCTACTTTGAATTTCATCATCAAAATCACTTAGCCAAATGATCAAATAGTTTATGGTTATATTGCATTAAGCATAGCCTATTTGAGATGTCAATATAGACTATCAAATAAACTAAAAAATGAATATAGACCATCATCATCCATAATTTCCATTAATCACAAAAGAGAGATCATAAATGTAACCATGTTATGTTGATTTAGTAGGATTTGTGGGAGCTTCATTATCCCTAAATTGAAGGGTTTAGCATCTCATATTTGAATTCATATCTAAACTAACTACTTGAAATAAGTCTATACTGTTAACATGAAATCAAAGAGACATAAAATAAAGACATCATAAGAGAAAAGAGAATGTAAACAAAAGCAAATAAGAAGAAGGCTAGAGGCCATTAAAAAGACATTTTATTTATCATTGATTTTGTGGCTACAATATGCATAAAAAGAGAAGCTCGTTACATAAAACATTAGAGGTATATATACATGCTTGAAATCCTAATTCCATTTTTAGGGACTACCAAAAATGCATTTGAGATAGTGTAACCTCCTAATAATCATTAGGGAGCTAATTAATCCTCACTAACATTCCTTTAAGTCTCCATTAACATGTGCATATGCTTTAAATTAGGTCCATTAGTTAGTGGATATGTGGGCTTCTCCATGTTGCATGAATTCTTTTATTTTCTTTCTTCATTTGCATTCAACATATGTGCATGCATACATCCATGATGCTCCATCCAATTTGCACTCAGTTTCCAACAAATAAAAATAAAAATGTGCAAATACATTTTCTTAAAATTAATTCTACATAAACTTACCATTTTGCCCCCAAATGAAGATGAACAAATGATAATTTGAAAATAATTTTGATTTTGATTTAAACATGTAAAATAGTCTAATATGCAAATTTATTTTAATAATGGAAGATTCAATATGGGAGTAAAAATATAAACTTTTACATATATATTAATGTGCTTTGCAAATAGCTCCAAAAGCCAGCAAATCACATGCAAAATTGTCCAAAGTTTCATCATGGGTTCAATAGAACAAACAACGCATGAAACAGAGGTCGTATGAAGAAGATGTGGGGACTAGAAGTTGTAAACATTTTTTATTTTATTTTTTGATTAAAAGCTCATATGATCCGAAGATCATATAGTCGTGTATATATATATGTATGTATGTATGTATGTATGTGTATATATATATGCGGCCAACAACGCTTGGTCGACCGCCCAACTGTTTATGGTGGACCAACCACCATTACAAAAATAGTACAACATAGGTGTGAGGCAAATGCACCTCAGCAGCTACAGTTCACCAACTATGAGCGCCACACACAATAGATGTAACAAAACAAAGGTTCTCATAGCTGACAATTCGAAGGGAAGAAGAAAAACTTTCCCAAATTTCCTACAATCTAAAAATTCCAAAAACCACAAGCACTATAACACAACAAACGCAACATTACCGAAGGGAAGAGGAGCATCCTAAATTTCAAGAAAATTAGCATTTCCAAAGGAGAGAGAAACTTGACGAATGCCAAAGTTCCATGCATGACCAAACAAGAAATTTCAAATTATGAACAACATTCCATGCATAGACAATCAACCAAGAGCTGACAACCACATAAACTGACAACCCCTAACATAGATACCAGCAAACAACATAGAAACATGAACATGAAAAACTTCACAAAACAAAAGATATATAATATTACAAAGCAACTGAACCTTTGATGAATAAAAAATGACCAGACCCTACAAATTCTATAACAAGAGCACACATTGACAAAATCAAGGACTGACAATGCAATGGCTAAAAGCCCCTGACAGAACATCTCCGTTCAAGAATAATTGCAAGTAGAAAAAAGGATGTGGGATAAAAGATGATGAAGGCAGCCGGAGAACAAAGTGAACCACCTAAGAATCAAAATTGAAGCATCACAAGCATTAGAATGGGAGATACCTACATTGTAACAGCAATCGCGAGGAAATTCACAGACGAAACGAAATGAATAGCAAGTAGGAGCACTTGGAAACCAAGCACCGCACACCATGTTCAAGAGGAATATCGTTGACGCCTAAATTTCTGAGTAACAACGGACCAAAATCGAAAAATCTGTAGCCATCATACATGGTAGTAAAGAAAGGAAGCATGACAGAAGTTAAAAGTCAGGTTAGAGTCCACCAAACGCGATTTGCATGTAAAAGGGCATATTTTTACATCCATGTATAATCTTCTTTTAATCAAATAAATGAGCATATAATGTATTTTACATGTTTAAACCAAAATTTCAATTTTTTTAAACCATCATTTATTCATCTTCATATGTGGGCAAAATTGTAATTTTGTGCATGATTTAATTTAAGAAAATTACTTGCACATTTTATTTTTATTTATAGGTAAACTGGATGGAAATTAGAAGAGGCTTCATGGATTCATGCATGCACAAGTGAATAAAGACAAATAAAGATGGAAATAAATCAATTCATGCAACGTGGAGGACCTCACTTACCCACTTACCATGATCTACAACTAAAAGCTAACACATATGTTATTGAAGATTAAAAGTTACATGAACATTTAAATAGAGGATTATGCTCATGCCAATGACTATTTGGAGGATACATTTCCAAGGGGGCATTTTGGGTATTCCCTTAAAATATGGATTAGGGTTTCAAACATGTATAAATACTCCTTATATTTTATGTAGAAAGCCCTTGCCACTTTCTAGTTAGTTTAGTGGTAGCCACAAATTGTAAACATAAACTCTCATTTTTATTCCATGGCTTCTTGGCCTTTCACTCTTATGTAATTTTATTTATGTAATTTAAATTCATGCTCTTTTAATTATTACTCTTTATTTTATGCAATTAGTGTAGTTTTATTTCATGCAAGTAGATTAGATTTATTTACATGCAATTTAGTTAGTTCTCTTTTTCCTTTTGTTTTTTTATGTTGCAATCTATATTTTTTGAAATAATAAAAAACAGTGATAACAAACGTGAGAATCTAAACCCCTTCAATTTAGGGGTAATGAAGCTCTCTTAATCATGAAGAATAAACATATTTGTTAATTTTTGATCTCTCTTTTTGCTTCATGGATTTTTGACGTGGTAAAATTTTGTTGTTTAACTTTGAATTTGATAGCATATGTTGTTGACACCAAATAGGCCATGCTTAAACAAAACATAAACACAAATTACCTCTTCATCTACGTATGATGTTGTTAATACAGTGGATTTTAGAATCAAAATTTAATGGTCTATATTACTAATCAATAGTAAATAGATCATGCTTAGAATAGATTTTATTTATTAACTTCATTATCATTTTCATGAGAGTTGACAAGTGGTTTAGATGGTGTGTTAAAGTTTGATGGTTTGTTTTTGGTTAAGTAATAACACAAATAAACCATATTTATGATAGGCACATCAACTAAACTCACAAATGACCAAAAAGAGAGATCATAGTTTCATCATCTTGATTTATGTGATCATGAGAAGGGAATTGCATCTAAATTTCCTTCTACTCTCATATTTTTATTCACTTTTGCTTGTAATAAATTTTCTTTAGCTTAAAACCATTTCAAATCTTGTTTTAATTTGATTGAGTGGAATTTCAAATCAATTCAATTTCCTACAGATCGACCCGTACTCATCACGTACTAAAATTGTACGCCGTGCGCTTGCGATTATTTTTATTTCAATTTTTCGATGATTTTCTAACCGATGGAAAAACCGTCGATTCAACAAATTTTTGGCGCCATTGCCAAGGAATTAATTTGATTTTACTTCTACTCTTCGAATTATTTTTGTTTAATTTAATTGTGTATTCGTTTGGTGTTAATTAGCATTCAATTTTTTTATTGTTGTGTGTTTGCATGTAAATTTTTTTATCATTTTGTTTTCGTGCATCTCTTGTTTTCTGGTTTCCTTTGCATCTACACTTTATATATATATATATATATATATATATATATAATAAAAAAACGTACACAATTTCAAAATATTTTTTTAATAATTTTCCACTTCATTTTGCATTTACAGCTTTCTTTGCAGAACTGTTACATTGCATTTACAGAACTTCATTTTGCATTTACAAAATTGTTACTTTGCACATCATAACTGCCTTGTAACTACATACAAACTTCTATGCAAACTACACTTCATTCCATCTCAATTCCATATAACAACACACAACGGCCTGCATATATACCCTTCCCATGCACATCTTCCTTCATCACTGCTTCCGCCCAACAACACTGGAAACTTCATTCATAACCACTTCACTTCTTGAAACTTCATCCACAACCACACTACTGCATTGCTACATACAACTTCCACTTACAACCTTACTTGAAAATCATCCACTCCACCATCCATACCTCTTCACTGCGGTCACACAAACCATCACACTACCTGCCTATGCACACTTCTATGCACTAAATGGCATCCCCACAGTCCACCACAACAACAACAAACTGTTTTGGCCACTTCATCTTTCACCATAACAACCTTTTTTTCATAACAGAGTTTACCACACCACTCCATCATAACTATAACAACCCGAAATTTAACCCATAACAATTAATTCGTTAATTAACTAAAAAATAAAATAACTTTGTGAAATTACCAAAATCCACAGGAATCGCACCACATTGTGCGTGGTAATTTTTTGGTCAATTTCCATATATAGAACATCAGAAACCGAGTTAATATAACCAAGTTATAAAGTGAAAAAAATAAGCAGAAAACAAAGATATATATATATATAAAGGCAGGTCAACCTGGGCACCAAGGCGGTTGACCGCCCGATCGACCCGCCTCTACAATTTGCAAACGAATGAATGTTCTTTCGTTTGAACGTTCCAGAGCCTCTGCTGACATGTTTGCATTCTTCTGACTAATCTGGTCCATCAATTTTTGCATTTGATGGCTCCTATTCAGCCTATGACGTGGTTGCTTCCTATTCAATCCTCAAATCCAATGGTACGAGATCCACTTTTACCCCTATAAATAGACCCCTAGACCTAGCACTTTTCTCATTCTAAGTTTTCTCCAATTGGGTTCATTTTTCTAGGAAGGACCCTAAATGGAATAATTTTTCCAAGGGAGAAAATCATTATAAATTAAATTATTTTACAACACCAAGTAGATCCGGGAAGACCAAAGGAAGAGCTTAAGACCGGTGGTGAGTGATTGTAATTATTTTAAGATTTCTTTAAGTAATTTAAATAATAGGGTTTCCAATAGTTGTAGTTTTACTACGATTTTTAGAATAACCTTTTCAGTAGTTTATTTACAGTTTTTAGAATTATTTTCAGTCCACTTCCTTTCAGCTATTCTTTTCAGTAATTTTAGTTTATTTCTATTAATTATAGCGTTTTCGTTTATTTACGGTAATTTAGTTTATTTACCATTATTTATACGTTATTTACATCTTCTTTCTACACTTTGGATTTTCTTCTATTTTCAGTTTTCTTTTATTCCTCCTTCTTCTTTGTGTGTGGATTAGAATAGGATTAACGCGAATATGGATTAAATTGTAAGAAAACTGAAATAATGGAATATAAGATGTAAATTTCAAAGACTATAATATGAATGGAATTGGACTGAAATTACGCCTAATTATGACGTTAATTGGAATAAATTAAAAAGATTGGCCTAGTTGTAATTTAGAATATTAACTAAAAATAGTAAAAGATGAAAGAAGCTTATTTTCATACTTATACCTCGGTTAGGTAATAAACATGATTATAGCGTAGGTAATAATAAGAAAAAGAACAGAATAAGGCTTATTTTAAGACTTAGGACAAATTAATAAGCACAAATAGTAGAGAAAAATATGACGGCTTATTTAAATAATTTACCAAAGGTAATAACCAAAAATGAAGTAGGAACTGTATCAAATAGCATTCCCTATTAGACAAATCGGTGGACCCACATTAGCCTGAAATGAGATGAGGGCACGCTTACGTTAAGAATGTTAGTAATTGGTTAAATAAATGTCCAAATCATGAGGGATTTGGACAAGGGACATAACTAGATATTATTTGGATGATGGGCCAGTACCAATAGCATTTCTCCTATAGATTCTATGTACACATGGTGATCTCATGTTTGCCTGAAGTGGGATGAGGGGCACGCTCATGCTATATTTTAAGGTAATAAGAAGACCCTATAGGTGGAGAAAAAGGTAGCACGGGCATGGTGGCAATTACACATGCGACTTCCATTCGGGTTCTCGGTAATAGCTATGAGTTCCAAGCGCTTAGTATGGGTGTCTTTCATAGACACCATTGCCTTTTGTATAGGGAGCTATATATGTCATCTGGGTCCACAGTGGTTGCTCTGTGCATCTTTCATAGATATCATTGGCTATTGTGTAGGGAGTTATATAGAATTTGGTCTACGATAAGTTCTATGGAGTAGCAGGCCGATCAAAAAGGGTAGAAATAGGGTTACATCCTAATTACAGGATTAGGAATTCAGCATAGTCAAACCAGAACTCAAGGACAAGTGCAAACAATCAAAGTTAACCTATCTTAAAAATTGAGCAATATTTAATTGTGCTTATTTCCAGTTTATTTCTTTCCTACTTCCTTTATTATCCTTATTTATGCTAGAATTGTTGTAGAATCTATTACTTTTATCTTGCTTAAAGACTCTAGTAATTACCATCGTCCACTAAACTTTTAGTCTGACCCACTCCTCTATTTCCCCCTTTCCCCCCACTAGGCAATCAAGGGAGAATTCAGTAGATTACTGCTTCTTGGAGTTTTCTTAGATGAGATTTCTACTATGTACTTCTTTTATTTTTAGCTTCTGTTCTTTCTATATACTGGCTTATTATAAGGGATATAATGTACTCTGATTTTTGAGACTATGGGTTTATGTTTCATGATACATATTGGTTTTTCAGACATGTATGTGGTATTTGGTATTTGATTTATTTATGAAGCAATTATGAAGTCTTGTTTTAGATAAGTTATTATTATAAGTTTCCACTGTTTTTATCTATATTTGTCTTATGAATCTTAGTCTTTGTTAGCTTTAGTTATACCTACAACGCACCAAGTCTTTTAATGTGTCCATTTTGGTATATTAAGGGATGTGGGGTGTTTCACCTGGTATCAAAGCCTAATGTTTCAGGATTCCAGAAAAATTTATTTTTTATAAGTAAAGTATTTTTCAAAATAAGTTGTTTTAAAATCATTTTTTAGAAAAGAACATTTAGAAACGATTTTTAAGTACAAAAGAATTTTTATAAAAATCCCTTTATAAGTCCAGTTTAACCGCCGTTTGACTTTTTCCTAAACTATTATTTTCTTTTCGTAGAATGGTTGATGCCTCGAACCCTCCATAGGGTATTCCAGTCCCAGCCTGGTTTCGTAGGTACTTACAAGCCATGACTCAAGAGGTGCACGGGCCTACGCCCCAATCCTACACCAATTGGTGGAAGTCCCATCAACCCACCACCGCCATCAATTTCTCTAAGCTTTGTAAAGATATTGTGAGTTTTGGCGGGAAGACTATTTCTGGTAAAGAAACTTTTGTAGAGGCTAGAACTTGGCTTAGGGACACAGAGAGGATTTTTGGTCTTTTAATATTGGATGGTTAGTAGTGAGTTCAGTTAGCCACTTGGTAGCTAAAGGAGGAGACATCTTATTGGTGGGAGGTGATCAAGTTGGAGGGTAGAAATGTTACTTGGGATGGATTGTGAGCGATTTGATAAAAAGTTTCTGTCTCAGACAGAAGAGAGTGTTCATTTGGAGAGGTTTATTAATTTGAAGCAAGGGAGTTTGTTTGTTAAGGAATACATCAATCAATTCAATGAGTTGATGTGGTTTGGTATGGATTTGGTGAACACACGGCATAAGAAAGCTATGAAGTTTGCGAAGGGATTGAATCAACCCCTTCAGGGACTATAGCTGACTCATGTATCGATGGGAGCTACTGATGAATCTTTGGTTGAGATGACACTTATGTCGAATACAGTCAAGGAGGGAGAGTCTAAAGAGGCGGTCAAGTTAGAAAGTCCAAAGAAGAAGTGGTGGGAGAAGAATAAGAATAAGAAGAAGAAAGGCGATGGTCCTCAAAAGCAGATTAAGGAAGGAATAAAGTGCCATAGTTGTGGGAAGATTGGACATATGGCCAATGATTGTTGGAAGGAGAAGATGAAGGGTAAGTGCTATACTTGCGGGTAGCCCGGTCATATGAGTTGGAATTGTCCCCAGGGAGCGAGTGCGTCAGTTGCGTAGATTCAAGCATTAGACACAGTACCTTCCAGTAGCATTCCAGATAGGGGTAGGAAAGTCACAGTTGAAGGTTTGATTTTTATATCTGATTTTTTCATTCAGACTTTATTGGATTCTTGAGCATCACACTCTGTCATCTCTAGTTCCCTGGTAGATTGTTTGCAATTAGTCATCTTTTTAGCAGTAGACCCCATTGTTGTTTCAAACCCTATAGGAGGATCGACACTCTTGTCTATGGTTTTTAAGGATTTGAAAATTTATATCCTAGACGTAGAATTTGTCTACGAAGCCTATATTTTGGGAATTTTGGGGTATGGGATGATTTTAGGAATGGATTGGCTATCCTAATACGGAGCTATATTAGATTGCGAGAGGAGAGTCATTAGACTAGAGACATGCGTTAGTAGGACTCCCGAGATTCCTTGTGACCTGCAAGGGTCAGTTATGTTGAGCTTTCTTTATCCCTCGATTCATCATCATCAGAGTTAGATTCAGTTCCTGTCGTCAGAGATTTTTCAAGATATCTTTGAGGAGGTTAGGGGACTACCTCCTTAAGAGAGGGATTGACTTCAAGATTTATTTTGCTAGCCAGCAGCATTACTCGTAGGGCATATGGCGCGTAGGGAAAGAAAGGGATTGAGCAAGCAGATCCGTGAGCTTTGGAGAAAGGTTTCATAAGAAGAAACATATCAAAATAGGAAGCGTCGGTCATCTTCGCTACTAAAGCAGGTAGTTCTCTTCGACTTTGTTTTGACTATAAAGAATTGAATAAGCTCACAAAGAAGGACCATTATCCATTTTCTAGGATAGATGATCTTTTCAACTAGTTAGTTGACTCTTGAGTAATTTCTCAACTTGATTTAGCCATTGGATTCATCAACTTAGGTCGCTGATGATAGCATTGATATAACCGCATTTAGGACGCCAAACAGATTCTTTGAGTGGTTAGTCATGACTTTTGAGCTAACCAATGTCCCAGCCTATTCTATAGATTTGATGAACCATGTTTTTAGAGATGTCCTAAAATAAATTTCGTGAGTGTATTCGTGGTCGACATTTTGGTGTTTTTCAAGAAGTATGGGAGAGCATGTTATTCATCTAAAGGAGGTTCTTTGTGCCCTTCATGTTCGTTAGTTAAAGAGCAGAGTTCTTGAAGTGTCACTTCTGAAGTGCATTTATTGGGGCATAGAGAATGTCTACGCATTGTAGGAATTTAAGAACGGTTTTATACATCTAGTATTGGGATAATGGAAATCCAAAGAGAGGTAGGCAAGGGTTAGAGCTGTACAATAAAATTTAGTAGATAAGCAGAGAAGAAAGTTCATGTGTAGAATTGCAGAAATTATAATTGTCCCAAACTAGTGGATTTGATGGCGATGCCTTAGAATGGAAATGAGTATATAAGAGGAATAGGAGCAAAAGCCTTTAGTTTTGGAAAAGTACTTCGAGGGTAGTAAGCAGGAAGACCCACTTTATGCTAAGCCCAATAAAATAAAATTTTCGAAAATTAAAAAGTTGAAAAAAAAATTATAATTGTTGGAATTGAAAATTTTCATTACTAATATTTTCTTTCAGAAAGTAAACATAGGGTTTTTGAAAAATGAAATGAAATTTAAGTCGGTTTGTATATAATGAAAAATTAGAATTCTTTTTGAAGAATTATGGAGTGTGTGTGTATGTGTGATTCAGTAGTTTCTTCGAAAGTAAACAAAGATTTTAAATATAAAAACCTAGAGTGTATCAAGTATCGAAAACGTAGACTACAACTTTAGTTGTTGTAATAAATGTTTTCATGAAAAATAAGAGGATCACAGGCCATAACACTATTGTTATAGTAAGTGACTCCCAAGAGAAATATTTTTACATAGTTATATGAGATTTATTGGTATTTATTAATTGAATCCATACACTAGTATTATTTTTTTGGGTTGTAGTAATGGTGTTTTATGCAGCATTCATTTTAACCCAAATAAAATGTATTTTAAAAGGTAATTTCCGAGTACAAAAAAATGGTTTATAAAATACACTTATTATTAATAAGTATAAGGAAGTGTTTTGCAATTATGGAAAAATTAAATAATTTTGAAGATGCATGTGTAAGTTAGATATTAGAAAATATTCATGGAAGAATGTAATTTAAACATTTTTTAATCTATTAGAATGAAAAGAATAACGGCATGATTTTCTATGAAACCAATAAAAATGTTTTGTGCAAGTTACAAGGAATACATAAAAGAGATATACAAGGTATGAAAAGCACCATATTTTGTATAGCCTATTTCAAAAATTATAAAATAAGGTCCTTGTAATTTCATATAAACATGAATTCTCTTTTAAAAGGTTCATAGAAGATTTTAGCGTTAATAACTTCTCATAAGAGAAAATTATTCCAATACATTAAGATATGAGACTGTTAGATGTAATAAGAAGATGTTTTGAAAACACATAAAGGATATTTTAAAGATATTTTAAAAGAAAATGGTTTGGTGAAAAAGTAAGTACGTTTTTGAAATGAAAAACTTAATAGAAGTAAAATTTGAAAATTCAGATTTTTATAGAAAACTGTAAATAAAAAAGAGATATAAGTTTTAGACTTAAAGATTTGGAAGCTTTTCCCTCTAGGTTTGAAAAATACACTTTTAAAGACAAAGATTTTGGGATTTGATGTTTTAAATATTTTAGAAATCTTAGTTTTTAAAATAAGGTGAAAAATACCAAACAAAACTATTAAATATAGATTAGACAAGAATCATTTCCCAGGAGTAATGGAAAAGGTGTAAGAAGATAGCAATAATTACTTTTAGAAGTAATAATGGAAGTTTTCGAAAAGTGTATAGGACAGTGGTAAGAACCTAGGAATGTTGATTCATGAAGGATGGTAAAATGAAATTAGTAGGATAGTAAGATAAGCATGGTTAGGAATGAGTATTCTTGATTTTGGAAGAACTTGGAAAAGCATTTTTCTTTAGTGGAATTCATATGGTAGTAGTTTCCAAGCTAGCATTGGAATGACACCTTTTGAAGCTCTTTTTGGAAGGCCGTGTAAGACGTCTTCATGTTGGTTGGAGTCTACGGAAAGGTTGCTTCTTGGTTCCGACATGGTTAAAGAAATTTCAGAGAAGACTAATTTGATTAGGAGAAAATTTGTATCTCATACCCATTTCTCTTTGATAATAGGTTTTAGATTTTTTTTTCCATCTTCAGTTTTGAATAGGTTCTTTCCTTTATTATTCTTTGGAAGGCTAGAACTTAGGATTTAACATATGGATGGTAGGATTTAATGCAAACATGTTAATAGAACATGTTATGAATGATGTGTGCTAGCAAGTGTTTGCTAGAGGATGCTAATGGACGCATAAAGGTACACTAGCCACTATTATTCTTTAGGGATCGACCTAACTAGGACACTAAAGCATATGCATATGGATGTGTGTGCATTTTATTCTATTCTACATTGTTGCTATATGTGGATGATTTTCACATGGTTGTTGCATTTGGATGATGTTTATAGCATGCATATAGAATTATCAGTTATAATTAGGAAATTTTTGCATTCATTTGGATACATAGCACGGACATGATTGCATAAAAGGAGGTCAACTGAATCAGTGGACCGCCTAATATTTTGCACTAATTAGGGACATTTACGCTACATTAATTGCATAAGTATCGTAAATTGCATTAGAAAAAATTAAGGACAAAGGATGAATGGTTGATGATTGAGTAGTTGGTTGTAGAATTGGATGAAAATATTTAGTATCATAAAGTTTGGTCGACTGCCCGGTCGACCCGCCTCTACAATTTGCGAACGAACGAATGTTTGTTCGTTCGAAAGTTCCAGAGCCTCTACTGACGTGTTTTGCATTCTTCTGACCAATCCTTCCATCTATTTTTGCATCTGATGGATTCTATTCAGCCTATGACGTGGTTGTATCCTATTCAATCCCTAAATCCAACATACGAGATCCACTTCTACCTCTATAAATAGACCCCTACACCTAACACATTTTTTCATTCTAGGTTTTCTCCAATTGGGTTCACCTTTCCAGAAAAGACCCTAAATGGAATAATTTTTCCAAAGGAGAAAATCATTATAAATTAAATTATTTTACAACAACAAGTGGATTCGAGATGACTAAAGGAAGAGCTGAGGACCAGAGGTTAGTGACTGTGATTATTTTAAGATTTCTTTAAGTAATTTAAAATAATAGGGTTTTCAGTGGTTGTAGTTTTACTATGATTTTTGGAATAGCCTTTTCTGTAGTTTATTTACAGCTTTTAGAACTATTTTCAGTCTACTTTCTTTCAGCTATTCTTTTCAGTAATTTTACTTTATTTCTATTAGCTTTTCCATTTATTTATAGTTTATTTACACTATTTTAGTTTATTTACTGTTATTTATACGTTATTTACATTTTCTTTCTACGCTTTGGATTTTCTTCTATTTTCAGTTTTCTTTTATTCCTCTTTGTTCTTCGCGTATGGATTAGAATAGGATTAACATGAATATGGATTAAATTGTAAGAAAACTGAAATAACAGAATATAAGATGTAAATTTCAAAGACTATAATACAAATGGAATTGGACTGAAATTACGTCTAATTATGACATTAATTGGACTGGATTAAAAAGATTGGCCTAGTTGTAACTTAGAATTATAACTAAAAAAAGTAAAAGATTAAAGAAGCTTATTTTCACACTAAGACCTTGGGTTAGGTAATAAGCATGATTATGACATAGGTTATAATTAAAAAAGGAACATAATAAGGCTTATTTTAAAACTTAGGAGAAATTAATAAGCACATATAGTAGAGAAAAATATAAAGGCTTATTTAAATAATTTACCTAAGTTAATAAGCAAAAATGAAAGTAGGACCAGTACCAAATATCATTCCCTATTAGACAAAAAGGTGGTCCCACATTAGCCTGAAGTGAGATGAGGGCACGCTTATGCTAAGAATGGTAGTAATTGGTCAAATAAAAGCCCAAATCACGGGGGATTTGGTTAAGGGCGCGACTAGATATTGTTTGGATGAAGGGCCAGTACCAAAAGCATTTCCCTTATAGATTCTATGGACACACAGTGATCTCACATTAGTCTGAAATGGGATGAGGGGCACGCTTATGCCGGAGTTTGAGGTAATAAGGAAACCCAATAGGTGGAGCAAAAGGTAGCATGGGCATGGTGGAATTTACACATGCGACTTCCATTCAGGTGCTCTGTAATAGCTATGAGTTCCAAGCACTTATTATGGGTGTCTTTCATAGACACCATTGCCATCTGTGTAGGGAGCTATATATGTAATCCAGATGCACAATGGTTGCTTTGTGCATCTTTCGTAGATACCGTTGGCTACTGTGTAGGTAGTTATACAGCATCTTGTCCACGGTAAGGTCTATGGAGTAGCAGGCCGATCAAAAGGATAGAATTAGGGTTACACCCTAATTACAGGATTAGGAATTCAGCCTAATCAAAGTAGAACTCAAGGACAATTTGAAAGCAATCAAAGTTAACCTATCTTATAAATTGAGCAATATTTAATCATGCTTATTTCCAGTTAATTCTTTCTTACTTCCTTTATTATCCTTATTTATGCTAGAACTGTTGTAGAGTGTATTACTTTTATCTTGCTTAAAGACTCTAGTAATTACTATCATTCACTAGACTTTTAGTCTGACCCACTCCTTTATTTTTCCCTTCCCATAGGTAATCAAGAGAGAAGTTAGTAGATTACTGCTGCTTGGAGTTTTCTTGGAGGATATTTCTACTGTGTACTTCTTTTATTTTCAGCTTCTGTTATTTCTATGTACTGGCGTATTATGAGAGATATTATGTACTCTGATTTTTGAGACTATGTGTCTTTGTTTCATGAGACATATTGGATTTTCAGAAATGTATGTGGTATTTGACTTATTTATGAAGCAATTATAAAGTCTTCTTTTAAATAAATTATTATTTTAAGTTTCCGCTATTTTTATCTATATTTGTCTTGTGAATCTTAGTCTATGTTAGCTTTAGTTATACATAGAATGCACCATGCCTTTTAATATGTCCTTTTGGGTATATTAAGGGGTGTGGTGTGTTTCAATAACAGACTTGACCAGGTACCTTACTTCTACCACACTATTCTTTTCAACAAGCACACCTTCCACAAACAAATCAAATTGCAACATTAACTTCCTATATTCATACATACGGTGCAACTTTCTACTGCCAACCATCTCCATCTCGAACTCGCATAGCCATATAGCTATCTTCCGCACCATTATACAACCAGTGCACATCTTCCCTCTGTGCATCACTATACTCCTACATTGTGCACGTGCACATCAACTTCTACCTTCGTCCATCAGTAACATATACTGCTTCTCCTTGCTTAACTCCAACATCACAAATATACATCTTCTCTGCCTACATCAACACTTCTGTCATGATATATCTACCACAAGCATTTCAACACCATCAAGCCTACAATCCTTCACCATCACATACAACCTACACACATATAATTCCACTGTCAAACACCCTTTGACCCTCTTTTCTCCACTGCTTCTGCTTGACTGTCACCTTCACCAAAGTGCTATATCAACTGCTATACTTCATAGTACTATATTATCCCACTACATAACTGCTGACAATGACCTTCATCACTCCTATACCGCTGCACAACAAACTGCTGCTGTCAACCCACCTTATCACCCTCCTCGCTAAAAATACTTGCCTGCCCTTCGTCCATCACCTTCCTCCCATCTGCCTATCAACACTTCTTTGACCACACCTTACCACAAACACATATACAGCCACTGTCAAACTTCAACACTTCCTGTAACCTTCATCTGCCACTGTCACACTTCACTTCTTCAGCATATGCACAATTGATAGTCCACATCAAAAATTCCATACATCAACTAACCATCTTACATTCAATAATCAACTGACTATATCCACACTGCTGACCAGACTACCCTCCACAACCAGTTCACTCTGCCGCCATCCTTCACACGCACCAGTTCTGCCACAACCATCCACACTGCTGCCTTACTTCCACCATGAATTTTCTTTCTCCAACTTGCCCCTGCCTTCAACTTGAACTCCAACAGCAGCTCCTCCTCCCATAATAGCCGTTTCCTAAACAAAACCTCAGTAACTACTACTTATTGTGTGATATCCCGGAATTTTTGGCAATATCAATTTAATAATCTGAATTTAAAATTAAATTGATTTGATAATTTTTGTAAATAAATTTGAATTGATTTAATAATCTTCTTTTATTAAATATTAATTTATGAATTTATCTTTTAATAAGCTAATAAAGTGTTTTCTATCTATAATGTGTATATATATATATATATTTTAAATAGATGAGTTTGGTTTTAAATTTAATTAATATAGCATATTTTCTAATTCCAATATTTTGGTAATTGGGAAATTATGATTATTTAATATTAAGCTTTTCAAAGCTATTTAATGAAATAACTATATGATTTTAAATACATAAGATAAATGTTTTATTTGTTTAAAATATATATTGACTTAAGTTTCAATATTAATTTAGATTAAAATAAAGTTATAAAAATGTTTTTTTATTTCTTTTCAAAATATTGTTTAATAAATGTGATTCGTAAATTAAATATGAAGGTTTAAAATACAACTAATTAATGAAACATTTATTCATATAAATAATAAGTAATTTACAACCTCTTTTATAAATTTATTTAAAATGATTAAAAATGTTATTTTCAAATAATAGTTATGTGTTTTGTTTTTATTTATAAATATACTTGGTTTTATTTCTTTAAAAATTAGCTATACATATAAATAAGAATTTGTAAACAAATTAAGTTCAAACCTTTTATTAAACTTTAATTTAAAATACTAATTAATTAAAGGTACATGTGTAAACATCTTAGGATTTAATATAACATGTGTTAGTGATTAAGCAAAGATATTAACAAGTGTTCATATTTTATACAAGTGTCAAATTTGCATTTTTATTTTTCTTTGATTTTAATTAAATCATAAGTAAGTTGTATAAACACTTACCATCTTCCATTCTTTTTCTTTCCTCATTTTCAATTCTATAACTAAGAAATCTTTCAGCTGAGAAACCATTTCACTTTTGAACAATCCTCAAATCAAATTAAAATCTGATGCAACCTGTTCTAATGCAAACATTTTCTGCATGCAAATCATTTCCTTGTAACATATTTCAAAATGCAGATTTTCTTTTCCTTTAAAACCTGTTTTCTCTTCAACCTGTAAAACAAACTGCTCATCTTCAAAATTTCATATCAATCCCTATAACACATTCTCCTCAAAACTAAAGCTATCATTTCCAAACAAAAGAAAACCTGAATTTCCTTCTTTCAAAAATCTGAAAAGCAAAAAATCCTGCATTTCATTTTCAAGCAAACATGCATTCTTCAAATCCCTGTAAACCAATTTGCATTCATTATCCTCAAAAAGCAAATCTGTTTCCAAAAACCTGCATGCATGTAGTTGCAAAAATCTGGAAGCATTTTAAAGCAACTCAAGCTTCCTGCAAGCATTTCAGTTTTTAAGTCACAAGCAAGTTAAAGACATTAGCAATTCAAGTTTTCAGCAAGCATTCAAACAAGTTTAAAGGATTCAAAGCACTAAAGTTTTAAAGGCAAAGCAAATTCAGTTTTAAAGTATCCAAGAGCTTTCCAAATCTGAGCATTGTTCTGCATTTTTTTAAAAAACAGGTGAGTAACTCCACTTTTAAATTTTAAATATGTAAAGTTGATTGCATGCTTTTAATTAGAGACGAAATTATATTATGAATCCGTTGTGAATATATATATATGTATATGAATATATTTGTGAGTGCGTGCTTGTTATCTGATACATGTCTGTTTCCTCAATTTTAAGCTTCTGCTTGATTTTAAATCCCTTTTATCTTGATTAAATCTTGGTTTAGATAAGGCTGAAACAAATTATGTTTATTTCATCATAAACTATGGGTTGAAAATATTACTTAAGTTAAACAATCCTGTATCATCTCTAAAGTTTATAAACAGATGAACAACAATAATTTGTGAAATTTTCAAATACATTGATTTGAAGTTTAAGGATTTTAAATCAAAACATCATACAAAATCATGAATTTTAAACCAAGAATTACAATTTTTAATACAATATTCAGAGAGCAGTTTTCTTTTGACTATGGTATGAGTTTTGAGGCATTTCTATTGCCACAATTGTCTAGAGGTGTCGTGATTGCTCCTGGAGGTGGTGGAGTTATCAGGGGTAAGGAAAAAATTATCAGATTGTTGTGTATTTCATTTTGGAAGTTGTGGTTGAGATTTGCAGTGTAGAACCCTAGTTTTACTGAGCTAGGAAGAATGGATCATTACGGCCAGTATAGTTGATCGAGTTGTTTGGGCTCTTAGGTACTGGAAATTGATGAGTTGACAAAGTCTTCGCCGGAGTTGCAGAGACAACAATGGTCGGAGGCATTAGGGGGAGGTGTTGACGGGTTTTGGTGGAAATGGGTACTGTTGTTCCAGGTTTGGGACTTCAATCTTGATTTTATTTTCGAGGGGGAAAACAGGGTATTGGTGATGGATTTGGGTTGCATTGGTGATGGATAACTTGTTCCAGTCATCAGGGTTGGTCGGAGATAGGTGGATGGCCGGTGCATGTGCACTGTGTATCATTTTCTGGTGAAGTTTTGTTTTGGGTTTAGTTGTCTCGAGTGATTCTCGGGTGTTTGGAGTGATTAACCCGAAGGAGATTAAGTTTTTACTCGAAGAAAATATAAGATGGCTCGGGTAACTTTTGTTCCAGATTTATTAAAATACAGAATCCTGTTTCTGTTTTATAAATTAAAAGTAAGGTTTTATATTGTAAGCTAAAATTTAAACTAAGATTTAAAAACCTGAATTTGAATCTGAATTCAAGGAGTTTGAATCTGAATTTGAAATAATTTAAATTTTGAAATTTAAATTTAGTTTTAACAACTTTTAAAGTATAAATGAATATTGGTTTTAAATTTAAACTGCAGTTTAATTTGTAAAATAGGAATTTAAAATAAGTTTAAATCCAGTTTTAAAAATCTGGAATTTGGTTTGAATTTCGGTTTTTAAAATAAAATAAGTTTTTAAATTTAATTTGTTTTTACTATTTTAGAAATGTAAGTAAGTTTTAAAGATTTAAGTTTAAATCTGGAATAAAAGATTCAAGCTGTATTTCAGATTTGAAATTAAAGGAAATTTTTAAATTGAATTTGTTTTTAAATAACTTGGAATGTTTAAAGTGAATTTGTTTTAAATTCTTTTAAACTTATTTTATAAAATGGTTATTCTTTTAACATATGAGATAAAAAGGTTTTGAATTGTTTTAAAACCTTGTTTAAGTAAAATTTGTTTCTTAAATTTAAAATGAAATTTAAAATGGAATTTAAATTAAATTTAAAAACAAATTGTTTTTAAATGCTTGATTAAGTAAGAAATGTTTATCTTAAAGATAAATAAAATTTAATTATTTGGATTCATTTAAATTATTAAGTTAATTTAAATGGGTAATTAATTATTTAATTAATTAACGATATGGATAATTAATTAAGTAATTAAGAGTTTTTAAATTGATTAACTAAAACTTAAGATTAATTAATTAAGGTTAATTAATTTGTAATTAAGGATTATTAATTAGATTTTAATTAATGATTAAGATTAATTAATCAAGTAATTAAGGATTAATTAAGTTGCAGTTAACACTTAATTAATTTAATAATTAGAGATTAATTAATTGGAAATTAAATATTAATTAATTTGTAACTAATAATGGTTAATCTAAGTTAATTACTTAAGAAAGTAATTAAAGAATTGTTAATAGTTAATGAATATCATTAACTTAAGATTATTTAACAATTAATTAATGTGATTAATTTTGATAATTAATTAGAGTAATTAATTAATAATAATCATTTTTGAAATTGTTTAAGTTTAATTACTTAATGGAAGTAATTAATGAATTAATTACATAATGTAATTAATTGGGTTAATGTGATTTGTTTAGGTTAACTAATTAAGCTTAATTAATTTAAACACTTGATGATTTGATGAATACTTACTTTATGTAATTAATGGGATTGTAATTACTTAGGGAAGTAATTAACTGATAATTACTGGATGTAATTAAGATGTTTATTTATGGAAGTAATTTAGATCAAATTACTTTGAAATTAATCAAGGGATTGATTGAGATAATTAATTAAGGGTAATTAATTTTTGAAATAAAGTAATTAAGGGTAGTTAATTACTGAATGTTATTAATCAAGGGTGGTTAATATATGTGTGGTTTAAATTGAAGATTAATTACTTAATGTAATTAATTTTAATAGAGAGATTAATTAAAATGTAATTAGAAAACATTAATTAATAAAATTAATGATGTAATTTAGAATTGATTAATTAAGGAATAATTAATAAATGAAGTAATTAATAAAGGATTAATATAATTAACTTTAGTTAATTAATCGATTAAGTAATTAAAAGTTAATTATTGTAAGTGTTAAGTATAATTAACTTGTGTAATCAATTTAAAAGCTAATTACTTATTGTAATTAGGAAATTGTTAATCAAAAATGATTAATTGAAATGAATAATGAGATGGTGATTAATTAATTGATTTGTAATCAATTAAGGGTTAAGTAAGCAAGATTTAAAATGATGAAGTAAATAGATTAATTTATTTTAAATTAATTAAAGATGGTGTAATTAATTTAATTCATTTTAAATTAATTAGAGATAAAGTAATTAATTTAATTCACTTTAAATTAATTATAGATGGTGTGATCATTAAATCATTGCTTATGTATGAATGGATGATATTGGTTGCCTTGAATGGTTTGTAATCTCAGCTATGAGATGAATAATGCTATGTGTCATGGATGCTTTGGTTGCATTGAGATTATAATATGAATTATCTGTTGGTGATGATGATATGGATTATCTGTTGATGATGATAATGTTGATTATCTACTGTGATGTTGTGAATTATCTATCTATGTGTATATAGATAATGAATTGAATTGTTTTAAACTCTAAAACTACTTGGCCTTAAAAGATACGTTTTGGATTTCGGTGAGACCGGGATCGAGTTTTCATATTTGGATATCCGAAAACCACATCGATCCAAATTAACGATAGATCGTGAATCTGAAGTGAAGATGAAGATTCAGAGTGCAAGGGTTATCGTCGTTAACTCTGAGGGTGATTCCAAAATGAGTGTAACGAGATAATGCCTTCGGTTTCGTTCGAACCCGGAACGAACTTGTATGGATTGAATGCTTTCAGAACATCGTCAGGTGGACGATGAACATTCTACGTGATATGTCATATAAAGGTAATCGTAGCCTCAAGCCTCATCAAACGGGAATGGATAAAACAGGGGAGGTGCAGCAAGGCTAAGTGGGTCATGCCCAAGTAGGACGAGATTTACTCCTGTCTAGATGCCCCTTTATTTCGGCTATGTGGTGCGGTTGCTGATCACAACTGCGGGGTGGTCTTGCTCG
The DNA here is from genome assembly GCA_030765085.1 of Allium cepa. Classification (NCBI taxonomy): domain Eukaryota; kingdom Viridiplantae; phylum Streptophyta; class Magnoliopsida; order Asparagales; family Amaryllidaceae; genus Allium; species Allium cepa. The sequence goes on along the minus strand of CM060928.1, from coordinate 102,137,308 downwards.
GAGCTGTTCAGTAAGGAATGGTTCTAGCTTTGTGTTGTAGGAGATTGGGAGTGATCATCGGTATGGTGATCTAGGCCACATACTGTGATGGGCGGTACCCCGGTATCCCTGCCATTGTATGGAATCCAAAATCCAATAAGTGCCCTCGGTTTTGATTGTATTACCCACTTTTGTGGCTAGTAGCTGGAATTTAATCATGTAACAATTTCGGCTATTTCTTATTTACTTGAAAACCCTAGACCTATTATGATATCACTGGATTTCTTATCAAATGTTTTGGTTAGCGTAAGGTAAAAACTTTTCCATGTTTATGTGTTGGAAGTCTTACGTGATACCTTTCTTTTCAAAGGTTTTTCAAAAGTTAAGCAACTTTAACCTGTTACTCACACCAGACCCATGTCTGACCCGGAGTTTATTTCTGTTTTTCTTAAACTCTTGGGTACTCAAATTTTTACGAGTAGCCAAGAGATTCAGGATAGCTTTGACGAATTATGGAGGAGCAATGGAGCAGGAGGCTTCTGCGTTGTAGTTATATAGTGTTCCGTTGTGTTGGTATCACCGAGTGGTTTCTTTGTATTGTATTGAGTTGTAATAACTAGATAGGTGTCTATAGCTGTCTAGTATGTGTTGTATTGTCTGTGTAACTCTGATAATTGTTGTATACTATGTAATACTTATGTTATTAATATAATTTATTCATTCCGCTGTTTAGATTCTGATGTTGTTTCTTCTTTCTCTTCTTTCTTTTCTCTTTTCTGTCCCTTTCTTTCTTAATGGTGATGCATCATTCTGTGGAGATGAATGGCGGGTCGTCACATTTGGTATCAGAGCGCTAGGTTGAGTGAATACCTAGACTCTGGAGTGGTGTCTATCTTGAGAGAGCGTATTTGTATTTTTAATATATATATATATATATATATATATACATTTTTCTACCTATTTGTTGGGTTACCCGTACAGGTTTTTCCAATATAAGCTATAAAGGTAGATGAGGTAGTGTTGTGCGTAACACAACTACCGATGGTTGGAATTTGAGTGATAAGGTTGGAGGTGTATTTGACGAGACTGTAGACCTAATACCGTCTCGAGTGAGTTTAGCTTGATGTAAGGATTTCATCGATCTCTGAAGGAAACCTATTAAGGTTCGGAGTCTATCTTTGAATTGCAGAATTGGATGAGTTGAGTTTGGATCTGTCGGTTTGGCAGAAGAGAGTGATGGTATCTTGATACCTCAGGAAGTAGTAGCTGCGTGATGAGACGCAGTGACTATGGATGTTTCCGAAGATGTTTCTTTGGAACAAGAGTAAGGAAGTGCGTCTGTTTCGGTGATTTGGCTGAGTCCAGCAAGGTGTTTCTGTTTGCTTTGAGGTCCGAGTTTCTCGAAGAGATTTGGATTAGGAGTTCTTTGGCATTGGTGTTAGCAATGCAGCTTGGAGTGCCCTGTGTTGGCAGGAAGTCTTCTGACTAAGTAGTTTTTCTGAAGGTGGAGTTCAGAAGCAGCAGTGTGGATCCGTTTCTTCGGTGAATTGGCTAGGCCAATATAAGCTGTTCTGATTGGTAAAGAGAGAGCAGTTTCTTTAGAATCAGGCTGAGTTGATCGCAAAAATGACTTGCGATAATTTGAGTGTTCTCTTGGGTTGTTGGAGATTGTCCAGATGTCTTCAGGGAAGTCATAGCTTTGTCCGCATCTGGAGATCAAGTTTTCTTATCGGCTAGTATTCCAGGATTGGTACCGTGGTTCATCTTAATAGAAGGATTGTTTCTAGAGATAGAGTTGGTGAAGCAACTCAGGTTTCGGAGGAACTTCTGAGTTTTCTTTATGGATCTGTTGAACCATATTTCTAGGATGGGTTGTCTAGTCTGTGCTCGTGTTCTTCATCAGCATTTTCTTCTACTTCGGATCAGAGTTGTGCAGCTGAAGCAGTTTGGGGGTGCATCTGTTTTGTCTTTTCCGGATAAGGAGAAGTTTGTTCTGTCTTCTGTTGTTGAGGAGTAGAGTTTGTGTTCTTGGTTTTGGATTGATCTTGAGAAGATCATGGTGTTGGGTTGTTTTGATCCAGTCTGTTTCTAGAGGCATCAGCTAGGGTTGAGCTGATCAGGAGGGATGTTGGTAGCCCAGGATCGTCCGAAGAATTTTATGGATAAGGGACGGAGGAATTTGGATTTCGGAGTCGGAGATTTGGTTTTGGAATAAGTTTTTCTCCGATCCAAGTAGCTATAAGTTTTGGTAAGTCTGGGAAGCTAGCTATGAGGTGTTTTGGGTTTCTTCTATGTTTTGGTAAGATAAGTGTTTGGTTTTCAAGAGTTGAATTGCCAGTTTGGATAACTGGGATTAAGAGTGTTTCACGTATCTCTGAGGGAGCACGTGTATGATATATCTCTGGTTTTGGGAACCAGCGGTTCAGGAGGTTTGGTTGTTGTGACAGACTTGTCTGTAGTCTAATATCCTGTTTAGAGTTGTAGATTTAGATGAATAGGAGCTCTGTAGCTTAGTAGTATTGATTGTTTGGATCCTATAGAGCGAGTATCCCGATATTTATATTGGGAAAACTCGTGGAAATTCTATCCAGAATTTTTCTGGATAATTTGATTTGTTTTGATTGTGTGAATTGATTGCTTTGGTTATTGGCATATGATTAATATATGCTGTGTTTTAAAATTAAATCTCTAATGAGAATATTAAATTACCTTTGTTTTAAATTTCGGGGACGAAATTCTTTTAGGGGGGAGGATTGTGATATCCCGGAATTTTTGGCAATATCAATTTAATAATTTGAATTTAAAATTAAATTGATTTGATAATTTTTGTCAATAAATTTGAATTGATTTAATAATCTTCTTTTATTAAATAATTAATTTGTGAATTTATCTTTTAATAAGCCAATAAATTGTTTTCTATCTATAATGTATATATATATTTATATATATTTTAAATAGATGAGTTTGGTTTTAAATTTAATTAATACAGCATATTTTCTAATTCCAATATTTTGGTAATTGGGAAATTATGGTTATTTAATATTAAGATTTTCAAAGCTATTTAATAAAATAACTATATGATTTTAAATACGTAAGATAAATGTTTTATTTGTTTAAAATATATTTTGACTTAAGTTTGAATATTAATTTAGATTAAAATAAAGTTATAAAAATGTTTGTTTTATTTCTTTTTAAAATATTGTTAAATAAATGTGATTTGTAAATTAAATATGAAGGTTTAAAATACAACTAATTAATGAAACATTTATTCATATAAATAATAAGTAATTTACAACCTCTTTTATAAATTTATTTAAAATGATTAAAAATGTTATTTTCAAATAATAGTTATTTTTTTTGTTTTTATTTATAATTATACTTGGTTTTATTTCTTTAAAAATTAGCTATACATATAAATAAGTATTTGTAAACAAATTAAGTTCAAACCTTTTATTAAACTTTAATTTAAAATACTAATTAATTAAAGGTATATGTGTAAACATCTTAGGATTTAATATAACATGTGTTAGTGATTAAGCAAAGATATTAACATGTGTTCATATTTTATACAAGTGTCAAATTTGCATTTTTATTTTTCTTTGATTTTAATTAAATCATAAGTAAGTTGTATAAACACTTACCATCTTCCATCTTTTTCTTTCCTCATTTTCAATTCTATAACTAAGAAATCTTTCAGCTGAGAAACCATTTCACTTTTAAACAATCATCAAATCAAATTAAAATCTGATGCAACCTGTTCTAATGCAAACATTTTCTGCATGAAAATCATTTCCATGTAACATATTTCAAAATGCAGATTTTCATTTCCTTTAAAACTTGTTTTCTCTTCAACCTGTAAAACAAACTGCTCATCTTCTAAATTTCATATCAATCCCTGTAACACATTCTCCTCAAACTGAAGCTATCATTTCCAAACAAAAGAACACCTGCATTTCCTTATTTCAAAAATCTGGAAAGCAAGAAATCATGCATTTCATTTTTCAAGCAAACTTGCATTCTTCAAATCCCTGTAAACCAATTTGCATTCATTCTCCTCAAAAAGCAAATCTGTTTCCAAAAACCTGCATGCATGTAGTTGTAAAAATCTAGAAGCACTTTAAAGCAACTCAAGCTTCCTGCAAGCATTTCAGTTTTTAAGTCACAAGCAAGTTAAAGACATTAGCGATTCAAGTTTTAAGCAAGCATTCACACAAGTTTAAAGGATTCAAAGCACTAAAGTTTTAAAGGCAAAGCAAATTCAGTTTTAAAGTATCCAGGAGCTTTTCAAATCTGAGCATTGTTCTGCATTTTTTTTAAAAACAGGTGAGTAACTCCACTTTTAATTTTTAAATAGGTAAAAGTTGATTGCATGCTTTTAATTAGAGACGAAATTATATTATGAATCCATTGTGAATATATATATATATATATATATGTATGTATACATATGAATATATTTGTGAGTGCATGCTTGTTATCTGATACATGTCTGTTTCCTCAATTTTAAGCTTCTGCTTGATTTTAAATCCCTTTTATCTTGATTAAATCTTGGTTTAGATAAGGCTGAAACAAATTATGTTTATTTCATCATAAACTATGGGTTGAAAATATTACTTAAGTTAAACAATCCTGTATCATCTCTAAAGTTTATAAACAGATGAACAACAATAATTTGTGAAATTTTCAAATACATTGATTTGAAGTTTAAGGATTTCAAAACATCATACAAAATCATGAATTTTAAACCAAGAATTACAATTTTTAATACAATATTCAGAGAGCAGTTTTCTTTTGACTATGGTATGAGTTTTGAGGCATTTCTGTTGCCACAATTGTCTGGAGGTGTCGTGATTGCTCCTCGAGGTGGTGGAGAGGGGTGAGGGGAAAATTGTCAGATTGTTGTGTATTTCATTTTGGAAGTTGTGGTTGAGATTTGCAGTGTAGAACCCTAGTTTTACTGAGCTAGGAAGAATGGATCATTACGGCCAGTATAGTTGATCGAGTTGTTTGGGCTCTTGGGTACTGGAAATTGATGAGTTGACAAAGTCTTCGCCGGAGTTGCAGAGACAACAGTGGTCGGAGGCGTTAGGGGGAGGTGTTGACAGGTTTTGGTGGAAATGGGTACTGTTGTTCCAGGTTTGGGACTTCAATCTTGATTTTGTTTTCGAGGGGGGAAACAGGGTATTGGTGATGGATGACTTGTTCCAGTCATCAGGGTTGGTCGGAGATAGGTGGATGGCCGGTGCATGTGCACTGGGTATCATTTTCTGGTGAAGTTTTGTTTTGGGTTTAGTTGTCTCGAGTGATTCTCGGGTGTTTGGAGTGATTAACCCGAAGGAGATTAAGTTTTTACGCGAAGAAAATATAAGATGGCTCGGGTAACTTTTGTTCTAGGTTTTACTAAAAACAGAATCCTGTTTCTGTTTTATAAATTAAAAGTAAGGTTTTAAATTGTAAGCTAAAATTTAAACTAAGATTTAAAACCTGAATTTGAATCTGAGTTCAAGGAGTTTGAATCTGAATTTGAAATAATTTAAATTTTGAAATTTAAATTTAGTTTTAACAACTTTTAAAGTATAAAAGAATATTGGTTTTAAATTTAAACTGGAGTTTAATTTGTAAAATAGGAATTTAAAATAAGTTTAAATCTAGTTTTAAAAATCTGGAATTTGGTTTGAATTTCGGTTTTTAAAATAAAATAAGTTTTTAATTTAATTTTTTTTTACTATTTTAGAAATGGTTAAATGATTCAAATTTTATAATGAAGATGTAAAATGTAAGTAAGTTTTAATGATTTAAGTTTAAATCTGGAATAAAAGATTCAAGCTGTATTTCAGATTTGAAATTAAAGGAAAAATTTAAATTGAATTTGTTTTTAAATACCTTGTAATGTTTAAAGTGAATTTGTTTTAAATTCTTTTAAACTTATTTTATAAAATGGTTATTCTCTTAACATATGAGATGAAAAGGTTTTGAATTGTTTTAAAACCTTGTTTAAGTAAAATTTGTATCTTAAATTTAAAATGAAAATTAAAATGGAATTTAAATTAAATTTAAAAACAAATTGTTTTTAAATGCTTGATTAAGTAAGAAATGTTTATCTTAAAGATAAATAAAATTTAATGATTTGGATTCATTTAAATTATTAAGTTAATTTAAATGGGTAATTAATTATTTAATTAATTAATGATATGGATAATTAATTAAGTAATTAAGAGTTTTTAAATTGATTAATTAAAATTTAAGATTAATTAATTAAGGTTAATTAATTTGTAATTAAGGATTATTAATTAGATTTTAATTAATGATTAAGATTAATTAATCAAGTAATTAAGAATTAATTAAGTTGCAGTTAACACTTAATTAATTTTATAATTAGAGATTAATTAATTGAAAATTAAATATTAATTAATTTGTAACTAATAATGGTTAATCTAAGTTAATTACTTAAGAAAGTAATTAAAGAATTGTTACTAGTTAATGAAAATCATTAACTTAAGATTATTTAACAATTAATTAATGTGACTAATTTTGATTATTAATTAGATTAATTAATTAAAAATAATCATTTTTGAAATTGTTTAAGTTTAATTACTTAATGGAAGTAATTAATGAATTAATTACATAATGTAATTAATTGTGTTAATGTGATTTGTTTAGGTTAATTAATTAAGTTTAATTAATTTAAACACTTGATGATTCGATTAATAATTACTTTATGTAATTAATGGGATTGTAATTACTTAGGGAAGTAATTAATTGATAATTACTGGATGTAATTAAAGATGTTTATTTATGGAAGTAATTTAGATTAAATTACTTTAAAATTAATCAAGGGATTAATTGAGATAACTAATTAAGGGTAATTAATTTTTGAAATAAAGTAATTAAGGGTAGTTAATTACTGAATGTTATTAATCAAGGGTGATTAATATATGTGTGGTATAAATTGAATAATAATTACTTAATGTAATTAATTTTAATAGAGAGGTTAATTAAAATGTAATTAGAAAACATTAATTAATAAAATTAATGATGTAATTTAGAATTGATTAATTAAGGAATAATTAATAAATGAAGTAGATAATAAAGGATTAATATAACTAACTTTAGTTAATTAATAGATTAAGTAATTAAAAGTTAATTATTGTAAGTGTTAAGTATAATTAACTTGTGTAATCAATTTAAAAGAAAAATACTTATTGTAATTAGGAAATTGTTAATCATAAATGATTAATTGAAATGAATAATGAGATGGTGATTAATTAATTGATTTGTAATCAATTAAGGGTTATGTAAGCAAGATTTAAAATGATGAAGTAATTAGATTAATTTATTTTAAATTAATAAAGATGATGTAATTAATTTAATTCATTATAAATTAATTAGAGATAAAGTAATTAATTTAATTCACTTTAAATTAATTATAGATGGTGTGATCATTAAATCATTGCTTATGCATGAATGGATGATATTGGTTGCCTTGAATGGTTTGTAATCTCAGCTATGAGATGAATAATGCTGTGTGTCATGGATGCTTTGGTTGCATTGAGATGATAATATGAATTATCTGTTGGTGATGATGATATGGATTATCTGTTGATGATGATAATGTTGATTATCTACTGTGATGTTGTGAATTATCTATCTATGTGTATATAGATAATGAATTGAATTATTTTAAACTCTAAAACAACTTGGCCTTAAAAGATACGTTTTGGATTTCGGTGAGACTGGGATCGGGTTTCCATATTTGGATATCCGAAAACCACATCGATCCAAATTAACGATAGGTCGTGAATCTGAAGTGAAGATGAAGATTCAGAGTGCAAGGGTTATCGTCGTTAACTCTGAGGGTGATTCCAAAATGAGTGTAACGAGATAATGCCTTCGGTTTTGTTCGAACCCGGAACGAACTTGTATGGATTGAATGCTTTCAGAACATCTTCAGGTGGACGATGAACATTCTAAGTGATATGTCATATAAAGGTAATCGTAGCCTCAAGCCTCATCAACCGGGAATGAGTAAAACGGGGGAGGTGCAGCAAGGCTAAGTGGGTCATGCAAAAGTAGGACGAGATTTACTCCTGTCTAGATGTCCCTTTACTTCGGCTGAGTGGTGCGGTTGCTGATTACAACTGCGGGGTGGTCTTGTTCGGAACTGTTCAGTAAGGAATGGTTCCGGCTTTGTGTTGCAGGGGATTGGGAGTGATCCTCGGTATGGTGATCTAGGCCACGTACTGTAACGGGCGGTACCCCGGTAGCCCTGCCATTGTATGGAATCCAAAATCCAATAAGTGCCCTCGGTTTTGATTGTATTATCCACTTTTGTGGCTAGTAGCTGGAATTTAATCATGTAACAATTTCGGCTATTTCTTGTTTACTAGAAAACCCTAGACCTATTATAATATCACTTGATTTCCTATCAAATGTTTTGGTTAGCGTAAGGTAAAAACTTTTCCATGTTTATGTGTGGGAAGTCTTACGTCATACCTTTCTTTTCAAAGGTTTTTCAAAAGTTAAGCAACTTTAACCTGTTACTCACATCAGACCCATGTCTGACCTGAAGTTATTTCTATTTTTCTTAAACTCTTGGGTACTCAAATTTTTACGAGTAGCCAAGAGATTCAGGATAGCTTTGACGAATTGTGGAGGAGCAATGGAGCAGGAGGCTTCTGCGTTGTAGTTATATAGTGTTCCGCTGTGTTGGTATCTCTGAGTGGTTTCTTTGTATTGAGTTGTAATAACTAGACAGGTGTCTATAACTGTCTAGTATGTGTTGTATTGTCTGTGTAACTCTGATAATTGTTGTATAATATGTAATACTTATGTTATTAATATAATTTATTCGTTCCGCTGTTTAGATTCTGATGTTGTTTCTTCTTTCTCTTCTTTCTTTTCTCTTTTCTATCCCTTTCTTTCTTAACGATGATGCGTCATTCTGTGGAGATGAATGGCGGGTCGTCACAAATTGGACCTCCTTCCATGACCTTAACCATCCTCTACTCAAACACCCTGCTACCTCCGCAACAGATAGGCAACAAACACAAGCCTAAAAGGTTGTAAATTTAGGAATTTACGAACTGATTCATGAATTTACAAATTTGGGAAAGTGGGAATTTGCGAATTTGAGAACTTTTTTTTGGAATTTGATTAGGAATTTAGTTGCAATTTTTTTGATAATTCGTGAACTTGATTGAAGAAATTAGTTGTGCTGGTATCTCTTGTTTATGTGGGCCGAGCCATAGTTAGGTTTTTTATTTAAAAAAGAACAAGTTTGTTTTGTGTTGTTTTCTTATTTTTTTGAAAAAAAAGAAAAATATTTTGTTCGGTTTATTTCAAGTTGCAAAAGCATAAAATCGCAAGGAAAAGAAGTGTTTGCTAAATCCGCCTTGCTTTGCTTACTTATATAAAAAATCACCGCTGAATGATATAAATTACTTCTAATTATGCATTCTCTAGTATCGTGCCCTTATCCCTTGTTTTTAATTTTTTTTCATTGTCGGTTGTTTGCATTTAAATGAAATTCAGAAATAAAAAAATCAAATCTGATTTGTAGTTGAATCATTAAATACACATTTATTTTCTGTTTTGCATTGATATCATCTTATTTTCTTTTATTAAGGCAATACCCAAATCCACATAAGGTTGGGGAATTCATCACCCTTCCTTGGCCCATAAATTGCATATCATCTTTGAACTTGACTAATGATAATGATTAGACATTTAACTTAAGGAAATCATGAGCTCACCTGGGGCTTAAATGTATCTTAACAAGTCTTCTTTTGACAATTTGTATTCTTAGTGTCTAGGCTATGACAAAGCAATAATCATTATAAATTTCTGAGTGATAACTAACCAAAATCGAAAGATCTATAGCCATCATACATGACAGTAAAGAAAGGAAACATGACAGAAGCCAAAAGTCAGGCCAGAGTCTACCAAATTCCCGATGAAGTACCATAAGTACTTACAAACACATAACCCTTGTTGTCAAAAGAATCGCCAAGGTTATAGTTGTAGAAATGGAAAGTTGACATGGTAGAATCACGACCAAAGACCAAAACAACTCAATCAAGTGCTAGAAACCTACCAACCGCATACGAAGACAAGCGAATTCGGGCTACGTCAAAGAAAAGAACCACTAAGCCTAGACTAGAGAAGAAGAAACTCTAGAACATAAACTCAAAAACCAGAAGAAGTAGAAGTACTAAATAGCTATTTCAGAACCAAGCTAACAATCGAACAAAAAACGAATTCCAGATCTACTGTATTCACGCGTAGGGGAGGTTGAAAACAAGCACCTCTCTGGATCTAGCTAGGAAAGGCAATAGGAAGCGTAGAATAGCAAAGATGGAAGTTAAAATATGAAAAATTAGGCTAATGCGGCAATGGGAAAAGCTAGTTTTAGAGGAAGGAGAGGTACGATGAAAAAAGATGATTAGTGAAAGAATCATAAGAGAAAGGGAGTGAAAGAGGAGGCAATTTAGCGGTTGACAGTATGGAACCAAGTCCCCGCTGATACAGAAGCTTCCTCTTTTTTATACAATTGCGAGCAGAAGTTATAAGCATTAAAATGGTATTAATTAATTTATTGGAGCAAAAGCTTTATCTCTTCACTTCCTTCATCCCATCTAAGCCTCCACAAGCAATAGGATCGCCACCTAAGCCTGCCGTCAAACCCCCACACATCTTAACCACCGTTTCTGATGACCATGGACTTTCCCTCTAACCAACCACTGCTACCTAAACACAACCACTACCCCATTATTTATAAACTAATTTTATTCTTTTGGCTCATCCGATCATTTTCGACCCAATCGAACCCCATCGATGCACTCCACTTAACATGTTGTACATGACTGTACCTTCCATTACGCCCATCGCCTTCATTTTGTCGTTGATCAAAATGGCCAAACAAGTGCTTCACCATCGATTCTAGAACCTCCTAAGCATTTTCATACAAGATGCAATGAATTTCTAAAAACAAACTTCACCACCGTGTTCAGTCATATGCTGTATGAAATGACACAAAAGAAGGCCTATTTTCGAGTTGATTGGTGATTCTTCATATTTTGTAATTACCTGAGATAATTAGAGATAATCTTTTTTAGCCTACAGATTCGGATCTGTACAGGAGATTAGGAGAATGAAGAATAGAATGATGGCTCACTACGGTTTCGAGAAAGCTATATTTTTATAGGAAGACGGGGGCAATTGGACCAAAGCAATCGCAAAGGCCCAAAACAACCGTTTTCGAGCGGTAATGGAAGTCCATCATGCCATATATCAAAATAAAGGTTCCAATATTTCTAAATTCAATAAGAACACCAACATTTCCAAAAAAAGACATCTCTATTAAAAATTATCTTTTACCGCCTCTTAATTTTAAGCAGCTGTTTATAATTGATTGATAATTATCATGTTAAATTTTTCGGCAATTGCATCGAGAAATAGCAATTAAGAGAGTATGTACTAAAGATAACATCATAAACCATTCACTATGACTCTCTCTATCAAGTTTAGGTAGACCAGTTCAAGTTATGAATATAATGCTCCATAATTGTCCCTATTGTGGGATTTTCACCCATGGAATGATGAATACAGAATGACATCACAAAAAGAACAAATTACTAGATAATTCATGATCAAAGTATCACTACATTGCCAAAAGAACAAGGAAAGAAGGAGACAAATCCAAAAAAAGCATAACGCAACGACCAGTATTTTACATATCAAAGGATCATAAAATAATTCTATTCAATTTATTTAAGGTTGTATCATTCTAATATTTTGAAATATGATTCTTAGGAAGATTTTATACATCCATGATTTTTCCTGAATTTCTATGTGACCATTTTATCCTTTTGGATTTTATTTCAGCCATATCTTTTGATAGGAGCCGAATTAGATGTTCTAATCTGGTTTATTACTTCGGGATGGTGGTTTCCCATTTCGTATAGTGGTCATGTAGGAAAATCGGATAAGGAGTTAAGAAGTTATAGTAGTTTTAAGTTTTTTAAACTGCGGGCTAAAATTAGAAAGGGGTTTAATGGATCAATTAGCAAGCCCATTGGTCTAATCTAGTTTGGCTATAAATATGAGGTGAGAGAGACGATTTAAAACCTTTGTCTCTCATTTCATACACCCTCAAAACCTAACTTATTCGCCATTCTTTGCACATATTTTATCCTAAATCATCTTGTCGATAGGATCACATCTACGTCCAATTCGCTACTGTTCGGATCGGATCTCCTATCATTTTCATAGGTTTGATTGGTTTGGCGAGTGGTTATGATCTCTCACTAGTCTAGGAAGGATAATATATTGTAATTAGGTCATTATAAGTTTGGATTGTCAAATTAAACTGTAAATTTATTAGACATAGGTAATTTTAGATTTAGAAACCCTAGATCGACCTAATTAAACATGTAATATGGATTAAATCATTGGCTAGTGTCATTTGTGCATATATATGCCTACGTAATTCTATGATTTAGATTAGATCTATGCTTGTTTATGATCATTGATCGAATTGGATGACTTGAATGTTTATGAGTGGATGTAACTGAATGATTTGAAATTTTTGATTCATTGTTATGATTGAATTGCTTGCTATGCTTGATTCGTTTGCTAGTGATGTGCATGTTTAGGACTTAGATTGGTGATCGGAGCATATCGGGAACAATGTTCATCATAATCATACAAAAATTGGAGGATAGTCTCTGTAGCATGCAAGGAAGACACCTTGAAAATTTCACGACGATTGGAACAAAAATTTGGATCAATGTCGATCCGACTCAATTGGATCGGTATCGATCCAAATTTTGTGCACCAATCAACGTGAGATCCGGAGGAATGTCATAGCATGGGTTCCGATGCTCTACGAAGTTGGATCGAAGGATAGGCCAAGTATTGGAGATTTTAAGGATCATCTATGTTGGATCGGCTATGAGGCGTAGATGGAAGGACCAAGAGGCTAAGAGGGAAAGCAAAGGGTCTATGGCGTCTAGAAGACATGCATTAGAGGCTGGAAGTGAAAGGGAGCAAAAATTGTCTAAGTATTTAGATCGGTACCGATCAAAATTATTGGCTCCAATTGATGTGCGATCCAAGGGGGAGGCTCTGGAGTTGTAGTGGACCGCGCTAGAAGTTGTGGCTCGCTGATTGCTTCTATGGTTTTATGGTTATGGCATGATGAAATTTTAGCTCTTCGATTAGAAACTCAGATAGGAGCGGGATCGAAGTAATAGATTGACAGCTCGAGGTGGAAAGATGTTGTGAGATAATGGACTGGAATGAGTAGTAGGCTCATGTCTGGAAATGGATTGGAGTAGTGGAAAGTTCTGAAGATTTGGTAGTGCCAAGGAACCCTTGATGACTTGGAGTGTTTTGGTTGTGTTCAAAGCAAGGGTACTATATGCGGGGGCACCATAGGGCTGGTAGTGCCAGTCATGTACTCTGGACTGGTAGGGTCTAGGTAAGGCGGTACAGATGTATCATAAGAGACAACCGTGCCGGGATTTTTTAACCGGTGGGTACAGTGAACACGATCGAGAACTACTATTTCCATTAGTCTCTGGAAAAGCAAGGACAAGGCCATCGAGCTACCGTATGTTCAAGGCTTTAGAAGATGATAGCTAGGTTTTGATTCTATGGCTGCTATGATTGCTATCTTTGCTTTTGGATAGGCTATCATCTGTAGGAATACTGGAGAAGGGATTGGGAATAGGGCCAATGGAAGAGGCTGCTTCAATCCTTCTATCTTGTTATAGTATCTTATTATCGTTTATTTTGAGTGGCATATTACATCTTATTATTATGTAATAACTCTTTGGTTGTAGGGACAGGTCAGTTATAGTTTTTTGTGTACCTGCCTAGTACCATATTTTCCAGTATAACATTTGATAGTCATTTACCACTCACACTGGACTGTTGTCAGACCCAAAGTTTTATGTTTCCTCTTATCAATTTGGATATCTTAAATGAGTAGACTAGATGATAGGTTGTAGTCGCAGTTGCTGTATGAAGATGAGCTTGGAGGAGCTATGGTGTATTACTCTATATTTCTAGTTTCCATTATTTGTTGTATACTGTAAGGGACACAGGGAGGAAATGTTGTACTGAGATATAATGAAATTTGTACCATAGCTCAGATGTTCTAATAGAGAGGTTATCTTTCATTTGTTTTGGTTCACTATATTTCTATTGTATATTTCCTATATTATATTTAATTCATGCGCTATGAGATATGCAACAGGTTTTCTGCTTAAAATTTCAACTTGAAGATCATCCCATGCCAGCCTGACATGTTTACATCGCTCTTTTAGGTCATTTGGTGCGGTGGTATGGGGCGATCGCCACACATAATGCAAAGCAAAGAAGAAATACTCACCAAACAACCCCAAATTCCATTATTTCAACTACATTAAACAATCTTTTGAATTGGGCAAGACTCTCCAGTTTATCGCCTCTTCTCTATGGTACCAGTTGTTGTTTCATTGAATTTGCTTCATTAATAGGCCTACGATTTGCAGTTGCAAGCACCTTAGTATTAAGAGGAGAGATTCATTGACGATGAAAGGTACTATTGAAACACTTGTTCGGTCATGATAGATGAAGTTCTCATTCCAGTCAAGAGAAGAGAAGAATGGAAATCATCACTCTTTACGTGTTCACAACTTATCGATTCTACTGGATAGAGAAGAAACCTTTCGATTCATTTCTTCTTTCTCTCAAGTTTTGGAAAAAACAATATGTCGGTTTGGTACATGCTGAACAGGAATATTAGTTCGATAATGGCCCACAAAGTATAAATTATAGTTCGACGGCTCGAACAAAACTAATTTTCCTAGTCGGCACAGATGGACAACCGAGTCAAATGTGTTGTACCAAGAATGTTGGACAAGTTACTTATGGAAACTTCGGACCAAATCTTCTATACATGGAAACTCCAAACCAAATCTTCTAAGCAAGGAAACTCTAGACCAAATCTTCTATGCAAGGAAGGTATCGGACCAAATCAACTCAAATAAGGAAATGTCCTATATTGCAGGCCTGGCATTCTTATAGTTTCACTCCTATAAATACCTAAGCTAGAATGGTAATGGCAGACAAGTCAAAGAATCAAAAAACTATTGAACAGTCTTATATAGAATAGAACTTTTGGAAGCTATGTATTACTTTATTTTGCATCAGATCAATCTATTTTTTCTTTCAATCATCATACAACTGATTGATAAGAAAGGTATGAAAATGGATAGTGTAAGTAGGCACATTCTAGTTGAACCACTATAAATTCTTATGTACTCTACTTTATTGCATTTCTTTTCTATCTACTGTTTCTGTGATCTGCTCTCTAACAAGGAACAAACTGCAAGGATAACAGTGGCGTCATGCACTTCATACACGTGGTTCAACAATAATGACTTGGAGGTGTTTGCCTATTTTTAAGAAAACATTTTTGGTGCTTTCTCTAATAGATTGATTCTCAACATGCCTTAAGTACTAAAAACTAAATCTAGTGCTACGAGCGGGAAGGCAAGAAACACTAACATGCCTAATCAGGCGACTACCAATCAGGACAACCAATAATCAAACATCTATTACTATAACATAAATTGATGTGGCTATTATAGGAGATCAAGATGGAGTTGTGGTGGAGCTTAACAAGCATTTCACTACCTAACAACAAGCTATCATGGATCAAATAATGACATGCTTAGGGCAAATGCAAATTTCCAGTTACAACACTAAAGCACGAAGATAATCCCAGTTTAGGGGATCAAGAAGGAAAAGAAGGTTACATTTTGACAACAAATTTGATCAAGAGAATCAAAGAACCCGATGAGGAAACACTGAGGAGTTGGAACAAGTAAAGTTTAGCCTGAAGCTAGGTCTATGGATCGGTTTGGTACAAAGTCGAACTGTGGACGCACCAAACCAGGGCTAGCTCGACTAACTTACTCATCTCTAGCGACATTCTCTGCCCTATATTAAAGTAGTTGTTAATA
Organism: Allium cepa; assembly: GCA_030765085.1. NCBI lineage: Eukaryota > Viridiplantae > Streptophyta > Magnoliopsida > Asparagales > Amaryllidaceae > Allium > Allium cepa. The sequence continues at coordinate 102,121,316 of CM060928.1, read as the reverse complement.
AGGAACAGACTGGTCATTGGGAGAAATCTAGGAGCCAAGACCGAGGCCAGGGCCCAAGCTCATCATAGAGAGAGTAACATAGACCTTTCCCTCTAAAAGGAAAGGTTGATCCATTATCGAAAATCAACTAAGATGGAAGATAGAATTGCACAAATCATTAGAGAATGTGCTTGACGTAAACAGGTTGAACAAGAATCCAAAGTTGGCAGCCCTTTCTCCCTAGATATAGAAATTGTTCGAAACCCCAAAGATTTCTGAATTCCTAATATGGACCCGTACAAGGATTAATTAACCCTATAGTATATTATAGTGATACACTTGGCACATGATGATGAGCAGAGCAACACATGAAGTCTTGTGAAAGTGTTTTCCTCTATTCCTAGCAAACATAACCACTATGAGATTTTATCATCTACACCCTAATTCGATACTCTCTTAGGGAATGTTGATAGGGAATTTTATCATATGATTCAGGGTGGATGCGTAGCAACCAAACAATCCATACTTATATTCTAATTGAAAAAATGGGAGAATGAATCGCTATGTCGGTACTTGATTATGTTTAATGCTGTGATAACTAGGGCTTAGAACACTGATGAATAATTAACCTTGACGGCACTATATGGTAGAATGTATCCAGGAATGAAGCTCGGTTGCAGGTTGAATGAGGAAAAACCAACCACAATGCAGGATAGCTTCTATGAGGTAGGTTAATATATTAGATCGGTAGACGTTGCATCTAAATGACTGCCTGATATGGTAGTTAGGGTTGCAGTGACATCCAATAGTGTGAAAATTATGGCAAAGCGATATGGGAAAAATCTTTTTAAAAAGAAAGACAACCACCATGGTGGACAAGGTATAAAGGAGGTAAAACTAAAAAGGTTTAGGCCTTGACCAAGATTGAATTCTTACACAGGCCTAAATGACACCGTGGAGTACATTTATTTGACTATACAAGCAGATATAGGCCCTAACCTAGGAAGGAAACTGAAGTGGATATAAATTTAGGGAAGCATCGTCAGTTCAAGGAGTCCCTTGGGCATGACACTAATGAGTGTCGTCACTTGCATTATATTTTTAAGGAGATATTAGAAAGAAAAAATTGGAATGATATGTCAAAATGCCTAATGTCCCATCTATTCATGCGCGCTAACCACCAAGACAACCCCCTCCCATCCCGGGGGGTGGAGAAGAAGGAAGTAGCGATGCAAATGATAGGAGACTGATTATATATACCATAATATGAGGACCTCACATGCCAAATCAACATTAGGATAAAATGGAAAGCTATGTTAATTCTTTGAAAAATGGTAAAGGTTTCATGTAGGAATCATCAAGAATGTGTGGGGATAACTTTCAATGATAGTATTTTCCAAGGGAAACAATATCAACATACCAATCTCACAATCATTTTGGCTATGCTAAGTGCAACAGAGGTGTATTGAGCGTTGGTGGATTTTGAACAGCGCATTACACCACCGGGACCCAATATAACTAAATAGTGTGCTATTGACATCCCCGGCCTATGTAGGATGATTGTCAAGGGGTAAAAGAAATAAAACATCATAGAATCGATGAAATATCTCACAGCGCATGGACACAAAATATAATATACATCATAGATATAAAATAGGAGAAATAGTAATAACTAAGTGAACCAAATATTAAAGCACAAATCCACGAAGTTATACAACATAGTAATAGACTCTATACAAAGTGGTAATAAATTCAAATAGACCATCTCATAATAGTAAAGAAAGCACCCCAAGGCTCCACAGTGTCTGTAGTGGAATAAGTAATAGGATATCCACATATAATACAAGAAAGCTTCATCCAGCTTGTCCTCTACACAGCCACTGTGTCTCACCTAGACATGATATTTAGTCACCTCATTTAAGAGTATCCGGGATAATAAGAAGCATAGTATATAAAACTCGAGTTAGACAATAATCTGATATGAGCGAAAAATAAATCTCAAAGTACTATACAAGTCAATATAGTAAGAAACTAAAAGACATAAGAATCATGTCTGACCTGTACCTACATCCAAAGAGTTAGCACATAACATCTAAATTATGCTACTCCACTATCATCATCAAAATGTATTCTTTCTAAAGTACGATATTGGGTATCCAGGTATCCCTGTCCGAAATACCTATATCAATTGACATCCCTAGAGTGGTAGACTATGGGGGAGAAAACAATTAAAGCAAGTATAGCATCCATTAAACAACCCTCACGATCATTCAAGTGCTTTGGATATATGATAACTCATACGACCATCCTAATGCAGAGACTAATGGAAAAGTTTCAGATCCTCGATGCTTGAAATCCACACCACCAAGTAGGCTAGAAAAACTAAACTGCCCTAGATGTCTAGGGTATATAGATTACGTCGTAGATCCACGGGTATCATCTTAATACCCAATGGGTGTCCTCACCTACCAACAACTTTATGAGCACACTGGAATACTCCGAGTATTAACGATCATTGTGCGCATATCCACGAAACCGTCCTAGTTTGATTCATTCCATCATCATCGTAGAATCCATCCTCATCCTACCTATCTCCATTTCCATGGTAGAGCGCGTCTCGGCTCCACTTCACAAGTTCACATCCTGGATAGTGTCTCATCATATCTTCCCATAATATAGCTATTCTAACCCTACTTTGCAAGGGTGCATCCTAGAACTTTCGCTTGTGGGCTACCATCATGACCCGTCCTAGAGCAATATTATCGGAATACTTCTAGACTTCCTCATCAATTATAGAATTCGTATATCGAAGTCCCAAACCAGTACGTCGAGGAACCAATATTACTTTGTTCTGTAACCGTCGGTATTTATCTTGGCATCATATCTACATCGAACGTCAAACGAACAAATGAATACTCCAACATAACCTAGAGACCATGTACTTCACTTCCTAGAATTTTCACCCCGATCTAATCAAAGTATTCAGGTCGATACCAAGCTAAACCACTTGGTGCGAAGTAATACACTTAACCAAATTTTGGGTTACTATATGTTCATGAAGCCTCTCTTCTCCAATGCTCCTACTTCCAAACAGCTAGACTCCCACCATCATCTAAGATTCTACTTGATACCGACCTCTCAACTTAGCCAAATTTTAGCTTTTGAACTCTGAAATCTCTTCCCTTTGCCAACCTAAGGCCGACTCGAAACACTCTTGAATTTTCCCCAAGCAAGCTCGAAGCGTGATTTAAAGCTTAAATCTAACGAGCTGATTTTCATCGAGCAGAATTTGATGCAACTTGAACTATAGGGCCCTCCCTTGCTCCAGAGCCCCTCCTTCAAGTTTCATCCAATTTCAACCACTTTTGTCTTTGATTTACCTAATTTGACAACCTCTTTCCTAACTAATTATAGCACTAGAAAACAATATCAAAGCACAACATATAGAACTAAAATACCATCATGCACATCCATACACATATACAGCTCATTAAAACATGATAATCAAACAAATATTGTCCTACATCTAACTTTTGTACTAGCATGTCAATATCATCAAAAGGATTTGCAAAACCATTTTAAATCAATCAAAGTACAACCATAAACAAGTATAAGGGTGCAATTAAAGTTAGAAAACATGTTAGTATCAAAATCATGTTAAAACATCAAATTTAAGTATACTAACGTGCATAGGAAAGAGAGAGGTCAAAAAACACTCACCAACTTCTCAAATTACCACTTTCATATTAAGAGATGAAGATGTTCATAGGTTTTCCTAAAAAGGAAAACAGAGCACACTCTGTGTTCTAAAAAGTATGCTTTATGGGGGAAATATTGGTGCGCTTTCATACATAGAATGGCGAATATGAAAAAGTATACTAACGTGTCTTAACCATATTATAAGTTTTTAGACAATAAGCCCAAAGGCTTTTCCAGACCATTATACTTCCATCTAAATAACCCATATGTATCGTCAATTATGTCTTAACAATTCAATTCAAAGGATAGCACCCAAGCTACTTAATACCATTCTAATGGAAACTAGGCGGACTTTGACCATTTAATACCTCATTTCAGGCAGTGACCGTCATTTACTGCCTATCCTAAGGCGGACTCATTTCTAGTACTGTCTATTTGACATTGCATGGAATTTCTACTTTTAATTTGAATTGGACCCCCTCTGAGATATCCTCTACCATACCTGACATTAACCATGACCATTTAATACTTCTTATAGGGAAAAGGTGGGCCCTTACAAGCTACTTACTACCTTTAATCCCCAAAGCAGGTCCTTCGTATTATTACATACAACCTAACTGTGACGTCTTACATTAGTCCGACTATTCGTAGGTACTGGTAGCCAGATTAACTTATCAGGTTCACCCTACAAAATTAGGATTAACCTTGCGTCCTCCATGGTTACTTCTTGTAGGCCATGTTTCGTATTAGTACTAAAGCGACTCTATTGTTAGCCAGATTAGCTGGGCATACTTTTGTGTGCTTTTGACTGACCTCGCATCCCAATAACTTAGTCGTAATCTAATACATTCTCTTAATATATTATTCCACATCTCACCTGATTTCTTATCAAAGCTTTATAAGAAAAACTCTTATTTCACCTTTATAGTTAATTAATTAATTTCCTAAGGGTGATTTAACGATAATTAATATTATATTAACTACAAAATAAACACGATATAATTATTTGTTATTTACGCATACACACACACATGCATTTAAAATAAGCGTGCAAAGATTGCGGCCTAAATCAATGTTTAAATGTTAAAACATCAAATTTATATAAGTGCAATACAATGTCAACAAATATAACATATATTTAATATCCACAATTCAATCAACAGTTTTATAAAATAGAATCCATAACCAATTTATTTTATACTAAAATAGCAGAATCAATCAATAATAGTAACTTGCAATTCAAAAACTTTTATGCTCTATTCAACTTTTTTTGCATGAAATTAGAAAAATTGAATTTCTACTTAAATTGCAGAAATAGGCAGTGCAAACTATGAATAAAGTATTTTTCTAAATATCTTAGCGGAGAGGCCAACAGTGCTTCGCTTGGTTCCTAAAATAATTTGTGAATAAAAGTGAGGGGACTGAGCTCTTTTTTATGGTTGTTAGAAAGTACTAGAACTGTTGGATTTAAATCTGTTTAAAATGATAAAATCCAGAATATCAAATGCAGCAAACCCTAGCCGCCGCCAACACTCATTGACCCATCGGTCCTCCCTAGGTTGTCGACTTATTCACCTATTTTCGGATTGATTGATTTCCATTGTATATTTATTTAATGCTTAATTAATTTTCTAAAGTTAATGTTAATTTTAACGTTTACTTAACCCGCAAGTCTAATTGTTGTTACTTTTTGAATTCCATATTTAAGAATTAATTATTTTTTCGAATTTGAATTCTATTTAAATTAATTCGAATCTAAATATTCAAGCATCCATAACTTTTTCTTTGCAGTTCCATATTCAAAACATTATATATAGAAATTGATCAGAAAGTCGCCACGAATGCAACAACATAAATTTTGTGGTCAAATTTCGAGTTTTACAGAATTTCTTTTTTTAGCCATATCTTATTTGATTAATTAATTAACCTATTTATTTATTATTAATTTTTATGAAGTTTTACATTCTCCTTCCTTAGAAAGGATTTCGTCCCCAAAATCTTTCAAGGGGCGGATGTTATAACACGCCCCTTGAAAGATTTTTGAAATTATATATTATTTTAAAATAGAATTTGATCAAAGAAAATTATATTGTAAATTTTATAAATAATATTTGATTAGTTAAATGATTTTGAGTGTTTTATATGTATATAAATAAGGTTATATATATATATATATATATATATATATATATATTAGATTTAAACATTTTAGGAAAGATTTCGTTGAACTTTATTATTATTTCATTTCTGAATTAGATTGGTTTTATGTATAATTTATACATTATCTAATTTCTCATTTTCCTCTACTGATTTTAATATCGTGAATGATTCACAGTTGATATTGATTTGATTTGTGATTTTAATATGATATGATGATGACATCATTCTATATGAGTTTATGACATTTCATCTGTGTGACGAAAAATTTGAATAAACGTAGTTATAGTACCACCTAGGATGGGGAATTCGGTAATATCTCTTTGATTGTTCTTTGTACTCGTTATGTAGAATATTTGGAAATTAAGTGTACTCTATAAGTAATGAATAAACATTTAAGTATCATGTGGCGGTATGGGTCATTATTGTGATATTTATTCAGTTATTCATTGCGAGTAGATGACACTCACATGACAGGATTAGTATTATAAGATCATACTACCTATGGTGATGCTCGTAGGTGTGAGCAAGGTTGGTGCCCTATATTTATTGATATTGTGTGTCATCGTGATGATGTACTTCTATTATTGGCGTTAGAGAGAGCAAGATGACAAGAATCCATCTCAGCAGCCTAATCTTGGAGTCGCACCCCAGATCTATGACATCTTTTTATTAGATATTACATCTGATGCGCATCTTGAGATTAAGTAAGGCGACCCATAGGTTAGGTGCCCTATATGATGTGATTAGGTTAGGTGACCCATATGGTAGGCATCCCATATCAAAGATAGGGTTACGTGACCCATAGCGTCGATGTCATATAGCCCTTTTATATCACATAGGCCAGCATTTTGTTACCTATGGTGGCAAAGCAAGGTTGTGACTAAGTGGCTATTTGTAGATGAGCCATTGTTGGATATGTGTCATGATGTCCATCGAGGTAAATAAAGATTGTAGGAGTAGATCCGGTTAGGTGACCCTAGGCTCTTGGAGCTGGTAGACGGCCATCAATCTCCCTTCTGTTTCTTACGAAGTGGTAGATTGGCATATTCTATTAATATGCCTCACTTAATTATAGATATGGGTTAGGCAACCTGGGGTTAGGTGACCCAGGTACTAATGTATATATGACTGTACTTGAGACTTCGTGTCTGTTGTTTAGCCATTCACCCATCATGATTTATTTTGATTTATTCATATATAAGGAGATGAGATTATATAGGTGTTCAGTGTAGTGGATTCTCATATCTTTTTTTGCATATGATTTTTTTATAAGCGGCCTATATTTTATATTGATGTTGATATTTTATTATTTGAAATTGAGGGATATATTTGGGCATTGTTATGTACTAGCTTGACTACATCTGATGATATCTCGAGTATTGATGATTCCAAGATCTTATGATGATTCTGGATATATTGATTTTCCCATTCGATAAAGTTTATTTGATTTATTACTTGACTTCATTTTAAATGGGTGATAACATCTTTATGCTTGGATTCGTGGTTGTTGCTATTTTAGTTATACTATTGATTTTGTATGTCGTACCAATTATACTAACAATATTTCATATTTATATATTTATTGACCTCCATATTTAGATATAGTCTAACTCGTGTGTTATTTATATAATACTCAAGTCGACCCGAGGCATTAAAGTTACAGGGATGATGAGACTGGCTTGTTTACTGGGTTTAGTAGAGAGACTAGTTATAGTGTTTAGATGCATGATATTATATATGATGTACATCATGTATCCTCGAGTTGAATGTTGGACATATGTTTTATATCATATATTATCATGTGATTCTAACTCTGTGTTCTTTGATAGTTACCATATATTTTGTATTGTTATATCGTGGAGGCACATGTGCTTATTACTTTGTGTCAATACTGTGTACATAAAGGTGAGTTATTTATTCAATGTTTAAATACATACCAGTGTTATACCAAGGGAATAATTACATGTGTACCCTATATCACCTCATTCTCCATATTATCTGCATGTATTACCCAGTAATACTCTTGGATAGTATGAATATTGAGGTGGAGGCGTTTATATTTTATTATCAGACCACGTTTAAAGAAATACATCATATATAAGTGACATAAATCAAGACCTTAGAAAGACTTAGAGTCCCGGTCCTCTTGGGTGTATTGGGTGGTTATGCTATATAAAGGGATAGTATGAGTATACGATGATTAATGAAGTAATCATCTGGAAACGTATTTTTTATTTTTACCACATATATATTATTGTATTTCTATCACTTTTGCATGTTAATCTCCATGTGGAATTTGAGCTGTTAATGGAAGTAGTGAAATAAAGAGTTTTTAGCCAAACCAGTAGTGTCGACATTAGTTAAGGTAAATAAACCTTTATGTGGCTTTAAGTAGAGTAGTCTGGCCCAATAGAGATAAGAGTGCGCATCGGATGCTGATATATACCTTTACGTTAATGGCATTTATTTGTTTGTTTGATGTGTGTTTGGTTGTATTAATTTTTTTTTTTCATTTGTCTTAGTCCAGAATGTGGTAATGGAGTTGGAGTTATCACTCAAATATTTTTAAACCCACTTAAATCTCGACGAAGCCAAATATCAGTAGAATCCAACAGTTTCTTCATTTGAGGAAGAGATGGAGAGGGATATGTATATTTGTTTCATAAATTGAAAAGTAATATATATTATATATAACTAAAATATAGAATGGAAAATTAAATTATTATAATGCTTGTTTGATATTATAGATGAATGCGTGTGAAGACCCAAATTATTGAGATAAGAATAATTTTAATAAAATCAGTGAAAGGAGAATTTTCAAAATAAATAAATAATATAGTTTGAAAATAAATGTTGAGAATGAGTTAAATATATATTGAAGGGGATAGTTATTTTCAGTAAAATAATAATAAGAAGAAAATAACTAAGTATGAGTAAGTCTTATATTCTTATGTATATATATATTGAATATAAATAGTCAGAAAGGAATAAAATGATAAAAGTAGACTTTTATAGTAATTAAAAATAAACAATAAGAAGGAAATGGTATTTCAGAGAGAAGGAATGAGGAAATGTGACTGAGTGTATATATATATGGATTATACATTACCATATGTTATATTTTTACAACCAGGAAAAATATAAAGTAATAAGGAAAACACTATGGTAATTAAATATATGAATACATTTTATATATCAAGAGAAAACAAATATCTTGAAACATTAACAAGGAATTAATTGATAAAAGGATATACATGTATACATTACAGATTAGTCTTAAGAAAATAAATAATGTAAGAAAGTCACATGAAAATAAGGTTGTGTATGGAACATGCAAATAGCATGCAAACCAGAAAAGGAAAAAAAAAGGGGCCAAAGCAACTGAAAATACCAGAAAGGAAAAAAAAAAGAAAATGGCATTTCTAGCCATAACATCATATGCAGAATTCTCTCAATTGTGTGGGGATAAGATGGGTTTTTCCACCCTACTAAAACCCTTTCAATGTTTTAAAAATCAAAGGGGTAGAAGCAGTCTCATTTCAGAAAAACAGAAAATACTAAGAAAAGAAAGAAGAGCAAACCAAAGCCATTTTTCAAGTTAAAGTATTCTCGGGGAAAAGAGGAAGGAAGGTGAGTGATTAATCAATCTTATGAGGTTTAAGGCACTAAGACCCAAGTTAAGGGAAGCCATATTATTTTATAAAATACCATATCATGTTTGTGCTTGATCTATTTTTCTGAATAAGTGAATGCTGAGAATGGTTGGTGTTTTGATAAATCTTTGGTTGATGCTTTGATTTAACTGATTGTTTGATAAGAAAAATACCCTGATCACTGATATGGATCCAATACCTTAAAACATCAGTTTATAAATATGTTTAGTAAGATAAATACATTTTATTGAGAAGTAGGGTATTACTGGGAAATAAACTAGGCAGTGTGAATAAAGGAGATTCATGCTTATGTCTAGATTTTTTTAAAAATGAGATGAACAATGCAATAAATTATTTATGTGCTGATTTGTCCAGATCTTAAGCTAAAATGTTTTATAGGTTTTTCTCAAAACCTTACCTTATGTTCACAGTAGAATTGAGTATAAGGATTTTACACGATTTCACTAGATTTGTTTAAGTGATCATGATATTCCTGAATATAGGAGACATGTAAGTGTTAAAACATATTTTGAATAAAATAACTGAAAAATGAGATATGGTATTCTTTTCATGAATGTTTAGTATGGTTGGTTGAAATCCCTGAGTGAGTTTAACTCTCTTTGATTTATGAAAAAGAAGAAAAGAATATAAAAGCATTTCGAGAGTTAATAAACTTTTCTGAAAGAAAAATGGGAATGGTCACTAGATTATAAAGCTAATCTAGGAGTAGAGCCTTGATCTATTCATCATAAGGGGGATGATGGGTATGTGCATGACTTGTTTAAGTCCTGTAGGCCTCTGTGCAGGGGTTAACAGAATTGAGTCCCTTGCAATGCACACATGATGTTCAATGGCAAAGAGTTAAGACTAAATTAAATTGATAAATTGAGATTGAGAGTTGAGCTATGGTATTAAAATGAGTTAATCCATAGGAGTACGTATCATGTGTACTGAATTGAATGGATGAATGGATGCTTGTGTGTATGAGTGTTAGTAGGGGCTTATATAAATATATATACCCAGTTTACATTATAAATCCAAATAAGCATCATGTATATGAATTCTCTGCACAATAATTAGAAAATGACAAGTTATTATGTTTTGATTTCACTCATACCAGAATTTATTTATGACCCTATTTGTTGCCTTTGCAAACTATGAGGGTGTCTCATTATCATTGAGGTAGTTCCAGGTATTGCTACAGGGAAAGAGGCATAGTAGCTCGGCTTGCATGGGTGTTTGAAGAGCTTGCTGTTTTAAAATACTTTAGAGAAGTAGAAGTTTTTATCTGTAATAAATAATATGGACAAAAACATTCTTAAGGATTATGTGTGTCCAGAATTTTTAGTACTTTGTTTCCTTGTAATGAATATGTAAGACTTATGCATTTATATGTGCTTGTGAGTGGTTGATCAAAGTAATATGCCCTGGAATTAAATCCAGCAAGCTATGATGAATGAGAAGTATACCATATAACCCGATGTATGGACATATTCTCCTTGCTATTATCGATTAAGTTTCAGATAGGATTATGGGTTGTTTTTGAATGAATGATTAGTCAAAGTAATGAGTTGATGGGCTTAAATTTGGTCTTGGCTAGCCAGCAAGATTTTTACATGTCTTGTAACTAATACAAGTTTATATGTAAGCTTGAAATCACTGAAACAAACAAGATCATAGTACAAGTTAATTTGAATTGCAACTAAACCTTGTATTAGTAATTAAGTTGTGTTAAAAGAGAGTGTACAAGAGTTACAGTAGATGAGTTTGAGCTTCACCATGGCTAACCAGAAGGGCCTATACATGGCTTGTAATTGATACAAGTGCATGCATATGTCTGAAGCCATATGCTTCAACTTTCTGAAGCAAGTAAATCTATAGTGTAATGCTAATTTGAAAAGAAATCAAGTCATAAGTTGAATCCAAAATAAGACTAAGAATATGATGTTATCAAACCTAGAAATCATAGGTAGCTAAGGTTTTAGGATTTGAATTTTGATAAAATCTAGAAATGACATCAAACATATGATTGGAGTAGCAATTTAGTAAAAGAAGCAGATCAAAAGATTCAATGCATCAAGTAATAAAATAGAGTAATTTGGTTAAGTATTTAGAAGTCCTGAACATTACTTTTGCTCACTTATTAATCAGACTATGCAAAGATCTTTCAAAACCAAGCTCAATATGTTTTCCAGTTTTATTAGCAAAATGTGTATGAATTCTAAATCAGCACACAACCCTATCATTTACATGATCATTACATGTTTTATAAACTTGAATATATGCATTTTGATTGAACTGAATTGCTTGTGTGTGTTTTGTGCATGTTTGTGTATAACCCATGAATCTGGGCTAGATAAACCCTTGAATCATTAATCAAATTATGTTTTGACATTCTCTATCATTTCTAAATAACAGGTATGAATTACTGAAACCCCAGAATCAAACCTATGGGATATTAGACCACAAATCAAATAATTTGGTTTAATGAAAACTATGGAAAACAATACAAATGAAAATATGAGGAACTAATACTTTATTTTTGTATTAGTCAATCTTGAGTCATTATAAAAGAAGATAAAATCTGAATTATGCATTGGTCAATCTTGAGTCTTATTAAGGTGATAATATTTATATTTTGTATTAGTCAATCTTGAGTCAGTGAAGAGATATAAGTGTAGAAACAAGCTATATGACACAAGACATTTCAACTATGAGAAATATTGTGTGAATTAAAATTCTTTGCTACTTTAAACACTCTGACTTGCAAAGAAACATTTATATATCTTCATATATATAAATGATAGGAATTGATTTAAATACTGATATATTTATATTAGTAAAATTCAGGATCTTGGGTAATTAATTAAAAGAAATAAAAGGAGCAAGAAGAGAGGTGATCCCTTTTGAAAAAAAATATATTCCTAACTAAAATTCACTAAAAATTATAGGAGAAGAAAGTGGGTCATTTCAATGCGGTGTTAAGAATTGTATTGTTGTTTATAGTTGTTGAATGTAACACGCACACACACACACACACATACATACATAGATATATATATATATATATATATATGAATTTTGAAAATAAATATTTTTATTCATACAAGAAAACGAGTTAACAAAATACGAAGAATATTTTAGATAGCGATTGAAATTATTTTAGCAGTTTATTATGTTGTTGGTTTGTCCATAGAGTGATTTAAGTATTCTAATTGATACGTCTGATCAGCGTTATCAATATGGATTCCTAAATGCTTATGCGAGGCAATCTGACATAATATTTTGGAAATGGTATAAGAGATTTTATTTAAATTATACATTATTGAATAAGGTAATGCTATTTTAGAAAATGAAGAAAATTATTTTTCTAGATATGAATATTTTAAACAACGCATGCAACCACTAGATATAAATGTGAAGCTGAGATTGCTAGAGAGGAAATGTTGACATATCATCCTAAGTAGTCAACACTACAACCAACAAGCGAAATGAATCACTAAAATTTATGGCATGACATCACTGTATACTTTAATAAAAATTAATTTATGGATTATTATATATAAATACAAATATTTGTTTAAGATTGTATTAAAGAATTTTCAAGTGAAATATTTAGAGATATAAAATAAATTCATTTTGAGTCAAAGAAAAATTTTCTGAACTGAAAAATAAAATAAACATATTATTTGAAAAATGTTTTGAATTCATTTCAGAAGAGATGTTAATTTTTTCAAAAATATTTTGAAAAAAAAAATCAATGCTATATAAATAATATGATACTTTGAAATACACACAATGCACAATGTTTGGAAAATAGTGAATTGCTATTTTGGAAAAAAAATGTAAAGATTTTGGAAGTGTTATAAATAAATTTTTAGAAAGCAACTAATGTTTTGGGATAAGTTCAGTATCATTTTGGAAAAAGTGAATACACACACACATATACACATATATATAAGGAAAAGAGTGTAAAATAATATAATTGCTTTGAGTTGGAAAAAAAGAATTTTTTTGTAATTATGCTAAATGGAGTATTACTTTTGATGTTTTAAAACATAAACTTGAAAATTATTGTTGAAAAGATATGCACTTTGAATAGATAAAAGTTTTTAAACCTTATATAGAAAACTTCTATGTCTAAGTAATGACTTGTTTTGATCATAACTCATGAACTATTAGGTTAATATCGACAAATTTAATTTTATTAGAAATTTTTATCATCACAAAGCAAATTTTATTTGAAATGCTAAGCAATTTTGAGATTCACTAAGATTTAAATATGAGTAAATAAAAGAGGTACTCGCCATCCCGAAAATAACATTGAACTATTATGATTAAAACTTTCAAAAGACTTGTCCGTATTTGACAATTTATACATTTTGGAAATATAAGAATGTAAGCTGCAACTTTTCCTTTAAGTGTTTTACAAAATTTTGTCATCGTCTAGCTTAAGTATGCTATTTTGTGAAGTGGGCCAGTGTATATTTTAAAAATCTGCATACCTACTATTAGTAAATTCCTCGTAACTGGGGTAATAATCTATATTTTTGCAATTTGAAAGTTTATTTGAAAAGCTAACCCACTATGTAACAATATACACTTAGAAACGATAACTTGATTGTAACAACCCAGTATTTTGTGATTATTTTAATTGTTTATTTGAATTATTTAAATTGAAACTCCTAATTTAAAAACTTTATTATATTTACTAAAATGGATAAATTTTCTTATTTTAAGAGTATATTTTGATCTTTGTGTGAATTATAATTTCAAACCTGAATAAATAGGATATTTCTAAAAAAAAGTGGATTTTTGGTCAATCAGGTCAAACTTTGACTTTTAAATTTAAAATTTAAATATTTGAATATTTGAATTTTATATTTTATTATGAAAATATATTAAATTTTAAGAATAATACTTTTCGTTTCGTTGAAATCCGATTTATATTGTGAAAGTTATGCTTTTTACAATATTGGGTGCAAATTGATTTATTTAATAAAATTATCTATTTTAATTTATATAAATAATATTTTTATTTGTCAAATAATGTTCTAATATGTGTTATATGACATGTTAGGTATATATTTTATTTTAAAACATTTTAAAAGTGATGTTAGAATTTTCAAAAATTTATTGCGTTTATTTCCTATTTTTAAAGGCTGGTTTCTATTTTTCTGCTATTTTCTCCATTTAAATTATATTTAATTAAAATTTATTTATTTATTTTTATGAATTAATTTTTATTTTATGTTCTTATCTTTATTTATAAATATTTTTTAAGTACATAAAATTTTCCCAAGTTCATTGCATTTATTTTCAAATTTTCTAGACTAGTTACTTTTTCTGTGCTATTTTCTTAATTTAATTATATATAATTATATATTTTTTTTATTTTTTTTATTTTTTTATTTTTTTTTATTTTTTTATTTTCATATTTTTATCTTAATTTATATATATATTTCAGTTATTTAAAATTATAAAAAGAAATTGGTAATTTGAAAGGTGTTTGACTCTTTATTTGCTTAAGCCTCTTTGTATTCTCACCTTTTCAACTCCAACCAACACCTATTCAATTTTTGTTGCCATATCACTCCCTCTTTAGCCAACCACTATCTCATTTCATTTTTTTCATGTGAATTCTCACCTCCAACCCGAGAAAAAAATTTCGGCCTCTCCTTGTTCAAAAACTTTGGTAAATCTTCTTTTTCTATTTCACTTTTTCATTGTTTTATATTGATTTGCACTTGTTTCTTCCTCTTCTAGGTTTGGCCCTGCCTCCTCCTTCAGCTGGCTGCCTCCACCACCACTTGAACCCATCACCACTACCTCCTCCTCACTGGCCATCCCAAGCCGAGCCACCCTTGGTGGTAGATCCATCACCAAATGTAAAATGATTCACCTATACCACCTAACCGAGCACCACAATGCTTCCATCACATTCATCACCCCCTTAGCCGCTACCTATACCACCACCACCACCTCTAGCCTCACCTGAAACCACTTCCACATCATCCTCTTGACCCCACCAGAGATGGCCGTGCCCTTGTGGCCTTGGCCGTGGCCTTGATTTGCTTGAAAACCATGTGTGCTGCTTGTTTGTGTATTCTAGTTCATGCACACCTTTGCACCATTTTTCCCATGAATGGCCGACCCAATCGAACCCACAACCAGATCAAAACCATGCCTTATCCATGTATTCCACCCTATGGCCGAGCCTAAGGAAGGTTGAAAGCAAGTGCAAGGCTTTTAGCTTTGTTTTATGCAGTTAATTCTAGCATTGTTTAATCGTATTTTGAGTTGAAAGCTTATATTTGTTATATTGTTTTGTTTGAATTGTATTCAAGGAAATTAATCTTTGGCTCTCCCAGTCTCAAATCTTATTCGTGCTTTTGTGCCTTCGAAGATCTCAGTTTGTGTGTTTCATTTGTCGTCTCCAGCTTATACCAGTGAGTTATTCTCACCAGACAGTTTTGTACTTATATAATTAGTAAATCGATCACTTGTGAATCTGTAAAATGCGTCACCGTATTATATCTTCTATGCTATGATTATATGATGTTCACCTATGCTTAAACACCTGTTATATCATATGTTACTTTTATGTTATGTTGTTCTGTTATTTATATCAGTTTATCACATTACAAGTTCCCTTTAGATTAGAATCACTATGGGTTGAAATGATACATACCCGAACGGACTTTAGAATAGGGGAAAATCGTTATGGGCTAAAATGGTAGGCCCGAACGATTTTCAATTATTTCATTTTACTTGGGACTGCGGGTTTGAAATGATAAAACCCGGGTTTTCTTTGTAAATTATGGGTTGAAATGATATATTACCTGTATCACTTTACCTAGTGTAGAAAATGATATATAGACCCGTGGTTAATATATATTTTTCTGAAAATTTTAAACTATTTTAAAAATGTAAATATTATGATATTTTGGTTTAAAACTTAAATTAAAAATGATTTCTGTAAAGTATTATTGATTTTCTAAAGTTTTTTTAAGTGAAATAAATTAATGGTAAAGTTAGAAATTTGAAATATAAGTTATTTTGGAAATTATGATTTGGTTATAAATGCAATTTAAATTAAGTAGGAAATATGAAAATAGATTTAAAATTTGATTTAAAATGAATTTAAATGATTTTTGTAAATTGTAAATGGTTTTTGAATAAGTTAAAAGTTTAAATAAATGAATATTTAAGTTAAATTTTGAAATATAACTTAGATTGGAAATTTGTGAATTTTGTTTAAAAATGAATTTTAAGTTAAATAAATAAAACGAAAAATAAGTTATATTTGGAAATTTATACTTAAGTGTTAAGTTAAAAATTTAATTATAAAGAATTGAAATTGAATGTTGAATTGTATAAGTAAATTATTATTAAATTGATTTTTGAATGAAAATTTAACTTTATAAAATCATGAATATAAGGGTATTTAAATGATTGTTTTAAAAGTGAAAATATATGATTTTATAAGTTTAAAATGATTTAAATAAAAATTTAATTGTTTGTGAACTTATATTGAATACTTGGAATTTAATTAACAGCATTTTTGAAATGTTATTATTTCTAAAGTAAAGGATATTACAGCATTTGTAAATGTTGTAGTTGATAGAAATGAACTAAGTGGCTAAATTGAATTAAGGGCTATTACAGCATTTGTAAGTGTTGTAGTTGCCGAAATTAACTGAGAATTTATTTGAACTAAAGTAATCCTATTATAGCATTTTTTAAATGCTGTCTTTTGTTAAATTGAATTGTTTTAAGAGTAACTTTCTATAGCATTTTCTAAATGCTGCGAAAGTTGAATTTTCATTGTTTTAATAAATTTAAATTAATAAATGAACTTTGAAAGATTAAAATTTTGGAAATTTAATAATTTAATTATTAAATATAATAACTTCATTTTAATGATTTAAAATGAAGTAATTTGTTTTGAAATATAAACTATTTTGAAATGTGTGTTGAAATGGTATTTTAAATAAAAATGAATGTGGTTTTGAAAAGATACGATATTTTGAAATGGATTATTGAATGATATTGAATTTTGAAATGATATTTGATTTCAAAGTATAAATTACTATCTGGAAATTTTAACCACGGGATGTATATAATTTATAGTTAACTGATCCTTAGAGGATGGACGATCCCAAGCATCCTTTAAGTTATTGTACATTACTACTACAGTTCACTTGAGTTGGTTTACATTATATAAGTATATATGTCCTGACTCGAGTGTTTTGTGTTTTACTTTATGTTCGGGTCAGCCTGAGTATTTACAGCTTAGCTTTGGATTTCTTTTTCTGGAGCTAGGAATCGCTGGAGATTCTGCTTGTCTACTTATCTATTCCCTTTCAGTTACGATTGTTCGATTTCATTTCTGGTATTTATAAACTTCTATGTATTAGGATTTCTATTGTATATGTTTCAGACTGATATTATGTATTATGTTTTTGAGAGTTTGTTATAATAGCTTCATGAACTACTATGGTATTTTTATTTCCGCTGCGAGTTATTCTAATATTTCTGTGTCTGTGATTCTGTGATTGTATTTCATTTGCTCCAAATTTATTTACAATGCGGTATTTTGAGCAATTCAAGTCCGGCATGTGTGGATGCGAATGGCTGAAAATATCGGGTTGTTACATCGATTTAGTGTTTTGGACTATTAATTTTTTTTCTAAAGTCTTTTAAATTAAGAGGTCATGTTGTTTATATATGTTAAGTAGATGTATACTTATTCTATCTCTTTTTATATTCGATAATGTTTATATTGAGTTAAGAATAGATGTTCTAAAGGAGTGTTGGGACTAATAAGTGGTGGTAACTTGCTTCTGCTAGCGTATAGCAAGGCAATTTGCATAAAATGCTAATAGAAAGGTACGTATTTATGGTACGACGAATATATATGTCATATTATGTTGTTTCCTCATGCATCAGGATGTCCCAAGTTGGGATATATATACATATTGTGATATATTGTTTTTTGATTTTCTCGAAACGCTCTCCGTAGAAAGGAGATTCTACCGAAATTTTCCAAAAATTATGTCGATACTGTTACATACATGTGATATATTATTTTAATATTATGTACGTATATGTGAGTCATTCATTTGATGTTTATATACATACTAGTGTTAGCCTAAGGGAATATTCACATGTGTATCTCATATTGCCTCATTCTCTGTCTTATCAGATAATATTACCCCGTATCACTCTTGGATTATATGGAAATAGAGATGGGTGTTTACAATACACATCTTTAAGTTGCTCCAGTGAACTTGTAATTGGTTCACAAACCTACTCTTTAACTCCTTTTAAGATGATATGGATCCAGGTTCCAACCTACAGAGCCACATCATAGCCAAACCCTCTAGAAAGATGGGAAGACATCTACATTTGACATCATCATCTAATCAAGCATCGTCCACCTACGAGTCATACTTCATCAAGTGTCGCATTGGATCTATCAACCCATTATTGCTCGACATTATTGGTAGGACAACTTTTTTTGGTTATCAAGATCCCTTAATCTCCTAGGTAAAGGAATTCTGACTAGCAAAAGGTTCACAACTACTGTCTTGCTGCTAGTTTTGCTGAAGCAACCTCCATATTGTCTCAGTAATCGTCTCTTCACTTCCATCTATCGTTGGGGCCATTGCATGCATTATCACATGTTTGAATCCATGAAAATCTATGACTGTAGTAATAATGACTAGGTCTCCTTGTCTCCAGAGAGTTTATATGTGTAGGTCTCCATTAACGCCTTACCAAACTATGCCACTCTGAGTGTTCCTGGTTTTATTTCCTCCAACAACTCTATCTCGAGGACCACCAGTCTAACCTACCATGGTAACAATATCATCACTAGAATAATCTATAAGGTCCACTTAAGTACCTAACTAATTAATGCTTACCCGTTTTAAGTTGGTACCAACCAGTTTTTGAGCTAGAGCTCTAGCTCCAATGGTCTCCTCTAACTACTTAACGATTATGCATCCCCTTCATGTGCTTTGTACTAATCGTCTCTATGTTGATCCCTTGAACTTCCCTCACTAAAATCAGAGGATGAATCCCTAATATCATCATGATATTGGTAGGATCCTCATCCTTGAAGGGTATGCATCATCAAAGTGAATTGCTTCTTCATTTCTTCCATGATGGTGAGTTGAGAATTTTCATCTTCTGATCCATACCCCCCATCACCTTATCTTGCTCCTACTTTGTCATAGCTGTTAGTTGCAGCAAACTTTCTTCCTTATTCCCTTAATCTACTTCTTCTTTGAACCCTCCAGTTCTTGCACATTCACTTGTCTCCTTGAGCACATTCTCGGAGCCATTTATTTCAGATTCGACTAGAGATTTTATTGAAATTCTAGTAGCAATCACATATTCATTCCTATTTAGTTCCCAGCAAAAGCATAAAAAAAATTTGCCTATGAAATGGGAAAACACTCCTTTTTGTATGAAAATGAAATTAATATATAAAGAATGCAATAGAAAAGGAAGAAAAACCAATTATTGGGGTTCAGTTGCTTGATTTTGAATTCAGTGGCGTTTTTACATAGAACTTAATCAAAAGTTCTTTTCCAAACGTTGGAGTTTGCCATTTATAAATGAATTAAAGTGTAATAATAGCTTGATTTAGTTTTTGATTCACTCAAATAGTTATATCCGAGATACTAGCAAAAAGAACAAGTCAAAGTAGCACAAAATCCAAGATTTGATGGATCGGTACAAGCCCATCCATGGATCGATAGGTACCAATCTATAGCTTTAACCAAATCTTCGTCTATTTATTTAAAAACGCTTAAGTCATGAAACTTTGGGTCTTGAAGGGAAAACTAGTAATTTTATAAATTGACACTGATCCATTCCCCATACGAAAAACTTGTATTTTCCTAAAAATGGCAAGTAGATACATCATGGAAGCCAAAATTTTCCAAACTATTCCTTTTGATAGATCGGTACCGAACATCTATGGTCGGTACCAATCCATGGAATTAGCCAAAAATTCCAAAAATTACTTTGGTACTTTGTCCTTAATCTCTTCTAAGCTTCTGGATTCATTCTTTCATAGTCCAATACCATCGAAATGTTGCTTGGTTCAAATAGTGAATAACAATAACTATGACCGTAACATGATTGTGATGTCATGTGGTTAATCATAATAAAAGTACAGTTTAGCTACTTAAGATCAATAGCATTCCCAATTCTAAAACTATTGCACATTATTGTAGAGATCTTCTATCTTGGCTTAGCTATATTAAGACTCTCGTTGAGTCGGTCAATGATTATTCCAAACAATAAACAGTGCATAATCTCTTGGTGTCTCCAATAGCCATGTGTAATTCACCATCCACCATAAAGAGCATTATGTACATTAGTCATAATAGTTATATCAACCATCCTTTTTTCTAGATACATCTTCAATAAGAACGATTTAAGGATAAGTATTTGAATGTTCGATTCAAATCTTATGCTTACGAACACTTTCATAACTACAATCAATAAAATGCTTTTCCTAAGAATTTTCTACTTATATATGTTTAATGTATTCAAATCATTGCTTATATCATAATATAACTTATGCAATAGAAAACAAAACCAAAAGCATACTTTATTTTGAACAAGATCTAATACAACCATTGTGAATTTTTGGCGATTGATTGTTTTTATAATCATTTTTGTGATTTGTCACTTTGAAATACCAAGGTTTCCATACTAGTAGTAAATATTCAAACTCTTTCTCAAAGATGATTTCAACTCTATTTTGATACAAAGCTCGTTTATAAAACCGTTTTCCAATCTATTAGCATATAGAAACCTTTTCCTCATTTGTTCGAGAAATCCAATTAAACAACTTTGCAAAACAAGTGGTATGAAATGCTTGCGTTTACATTGTCGGTTAATTCTTAGACTCATTCGTTTGAAACTCCTGTGACAATCTTTGAGTGGAGATCTACAATTTGTTCGTAAATATTTAAAATAAGCTAGTGGTTATGGGACATGAAGCTAAACTCATTTATTTACTAGCATAGTTTAATTGACACTTCTTGTTGATCAATGATGATTATTTGGTGATTTAGACTAGTGATGTGCGATGTCTCTTTTTCCACATGGGCTACAGTACCCCATTATGTTGTGCTTTGTATCTCTTTGTCCACATGGGGGACTATACCTCGATTTTATGGAGCTTCGGCTCACTTGGAGGAGCATTGGCTCACTTGGAGGAGCTTCGGCTCATTTGGAGGGGCTTCGTCTGATTGTCCGCAATGGGGTCTATACCCTGTTTGGAGGAGCTTTGGCTCATTTGGAGGAGCTTCGGCTCATTTGGAGGAGCTTCGGCTCATAGTCCGCAATGGAGGACTATACCCTGTTTGGAGGAGCTCCGGCTTATTTCTCTGGGATAGTGACCCATTTTGTGGTACACGTGTTGGTGAGTTTTCATGCTCCTATTTTCGATAGGCTCCTTCCCCTTTTGTGATTTCTGGATTTCTAATTGATGATTTGTAGAATTTGTGTTTCACCAATTTTTGTTATTTACATTGATAAGTTTTTTTCAATATTTGTGGTTCGGTGAATATGTTAAAGAATATTATATTCTTTTGGCGTTTGAGTATATTTGAGATATTGTATGATTTTTGTTGATTATCTAATGTATACTTATTACAGTATGACATTATTGTTATCATACGTTTTTGTTGTATCTCTTATCCTATCTCATTTTATCTTATATTTATAGCTAGACTGGTCCGTTTATTATTTTCTTATTAAATAATACTTGGGTTAGACCAAGATGTTATAGGTGCTTCTGCTTGACTCCTTATCTGGGACCATCATCTGACTTTTGTCCAACAACTTTAGATTGGTAGTTTTTGTTGTTATACATTCGAGATAGAGACTCCTTTATGTATACATATTCTTTTGTCAGCACTTTTATCTATAATTTTGCAATGTAGCGATTCTTGTATGACCACTACTTTGATGTTCACTTCTATGTGTTACATTCATATCTGTTTCCGCCTTTGTGATATGGATATTTGTGACGTATTATGTTATCTTTATTTTATATTTGTTTCCGAAGACGCTTAGCCACTGTGTGGCAGCTTTGAGTTTGTGCATGATATGTCGGGTTTCCTCTTGAAATGAAATGCATGTACACTATCTGACATATCGGTTCTCGCACAAAGCAATTACATGGATGGTCGCTCCTCAACAGCTTTATTCTTCATGCTATTTGATGGCATTACACCCTAGTGTCCTTGGCTAGCTTGAGTATAGAGGTGGGGCGTCACAGCTTGGTGTCAGAGCCAAACTTTGGCATAATGTAGAATAATCTAGCAAGGATCATTGTCCTAAGTCCTTCTTAGGAGTTGTGCCTTAGGGTTTATTCGAGTCATTGGACCCCTTTTATCCTATTTTCTTTTATGGTGCCTTGTTTTATCAATCATGATTATTTGATATTCATTCTGAGAATAACTTTTTCTTTCTCTTTCTTTCTTAAAGAAGAGAAATGGTTAGACCTGACCATTCCAACGCCGATCAATCTAGTGCTACTCCTCAGGATGGAGTATTCATGTCTGCCTAGCAGCTTTTAGATCTTGTAAAGAATACTCAAGCTGTCGGACCCAATCCAGAGCCTACTCATCCTAGATCTAGGTTTGCACGCTTGTGTAGAGACTATATCGATTTGGGTGGAAGGCCATTTAGTGGATCCTAAAATGTTATAGAAATCCAAGCTTGGCTTAGATCATGCGACCGCATCTTTTCTCACATGAATCTCGTTGATCTACATCGAGCCCAAGTGGCTTCTAGCATGCTCTAAGAAAGAGCATTAGATTGGTATGAGCTTTTGGTTTATGAAATTTTTGAAGCAGATCTTACTTTGGAACAATTACAGGAAAGATTTGAATTGAAATTTATGCCGAAGGCTGAAAAAGTAACTTTGGCCCGATGCTTTATCGACCTTGTTCAAGGTAAATCTTCTATGACGGATTACGTCGCATCTTTCGAATCTCTCTCTAGATATGGGGTCGAGTATATTAATACCCCATTGAAGAAAAATCAAAGGTTTGTCTATGGGTTGAATAACAACCTTTAAAAGCCTTTGCTTCTGAAACTAGAAGTTTCTTTCGATCAGCTTGTAGATATCGCTCTTCGACTTGAAGAGGCCGATAAAGAAAGCGATGCTGAGATTGTGGGATTCAATAAGAAGAGGCATCCCTTTATTAAGTTTGAAAGTCCTAATACTAACAAAAGAGTGAAGCAAGTGACTTTGGTAGCAAAGACTCCAATCCCTAATCGTGGAGAATGCTACAATGTGGCTCTAAGGACCACTATATAAATAGGTGTCCAAGGCCTATTTCTTGCCGCTATTGCAAAGGGTCGGATCATTATATATCTTCATGTCCAAAACTTCAAAGCAAGAGAAAGGGAGAGCTGAATGTTGTGCAAGCTCCTAGTAACACTTCTCTTAGTCAAGGTATTTCTCATTTAGTCCTTGATGACATTTGTTTTGTGATTATCCTATTCGAGTTCTTGTTGATATGGGTTCATCCTATTATTCTTATACCAAAAGAACATGTTGATTCCTTTTTCTTTAAATAATTTGGGCTTGATGACTTCGCTGAGAATTGCTAATCCGATTGGTGGATCCACAACACTTAGTTTACTTTGTGAAGATGTCAAGATTAATTTATGTGATATCTGTGGTTTTTCGAGCCGATTTGCATGTTATGCGTTACTTAGGCTTCGAAATTGATTTTTAAGAAAGGATTGGCTTAATCATTATGAAGCTCATATCCTATGTCTCGAGGGGACTATCCATCTTCAACATTCTCAATCTGTTAAGCAGATTTCTATTGTTTTTAATGATTTCGATTTCCAATTCGGCGGCATAATTTTATTCTTTGAACCCACATGATGAGGAAAATTTTCCCAAATTTTCCCTCATTCATGTGTTGTTTTTCCCATTGAGTGCTTTAAAAATTCTAGTCGATGCGCTTGATCAATATTATCGATAGGAATCTCCTAAACGCTATAATGAGACAATTAGACACAGTAAATTGACTTGGAATAAGTAAATTTGTTCTATAAAGAGATTACATAAAGATAATTATAAATTTTGAAAGTCTTAGCTTTTTGGAAAAGAGGATCAATTGAAAGAACTCCTTTCCGATACTCCTATTCTTGTGATTCCCAATGGGAACCAAGACTTTATTTTTTATGCCAATGCTAGTCGTATTGGTTTGGGTGTCGTTCTCTTGCAAAAGGGAACGTTTTGTCACTTATGCTTCTATACAATTAAAGCCGTTCGAAAATAGTTATGCCACTCATGATCTAGTGTTCACGGCCATTGTTTTCACTTTTAGGATTGGCATCATTATTTTTGGGAGAGAAATTGTTCTCTACACCGATTATAAATCTTTAGAGTATTTATTTTCTCAAAAAGGAACTTAACTTGCATCAACAATGTTGGCTCGAGTTCCCTGCACCTTTTTGATCTTGATATTCTTTATACTTTGGAAAGGGAAATCGTTGTTCCAAATTATTCGAGTTTCGGGTTCCTCGGGCGTACCGTTATTGAACTACATCGTTGTACCGGCTCGATTTTCTTCTACTCATGACGTTTTCCATGCCTCTCAACTACAGAAATGCCTTAGGGATTCCGATTTTTATTCTTAAGGCTGGTGTTATTGAAGGAATTGAAGTTTCACCTAATTTGACTTATGAGCAAACACATCCAGACTTACTCTCTCGTACTCTTTAGGGTGAACTTCTTATTTCAAATTTTCTTTTTGGTGTTGATATGCTTTTATGGTTGTTACTCTTTATTTTCTTCTTAAGTATTGCCAGGATGCAATTTCTTTAAGGAGGTGAGTCTGTAACAACCCGCATATTTTACGATTGTA
Organism: Allium cepa; assembly: GCA_030765085.1. Classification (NCBI taxonomy): domain Eukaryota; kingdom Viridiplantae; phylum Streptophyta; class Magnoliopsida; order Asparagales; family Amaryllidaceae; genus Allium; species Allium cepa. The sequence continues at coordinate 102,095,899 of CM060928.1, read as the reverse complement.
TATTTAAATGTTTTATTTAATTATAGCATCATTCGTCCGATTTGAAATTAGAACTCGAGACCACTTCCATTGATTTCAAAATGGCATTTGCAACCTTTTTGAGTATAAACATCGATATGTTTGGAGTAGAGTAAAATTTTGATGTTTTCATTTAGGGCTTTGGGTTTGGGTTTCATCCTACTTACCCAACTCATCTTATATCCTAACTCCACCCCCTCTTCTCTTCATTCATTCCTCATTTCCTAGCACTTCAAGCTTTAATAAAAATGGGGGAGGAGATTGGAAACTAAAATCCTAAGCCCTAGTTTTCTTTGCAAATCCAAGTTCTAGCTCCAAAAATCAAAGAGAAGCTTAGGTAAGCATCCTCTTCTTCTTCTCCATCTCAATCTCTCTTCAATTTCAGATATTTCCTATAACCCAGCTTAGGAATTTTTTGCTTATGATCTTAGATTGGAGCTTTTAGAGTTGAAGTTGAAGAGTAGTTGATCTTACCTTTGTTTTCAAGCTACTCCTTTGTTGTTTTCGAGTCTTAAAGGTGAGTTTTTGAACTCACATCTATGTCTATAACTTTCTTTGGGGTTAGGTATGAATTGCTAACATCTATTCATGTTCATTTGCTTTTGATTTGAATGGATTTGGTGAATTTTCCAATTTTTGGATTTTGTTGTCCAATTTTATAAAAATCCTATCTTTGATGTTTTAAATATGTTTTTGGGGGTGTATCGAAGAGCCTATAAGGCTGGGTTGTCGTTTGGCATAAATCCCTAGTCTTCATTGCTCGATCGCTCGCGTCCGGGATTAGAATTTATTTTGCACTTCTTAGGGCAGAGGCTGAGAATACTGGAAATGCCAGTTCAGTCGACTGAACTGTAGGGTCAGACGAATGAACCTAGGGAACAGAAACTTTCTCCCTGCATAAGTCGACTAACCCCTGTGGTCAGTTGACTGAGTCTGGAAACCGATGGTTTCCAAGCATGCATCAGTCGACTGATCACTGCAGTCAGTCGACTGAACCTGCTTGTCTCAGCCATATTGCCATTTTGTGTTGATTTCCAATTTTTAATCCATTCCCGTCGTTCTGATTTGTTGTTATCATTTATTGACTTTGATGACGTCTTTTACGGGAATTTTGGGAATATCCATTTTGATGGATTTTGTATCGATTTCTATGGATTTGATTCACGTCTTCATATGTGAATTTTTGGTGATTGATTGTTTTTACAATCATTTTTGTGATTTTTCACTTTGATATACAAAGGTTCCTATACTAGTAGTAAATATTCAAACTCTTTCTCAAAGATGATTTCAACTCTATTTTAATACAAAGCTCGTTTATAAAACCGTTTTCCAATCTATTAGTTTATATAAACCTTTTCATCATTTGTTCGAGAAATCCAATTAAACGGCTTTGCAAAACAAGTGGTATGAAACTCTTGCGTTTACTTTATCGATTAATTCAGACTCGTTCGATTGAAACTCTTGTGACAATCTTCGAGTGGAGATCTACTATTTGTTCGTGAATATTTAAGTTAAGCTAGTGGTTATGGGACATGAAGCTAAACTCATTTATTTATTAGCTTAGTGTAACTGACACTTCTTGTTGATCAATGATGACCATTTGGTGATTTAGAATAGCGATGTGCGATGTCTCTTTGTCCCCATGGGGGATAGTACCCCGTTATGTTGAGCTTCGTTTCTCTTTGTCCACATGGGGGACTATACCTCGATTTTATGGAGCTTCGGCTCATTTGGAGGAGCTTTGGCTCATTTGGAGGAGCTTCGGCCCATTTGGAGGAGCTTCGGCATATTTGGAGGGGCTTCATATCATAGTCCGCAATGGGGGACTATATCCTGTTTGGAGGAGCTTTGGCTCATTTGGACGAGCTTTGGCTCACAGTCCGCAATGGAGGACTATACCCTGTTTGGAGGAGCTCCAGCTCATTTTTCTAGGATAGTGACCCATTTTGTGGTACATGTGGTGGTGAGTTTTCGTGCTCCCTTTTTATAGGCTCCTTCCCCTTTTTATGATTTCTGGATTTCTAATTGATGATTTCTAGAATTTGTGTTTCACCATTTTTTGTTATTTACATTGATAAGTTTTTTCAATATTTGTGGTTTGGTGAATATGTTAAAGAATATAACATTCTTTTTGGTGTTTGAGTATATTTAAGATATTGTATGATTTTTTTTCTAATGTATATTTATTACAGTATGGCATTATTGCTATCATACGATTTTGTTGTATCTCTTATTCTCTCATTTTATCTGATATTTATAGCTAGACTGATTTGTTTATTATTTTCTTATTAAATAATACTCGGGTCAGACCGAGATGTTACAGGTGCTTCTGCTTGACTCCTTATCTGGGACCATCATCTGACTTTTTTCTAACTACTTTAGATTGGTAGTTTTCGTTGTTATACATTCGAGATAGACTCCTTGATGTATACATATTCTTTTATCTAGCACTTGTATCTATAATTTTGCAATGTAGTGGATCTTGTATGACCACCACTTTGATGTACACTTCTATGTGTTATATTCATATATGTTTCCGCCTTTGTGATATGGATATCTGCGACTGATTACGTTATGCTTATTTTATATTTGTTTTCGAAGACACTTAGCCACTATGTGGTAGCTTTGAGTTTGTGCTTGATATGTCGGGCTTCCTCTTGAAATGAAATGCATATTACACTATCTGACATATCTGTGCTCGCACAAAGCAATTACAAGGATGGTTGCACCTCAACAGCCTTATTCTTCGTGCTAGTTGACGGCATTACCCCGTAGTGTCCTTGGCTAGCATGAGTATAGAGGTAGGGAATCACAATGTGATTCTCTCTCTAGTCACGCCTGCATTTACTTTTTGACCCAATGGTTTTTTCGAAAGGAGAAATCAAACTCTTTTAGACAAGGTTTGATTGACGATGAGTGATAATGAGTTGCATCTTTCCTTTAGGATTTTCACTTGAAGCCACAACATATATGTTAAATTGATCACCATCTAAATCTGTACTCAACATACATATAAGATGTAGACTGATAAGAAACCCCACCTTAGTTATATCAAGGTGTGGAATTGTCCAACATAAGTTAAGAATGTAAACTCTTGTAACTTAAGGAAAGATCAACTATGTTCAAGTTTATTGGGTATCCTAAAAGTTCTCATGGATTATTTTGTGACAGAGGGAAATAGAAAGTTTTTATTGCGAGATATGCCAACTTTAATATAGGAATTTTTTCTATATCAAGAAATTAGTGGTAGTAAGATAGATTTGGATAAGAACCAAGAAACTACCATAGAAAATGAATATTTAGATAGTAATTCAACATTTGCAGAAGATAGACAAGCAATTCAAAGGTCTATATGAAATCTCGTGCACCAAAGAAGTACCATGGTTTTCTCATTAATGGAGAAAAAGATGATTACATCATCCACGATGATGATCCACTCACTTACAAACAAGCCTTAGAGAGTCTAGACCGTGGTGATGAAATCCAAAATTGATTACATGTGCAAGAAAAGAGTTTGGACTTTGAAAAACATACCTGAAGGGATAAAACCCATTTTGCTACAAATGGATCTTTAAGAGATAGGTCGGTGCAGATGGAAAGGTCGAGACCTATAAAGAAAAGTTTGTGGCTGAAGGTTCCCATCAAATTCAATTTATCGATTAAGACTCTCCTATTGGCATGCTTAATCAATTCAAACTCTACTTATAATGGTTAAATATTATGACAATGAAATATGACAGATGGACATTAAAATAGCATTTCTAAAGGTGACTTGGAAGAGGCTGTTTATATGTCATAATCAGAGGGTTTTCAAGTTGTTGGGAACAACAAAAAGGCATGTGGACTCTTAAGACCAATATACTATCTTATGTAAGCATAAAGAAGTTGAAATAAATGTTTTGACAAGGTAATCAAATAATTTAGTTTTAGCCAAAACGCAGAGCAAACATTTATACAAAGGAAATAAAAAAATAACATTACGTTTTTAGTTTTATACGTTGATGATTTACTACTGATTGGTAATAATGTACCAATGTTATATCAGTGAAAGGTTGATTGTCCAATACATTTTTGATGAAAGATTTAGGAGATTCATCCTTTATACTGCATATAAAGATCGACAAAGATAGATCTAGAAGGTTATTGGGATTATCTTAATCAATGTAGATTGATACCATATTAATAAGATTTATTATAGGAAATACAAGGGTGGAAAAGTTCCAATATGGCATGGAATTGTGTATTTTAAGATAGACTACCTTATCTACAGATAAGGAGAAAGGAATATGAGTTGGATTCTTTATGCTTTGATAAAAGGATGAACCGTGTATGCTAGACCATATACTAGACTAAACGTAACGATCTGCCTTTTCAACCCTCGAATGTCGGCGCTTAAAACATCCATGGTATTCAAATGTTAAGCATCAAAATGTCGAAAAGGCAGATTGTCAGGGTAAATAAAAAGAAAAAGAAAAAGAACATGGGAAATGGAATCTCACAGGTGAATGATTACATATAATATAACAAATATAGTAAAGTTGTCACTCTAAAGTACAAGGTATATCAGAGTTAAAAGCAAACCTCATCGGCTTGGATTGTTATAATTTCCTTACCTTAAATCTTCTAATAGGTATACATACTAATGCAGTAAAAAATAATAATAATACATTACGTGAAATTCCACCTCTCTCCATGAGCTTCATGTCCAACCAACGACAACTTGGAAAAAATACTCAGTCTGGCCCGAGTATTATAATAAAATTAACACCCGAATCAATCTGGAAAACCATCGTTAGAATACTCAAGAAATATGATGAACATAAAAAAAAATCTATGATTCCATGCTGCTAAACACAAAACAAGTTTTACCTCATAGGAACAAGATCCATACATAAAAGAGTGGAAACAAATTAGAAAAAAAGCCCAACTTGAAAGAATGGGCATAAATGAGATCAGAATCCAAAATTAAAGAAAGGATACAAATAATTACATATTGAGAAGATCACTAGATGCTTCTCAATGCAATTAAGAAAATAATTCAAAGATTTAAATCAAATAAGGAAAAGGAATTTTTACAACAATGACTCGGAGAGTGCACCTCCTTACTAAAAGCATACCTCTAGAAAATATACTTGAGAGGGTCGGTTACTCTGTAACTCTCTCAAAAAATGTACAAGCCAGACCCTACCAATCTTACCGATAATCCGAATATTTCACATCTCCACGTACATAGAACCAAATCCAATTTAGAGTAGATGTGAAGATACCTTAATTGGAGCAGCCCTACATAACTTGACGTCCACTCGCTCTTTGGTTTTATTCATTTCGGACAAAGAATATCAATGCTCAAATGATCAAAAAATCGTCTTAGATTGATGAAGTTCAAGAAGATAGCTGAATAAATAGTCAATAAATCAACTATTGGAAATATTAAAATATTGTATTTGAAAATTAAATCTCTTACACTTATCACAACTAGTCGATTCTAGACTAGCACCACCTGGGGAAAACAATGAAGCCTGACAAGCAAGGAAGTGTTGCTTCCAACCTTGCTACAACTTCATTCTTAACTTTAAGAATAACAAGAGTTCATTTAACGTTTAGTGCTAAGTGTAAGACTAAAAAAATCGATAAATGAATCAAACTTTTAAAACATTTGTCTCTCACCTGTTCTTGATTTTCACATCATAAATATTTGTAAAACACTTTGAAACCACTCTTTAAATATACTTTTAAAAATCAAATTATATTTCTTAGTGTATTAAAAAGAAGGGTCAAAAACAAATGTCATTAAAATGTTGTTTACTGTAAACCCAAAACCACTTACACTTACCTTTTGCTTTAGAATCTTCCTTTTTAAAGATCCTTTTCATTGGTAAAATACCATTTATAAATCAACTTAATATCATTTTTAAAACAAATCTCCTCTGAAGATTTAAGAATATCAACATTTATTAATTCAAGTAACAAGTTTTCTTAATAACATAACAAATTCATCCATTATAGTGAAATGTTATAATCCATTAATTCTTTCTCAATTCCTAAAAAATATTTATTTTAATAACAGTTTTTTAATCCATGCTCCCTTTTCACTTTTCAATAAACTCCAAAATACTTAAAATATAGTATAAATCACCAATTTCAAATATTACTTGGAAAATCTCAAGTTTAAAATATATTAAAACTTGAAATAGTTTCCTTTTCTTATTTCGAAATAAAAAAATTTCTTCGATAATGTATATTAAATTATATAAAATACTTTTATGAATTTAAAATAAAGTTAATCATGCCGAAAGATAGTTTAAATAACTCTTTTATAAATTTGAAACCACAATAGTTATCCCAAAAGAAGATTAATCAAATTTATAGCTCTATTATCTCCCCTTTGGAATAGGCAATATGCTGATAGAATGGATAGGTTGAACTTGGAGTTATCAAGGCGGAAAGCCAGAAGAGATCCCAAGAGTCCAGAAACCAAATACAGACAAAGTCAAAAGGCCAAAATCATCAAAACAACAAGACAATAGGATTCCCTTAGTTGGGGTTCGGTATCGACTCCTACTTGGGATCGGTACAGACTCCTGCTTGGGGATCCTTATCGACTCTCAAATATGACTTGAGTAAACCCTATCTTCTGCCTACATGCCTACCTTGATACCAATAGCTATTTCCAAAGTCAATTTGTTGATTCAATGCAATTCTCCATCGATCTCCATGGATATTTGAAACTACAACTTTGTTTTCCCACAATCCATCATTTGGACTCAAAAGCAGGTTAATATTGGTGCAAACAGCTATTAAACTGTGAAGCTAACCATAGGATGATCCAAAATAAGGATTCGAAGGCGTCGAATATAATAAACTTGGGGATTGGTACTAACTTGCAGCTTATGTTGACGTGGAGCCTACCTTTTGAGAGAAACAGTGTAAATCGGGTATAACAGCTTGGAGATATTTCTGAGCAAGAATTTAGCTCCCTATCACTATAAATAGAGGGGTATGGCTCATTTTTCAAGACCTTCTTTTGTATCTATCTCTACTTTACTATATATTCTTGTAATTCTTAAAATCTAAGTGTGGAAGTTGTACCGAGTCATAAGAACTTCCACCCCAAGTCAGAAATAAGTAATAAAACCATTAAGTGGACATAGGCCAGAGTTTTCCGGACCACTATAAAACTTTGCGTGTTCTTTTCTTACCCTTTTTACTTTACTTTCTTCTCTTTTATTCTTTACTACATTCATGTGGATGTTTGGGCCTTTTTTAGTTCGAACATTTTGGCACGTCAAGAAGGGGGTCACTTGAACTCACTGATATAAGAGCTTGGATATTAAAAATTGTTAGACAATCTACTAGGAAGGCTGTGACTATTGGAAATCAACAAGAGGGCAGCCAAGAAGCATCCTTAGGATCTCAACCCTCATCAGTCTACATAACTAGTAATGAGATAGAAACTATGATGCATAGACCACAAGCAAGGATGATAGCACAACAGGAAGAGATTATGGAGAACTTCTTCAGAAGGATGAGAAAAGTAGGAATAACTAGAGTTGTTGAACCATAGAATCATAGACTGGAAGCTGAAGTATAGATAGCTGGAAATGGGGCAGAACCGCCCAGGGAAAACCTCAAGCCAAACTTAGGGATTGGTTTCAATCCTCGAACAGGAGTCGGTACAGACTCCCAATGACTAGGGGCATGGGTTGTCCTACCCTAGGAAGGAATGATATACTGCCTGGAGTTAAAGAATAGCATTTGAACATGAATCAGAATGCAGAAGTACGACCAGAGAAGTACGTATCAAATTCCCTCACGGAGTTGTGGGTAGGTTAGAAATGCAAACTTGAGAGTTCCCTTGGATGACACTAATAGGCTTGCAAAGACGGCGAGACGAGTTATATGGGTGGATTGCTTAATCAGAGCATAGAAGATGTGAATAGAAGTCTTTTTATTCCAAACAACTGATGTGCAAGGAATCCACCAGAGTTCAAATTACTAACATTGGAGACGTATGACGGGATGTCAGACCCTACAATTCATTTGATGAGGTACATCCAATATATGGAGATGCTAGGGGTATCTGAAGAAGTCATGGGATTTTGCTTCCCTTTATATCTTTCGGATTTGGCTCATCATTACTTATCACCCTTGCATTGTATTTATGACCAATAGATTGACATCCATTGCATTACAACAAAGTAATTTCAAGTGGGCATTAAATCTGATACTAAGTGTGACACCCCATGTAACGACCCGCCGCCCTGACCGCCTCTAGTCGGTAATTAAACCAACCAGAAACGTTCAGAATGACGGATTGTTATTTAGTTTATAACATTTAAACAGAATCAGTCACAGAATCACAGAAACAATAATATATTTTATAAATAAACTTTTCTTTTGTATACAAATATCAGAGTTATACAATAAATTACATTTGAATTTATACAGCGGAAACAATTTATATTTTAAAGTACAAGAAAAATTTTGCTGAAAACTTTAGTGAAGTGCCGAAATCCCCCTCTCTCTAACTTCGCGGCCTGAAAATCTTCAAGCTGCAAAAATACTCGGTCTGACCCGAGCGTTAATTGCAAAACACAAAAACACTCGAGTCAGGATTAATCTTAACTCAAGTAATTAAATTTGTAATGAACTGAATAAAATGGATCACATGAATCAATTCAAAATCTATTATGGATTTTCATTATTAACAGCTTTAATTTTTAAAATCTGTCAATCCCGTGTGGCTGCAAGCGCAAATCAGACAAATCACTGCAAAGAAAAGGCTCAAGGCAAAACCAGTGCCAATTTAAAAAAAACAGTAAGCAAACAAGCATGCAGCAGCAGGCATAGATGCTAGTTGATCGTGTACAGGGCAGTGAAACAAGTACAATTTTCAGTGAAACAAGTGCATGGAGCAAATGATACAAGCTACATGAAAACAACAAATATTAGCAGATGGAATGTGCCACTTAAATCCCAAACTGAAATCATTGGGGATGAACATATAAAAAAAATTAATATGGCAAGGCAGCAGCGCTCCTGCAACTGTTGGTTCTGACTAAAATTGTGTTACTTCTTTCAGTTATTTGTTAAGTCTATAAAATGAGGCAATAATGATTTGCCTGTAGAAACATAAAATTACTTCGTGCATACTAGCACAGACCTTTTGGGGATAGTGTTTTAAATCCTTGGGACCAGTTTGGTTTGGACTTCAAGTTTTGTGTTTTTTTTTTTTTTTTCAGTATGTATTTTAAAAAGACATGGAAGAGGAGCAGAAAGTGGAAAAATCATAGCCATTACAACAAAAGGGGAAAATAGTAAAGGGGAGAGATCTTTATGTTTTCCCAAAAATGCAGAAAATAAGAATAAGTGATATTCAATTTTTATATGTTAAAATCATTTTCTAAATCGGTTTTTTTTTCAAAACTTTCAGAAATAATTAACTGAATGCATTGCGGTTGTTACGAAAATCCAAAACTGAAAACCGCAAACCAAACAAATTTTGTTTGCATTCTAAATCCTGACAGTGATTCAATGCAAGAGGTAATGAATTTTGAAATAAACCTGAGTCTTAAAACTAAGACAAAGACATCTCAGTTGAAAAACAAACATGCAGAAGCAAATTCATGCAAACATACTAACATAGCCTTCAACTAACACCTATTTCAAACATCAACTCATATATCAAAGCATATGAATAAACTAATAGCCTTCCAAAAGATCAACGGTAATTACAACAAATGCAGTAGTTATTGGTTAATCAAATATGCCCAAAATGTATGTGTCTCTATCTAGCATGTATGAACAGATTAAACACTATGGACAGAATCAAAACTGGAACAGCTCCCAAAATACAGTGTATAAACTATGCAACAGATGGCAATTCAAATTTTTACAAAATAAGAATCCAAACAATTTTGAATTCATCTTCAGATTTAAATTTCATTCTAAGTTCAATTTCAGATTTTAAATTTGAACTTTACCTCTTTAAAAAAAAATTTCTTAAAAACAGAACAGTTTTGTTATGATAAATCTGAAACAAGCATCTGCTCTTATCCATCACAATATGCAAGTACAGTGACATATGCAAGTGCAGTATCCATCATATTATAAATAAATTTACATCCATCACATGCAACAACAACCAAAACAAGCATCTTTCCTCATTAGTAAAATTAAAATTTAAGTAATCGAGCAAGAGACTGCAAATAGCCCCAAATAGTTCAAATCCTTAAAATTTTCCCCAAAACCATCTTTTAGCCTATCACAGCACTACTTCCCAAATTTACAACTAAATATTATGTCTCCTGATCTAAAAATCATGTTTTCAAGACATTTTGATTACAGAGAAGTTCCTGTTTCCAATTCACCTTATTTTAATTCCTTATGCTTCAGTTTATCTTTAACAAACACATTTGTTTGTAATCCATTTCTCAAAAATGGTTAGGTTATGAAACTACTAAAAGTTGGAATTTAAATGCCTAAGTCAGATACATCAGCAATTACTGATACAACCCAAAGCATACATACTTATATAAGTATATAGTAATCACTTTGTAAACATTAAAATTTGGAAACAGAGATATAAGCTCATGCACAGTAAATGCAAGCATATTTCAACAACTAAACAAACATTTCAAATGTAAATCCAAAGCATTTAAACCATAAAAGCAAGTTCAAGGGGAGTTTGCTCACCTATTTTCTTCTAGCTGTTATTTTCTTATTTTCCAGTAAACTAAAGTTTCTTTTTAACTTAACAAAATTTTAAACCATATATATATATATATATATATATTTTTTAAAACATACTTTGTTCAAGATTCATATACTATTAAAGATTGATTCAACAGCACTCAAGTTTTACTAAATTTTGGACCTGAAATTTAGAAAGACTGTCATAATCATAAAACAGTAACCTATACTCATAAACTAATACATGCAAAACTATATAGTATATTGCAAATCTGTATATTTAAACTAACCCAGATACATATTTACTTCATTGTATACACAGAATATCATCATAAAACAGCCATACAAAACATACACTTTTAAATTGAAACTTGAAGTATACAGATAAGTTTTATTTATAGCAGTTTTAAATTGAAACTTGAAATCTAAACTGTTAATTCAAAACAGAAAGGAGCATCTTCACTATACAGGCATGCATCCATAAATTTACACATATATACTTGCAAATATATTCCATCCAAGATCATCACATGCAGCAACAACAAGCAAGCAAAGTTTTGATATAGCATCTGTTCTTATCAATTTAAATCAAGTACTTGGTAGCATCTGTTCTTATTAGTTTAAAAACAAATTTCACATAGTATCTGTTCTTATCAGTAGAAAAAATCAAAATATCAGAGCAAATGATAGCGAATAACAACCAACAACCAACATGCAGTGTTATCTGTTCCTATCAGTTTAGAATTCAAAGTAGCCGAGCAAATGATAATGAATAACCCCCAAATCATAGCATGCAACCAAGCATTCAAGTCAACAAATTTAAGCACTTGCATTAAAATCAACCGTGAGTGAAAAACTCACCTTTTCTAGCTGGGTAGAAGACGATGCCGGAGCTTCGCAAAAACCCTGCTTTGGAACAACGAACGCTATTGAACGAAAGCCCCAAATCGATCGCAAGCCCTAATTTAGAGACGAAGAGCTGAAGCCCTAATTGTTGAAGATGCCGCGAGCGAGTTGAAGCATCGAACTCGAAGCAGAAATTGAAGCCCTAGTTTGGAAGTGAAGAGGAAGAAGAGAGAGACAGGGCCGCCATTAATTTCATTTTTTTTTTCTTTTTGGGTGTAGGGTTATGAACGAGAAAGTGGAATAAAGGGGATCGGTACTTAATCATGGCACTAGTAACAAACGTGGGCCAACAAAAATTTTCAAAGCCCAAACAACAAATCAAAAAAAAAAAATTCCTCTTATATTTTTATTTTGTTTTATTATTTTCTTCTATCTATATATATATAATTTTTCATTTTAAATTCAATTTACTTTAAACATCAATTTTTTTTTATTTTGTACACAAATACCTTGTTTTGTTTTTGTAGATATTTACTTTTGTTTAAATTATGTTGTTAAATTTTTTTTTCTTTTACTAAGTGTATTTGTTTATTTTATTTTGTATTGATTTTAATTTTTTTTATCTAAGCTAAAGAATAAATGTCATTAAAATTTAACCATTAATTTACTAATTTACAAAAATAAAAAATTTTAAATCCAAATTATCTTCTTAAGTTATTAGTTTGAATTTCAATTACAAATTCCATATTCAATCTCAACTCCGAAGTCAAATTTAAATTTTTATTCAACTCTTTATAGATTAAATTTTAAAATTTAATCACCAAATCATAGAAATGTTTTATATAGCATTGGGAATTCAATTTAAATTATCATTCAAATATTTAAAATTAATTAAATATTCACAATTTAAATTGTTCAAAATTTAGGATCGTTACAATCTCCCCTCCTTAAAAGAATTTCGTCCCGAAATTACAAGTAAGGAGAAATGATTGTTAAAATTTCACCAATATTTATACCCTACTCAAATTAATCAAGTTTGAAACTTATTAAAAATAAATAAGTAATTATAGGATTCATTCTATTTGTTTTATCTCACTAGCTTTGTTAATTAACTCATTTGTCTATTATTTTCTACAATCAAGACACAAAAAATCTTTACTGAAATTTTCAACTTACAAAACCAAATTTTTAAATTTGAACTTCTTCATTTAAGAAATTTACATAGTATAACTTTTCCAAAGCTGTGGACTTTTCAAAACATTCCAAAAATCCTCTCCCTTAATTTATTAAGTTAGAATTTATGTCACTTTAATTTCAGATAATTGATTTTCTATTTAAAGTTTGAAAATACTTGCTAACACGAAATTTAACAAGTCTACTGTCGTTCTTAAAGACATTAGGCATACGCTGGCCAGGCGCAAGTCTAACAATCTCCAAGTACTAAATATACTTGCTTCAATTCCCAGTGAAAATAGTTTTTAAAAATTCTTTTAAAAATGGATATGGAAAGCACATTCCCCCATGGATCACAGTTTACTCGGCGGTTCCGCTACTATCCCAGTAGAGTCGCTTGTAACTGTGGATATCTCATCCCTTGAATTTCGCCATGGTTGTTGCCAAAGATCGCGGTTCACACGGCGGTTACGCTACTATCCCAGTAGAATCGCTCGTGACCGTAGGCATCTCGCCCCTCGAATTACGCTTTGGTTTGTAGATTGCAGTTTACATAGCGGTTACGCCACTATCCCAGTGGAATCGCTTGTAACTGTAGGCATCACGCCCCTCAAATTACGCTACCACCCGAGTGTAACTAGATCGCGGTATACGCGGCGGTTACGCCACTATCCCAGTGGAATCGCTTGTAACCGTAGGCATCTCGCCCCTCGAATTACGCTAGCACACTATACCAGTCCAAAAGGACATTCCAACTAATGGAAATACTACGTAGCTACGATTTTCAAATGGACACTCATCTCGAGTTCCAACAACCTTCACAAAGTTTAAATGGAAGGTACTTTTCCATATCCTCAATTTGGAAAACATAATATCATACATACATATATAATATTTCATTTCACATTTTTGTACATATCATACTCATGTACTTACATAAGTTTTCCATAACAATTACTTTTCCAAACTAATTGGTTTTCGAATTAATCGTATTCACAAATATACGTTATGAAAACCACAACATTTCATACCCATAACAAATAGAGGTTTCACAAATTTTCCATTTCATTATCCATTTAAAATTTTCCTCTATGTCGATTTGGAAATTTAAGGTTATATCAAACCAAATTCACATTCATAATCCAATTTATTATCGACTTCACGCTCGATTTGGATTTCACGTTACATCGTCAATCCTCAACACATAATTGATGTCTATCGATATATAACCTCTGAGCTCGTACGTCTCAGAGAAGGGTGTTAAGCTAAAAGAATAAATTCTCCGCCACCAACAGATATATATTTAATAGAGACCAATTGATATGTCGTCAATTCACGACGTTAGACATACAATCCAAATCATCCATTTAAAATTCAAAGTTCAACTTACATTGTTTTTGGGTGTCAAAGTTAAACTCAATTTAACTCAAAATTCAATCACTTTGAAATTTTTCCAAGTTGAACTAAGTGTTCAAATTTCCCAAAAATAATATCTTTACAAGATATAAAATTTTTCACACTTAACCATTTGAAACAAATTCAAATATTCACTTTTCAATTTATCTTTAAAAGATAAAATCTCAAAACATTCACTTTACACTTTATCTTGAAAAGATAAAATTTCAAACCTTTCATTTCATATTGGAAAATATTTCCATACTTATTCAATAATAAGTAATTTACAAATCCATTTATTTTCAACAATTTGAAAATATTTGATATACTTAAACCAAAATCAAGTATATATTTCATTCTTAAAAGAAATCATTCTTTTAAACACATTTCAAAACAACTTAAAATGAATTTACTTCATTTCATAGTGTTGCTTCCCAAAACATTCCCATTTAAGTTTTTCAACTTCAACTTAATTCATAGTTTGAATTCTGCATACATTTCAAAATATTGGTTTTAAACCAACTTCAAATTTCCAATATTAAGTTTTCCACTTAACTTATTTCCATGCCCATTCAAATTCAAATTCTTCATTGAATCTATTTAAATCTCTTATAAATTTTCATTAGATTCATATCTCCTTTTATATCTCATTTATTGTCCAAAACCATAGATATAACACCTTTAATAAGTTACAAAAATTTACTTATCAAAATAAGTCATTTGCGGATTTTATAAACATCTTTAGAAATTACATTTCTATTTATAAACTTTGTTTTATAATCTCCTTTACTAATTTGATTCAATTCAATTCATATAACTTAGTTATATACCCAAAATCCATATTATAAGTTAAATACTTATAATCCATTTATTTACTAAATCGTTCTTCACAACATTTGAAATCAATTTTCAAAAGAATTCAAAATTAAATTTCCAAGTTATAGTTCAATAATCCATTTGATTATAATCAAATTGACATATCATTTTATTTTCCAATTACTACTTTGAAGATATTCAAAATATTTGATTTAAGCCAATTTAAACCAATTCATTAATTCTCTTAACTCATGTTTCATTTTCCATAACTCTCAAAAATTCGATAATGAGTTTCCGAATGATCGAAACTCAAGTCTAACGAGACCTCACCGAAGAGAAACGGTCGCAAACCTAAATTTAGAGAGGGGAATCTTCAAAATAATTCTAATTTTCAAAATACTTTTTATTTTAAAGAAAACAATTTTAAACTTCTTTAGATTTGAAAACACTTTCTTTAAAGTGATTCTAGTAACTATTCATATTAAACGCCATAAACTAAGCTCTGTGTAAACCAAAGCTTTGATACCACTTTTGTAACGACCCGCCGCCATGACCGCCTCTAGTCGGTAATTAAACCAACCAGAAACGTTCAGAATGACGGATTGTTATTTAGTTTATAACATTTAAACAGAATCAGTCACAGAATCACAGAAACAATAATATATTTTATAAATAAACTTTTCTTTTGTATACAAATATCAGAGTTATACAATAAATTACATTTGAATTTATACAGCGGAAACAATTTATATTTTAAAGTACAAGAAAATTTTTGCTGAAAACTTTAGTGAAGTGCCGAAATCCCCCTCTCTCTAACTTCGCGGCCTGAAAATCTTCAAGCTGCAAAAATACTCGGTCTGACCCGAGCGTTAATTGCAAAACACAAAAACACTCGAGTCAGGATTAATCTTAACTCAAGTAATTAAATTTGTAATGAACTGAATAAAATGGATCACATGAATCAATTCAAAATCTATTATGGATTTTCATTATTAACAGCTTTAATTTTTAAAATCTGTCAATCCCGTGTGGCTGCAAGCGCAAATCAGACAAATCACTGCAGAGAAAAGGCTCAAGGCAAAACCAGTGCCAATTTAAAAAAAACAGTAAGCAAACAAGCATGCAGCAGCAGGCATAGATGCTAGTTGATCGTGTACAGGGCAGTGAAACAAGTACAATTTTCAGTGAAACAAGTGCATGGAGCAAATGATACAAGCTACATGAAAACAACAAATATTAGCAGATGGAATGTGCCACTTAAATCCCAAACTGAAATCATTGGGGATGAACATATAAAAAAAATTAATATGGCAAGGCAGCAGCGCTCCTGCAACTGTTGGTTCTGACTAAAATTGTGTTACTTCTTTCAGTTATTTGTTAAGTCTATAAAATGAGGCAATAATGATTTGCCTGTAGAAACATAAAATTACTTCGTGCATACTAGCACAGACCTTTTGGGGATAGTGTTTTAAATCCTTGGGACCCGTTTGGTTTGGACTTCAAGTTTTGTGTTTTTTTTTTTTTTCAGTATGTATTTTAAAAAGACATGGAAGAGGAGCAGAAAGTGGAAAAATCATAGCCATTACAACAAAAGGGGAAAATAGTAAAGGGGAGAGATCTTTATGTTTTCCCAAAAATGCAGAAAATAAGAATAAGTGATATTCAATTTTTATATGTTAAAATCATTTTCTAAATCGGTTTTTTTTCAAAACTTTCAGAAATAATTAACTGAATGCATTGCGGTTGTTACGAAAATCCAAAACTGAAAACCGCAAACCAAACAAATTTTGTTTGCATTCTAAATCCTGACAGTGATTCAATGCAAGAGGTAATGAATTTTGAAATAAACCTGAGTCTTAAAACTAAGACAAAGACATCTCAGTTGAAAAACAAACATGCAGAAGCAAATTCATGCAAACATACTAACATAGCCTTCAACTAACACCTATTTCAAACATCAACTCATATATCAAAGCATATGAATAAACTAATAGCCTTCCAAAAGATCAACGGTAATTACAACAAATGCAGTAGTTATTGGTTAATCAAATATGCCCAAAATGTATGTGTCTCTATCTAGCATGTATGAACAGATTAAACACTATGGACAGAATCAAAACTGGAACAGCTCCCAAAATACAGTGTATAAACTATGCAACAGATGGCAATTCAAATTTTTACAAAATAAGAATCCAAACAATTTTGAATTCATCTTCAGATTTAAATTTCATTCTAAGTTCAATTTCAGATTTTAAATTTGAACTTTACCTCTTTAAAAAAAATATTTCTTAAAAACAGAACAGTTTTGTTATGATAAATCTGAAACAAGCATCTGCTCTTATCCATCACAATATGCAAGTACAGTGACATATGCAAGTGCAGTATCCATCATAATATAAATAAATTTACATCCATCACATGCAACAACAACCAAAACAAGCATCTTTCCTCATTAGTAAAATTAAAATTTAAGTAATCGAGCAAGAGACTGCAAATAGCCCCAAATAGTTCAAATCCTTAAAAGTTTCCCCAAAACCATCTTTTAGCCTATCACAGCACTACTTCCCAAATATACAACTAAATATTATGTCTCCTGATCTAAAAATCATGTTTTCAAGACATTTTGATTACAGAGAAGTTCCTGTTTCCAATTCACCTTATTTTAATTCCTTATGCTTCAGTTTATCTTTAACAAACACATTTGTTTGTAATCCATTTCTCAAAAATGGTTAGGTTATGAAACTACTAAAAGTTGGAATTTAAATGCCTAAGTCAGATACATCAGCAATTACTGATACAACCCAAAGCATACATACTTATATAAGTATATAGTAATCACTTTGTAAACATTAAAATCTGGAAACAGAGATATAAGCTCATGCACAGTAAATGCAAGCATATTTCAACAACTAAACAAACATTTCAAATGTAAATCCAAAGCATTTAAACCATAAAAGCAAGTTCAAGGGGAGTTTGCTCACCTATTTTCTTCTAGCTGTTATTTTCTTATTTTCCAGTAAACTAAAGTTTCTTTTTAACTTAACAAAATTTTAAACCATATATATATATATATATATATATATTTTTAAAACATACTTTGTTCAAGATTCATATACTATTAAAGATTGATTCAACAGCACTCAAGTTTTACTAAATTTTGGACCTGAAATTTAGAAAGACTGTCATAATCATGAAACAGTAACCTATACTCATAAACTAATACATGCAAAACTATATAGTATATTGCAAATCTGTATATTTAAACTAACCCAGATACATATTTACTTCATTGTATACACAGAATATCATCATAAAACAGCCATACAAAACATACACTTTTAAATTGAAACTTGAAGTATACAGATAAGTTTTATTTATAGCAGTTTTAAATTGAAACTTGAAATCTAAACTGTTAATTCAAAACAGAAAGGAGTATCTTCACTATATAGGCATGCATCCATAAATTTACACATATATACTTGCAAATATATTCCATCCAAGATCATCACATGCAGCAACAACAAGCAAGCAAAGTTTTGATATAGCATCTGTTCTTATCAATTTAAATCAAGTACTTGGTAGCATCTGTTCTTATTAGTTTAAAAACAAATTTCACATAGTATCTGTTCTTATCAGTAGAAAAAATCAAAATATCAGAGCAAATGATAGCGAATAACAACCAACAACCAACATGCAGTGTTATCTGTTCCTATCAGTTTAGAATTCAAAGTAGCCGAGCAAATGATAATGAATAACCCCCAAATCATAGCATGCAACCAAGCATTCAAGTCAACAAATTTAAGCACTTGCATTAAAATCAACCGTGAGTGAAAAACTCACCTTTTCTAGCTGGGTAGAAGACGATGCCGGAGCTTCGCAAAAACCCTGCTTTGGAACAACGAACGCTATTGAACGAAAGCCCCAAATCGATCGCAAGTCCTAATTTAGAGACGAAGAGCTGAAGCCCTAATTGTTGAAGATGCCGCGAGCGAGTTGAAGCATCGAACTCGAAGCAGAAATTGAAGCCCTAGTTTGGAAGTGAAGAGGAAGACGAGAGAGACAGGGCCGCCATTAATTTCATTTTTTTGTTCTTTTTGGGTGTAGGGTTATGAACGAGAAAGTGGAATAAAGGGGATCGGTACTTAATCATGGCACTAGTAACAAACGTGGGCCAACAAAAATTTTCAAAGCCCAAACAACAAATCAAAAAAAAAAATTCCTCTTATATTTTTATTTTGTTTTATTATTTTCTTCTATCTATATATATATAATTTTTCATTTTAAATTCAATTTACTTTAAACATCAATTTTTTTTTATTTTGTACACAAATACCTTGTTTTGTTTTTGTAGATATTTACTTTTGTTTAAATTATGTTGTTAAATTTTTTTTTCTTTTACTAAGTGTATTTGTTTATTTTATTTTGTATTGATTTTAATTTTTTTTATCTAAGCTAAAGAATAAATGTCATTAAAATTTAACCATTAATTTACTAATTTACAAAAATAAAAATTTTTAAATCCAAATTATCTTCTTAAGTTATTAGTTTGAATTTCAATTACAAATTCCATATTCAATCTCAACTCCGAAGTCAAATTTAAATTTTTATTCAACTCTTTATAGATTAAATTTTAAAATTTAATCACCAAATCATAGAAATGTTTTATATAGCATTAGGAATTCAATTTAAATTATCATTCAAATATTTAAAATTAATTAAATATTCACAATTTAAATTGTTCAAAATTTAGGATCGTTACACCCCACTATTTTAACATCCAAAACTTGTAACAAACACTATTAATCTCCGCGTATACGGTAATAGTAGTCATTACAAATAGTAAATCGTTGGTTATGTAATTCAAAACCCGGCCTACGAAAATAAATTCGAAAAACCTCAAAGAGGGATTAAATAACAATATACATATATCTCGTCCATAAATAACGTACAAGGTCCAATACAACTAATGAAATATATTTATCACTCTATACATCTCCCAACATCAAATTTATCAATAACTCAACAATAATACAGGGAGTGATTTTAAGTAAATGGCCTATAAATGCGGCATGCAACCGAATCTACTTTCCTTTCCTTTGCTTTCACTTGCAAACTTTATGAATATATATATATATATATATATATATATATATATATATATATATATATAACAAAAAGAAAAGGATCATCAACTATGTTTGGACTATGTCTAACCCTATATGGTCCAGCCCCAGACTCGAGAACTATTACATAGGAAAAGACTACCTACATACCCTTTCGGGATCAAGCCCCACGTAGTTTTGTTCATGCTATTCTTCTGTATCAAATACTTAGCACATAATATTGCACAACCATGACAACCATGCAATTAATGCAAGCAGAAAATACCACTTCTACTAAATCACAATAATCAACTATCACAAATATGGGGTAACAATAATAATGACAACACCCAACCATTAAACATCACACTAGTTTTCCAACACTCAATGTTAAACCCAAACATTAAATAAATCAACACCAAAAAATCTATCAAATGTATGAGCTAGTCATCAATAACAATAAAAAAAGCATCAACTCAACAAATGTGTACTAACCAGCTATATTAATAACACAAATATCAAATTATCGAATCTATACTAACTACACTATATTACTAACACAAGCATCAACTCATCAAATGTGTGCTAACCTACTGTATTAGTAACACAAACATCAACTCACCAATTTTGTACTAACGTACTATATTAGTAGCGCAAACATCAACTCATCAAATACATACTAGTCACACTATATTAAACATAAATATCAATTCTTCAACGCGACAAAACAATAATTAACTATATAGTACAAAATAATAATAGCAAACCATCGTATAATTCGTTCTAATGCGGTTCTTATTCACACAGCGGCTATGTATGATAATTCCAAAATAATTAAAGTATACGAGTCACAACACATTCCCACTTAAGTATAAATTTTTTTATTGTTGTTTGTTGCAAAACCACATTTATTTATTCTACCCTAAAATAATAATAACTTCCTAAGACGATAATATAGTTCGAAAATATTACTTCAGATATATCAAACATCATTATTTAATCAGGAACAATAATTTACCTCAAATTCCTTTCAAAAATAAAATTACTATTATTTTACATAAAAATATTAATATACTTAGACCACTTTATTATTTTCACAAACGCTTTACAACTACTTAACAAACAAAAAACAATATTCCATTTTAAATCCTAAAAACACCCTATATTTTTTTTTTTGGCAAAGCCAGCGGGGTTAACCGATCCCCTACCAGTTTATTGCAAAACAATAAAAGTTACAAAGGAAAACAAAGAGATTACAAAGAAGGAGCAACAACAACACAACAAAAAAACCAAAAAAAAAAAGGAATGAAACAGAGATCACTCCCAGGTTTGTAGCAGATCATGGGTGAAAACAGTTTGACAGTACTTCAGTTGGCAAAATATAGAATTCTTCACTTCATGCCATAATTCATCCCCATTTTTTCTTTGATTTTCAAAAAATATTGCATTTCTTTCCCTCCAAATAACTGTCATATATATTTTCAAGCGCACAGCAAGCATCCTACCCATTTCATCTTTTTTCTTAGCAGTGTTGTAGAAAACTTCCCACACATCAGTTGAGCTTGCAGAAAGAAAACATAAGCCAGTTTTACTTCCAATTCTATGTATGAGATAAAGAAGAGCAGTGCAGTCAAAGAAAATGTGATGTGAAGACTCTTCAAAAAGGTCACAAAACAAGCACTGCAGAGTGCATCCCATGCCAAATTTGGTCAGAACATTTCTTGTTAGCAAAGCTTGGTTTATCACTTTCCATAGCATCAAGTTATGATTTGGTTGTGAATCAGAGGTCCAAATAACAGTGTTCCATTTAGAAGCAGGCAGAGGTGTAGTGTCTGCAACATGGTTGTATACTCCTTTAATTGTATGAGGCTTCATGTTCCAAACAACATTGTCATGTTGTGTAACAGGAGTGTAAAGCTGTTGCATTTTATTCCACAGCTGTCTTAATTGTTGATTACTAATGTAGGGAAGCACAATTTTCCCATCATGAATGTAATCAATAGCCTTTGCATCCATGTGAATACCCGACTGCATAATATGATTATAGTCACACATTGAAGACAATATAAGGCCTTTACTGACCCATGGGTCATACCAGAAACTGACATTCGAATTAGTTTTGACAGGATATATAGTCATAGGTAGGATAACACTTCTCAACTTCAATAAATTTCTCCAAATCCAGCTACTGGACAGAGGATTAACCATACACCAAAAATACTTTTTCTTAATATTGTGCTGCCAGGCCCAATCAACCCATAAACTTGCTCTGTTGTTGATTAAGTCATCAATATGCTTGGTCATGGCTGCTATATTCCACTTCCTAACATTTATAACCCCAAGTCCTCCCAAATTCTTGGAGACTTCAAACTTTGAAAAGGAACAAGGCAACAGTTTCTTATTATGAATGCTTCCAGTCCAAAAAAATCTGTTCATAGCAGACCTGACTTGTTGTAATAGATTTATTGGTAGAATCATAGCACGAGCCCAGTATACAAGGGAGGAAAATACAGTAGATTTAATAAGCACTAATCTACCACTTTGAGACAACTGCCTATTTTCCCAAGCTTTCATAACAGAAGTGATTTTGTTGTAGAGAGGAAGACAGTCAGCTCTAGTAATTCCTTTTGATATTAATGGAAGACCAAGATACTTCATGTCAGTGTTCGTAGAAGTGAAACCACTTTGTCTTTGTAAGTCAGTAGCTTGAGAATCACTAACTCCAGATAACAACAAGGAAGATTTGTTTTGATTTATTTTTAGACCAGTCATTGCATAAAATTATTGCAATGCCTCAGAAATTGCAAGTAAGGAATGTAACTCAGGCTTTGTAAACAACATCACGTCATCAACAAACATGATCGAAGTAATATGCAGTTTAGCACACTTAGGATGATACTTTATTGTTTTCAGGGTATACCTAATTTGTAGGATGACAGTGAAAACTTCCATGACAAGCAAGAATAAATATGAAGATATTGGGTCACCTTGCCGTATTCCTTTTCTGCTTCTGAAGTTGCCAACTGATCTACCATTTATAACAATTGAGAAGGATGGAGTGGATATGCACACATAAACCCAGGATACAAATATTTTAGGAAATCCCATTTGTGCCATAACCCTAACTATAGAAGACCAGTGAATGGTATCATAAGCCTTTGTTATATCAATTTTAATTGCCGCCGCAGTGGGAACCTTATTTTTACCATATCCTTTCAGTAATTCTTGTGCTAGTAGTAGATTATCAAGTATACTTCTAGTAGGAATGAATGCAGCCTGATTTCTTGAAACAACAGATGGAAGAACTGTAACTAAACGTGATGCAAGTAATTTAGAAATGCATTTGTAAACTACATTACAGCAAGAGATAGGTCTGAAATCAGTGACACCGGTAGGGTTATTGACTTTAGGAATAAGTGCAATGTTAGTACAGTTAACTTCACCTAACAACTTACACTTGTTGAAAAAGTTGTGAATGGCTCTACAGAACTCACTACCCAAAATAGTCCAAGTAGTGATAAATAAAACCACATTTAATCCATCAGGCCCTCCTGATGATTGTTGATTCATAGCAAAGAGTGTTGTTTTAATTAATTCATCAGTTACAGGAGTAATAAGGGAAGCAGCTTCCAGGGTTGAAATGCAAGGTAGTGGGAGAGAAGAAATGAGTTCAAGATTAGGTGAATATCCATCTGGGTTTCCAAGAAAATTTGTGAAGTAGTCAATAAATGCTCTTTCAACAGATTCAGCAGTTGAACAAACAGATCCTTGTTCATCAATAATGTTATATATGTTCTCTCTTGCATGCTTTACTTTTATAGAATCATGAAAAAACTTGATGTTTTTATCTCCTTCAGCAATCCATTTTGTATGCAGTTGTTGTCTCTTCATGCTAGCTTCCATGTACAAAGCATTATTTACCTCTTTAAAAAATTTACTTTCTTCTTCAGCAGCTTGTACATCTTGAGGGTGCTCCATCATGTACTCCTGTTGTTTCCTTAGCTTTTCCTTTAGGCTTGTTGATAGCAGGCTACCAGTGCCAAATGTTTTGTTTGCCCATTGCTTTATCTCCTGCTTAATACATTTTAGCTTCCTGCAAAACCTAAACATTGGATTACCATAACAAGAAAAATCAGTGCTGACGTTAGTTACTAAGGGAATGAAATGATCATGTTTAACCCATGCATTAAAAAATTTAAAACTTCTCTTTTCTTTTTTAAAATGGAGACCAAGAGTTAAGATTAAAGGGGAGTGATCAGACATTATAGGTTGTGGAAGGTAAACAGATAGGGTAGGCCAGTGAGTAATAGCTTGAAGGTTGCAAAAGGTGTGGTCAATTGTAGTGAAGGTGCGTACACCACTGCGACTTCTATTATTCCATGAAAACTTGGCTCCAGATTTATTAACCATAATCAATTCAGATTCAAAAACAGCCTGGTTAAGAGGATCAAGATCATTAGATGTTAGAGGAGCTCCACCAGATTTGTCACTAAATTCATAACAGGAATTAAAATCTCCCATCACAATCCAGGGGTGGGTGGATTGTCTCAAAGGTGGCAAAACATCAAGAAAAACTTTCCTGGAAATGGAAGAATTGTCGGCATATACAAAGGAAATATGGTAAGAAGAAGGGGAATTTGTTTCTTGCATATGAAAGTGGATGTACTGCCTAGTGGATAGTAGGGAGAAAGAGTTAGAACAGTAGGATCATAGATAACTAATATCCTACCATATGTGGCACTATCAAGATTGTGATGAAATGACCAGGAAGGATTTATATATGAAACAGCTTTAGTGGATAAAGATAAGTTTAGTTTTGTTTCAAGAAGACCAAATAAACAGATGTTGTACTCACTGATAATTCTTTTCACTTGATCAAGTTTCAAGTTACTGTGAGCCCCTCTGAGGTTCCAAGATGCAATTTTTTTAAACATTAAAATTATTGAGGAAAGGGATTGTTATTTCTTCTCTTAGCAGAAAGAGATCTTGTTTCTATGGTCTTTATTGACTGTGATGGTGGGGTAGGAGGTTGGGAACAAGATAGGGTGGAGATAGGATCAGGAGGAGGAACTAAAATAGCTTGGAGATTGGTAGTACATGCTGGCCATCCTGGCAGGTCAATAGTAAAGTTGTATGGTGTTGAAGATGTAGCTTGATCTTCCACTGAGTTTTCATACATAGTTGTTATTAGTTGTGTCACTTGTTGCTCAAAGTTATTGCTCCAGTCTTTATCCATGTCTGATACAAGAGTATCAGTGTATTCATGCACTACTTGTTTACCAGTTGCTATTGTGTGGCCAAATTCAGAGCTATTTGCTTCTTTTGAAAACAAAGATAAGTTCACAGCAGTTGTTTTCAGATCATTAACTAAATTATCTTTACCAACATTTGTAGGAGCATTTCCTTTGTGTCCACCATCACACTGTTTTCCTGCAATGACTTCAGCTGTTATTTCACCTTCCTCAACATCAATAATTTCCAGTGTGTCTTCCTCATCCACTTCAGATTGTAGCAAGTGGAACTTATTATGAGTAGAAACAGGACATGCCTGTTCATCACTTTGTGCATTATGCACATCATTTTGCACTATATTAATTGTCACACTTCCATCTTTCTCAGAAACCATTTTTCTCTTTGCAACTTCAAGTCATTTACTCCCACTTCTTCACTCACATTTCTTCTTTTGTCTTTGTTTTTGTTTACTTTTTGCCAAACTTGCTTTACTCTTTCTTGTTTCTCAGCCACTCTCCCCTTTTTCATCTTATTCTTTTTGTCTTCAGTATGTTTATGTTGTTCATCAGTTGGACATTGCTCATCATTCTCATCACTTTCATTATACTTTCAAATCTTAATCAAGTGCCCAAACTCATTACATAAAGCACAGATTTTCGGTTTCCACAAATATTCCACTCTCACAACTTGTTCTGTTCCATCCAGCATCATCACAGAGAAACTATCTGGTAGTTCTTTGTTTGGAGTAACTTCAACTAAACATTTAGCAAATGATAAACGCTCAAATTTTTCAGTTGATGTATCCATACAAAGAAGTTTACCTACTCTGGCAGTCAACCAATTAATTCCCAAAGGTGACCATGCATACAATGGTATATTAGATAGTTTTATCCACACAGGCACTGCTTTTATACTGCTACAGTTGTTCCCTATATTTTCATCCCACGGCTTCACTATGAATAACTTGTTTCTCATAACAACTGGATCTGCTTCAGATATTTTTTTCCTATCATCATCATTACTAAACTTAAACAAGAACAGGAAACCGTCTGGTTTTACAGTAACAGATCCTGTAAGCGTCCAAGCACGCTTGAGATAATACAGTAAAGTAGAGTACGGTAGCGGTTTGTCGAGGAAAAAACCAACGAGATAATCACACCACATTGAACTACCTGCCTTGACAACTTCAGCAGGTGGCACAATGGCTTCTCCTTGATATTCAAGATGAATATCACGTGGAACGTAAGAGCCAGCGTTGTTTGGCCTTGCTTTGAATAGAGAGTTCCAAGCCAGCGGTTGTTTGTTCAGTGAAAGGGAAGATAAAGATGAGTTTGGGAGTGGAGGAGGTGGTGAAAACTTGGACGAGGTATGAACAGGAAAAGGTGGGTCAGTCTGAACACTGAGAGTGGATAGAACAACAGTTGAAATGACAGGGAGTGGAAGAATGGGTGGTGCAATTTGAGGAACTGGAATAGGATAGGTTTGACAAGGTTGAATTGAAGATGGGGGAAGTGATGGGTTTGCTGGATGAACAGGGAGAAGCTCATCACAAACAGGGGAAGGAACAAAGTTTGGTAGAGGAAGTAAGGGTGGCGCAGAAGGTGGTACGAGAATAGGGGCGGAAGGACAGGGCTGTAGAGAAGAAAGGGGATGTGATGGTTTAGCGGGATGGTGAAGAAAATTTGGAGCGGTCCCCATTTTTCAAAGAAGAGATAGTTTTTAGCTTCTTCCTCTTTATTGTTATTTACCTATATTGTTATTTACCTCGAAATAATAATAACTTAACTCAAACTAATCTTGAAAACGCATTTTTGTTATAATCACCGTCGTCGTCTTCGTCATCTCCTTCATAATATCTATTGACTTTGTTACCCAAATAATGATAATACTTTTCCTTAAATTCCATAAAATAATTATGTTTTTATTTATTCAAAAAATATAGCTTTTATAAAAAACATATTATTATTTATTAAATCTTATTTTACTTAACAAATAATAAACAATTCCCCAAATTCACTTATAATATAGATTTTCAAAATTGTTTATGAATTTCCCTAGAAATTCATAAAAAATAACCTTATTAAATTTTTCATGATAATTTCAGTAAAATTTGTTAAATCACTTTTATTTAAAATTATCATTTAATTTGTAAATAAATTTATCTTTTATTGATTTATCTATTTTCCCAAATTACACAATCTGACATATTTCTAACTAATTAATTATTTTCGTTAGTCAACGAATAATTATCATAAAATGTCATCGTTCAATAGTGCAACAATTTGAAATAGGTAAACAACCAAAATCACATCAAATATCACTCAATAAAACAATCACCAAAAAGTGCATAACACATTAACTAATAGATATTTTCATCGATGGGTATTCATTAGTATTTCGAAAACACAAATAATGTAAATTAGTTAATCATACCCTGTATGTGTAATCATGGATTTTCTATCAGTTACAAAACTATCGAAAATATATCGTTATAAAAACGGCAAACACAGGGGTTAAAATCGTAGTATGTATATGAGTATGGGTAGATCCACATGGAAAATTAATTTAAATTTTGATATTAATCAATCAAATTAGCCCAAATTTTTGAAATTGTTTTAAACCAAGAAAATTGTAGAAAATAAACTAGAGAAAAAGTGAATAAAACTATAAGATTAAGGAACAATTTAGAGGCAAATTCACTTTCAATTATTCATATAAATCAATACAACATTTCTCTATAATCACTCCTTTTAATTTTAAGTAGAAATGATTGATGTGTTTATTATATGAATGATTCATTTATGCTATTAATCAATAAAACGTAAACCATCAAACTCTAACACACCATTCAAACCCACTTATCAACTCTCTCGAAAATGACACGAAGGTAAAAGTAAAATTTGTTTTAAGTATGATCTATTTAGTATGAACTAGTTACATAAATCATTAAATTTTGATTTTAATTTGACTTTCATCATCAAAATTACTTTGGCAAATGATCAAATAGCTTATGTTTATATTGGATTAGGCATAGCCTATTTGAGATGTCAACATAGACTATCGAATTTGCTAAAAAAGAAACATAAACTATCATCATTCATAATTTCCATTAAGCACAAAAGAGAAATCATAAATACAACCATGTTATGTTGATTTAGTATAATTCATGAGAGCTTCATTACCCCTAAATCGAAGGGGTTTAGCTTCTCATATTTGAATTCATATCAACACAAAATAATTTAGGCATAAAAAGCAAGGAAAATAAGAGCTAATTAAAAGAAAAAGGAACTAACTACTTACATAAAATAAATCTAAATTAGTTGCATGAATTAATACTATACTATTAACATGAAATAACGGAGAACTAAACTAAATAAGAGAGCATAAAATAAAAATAACATAAGAGAAAAGAGAATGTAAACAAAAGAAAATAAGAAGAAGGCTAGAAGACATTAAAAAGACATTTTATTTATCATTGATTTTATGGCTACAATATGCATAAAAAGAGACGCTCCTTACATGAAACACAAGGGGTATTTTTAGATGCTTAAAACGTTATTTCCATTGTTAGCGGACTACCAAAATTGCACTTGAGATAGTGTAACCTTCAAGTAACCATTAGAGAATTAATTAATCTCCACTAACATGGATTTAATCTCTTCTACCATTGCATGTGCTTTTAATTATGATTCATTAGTTAGTGCGCATGTGGGCTCCTCCATGTTGCATGAATTCTTTTATTTCCTTTCTTCATTTGC
Organism: Allium cepa; assembly: GCA_030765085.1. Classification (NCBI taxonomy): domain Eukaryota; kingdom Viridiplantae; phylum Streptophyta; class Magnoliopsida; order Asparagales; family Amaryllidaceae; genus Allium; species Allium cepa. The sequence goes on along the minus strand of CM060928.1, from coordinate 102,066,867 downwards.
TTTCAACATATGTGCATGCATACATCCATGATGCTACATCCAATTTCACTCAATTTCCTACAATTGAAAAAAAAACATGCAAATAAAATTAATTCATACACAAAATTATCATTTTGCCCCAAATGGAGATGAATGAATGATGATTTGAAAACAATCTAGGTTTTGGTTTAAACATGTAAAATACCATAATATGCTCATTTATTTTAATAAAGGAAGAATAAATATGGAAGTAAAAATATACACGTTTATATGCACATCAAATATTCCCACATCGATCTTCTTCCTTGAATAAACTAAAAGTAGGATAAATCTGTTTTTGTAGGAAACACGATTGCATTAAGCATATACAACAAGCTATTAAACCTCTAGATGTCCTTAGTAGGACGAGTGTTGTCTCATGAGGGTTTTTAGCGGATACTACCCACAAAATTCAAATGTGATATGCAAATTCTAATGTGACTACGTAATGTAAGTTTTTGAAATATTTACAAATGAAGAATTTACTTTTAAATTGACACAAGTTAGTTAAATAATTTTTTTGGTTATTATTAAGAAAATTCAATCTTTTTACACATCAAAACTTCCAACAAAAATTGATTTATCATCACAATTGGGCACTAGTTTGGCTAGTTGTTTCGGTTGATAACATAGTGCAACTATGAATGAATCATTTAGTTAATTATCAAAAGTTTTGCAAAGTGGCATTTCATTTTATTTAAATAACAAGTCAAATCAAATAAGTGAACATGGTGCTTGGGTTTCAATTGCTTTCTCTCTCTATTTTGAAAAATATTAACATAATTATTTATGCACCTAACTCAGGTAAACTGAGGCCAGATATACCGATCATGCACTGCCTTTCAGGCTTACATGAGAAGGTACAGAGCATGGCGAGTGTACACACTTACGTATGAACACATTACTCTAGGTATTTATTATTATTATTTTAATTTTATTTACATACACCTAACTCAGATAAACTAATGCTAGATATGCGATCATGCACTGCTTTTCGAGCTTACATGAGAAGGGTACAGAGTGTGGCGAGTGCACATATTTAAATATGAACACATGACTCTAGGTGTTCCTTATTTTTATAATACATACATACATACATACATACATACATACATATATATATATTGAAAAGAGAGAGTTATGCAAAACCATCTTAGCATCACTTAACTTAGAAGATTAAAAATATTATCGCCTTTACTTTAAATCAACACTCTTTTAATCAAAGATTACAATTAGGATGTACTTCATAATTATCAAAAATGAACCTTTCTATATACTAATTACACCATAGTTACTTGTAATCAAACTTTTATTTATATTTTGGTAAGACATTTAAATTTTCAATTTTATAACGAAAACGTATACTTATTCTATCATGTTTCAAAACTAAATCCATATGCTAAAGAAAAATCAAATTTGTTTTTGGTTTTTTTTAACAAGAAGTAGAAAATGCAAAAAAAACCATGAAAAATAAAAAAAACATGAGACTCCCTCCACACTTGATTTTGAATGTGTCCCCACAGTCAATGCATGATATAATGGGTGTAACGGAGAAAAATATGTATATATTTACAAAAGAGGATTAAAATTTCTGTTTGGACGTAGCGTGGATCATGAAGAATCATGAACCCTTTTTATCGATCACTGGAAAACTCCAAGTAAGGTTTTAAACGATGACTATTGACTTTAAAAATTAATCAATCCCTAGGGATTTACATTTCTAAGACACCTTCCATTTCTATGACATCGTGTGGAAAAATAGTATGTATTAATTTCCCAAGGAACAAATGAAGTCGAGAGTCGTACAAAAGAACTTTTTGATTCGGCGAAAATGTTTTTCTTCGAATTAGCCTGTCATGAGAAACTTTTGTGTTTCCTTTGTAAATTTTATCATTTTCATATATGTCGTTCCTAATCTTCTCCAATTTATTGAGTTGCAATTTTCTATTTTCACCAGCTTTTTCAAGATCAAAATTTATATCCTTAATCGCCATCAACGCTTTATGTTCAAGTTCGATGGGTAAATGGTATGCTTTACCATATACTAGCCTAAAAGGAAACATCCTAAGATTGGTTTCATACATAGTTCTGTATGCCCAAAGCACATCTATCAATTTTTACGACCAATCATTTCGATTTTTATTTACAACTCCAAAATTTACTTTAATTGGTAATTAGAAACTTCAAGTTGACCACAAGTTTGAGGACGTAAGAAGTGCATAACTTGTAGGTTATCGAGTATTTCTTTATTAGATTTTCAAATGATCGATTATAGAAATGGGTTTAATCATTGCTTATTATTGAGCGAGGTGTTCCAAACCTCGAAAAGATGTTTTCTTTAATGAATTTCAAAAAAATGGTCATTTGTTTTACATTGAATGGTTTCAACCCATTCAGAGATGTAATCAACAACAAGAGGAATGTGCAAATTTATGAAAGAGTTGGGAAATGGTCCCATAAAGTAAATACACCAAACATCAAAGATTTCGATCACATGTATGTGGTTCAAAGGCATAATGTTTCATCGAGAGATTTTTCCTAACATTTGACAAAGATCACAAATTTTACAGAACTCAAATGCATCTTTAAAAAGCGCAAGCTAGTTAAAACCACATTAAAGCACCTTTTTCGCTGTTTCCTTAGGACCGAAGTGACCACCATAAGCTTGGTCATGACAAAACGAAAGAACACTCTTAATTTTGCAATCTAGGAGGCAATGTCGAATGATTTAGTCGAAATAATACTTGAACAAGTACATATCATCCATATAGAAGTACTTGATTTGGGAATGAAATTTGTATTTATCTAGTTTCGACCGAAATGAGGGAGTTTCCTTAGTGACTAAATAGTTCACTATATCGGCATACAGTGGATTGACAGAAACGGAAAGGAGTTGTTCATTCGAAAAGTTCTCGCTGATCTGTAAAGAGGATGATGCGTTTGGAAGACATGATAGATGATCAACAATGACGTTATCGAATCATTTTTTATCTTTGATCATAAGGTCAAATTCTTGGAGTAAAATGATCCAACGGATCAAACGAAACTTAGCATCCATTTTAGAAAAAAGGTATCCAAGGGCGGAGTAGTCAATGCAAACCGTAATGTATAAGCTACTCATATAAAGTCAGAACTTTTCGAACACAAACTACCTCTTGAAGCTCTTTGTTGGTGGTTATGTAATTAAGTTGAGCATTGTTGAGAGTCATATTAGCATAGTAGATGATGTGAAGAATTTTGTTGATGTGTTGTCCTAAGACAGCACCAAACTCAAAGTTAGAAGCATCACACATTATTTCGAAAAGAAGATCCCAGCTGGGTGAACAAATGATGGGAGTGGAAATGGGTTCATTGTTGAGACATTCAAAAGCAGAAACATAGTCAGAATTAAAGTCAAATGGTATGTCTTTTCCAAGAAGAGTCCTTAGAGGTCGATCAATTTCATTAAATTCTTTCGTAAAGCGTGGACAAAAACCAGTGTGTCCTAGAAATGAAAAAATGTCCTTGTTAGATTTAGGAATTGGTAGATTTGCAATTACATCAACTTTTGCTTTATCTACCTCAATGTCTTTGTTTGAATGACATGCCCAAGCACAATGCCATGTTTGACCATTAAATGATATTTTTCCCAATTTAACGCTAAGTATTTTCTCCGTGCATCGATTCAAAACCATCTTGAGATGGTGTAAGCACTCAGAAAAAGAGTTTCCAAAGATTGAAAAATCATCCATAAACACTTTTAGAAAATGTTTGATCATGTCAGAAAAGATGTTGACCATGCATCTTTGGAAAGTAGCCGGAGTGTCGCAAAGACCAAATGGCATACGTTGATATGCAAAGGTGCCAAAGGGACATGTGAAAGTCATTTTCTATTGATCTTTGGGAGCGATAATTCGGTTATAACTGGAATAACCATTAATAAAGTAATAGAATTCATGGCTGGCTATTCATTCAAGCATGTGGTCCATGAAAGGAAGAGGGAAGTGATCTTTACGTGTTGCGGCATTTAATTTTTGATGATCAATGCAAACACGCTAACATATTTGAGTACGGGTTGAAATGAGTTTGTTAGTGCTGTTCGTGATAATGGTAAATCCAGACTTTTTATGCATGACATAAATTGGGCTAACCCACAAAATATTAGAAATGAGGTATGTGATTCTATTATCGAGGAGATTAAGAATTCCCTCTCAAGCCGCATGCTTCATTTTTGGGTTTAGAATTCGTTGCACATCACGAACAGGCTTGGCTTTGTTAACTAAGTGGATAAGATGTTGAACAAAAGTTGGACTAATTCCTTTAATATCGGTAATTGACCATCCAATTGCCTCTTTGTTTTTTGATAGAACTGAAACAAGGAAAACTTCTTGATCAAGAGAAAGAGTTGAAGAGATTATAACAGGAAACGTTTCATTGCTACCTAAGTATGCATATTTAAGATGATTAGGAAGAGGTTTGAGTTCCACTCTAAAGGGTTGTTTAATCAAAAAATTTGGTTGAAGTTCTGACTCAACCATGAGGGGTTCAAATTAAAGTGCGTTTTCAATCTCATTAGGTTCATTTTGAAACAGTTGTCCACATTCGATCTCACGCTCATTGTTAAGTTCAACTATTTCATTATCAAAATTTTCTTGAATGGAGCCGACTTCCAAAGTTTGGTCAAGTGGTTCATTCAATTGATTTTCGAGATTGAAGATGTTAAGGTCCAAAGTCATATTTCCAAAAGAAATTTTTTTCGAACCATTTTGACAATTGATTAGGGCATTCGAATTGGCTAAGAAAGTTCATTCTAAAATCAATGGAACTTGACTCATCGGATTGTTCACGGGTTGTGTTTCAAGGATGATGAAATCAACGGGGAATATGAATTAACCAATTTCAATGAGCATGTCCTCGAGTTCTTCCACAGGTTTCTTTATCAAGCGATCGACAAATTGAAGAGTTAATTTCATTGGTTTTAGTTCACCTAAGCCAAATTGCTGGTAAACAGAATAAGGAATCTAATTGACACTCGCACTAAAGTCTAGCAAGCACTTATTTATCGTTTTTTCTCCTATCGTGCACGAGATCGTCGAACATCCAGGATCTTTGTATTTTATGGAAATTGATTGAGACAAGACTTTGCTAAGAATCGTAGTTAAGAAAATTTTCTTAGGTACATGAGTATGTCGTTTTTGAGTATGCAAGTCTTTCAAGAATTGAGCATAAATTAGGACTTTTTGAATGATATCAAGAAGAAGGATGTTCACTTTGACCGGTTTGAAAATTTCCAACATCTTTTCCATTTAATAGGAATGTTTCTTAGGTCGAAGTCGATGTCAAAATGTAAATTATCATAATTTCTCAAAAAATTTCTAAGGCAAAAAAATTTGAAATTTTTTGCCAGCGTCTCCTTGCGTGGCTAGCTCGAAACAACTACAAAATGCCTCTACGGGCCCCAAATTTCAAAAGAAAACAAAAGCCAAGTGGCTAGATCAGAAACCCATCAAATTTCATACGACAATTTAAATACATACCTTTTTGTCGGGCAAACAAATTTATCTTCTGAAGTTAAAACCCCAATTTCCTCTTGCTTTTAAATACCTGTACCCTACTTAGTAACAATACCCAATCATAGAATTCAAAATCATTCTATCACTTCCTTTACAAAATTTCAATATTTGTTTCATTTAAGCCGTACGATGTATACATATCATCCGTATGCAATATCCAATCCGATCACTTACTCGATCACACAACTTGAATTCTGAACTAGTATCGTTCACCTGACTCCCTAGTGCAGACTCATATCTGGTTTCTAGATCAGAAACCGTCGTTCTCCTTGCATAGTCCTAAACTATGATTGAAAATTTCAGAACCAATCAAAAATCTATATCCAGGGTTCATCATCGAAAATCGAGTGAAAAATCCCAACTCGGACGATATAACTACCTCGAAATTCTATGCTCGAATATGGATCAAATCGCTATGCGAATAAAATAATATAAGTACATCCCATGTATTTTATCTCAATTGATTATTAGCTATATCAATTTTCTTTTTTATTCACATTTATTTTGATTTCCATTCTCCGATTCTCAATTATCTCATTTAACATTTTACTTAGTCTTTATTCAAATATTAACTTAGAATATTTCTAAATTCCAAATTTACTTAAGAATTTCTCCCTTTACTTTCTAAAGTTCATAAATATTTTATACACTTCTTATATTTATTTTCACTTCACCACTGAAGTTTATCTATTTTTATTCAAATTAGACCTCCCATTTCAATTTACCTTTCATTTTTAAATATTGAATTCTATGCCTCATCTTAAACATACTTAATTAACCATTTCTTCAATTAGTTTCACTTACTAATTTATTTTAAATCTCAAATAAAAGTTTATTTCCAAACTTTTCCTTCTTTTATCTCCTTCAAACAATTCTTCCACTTTACCTAGCCCAATTCAAATTGAATTTCAAATATTTAGTTTAAATTCCATTTACTTATAATTTAAATTAGTTTGTTTCATTCCCACATTAATTTTCAACTTAATGAATTTTTATTTCAATCGCCACTTTACTTAGTCTTCTTGTATTTTTCTTTAAATTCACCTTTATTTTCCTTGATTCGGTTACACTTCATTTTAATTCAAATTTTTAACTTCTATAAGTTTCCCAACTTATTTACTTTCCATTTACTAATCTCTTTAATTTACTTCATTTAATTGGTTTACCCACCACTTTACTGTATTGTCACACTTACCATTATTTAACATATGGTTAATTCCACTCCAAGCAAATTTCCAAACTTATAAGTCTAAACATATTTGTATCAAATAAACATTTTAAATAAGATCCCAAAGTTTTAAACGATTGTTTAAACATTCCAAAACATTTTTTGAAATCAATTATCCCAAAAATTCTTTAGTATATCCAATATTCCTCTGTATTTCAAAAAACAAAACGGTTTTACCAAATCAAAACTTTAACATTTCAAAATCAATTATACACATAGTTCATTTGCATATCAAATTATCCTTTGAATTTTAAAACCAAACCCAGTTTTGCGAACAACTCCAATTTAAAACATTTTGGTAGCAATTTCTCTCTTGGAAACTCGAAAATAAACACTGATAATGTCGCGGTCATCATCAGAATTATTTTCCAGCGACCGTAAAGAGTTCAGTGCTTTATCTCTTTAAAAACCCTTTTCAAATATTTTCAAATTCCAAATCTCACCAAATTTCAAATCCAATTCAAAAATATTTTTGAAATAATATCACTATTATTTCTCCAAAACCTTTGAAAACCATTTCCAAACCCAAAGAAATTTCAACTTTTTCCAGAATTTCAAATTTTAAATTCTTCCAATCTATATTCAAACATTACTCTGGAATTTTATCTCATTTTAATTATAAATCATATTAATAATTCACATTTACAAATCTCATTCTGTTATATATATTATTCCTTAACCTTGGTTGGAACATTATTTTCTTATTTTCAATTTCCACACAACAATGATAATATTTTAATATTATCACTTCCTAACGACCAAGCAACCATATACCATATTAATTTAGAAAAATTATTTCTTTTATATACAAAAATAATTTGGGAAAAATTATTTCATTTTTAAAAACAATACCGTGTCGGTTTGCCTAGTTTAAGAATTTAGAAATCCCTATTGATACAGTTGTCCAGACTGCACCAACCAAAATTTATAAACACTCAACTGATAAGCCGACACAATATAAAACAATTTTCATATTCACTAACAAATACACGCTCATATCTATTAATACACTCAAACTCATTCTAGAGTACTACGGACTCTATTTATATTGAGTAATCCCCACCAGAGCCAAGTTCTTGCTTAACCTCGCTCTGATACCAAATGTAACGACCCGGATTTTCGACGTCCGAAAATTGACATTAATACGACCACTGTATTAAATGCCAAACAATCGAATGCTAAAAAACCAAACCGTAAGGGAAAGAAGAAGGAGGTAGAAGAAGAGAAAACAAAACAATATCAGAATCTCACAATTGCCGCGGAAGAATATATAATAGATAACAACAGATTTTTATACAAAAGAATATGTAACTGAATAATACATTGCATCATCAGAGTACATACAAACAGCAGCCAAATACTGGACAGTTGTAACAACTTGTTCTCACCCAAAAGCAGACTATACAACTTATACTGCACATCGGAATATATATCAAGTAAGTGCAATACGTCTCGCCATCCAGCTCGTCTCCTGAGCTCCATAACATCTCATCCTGCATCCTATAGTACTCGGTCTGACCCGATCATTATAGTAAAATAACACCCGAGTCAGTCTTGAAAACCAGCGTGAGAAAACATACTCAATTGAATAATTAAAGCTTTTGAAATTCTTTAAAGTCAAAGTTGTCTCGTAAGACCACGTAACAAACAAACATGTCAGGTTTTTACCTTATGATAACCAAAACATTTCTTATCAAATCCTCTAATATTATAGTAGTGTCTATATAAAAATACTTATTCAAATAGCCGAAATTGTTACATTCATTAAATTCCAGCATAATAAGTATACAAACAAGTCCGAAGGCACTTATTAGAGATTGGGTTTCCATCAATGGCAGGGTTACTGGGGTACTGCCCGTCACAGTACGTGTTCTAGTTCAATGTACTGAGGATCCTCCCTAATCCCCTGCAACACAAGGCCGGAGCTACCCCTTACTGGATAGTTCGAATAAGATCAGCCCGCGGTTGGGATCAGCAAATAAAAAGGGACATCTAGACAGGGATGACCTTACCCTAATTGGTTGCTAGCCACTTGCCTTACTGCACCTCCCCTGTTTTAGCCATTCCTGGTTGATGAGGCTCGAGGCTATGCGTTACCTTTATTAGAACACATCTCACTTAGAATGCTCATCGTCCTCCTAACGATGTTCTGATAGCATTCATCCATACAAGTCTGTTCCCGGTCCGAACGGAACCGAAGGCACTACTCCTGCAACATCCATTTTGGAATCACCCTTAGGATTAGTAGCGATTAGACATTGCACTTCACTGCTCCCTCTTCGACTCTAAACTCTTGTCTTCATCACGAAAACGTTCAAACAGGATCGAAGTGTTTTTCAGTAAATTAATCCTGATCCCGGTCTCTTCGAAACGATCAGCGCATTAGCCAATATTGATAGTCGGTTATTTAACTATCATATAACATCCACATACAACCATCAGGCCTTAATAATTTCCCAAATTATTTATTTCAAAATATCTTCGCAATTCTACACTTCAACCCTTTGAAAATAGTTTTCAAATCACTTTTTCTCTCGTGGAATTTTTTTTCACCCAATTGTTTTATTTCCACTAAAAATCACCAAGTCTTAATACTTTAGGTTTTTCAATCATTTTAGCCAAAAATATACACTTTAAAACACCTAAAATAAATACTACTTAAAACACTTTATTTAAAATATTAGTTGTGAAATTTTATAATAATTTCTCATGTAAAACTTAAGCCAAAACAAATTTTAAAATAAAAGTTATTTTATAAGGTATAAATATTAAATAATTATCTTTTAATCATAACACAAGTTAAACCTTTAAAATAATTTACTTATATAATTTACGTAATAAATATTTACTTTTAAAAATTTTAAAACCACTAAATAATAATTTCTTCAAAAACATTCTTTTAAAACCATTTTAAAACCTCTAACTTATATTTAAAAATCTGATTTGAAAACATACTTGGCTTTTCAGGAAAATACATTTTCCATTCAATATAGCCCATCTAATCATTTATAAATCCTTCTCGATTTATCCTAATTTAATTTATGTCACAATCCCGTAAATTTCTTTTCACACTTTTAAAAATAAACCACATTTTCATTTTTAAAAGAAATTACCATCTCCTTATAAATTCCCATTGTGAATTTAAAATCTTAAATATCCGCTGATACTTATTTCACTTTATAAACCCAATTTGTAAATTCCACGGTCTCATCCTCTTTTAAATCACAGTTTCAAACACTTAATCAATTTTCAAATCGATTTCAAATTTACTCTATTTTAAAATAAATTCCTTTACTTACCCAATTTTATTTCAAAACCCATTAATTTCAGATTTTACTCCTTTATTATGGTTTAAAATCTTATTTAAACTGGAAATACCAATTTCATATTTTTTTCCAAAATTCTTCTTTATTAAACCTTGAATTTAAAAATAAATCTTTTATTCCTTTAAATAATATCACTTAAGTTTAAAAATTCATTTATTTCCATTTATTCAAAATCTCCTTTCCTATATTCGGAATTTATTTATCAGAATTTTAAAAATCAACTTTTATCATTTTCTAATTCATTCTTTAATTTATCCAAATTCTCTATAATTATTTTACTTAAATATTCTCTCTTTATTTCTTTTCAAAAATCCAATCTATATATTTTTGATAACACAATATACCCAAATATATTCAATCAAACCATAGCATCTAATATTTTCAATTCCCAATATAATCAATAATCGACCATAGATAATCAGTGAATCATATCATAAATTATGAAAACAAATTCAATATTTTAAGGAATCCAGTTAGGTCCCTCCAACCTGTTTTTTTCCTACATCCACAGAGGTAAGCACAATATAAAAATATTAATCCCACTTTGAGGGGGATATTGCGGTATATATGGTCATCTGCTATTATGCGAGACGTATAGGGACTCATTCGCTATATAATGCGGTAATCAATCACTCCAACATATATATATATGTATGTATGTATGTATGTATGTATGTATGTATCTACTATTATGTATAATATCACATCTAGTCAATTCAATCATTCAACCAATAATTTAAATTTAACTATTTAAATTTAAATGGTAATCCGAATGAGTGAGATTAACTCACATTTGACTTTGTTTGCAGCCCATTTCCATCTCGCCCTGATTTCCCAGTTTTTGACCTTGTATAAACATCGTAGGGTTTATTAACATTTTAAATAAACGAATAGTTAATTATCATTTATTTATTTAGTTAAACTAATAATTTAATTTCAACTAATTTTCTTATGGTAAATAATTTTTTATAACTAATAGGATTAAATAAGTAAATTTAAACAAGTTAATCACTAATACATGATTTTAAAATGGTAAGTTTAAACATGTATATTTATTTATTTTTATTTTGAAACCATATATATTTTTATAAAATAATCTATATAAATTTAAAAATAAAATTTTATATAAACTCCTCGAACATTTTAATATTTACCATTTTCAAAACCTTATCTCTACATATATTTATTGTTTGAAAATAAAATATATATGTGAATATATATATATATATATTAATTTAAAACTAAATTATCCTATACCTTACGGTAATTATTTTTTAGAAATCTTGACTATATACCTAATTAAATTAAATAAGCCTGTGCATGCATATATATTTATACATTTTCTACTATATACGTCTACATATATATATATATATATATGCATTAATATAAATCTTTAAACTGGATAAAGAAAAAATTTATTTATCTCTTACTGTAAATTTGATATATATATATATATATATATATATATATATATATATATATAAATTTAATCAAATAAAATTGTTTGATACCTTGCCGAAGAACCCAGCTCGCCTGACGACCCTACAATTCCGACCACAGCTCGAGATCGTGTTCGGCAACAACCCATCGAACGACGTCGAACCCTATTTGCTCGACTTTGAGCCTTTTGCCCTATCGCCAATCCACTCATGCGACTACTCCACCTGGCCACGACACTGCCCTTCTGCATCATTCCCTGACCTCGACTCCTTGACCGACATCGCGAATGCGGCCTTCTCTATTACCACGACCGACATCGCGAGCCACAAGTCGCGTCTCGACCTTCATGCTGCCTCGACACGGCTCTCCAATCAATCGCGACAATCAGCTTCGTCCTATCCTGCTTCAACTCGCGACACCTCCTACCGTGCCGCCTCCTCTAGTTTTGAGATGCAGATCGAATATTGATTTTGATTTCGTTTGGATGAAAATTTTGGAAAGGGGACGCCGTTGATTTTAAATGAGATTAAGTATCCCTCTTATTATTATTTTTTTCTGCCTTTTGTTTTTTCTTTCATATCACTGTGTTCGGTAATCCCCTTTTATTTATTTATTTTTTATTTTTTTATTCAAAGCAGATATCTGGTGCACGATCGAGAAGGCAGGAGACACGTTTAAAATTCTGAGAATGACAACTAGACTTGAATATTATAAAATTTCAATATCCTGTTTACAAAACAACTCAAAAATTTTGACTTCCTATTAAGGCATGTAGCTAGGTGTTTATAAAGTTATACCCCCACTCCGAGCGCAATGGAAAAGGTTTCGAGCCCTAATTCAATTGTATGGGGAAGATAGCTTTTTGAATCCAGTTATTATATTGAATTTTTGATATAGATTTGAGTGTATTTTTATACCGTACGGCCACGCGATAAATCCAAACACTATGAAATTTGGAATCCGATAATAATACAATATTACGGATCCAATGGAACTGGTTTCGTCGAATTCCAAGACTGTGCCCCGAAGGCTATTTTAAATATCAATTTAAACGATATATTTTCAAAATTGAACAAATCACTTTAAAATCCAAATTTAAAAGTTCTATCACCTTTAAATTCGATTTTATCACTTTTATTATCTTTAGTATTTCCAATATAAATTTTATAAGCCTTTGAAATATTTTAATAAGCTTAAACTCCAAATTCAACATTTTAACCAATTCCCAATTATTTAATTCAATAATTAAATTACCAAATAAATAGTGATATTTGAAGTTCAAGTTAAATTTACACTTTTAAATATTTAAAATCAATTAAATATTTCGCTTTCAAATATCCAAAATTCCGAGTCGTCATAGTGAGGATGGGTTGCTGTGGTTCTGGTTAATGGGCTGCTATTTTGCCGCGGGTGGTGGTGTGGTTTCACATTATGGTTTCTTGTTGTTTTGTGATGCAGGTTGTAGTAGATCCAGTTGGTTCTTTATTGAATGGAGAGTTTGGTTCTGGTCGTACTTTTGCAGAAGAGGCGGGAAGAGAAGTTTGGATGGTGTATGGAAGAGGGATGGATTTTAGGTTGTTTAAACTTATTGTTCAGTTTGGTATTGGGTGAGTGAAGTGTACGAATTTGGTTACAGGAAGATGGAAGTGTGGGGCTATGCTGCAGTAGGGAGAGGGATAGGTGATGGTTTAGGGTGAGAAATTAAGAGGCGGGTTGTATGATTGGATGAAAAGAAGAACAACAAGTTAAAATAAACAAACAAACAAAAGTGAAACACTGAAGAACAGATGTATGTAAAAACAATGAACAACAATTGTGAAAATGTTATGCAAAATGAAAAGAAATGCAGTGTGATAATTTATTTTTTGTATATATGACAATGTAATGCAAAAGTAGATGGCAAAGGAAAAATGTAATGAAAAATCAAATTTAATTCCTATACAAATAGAGAATAGAAACAAATTCAAATGCCTATAGGCTTTGAAATGGAAAAGAGAACAAAATGGATAGTGAACAGTTTAGGGCTGAAATGCACACTAAATGAAATATAAAAAAATTCGTTACAAAAATAGGTAACAAACGATAATAAAAATATAAAAAACAATGCAATGGAATGATTTTTTTCGTTTTTGTTTAATGAAAACAAACACTAAACAAAATAAAATAATGATAACAATAATTCGAAGAGTAAAATAAAATAAATTGCTTTCCACGGCAACGACGTTAAAAACTTGTTTAACGATGGATTTTCTATCCATTAGAAACCCATAGAAAATATATTGTTATAAAAACAGCAAGCGCATGGGTAACAATCATAGTACATATGCGAGTACGGGTCCATTCATCGAGAAATAATTAAATTCTAATATTACTCAATCAAATTAGCCAAAATTTTGAAAATTTTAAACTAAAAAAATTATAGAAAATAAACTAGAGTAGAAGTGAATAACCCTATGGGATTACGGAGCAGTTTAGAGGAAAATCCACTTTCAATCATTCATATAAATCAACATAAAATTTATCTATAATCTCTCCTTTAAATTTTAAGTAGAAATGTTTGACGTGTATATTGTAAATATGATTTTATTTGTGCTATTAATTAACGCAACTTAAACCATCAAACCCTAACATACCATTGGAACCCACTTATCAGCACTCTTGAAAATGACATGAAATTAAAAATAAAATCTATTTTAAGCATGATCTATTTATTGTGAATTAGTAATATAGATCATCAAATTTTGATTCTACTTTGAATTTCATCATCAAAATCACTTAGCCAAATGATCAAATAGTTTATGGTTATATTGGATTAAGCATAGCCTATTTGAGATGTCAATATAGACTATCAAATAAACTAAAAAATGAATATAGACCATCATCATCCATAATTTCCATTAATCACAAAAGAGAGATCATAAATGTAACCATGTTATGTTGATTTAGTAGGATTTGTGGGAGCTTCATTATCCCTAAATTGAAGGGTTTAGCATCTCATACTTGAATTCATATCTAAACTAACTACTTGAAATAAGTCTATACTGTTAACATGAAATCAAAGAGACATAAAATAAAGACATCATAAGAGAAAAGAGAATGTAAACAAAAGCAAATAAGAAGAAGGCTAGTGGCCATTAAAAAGACATTTTATTTATCATTGATTTTGTGGCTACAATATGCATAAAAAGAGAAGCTCGTTACATAAAACATTAGAGGTATATATACATGCTTGAAATCCTAATTCCATTTTTAGGGACTACCAAAAATGCATTCGAGATAGTGTAACCTCCTAATAATCATTAGGGAGCTAATTAATCCTCACTAACATTCCTTTAAGTCTCCATTAACATGTGCATATGCTTTAAATTAGGTCCATTAGTTAGTGGATATGTGGGCTTCTCCATGTTGCATGAATTCTTTTATTTTCTTTCTTCATTTGCATTCAACATATGTGCATGCATACATCCATGAAGCTCCATCCAATTTGCACTCAGTTTCCAACAAATAAAAATAAAAATGTGCAAATACATTTTCTTAAAATTAATTCTACATAAACTTACCATTTTGCCCCCAAATGAAGATGAACAAATGATAATTTGAAAATAATTTTGATTTTGATTTAAACATGTAAAATAGTCTAATATGCAAATTTATTTTAATAATGGAAGATTCAATATGGGAGTAAAAATATAAACTTTTACATAAATATTAATGTGCTTTGCAAATAGCTCCAAAAGCCAGCAAATCACATGCAAAATTGTCCAAAGTTTCATCATGGGTTCAATAGAACAAACAACGCATGAAACAGAGGTCGTATGAAGAAGATGTGGGGACTAGAAGTTGTAAACATTTTTTATTTTATTTTTTGATTAAAAGCTCATATGATCCGAAGATCATATAGTCGTGTATATATATATGTATGTATGTATGTATGTGTATATATATATGCGGCCAACAACGCTTGGTCGACTGCCCAACTGTTTATGGTGGACCAACCACCATTACAAAAATAGTACAACATAGGTGTGAGGCAAATGCACCTCAGCAGCTACAGTTCACCAACTATGAGCGCCACACACAATAGATGTAACAAAACAAAGGTTCTCATAGCTGACAATTCGAAGGGAAGAAGAAAAACTTTCCCAAATTTCCTACAATCTAAAAATTCCAAAAACCACAAGCACTATAACACAACAAACGCAACATTACCGAAGGGAAGAGGAGCATCCTAAATTTCAAGAAAATTAGCATTTCCAAAGGAGAGAGAAACTTAACGAATGCCAAAGTTCCATGCATGACCAAACAAGAAATTTCAAATTATGAACAACATTCCATGCATAGACAATCAACCAAGAGCTGACAACTACATAAACTGACAACCCCTAACATAGATACCAGCAAACAACATAGAAACATGAACATGAAAAACTTCACAAAACAAAAGATATATAATATTACAAAGCAACTGAACCTTTGATGAATAAAAAATGACCAGACCCTACAAATTCTATAACAAGAGCACACATTGACAAAATCAAGGACTGACAATGCAATGGCTAAAAGCCCCTGACAGAACATCTCCGTTCAAGAATAATTGCAAGTAGAAAAAAGGATGTGGGATAAAAGATGATGAAGGCAGCCGGAGAACAAAGTGAACCACCTAAGAATCAAAATTGAAGCATCACAAGCATTAGAATGGGAGATACCTACATTGTAACAGCAATCGCGAGGAAATTCACAGACGAAACGAAATGAATAGCAAGTAGGAGCACTTGGAAACCAAGCACCGCACACCATGTTCAAGAGGAATATCGTTGACGCCTAAATTTCTGAGTAACAACGGACCAAAATCGAAAAATCTGTAGCCATCATACATGGTAGTAAAGAAAGGAAGCATGACAGAAGTTAAAAGTCAGGTTAGAGTCCACCAAACGCGATTTGCATGTAAAAGGGCATATTTTTACATCCATGTATAATCTTCTTTTAATCAAATAAATGAGCATATAATGTATTTTACATGTTTAAACCAAAATTTCAATTTTTTTAAACCATCATTTATTCATCTTCATATGTGGGCAAAATTGTAATTTTGTGCATGATTTAATTTAAGAAAATTACTTGCACATTTTATTTTTATTTATAGGTAAACTGGATGGAAATTAGAAGAGGCTTCATGGATTCATGCATGCACAAGTGAATAAAGACAAATAAAGATGGAAATAAATCAATTCATGCAACGTGGAGGACCTCACTTACCCACTTACCATGATCTACAACTAAAAGCTAACACATATGTTATTGAAGATTAAAAGTTACATGAACATTTAAATAGAGGATTATGCTCATGCCAATGACTATTTGGAGGATACATTTCCAAGGGGGCATTTTGGGTATTCCCTTAAAATATGGATTAGGGTTTCAAACATGTATAAATACTCCTTATATTTTATGTAGAAAGCCCTTGCCACTTTCTAGTTAGTTTAGTGGTAGCCACAAATTGTAAACATAAACTCTCATTTTTATTCCATGGCTTCTTGGCCTTTCACTCTTATGTAATTTTATTTATGTAATTTAAATTCATGCTCTTTTAATTATTACTCTTTATTTTATGCAATTAGTGTAGTTTTATTTCATGCAAGTAGATTAGATTTATTTACATGCAATTTAGTTAGTTCTCTTTTTCCTTTTGTTTTTTTATGTTGCAATCTATATTTTTTGAAATAATAAAAAACAGTGATAACAAACGTGAGAATCTAAACCCCTTCAATTTAGGGGTAATGAAGCTCTCTTAATCATGAAGAATAAACATATTTGTTAATTTTTGATCTCTCTTTTTGCTTCATGGATTTTTGACGTGGTAAAATTTTGTTGTTTAACTTTGAATTTGATAGCATATGTTGTTGACACCAAATAGGCCATGCTTAAACAAAACATAAACACAAATTACCTCTTCATCTACGTATGATGTTGTTAATACAGTGGATTTTAGAATCAAAATTTAATGGTCTATATTACTAATCAATAGTAAATAGATCATGCTTAGAATAGATTTTATTTATTAACTTCATTATCATTTTCATGAGAGTTGACAAGTGGTTTAGATGGTGTGTTAAAGTTTGATGGTTTGTTTTTGGTTAAGTAATAGCACAAATAAACCATATTTATGATAGGCACATCAACTAAACTCACAAATGACCAAAAAGAGAGATCATAGTTTCATCATCTTGATTTATGTGATCATGAGAAGGGAATTGCATCTAAATTTCCTTCTACTCTCATATTTTTATTCACTTTTGCTTGTAATAAATTTTCTTTAGCTTAAAACCATTTCAAATCTTGTTTTAATTTGATTGAGTGGAATTTCAAATCAATTCAATTTCCTACAGATCGACCCGTACTCACCACGTACTAAAATTGTACGCCGTGCGCTTGCGATTATTTTTATTTCAATTTTTCGATGATTTTCTAACCGATGGAAAAACCGTCGATTCAACAAATTTTTGGCGCCATTGCCAAGGAATTAATTTGATTTTACTTCTACTCTTCGAATTATTTTTGTTTAATTTAATTGTGTATTCGTTTGGTGTTAATTAGCATTCAATTTTTTTATTGTTGTGTGTTTGCATGTAAATTTTTTTATCATTTTGTTTTCGTGCATCTCTTGTTTTCTGGTTTCCTTTGCATCTACACTTTATATATATATATATATATATATATATATATATATATATATATAATAAAAAAACGTACACAATTTCAAAATATTTTTTTAATAATTTTCCACTTCATTTTGCATTTACAGCTTTCTTTGCAGAACTGTTACATTGCATTTACAGAACTTCATTTTGCATTTACAAAATTGTTACTTTGCACATCATAACTGCCTTGTAACTACATACAAACTTCTATGCAAACTACACTTCATTCCATCTCAATTCCATATAACAACACACAACGGCCTGCATATATACCCTTCCCATGCACATCTTCCTTCATCACTGCTTCCGCCCAACAACACTGGAAACTTCATTCATAACCACTTCACTTCTTGAAACTTCATCCACAACCACACTACTGCATTGCTACATACAACTTCCACTTACAACCTTACTTGAAAATCATCCACTCCACCATCCATACCTCTTCACTGCGGTCACACAAACCATCACACTACCTGCCTATGCACACTTCTATGCACTAAATGGCATCCCCACAGTCCACCACAACAACAACAAACTGTTTTGGCCACTTCATCTTTCACCATAACAACCTTTTTTTCATAACAGAGTTTACCACACCACTCCATCATAACTATAACAACCCGAAATTTAACCCATAACAATTAATTCGTTAATTAACTAAAAAATAAAATAACTTTGTGAAATTACCAAAATCCACATGAATCGCACCACATTGTGCGTGGTAATTTTTTGGTCAATTTCCATATATAGAACATCAGAAACCGAGTTAATATAACCAAGTTATAAAGTGAAAAAAATAAGCAGAAAACAAAGATATATATATATAAAGGCAGGTCGACCTGGGCACCAAGGCGGTTGACCGCCCGATCGACCCGCCTCTACAATTTGCAAACGAATGAATGTTCTTTCGTTTGAACGTTCCAGAGCCTCTGCTGACATGTTTGCATTCTTCTGACTAATCTGGTCCATCAATTTTTGCATTTGATGGCTCCTATTCAGCCTATGACGTGGTTGCTTCCTATTCAATCCTCAAATCCAATGGTATGAGATCCACTTTTACCCCTATAAATAGACCCCTAGACCTAGCACTTTTCTCATTCTAAGTTTTCTCCAATTGGGTTCATTTTTCTAGGAAGGACCCTAAATGGAATAATTTTTCCAAGGGAGAAAATCATTATAAATTAAATTATTTTACAACACCAAGTGGATCCGGGAAGACCAAAGGAAGAGCTTAAGACCGGTGGTGAGTGATTGTAATTATTTTAAGATTTCTTTAAGTAATTTAAATAATAGGGTTTCCAATAGTTGTAGTTTTACTACGATTTTTAGAATAACCTTTTCAGTAGTTTATTTACAGTTTTTAGAATTATTTTCAGTCCACTTCCTTTCAGCTATTCTTTTCAGTAATTTTAGTTTATTTCTATTAATTATAGCGTTTTCGTTTATTTACGGTAATTTAGTTTATTTACCATTATTTATACGTTATTTACATCTTCTTTCTACACTTTGGATTTTCTTCTATTTTTAGTTTTCTTTTATTCCTCCTTCTTCTTTGTGTGTGGATTAGAATAGGATTAACGCGAATATGGATTAAATTGTAAGAAAACTGAAATAATGGAATATAAGATGTAAATTTCAAAGACTATAATATGAATGGAATTGGACTGAAATTACGCCTAATTATGACGTTAATTGGAATAAATTAAAAAGATTGGCCTAGTTGTAATTTAGAATATTAACTAAAAATAGTAAAAGATGAAAGAAGCTTATTTTCATACTTATACCTTGGTTAGGTAATAAACATGATTATAGCGTAGGTAATAATAAGAAAAAGAACAGAATAAGGCTTATTTTAAGACTTAGGACAAATTAATAAGCACAAATAGTAGAGAAAAATATGACGGCTTATTTAAATAATTTACCAAAGGTAATAACCAAAAATGAAGTAGGAACTGTATCAAATAGCATTCCCTATTAGACAAATCGGTGGACCCACATTAGCCTGAAATGAGATGAGGGCACGCTTACGTTAAGAATGTTAGTAATTGGTTAAATAAATGTCCAAATCATGAGGGATTTGGACAAGGGACATAACTAGATATTATTTGGATGATGGGCCAGTACCAATAGCATTTCTCCTATAGATTCTATGTACACATGGTGATCTCATGTTTGCCTGAAGTGGGATGAGGGGCACGCTCATGCTATATTTTAAGGTAATAAGAAGACCCTATAGGTGGAGAAAAAGGTAGCACGGGCATGGTGGCAATTACACATGCGACTTCCATTCGGGTTCTCGGTAATAGCTATGAGTTCCAAGCGCTTAGTATGGGTGTCTTTCATAGACACCATTGCCTTTTGTATAGGGAGCTATATATGTCATCTGGGTCCACAGTGGTTGCTCTGTGCATCTTTCATAGATATCATTGGCTATTGTGTAGGGAGTTATATAGAATTTGGTCTACGATAAGTTCTATGGAGTAGCAGGCCGATCAAAAAGGGTAGAAATAGGGTTACATCCTAATTACAGGATTAGGAATTCAGCATAATCAAACCAGAACTCAAGGACAAGTGCAAACAATCAAAGTTAACCTATCTTAAAAATTGAGCAATATTTAATTGTGCTTATTTCCAGTTTATTTCTTTCCTACTTCCTTTATTATCCTTATTTATGCTAG